>CM033425.1:14791654-15991654 GCA_019425775.1 Rafetus swinhoei | reverse complement strand
ATTTCAAGCAGTTCCACTGCAGAATGCAAACTGCTCTAAGGGAAAAGGGAGTAAAAAAGTGTTTTGCCAAATAAGACACTTTCAATACAGAAAGTAATTTTTCTGAGCACCTCCTCAGATTTCAATTGGAGATTTAGGGGCTTCTAACTCCAAGGTATAGAATGAAATCTGTCAATAATATCTCAGAGTAAATGGAAGAATGAAAAAAAAAAAGCATTTAAAATTATAATTCCCTCTACAGTCCCTACCCTATGGAATCTGTAGACATAATTGTTCTAGTCTGGTAAAATGTGGAGGATCTATGTCCGTAAGTAGACTGGATCACAAGCATGCCCAGAAAGTTATAGGGAGTGTTACTGAACTGTGAAAATATAACAAAGTCATCATTACAAATGTCTTATCTCATTGGCTTAAAGGACTCTGCTACGGTCAGGCACATTTCTCATGTCAAGGTAGGTCATCATTTTGCCTGTCTATATGACCAGGGCTCGACAAATCGCAGTTTCTATCCGCCCATGGCGAGTAGATTTCAGCCGGTCGCCCCGTTCACCGGCAGTGCGCGCATGCACAATGCAGGGCTGGCGAGTAGATTTTGCTGCTGTTTGTCAAGCCCTGTATATGACCTTACATCAGAAGGTTTCAGCTTCTGAATTTAGTACATTGTATTATTCATATTATACACTTGGAGAAACTGAGTCTCAAGGAGGCTGAGTGAGTTGTCTAAGGTCACATTGGCAGCCTATAGAAAACCTAGGAACAGAGGCCAGCTTTCCAGTTGTCTGGTTCTGTGCTAGTGGGACAGCTACACCCGTGGCCTGGCTCCAGCTCTAGCACATAGGGCAGTGGCTCATGGGCACTGGAGCTGGAGTGTCCCAGGCATACAGGGCAGCTGCCTGCCATGCAGCCCCACCGGCTGAGCTGCACAGCAACTGCCAGAGCTGGAACTGGGGCTGTGGTGAGGCTGTCCCAGTAGGGACAGTGTGAGCCTCACCGGGGCCCTGGCTCCAGCTGCGGCATCCAGGGCAGCCGCTCGCCACACAGCCCTGCCAGCTGGGCTATGTGGATGCCTGAGGAGCTGGAACCCACCATGCCACTCACCTTCCAGGAGGCCCAGCATGCAAGTGAGTGTTGCCTCGTGGCTTTGCGATGGAGGCGGGTGGGCATAGAATTTTCTGTGCACGGCTGCGTAGGTGCGCACCTTAGAAGGAACTATGGCACCCACTCTCTTTCCTGCCCGAGGAAAAAGATTTGAAGGGACATGCTCTCTAAACCCCAAAAGGGATTACACAGTGAATACTAATGGCTAAATTCTGCAGCCCCAGACATCACTAGTCACATCCTCAGGGGTGCAGAAGAGTGCTTCAGATCTGCTTTATATATCTCTGTGCTCAAATTAAAAGGAGGAATTCAACTTTAACCATAGATCTTGTATTTTCTAAAACTGCATATTATTTCAGTTCTGCAGTCTTTCAATCCAGTCTGAAAACAATAATTTCATATGGCCTAACCTCATTCTTGCATAGACAGTTATTTTCCAAAAGTGCACTTTTCAGCAGGCAAGAATATATTGACTATATATAATAACTTCCATTAAATATTTAAGAAGGAAAGGTGCCATTATAAGTAACAGTTGCATAGATGTCTCCTGCCAGTGTTCATCCTGGAATGATCTTTGAAAGAATAATCATTGCTGCTTCCTTAGGAGTTGAAAATATATAGGTCTGTCAGATGCAATAAAAATTTAAGCTGAACTGGGTAAAGAAGAATTTATTTATTACTTTTCTGAGTCTTTTATGTGTTGCTTAGATGCTTGTAGCCAAAGCTAGTCTTTGCTTTGATGATTCAAAAC
The DNA here is from genome assembly GCA_019425775.1 of Rafetus swinhoei. Taxonomy (NCBI): domain Eukaryota; kingdom Metazoa; phylum Chordata; order Testudines; family Trionychidae; genus Rafetus; species Rafetus swinhoei. The sequence goes on along the minus strand of CM033425.1, from coordinate 15,989,805 downwards.
TATCATCTGAATTATGGTAAATGTGTTTGATATCAAACACTTGACCTTCAGTCTGGGAGTTTTAAAGTCCAAATTCTCTTTTCAGATACATGGGTATCACTCCTGTTGATTTCACTGAATGCATGTTTGGTCTAATTCTATACCCAATGAAGCAAAATTGGGACCATAACTGTGGTTTCAGTGATCACTTTGTATGGCCCATAAAAGCAACCCTAGACTTTTATGGTAAATACATAATAGACTGGTTCTCACACCATGTATTCTAATAGGTTGATAATATAAAACATTTTACCAAAATTTGGAGGAAAAAACCTCTTCCAGATTAACTGACTTTAGGTATTCTGATATCCTCTGAACATGAGTTTTTCATAGTAAATTTTTATAAGTATGTTTGTCCATGTAAACCAGTTTATTAGTTCTTTTATCTCCTCTTTCATTAATTTATGGCCATGCATTTTAGCTTTCATCACTGCCACCTTTTTCTGACGACCCAGGAAGTGGGAGTTAGTCTTCCAGAATTGATAGATTCTTCTAGATTATGCAATCTCTAATTAATTTACTAAATAAATTGAACTGATCATCTCAGTTTCTGAAAATTCTCCTTGATTTATAAGTCTGTTCTGGAAGACTTGGAACAAAACCTTGACATGTCAGATTGGGTTTCAACAACTCAATTTCACAGGTGTAATTTCTAAAGATAGTTTCCTGGTTTATAAATGTTTGCACTACAGTAATTCCTCATTTAACACGGTAGATACGTTTCAGAAAATGATCGTGCTAAGTGAAAACGTGTTATGCGGGGTCTATTTTCCCATTGAAAATAATGAAAAAGGTGGGGGTTGCGTTTGCGCTCGCGGCTCCAGCCTGCACTTGTTAGCAGCTGGGACCGGGACATAAGGTTGGGGGAGAAAGGGGACTGAGTTATAGCAGGAAGGGGAGGTGTTTGACTCTGGGGAAGGAAAGAAGAGGACAGGGGAGGGGGCTTGCAGCCAACGGCTGGGTTTCCCCAGCTGGCCGGTCGCCAGCAGCTGTGCAGGGCTTCCCCTGCCTCCTTGCAAAGCGGCGGAGGTTTGCCACTCACGGCGCGGTTCCCCGGCGACCCCCTTTGGCCGGATGCCTCGCTCCCTCTCCTCCACTCCCCGCTTGCAGCCGGCGGCTGGGTTTCCCCAGCTGGCCGGTCGCTGGCAGCTGCGCGGGGGCTTCCCCTGCCTCTTTGCAAAGTGGCAGAGGTTCGCCACGCGCCGTGCTGTTCCCCGGCGACCCCCCATCTTGAAGTGGACCCCCACCAAAAATTATTGCCCACCCATAGGCTAGGAGGTAGAGGAAGGGTGCTGTACCTGGCTGGAAGCTGCAGCATCAGGACAGCACATTTGCTGGCTTGGACCAGAAGGAGTGAAAGGCTGGGAGACTCTACAGGTACAGAGACAGGGGAGCAACTCTACCTAAGGAAGAATAGGACTGTGAAGCTCTCCAGACACAGAGGCCTGGAGAGAGAGGCTTGACAGAGACTGTTATAACTGACCAGGTGAAGAGGCCTGAGAGAAAGAACCCAAAGATAACAGAGCTGAGACTGTTAAGGACTCCATAGGCGAGGAGGCCTGGGCGAGAGCCTGCTTAAACAGGGACCCAGAATGCTGATGAGAGATGGTAGGAAACAGCCCAGGGAATGCAGCAATAGACACTAGAGAAGGAAGCAGCAAGTGGCTGCTAGTTGTAGGGTCCCTGGATTGGTAGCTGGAGTAGCCAACCTGGATCCCCCAACTGGCCACAGGCAGCATGGCCAAGGATCTAGGAGGCATCAAGTTTCATTTGAAGTCTGAGAAGTGGACAAGAACTTACAGTCCCAAAGACGGGACTGATGAAGGAGGGTCAGGTTTTTGTTGGACTGTGTTTCCCCAGAAGTGGTTTGTTTTGTGTTTCACATACAGATTGGATGTGACTCAAGCTCAAGAGCTGAGTCACTGAAAACCCATCTGAAATGAAACCTACCAGCAGAGGGCCCTGCGAAAAAGCAGAGTAAAGGCATGCACTCAGCCAGCGGGAGGTGCTCGTGAGAGACAAGTGGCCACGCATTTAAGACTTCATCATGTAACAACACAGAGTTATTCCAATATGTGTAGAATCCTAATGTAACAAGCTTCAGGTTTCAACAAAGTTAGTGAATGGATTTTGGTTTGGCTTTTGTTTTTCATTGACTTTATTAGTTATGAAAATAATTGACAAATGTGTCCTGGAAATCATGGACAGGTACCTTTCAAACTTCTGCCCCAGAGCTCAGTACAACTCAGTCAAGAACAGCTACTTCAGTCTTGGATTCTACTGGGCAGAAATGACCACTTCTGAGATGTGGCAGAGACTCCCCAGGCACTAATTGGATATCTAAAGATGGATTTTGACTGCATTTCTTGCGCCAGTCCTTGGACCAGAAGGAATGAAAGGCTGGGAGACTATGGTAGTTTTGTTTCACACAGTGAGCAAGGGTGCTTTTTTCTCAGTCTACACTATTTTTAAAAAGCTGAAAATCATTCACTTCTCCCATCCCCCACGCTCTTGCAGAAGTAGCTGGCCTTTCTACTGAAAATCTCTTTACATCTCTTGATATAGAACAGCCTCATATGTACTTACATTTTTATAACCTAGGCACTTTACACTTTAATTATTTTAAAATAAAAGCTGCCCTTTAGCTCAAGTCTCTGTTTGCCATACAAACTAACAAATCATTGATAATGTCTACTGTCACCCCTGTAACCCATCACCCTCCACCCCAGCATATTCTCAAATGCATAGGAAAAAAGTCGGCTTGTATGTAGTCTTGAAATCTGCAGTCCCTCATTATCATCTTAATAATCAACCTAATCTATTTATTGAAAAATGAGCTTGATGAAAAGCAGCCCTCTTGTCATTCTCAAGAGTTTTTAGGTCTTCCTGAGAGCAGGAAGGAACCTTGAATAGCCACAATCTTCACTAAGGGAAGAATTTATGAACTGATCTAAAAACTAATGTTTATTTAGTGGGTGCATGAAGGGTGGTTCTTTCCTTCTTGGAACCGGGGATGGGGGAAGGCTGAGCTGAATTTAAACAATTGCTAAGGTACAACTTTCATTCTCAAATGACAATTTGTGTCTTGAGAAGCTGGAAAAAAATCTATAAAGAATCAGTTTGTTAAGGTATACATTCTCTTTTATTTTCTGAGATGGGGGGTTGTAGAGAAGGGCAGCATGTAGGCTAGAATAGTTTCAACCCCAATTAATGCATGCTTATTTTACAGCAGTATATTTTTCAGAAATCTAATTTTATAGACATTTATCATAGAGGCTAAATATTCACCAATCTACTTGCACAGTATCTGGCTTCTGAAACTTAAAAGTTGCCCAAAAAAGTGGCTAAAATGCTCGTGCCTCCTATTTAGGTGTCCATAGTAGGGTAGGATGAACGAAAAAATAATTGCATTTTCTCTTCTGGTTTCCATGAAATGACTGTGATTCGTTTTGCTGTTTGAGACGTCAGTCTTAAAAATACATGGAATATATCTGGTGCAAACCGACTGACCATGGTTTATGAATGTGAAGCAGAAAAAACAGGATTAAATGAAAGCTTGGAACACACAGAGTAATGGAAAGAACAGGGGGAAACCCACAGTGAAGTCTGGAGGATGGCCTCTCTAGCTCTGGAAGTAAGTGAATAGAGCTGTTCTAGTTATAGGAATTTCACTTATTTATGGGGAAAACTGTGGTGTCTTGAAAAGTGCTTCTTACAATTGGCAGCACTGAAAATTTGTCATGCAGTCTGTCATATAATAGGTAAATGAGTTCAAACAGTCAGTTTCATGTTAATAATGGTTCAATGGTATGCACTGTTTGGTAAAAACTGAGACCCTTAATCGGGTGCAAAACCTACTGAGTTCAGCAGATACCCACAGAAAAAATACAGACTTGGGTGGGAGTTGTACCTGATCAAGGCCTTCAAGATTTGTTTCTGTTTAGGAATTCAAGCTTAGTCAACATAGTTTTGGGAAGTTGCAGTTACATTGGTAGCACTCTAATTAATTTTTCACAAAAACATTAGTCATTAATTGACTAGCACTGGGAATCCAGATCTGGAAGTACATAACCTTTCCATAAGTAGACTTTCTCTGACTGTGTCTGCGTGCCAGTTAGTGTAGGACAAATTCTTTTTTGTTTTACTATTTCAGATCAGGAGGAACTTCACCGATTTATTGAATTTGCTCCAGAATTAAACCAGTATAAATAAGAGCATATTGTTGCCCTGTAAGTTCTCTGTTCACATAAACTGCTTCATTGATTTGGCTTTGTCTTTTGCACGTTGATTTTTCACCCCTCTAATTACAGAGTCTGTAGATTTATGAAATTGCTGCATAAGACTTGCAGCATGCTGGCACTTCTTTCACCAGAACTATGTGCATAGCCCGTTTAGAGGAGGCTAGCTGCTCCGGGGCCTGTTGGATGTTCCTTCTCTTCTACTCAAAGCTATGCCATGGAGACTCTTTTCTGGCAACATAAATGACTGTGCCATATACTTACTGTGTCTAAGAAAACGTTTTTAGTACATATTGAACCTCTCTAGTCCAGCACCTTTGGGACATGATTGGGGTTGAACCAGAGAATTTGCTGAACTATGGGAGGTCAATGTTGTCTGGTAGCTTTGCCAACACTTCCACTGCTTACTTGGCTCTTAGAAGACATTTAGGGGTAAATTAGAGCTAAATAACAGCACACAACACTGAAAGCTAGGACTGGTAGCTGTAAACAAACTTTATGGGACTGTGGGAAACTTGGCCACATGCATGATAGGTGGACATCTGGCTAACTAAAATCATGCCATACCACAGATGTTGCTGGACCAGAGAGTGCTGGATTAGAGAGGTTTAACATATACAATAAATAAATGGACTTAAGAAAAGCAGGGGTGAATAAAATCCACATTGGAACAAGCTAGGAAGAGATTAATAATCTGTCAAGGAGAAAGTGCCTGAAATAGCTTTCCCCTATACCACCTGGCCAGAATATCATGCCTTAAGGGGTGAAATGAGGAAAGAATATCTATTGGCTGAGCAGCAGAGGTTAGTAGGAAATAGTTTTCCTGTCTTGTAAAACTTGTCAGATTGTTCAGTTATTTCCCCAACCCCCCTCATTCTGCATAGGGCAAGAACAAAGAGTTCTTGACTCATCCATCCTATATTTGTGCCATAATCACTGGGCTTTCAGTTATTCTGGACTGGATGTTTCAATTCCTGGCCTGCCTTTCTCTGAGATTCTATAAGATGAGAACCACAGGCACAGACATAATGGAGAGAAAGCTTGAACTGTACTTTCTTACCTCACTAGCCAATTAGCCCGTCATAAAACGGGATTTTCAGGTCTCTCCTCCACGTTAGTCTTCTCTCCTGAGCCTCTGGTCTCTCGCTCCGTCTCTCTCTCTCTCTCCTCCTCCTACTGCCTCCCCCCCCCACCTCTCCTCCGCCTCCTGCCTCTCTCTCTGTCTCTCTCTTTCTCTTCTCCTCCCCCTCCTGCCTCTCACTCGGGGGACCGCAGAGCCCAAACAGCCATTTGGGCTCCTCACTCCCCGTGCTGCATGGGGAATGCGAAGCCCAAACAGTCACTTGCGCCACTTGCTCCCACGCGGCGGCCTGGCTGAGCGGCGCAGAAGTCAGCCAAGCGCCACGGTGGGAGGTGAAGGGGGGTGGGGCGGTGACGTTCACGGCCAGAGGGCGGGGCCTGGAGCCGCTATCACTCCGCACGTCACCACCCCGCCCCCCTTCCCCTCCCGCCGTGGCGCTCGGCTGACTTCTGCACCGCTCAGCCAGGCCGACCAGAAGGAACAGCCAGCATTTCAGCAACAGCGCCGCCCAGAGGGAACAGCCAGCATTTCAGGCAACAGCGCCGCCCAGAGGGAACAGCCAGCATTTCAGCATTACAGAGTCACAGACATTGGGCTACTATATATATGATGGTGTTGGTGAGTTTGGCCTCCACAAAGCATGAGGACTGTTTTTAAAACAGATGGGAAAAGGAGCCTGCTCTGAGAAAGTCAAAGCTGGATTCATATTCATATGTTTTATTTCTTGTTCTCTCACTGCCTATAACACTAAGCACCCCCTAGATTCACACATTGTCTACTGTATTAATCTTTATACTAGGGATATTAGATTTTGTGTTTTTTTTAGTAATCATGTAACCACAACAATTTTTAACAGATACACCATTACTAAAATGGCCCCCAGGGGGCTGGCAATCAGTGTGCTCCCAGGCCCCTTTCCTGGGGAGCCCCTGCCATTCCACACTGCTTCGCTTTTTATCTATTGCAGTGACTGAAAGTGACTTTGGCCCCTTGTGGCTTATTCCCTCTCTCCTCAGTTGTGAAGATTAAAGTATTATCCCCCCTGCTAGTTGCTCTCTGTATGCTATATAATTTCCTATGTTACTTTTCAGGAAGATCTTTTTAATTTCAAAATTGACTTTTGTTCTACAGCAACTGCCTTTTTTTTTTCTCCTTCAGCAGCGAATAAATGCTTAAATCTCTCCTTTCAGTGACATCTATGGGAAGTATTATGTGGAGAGGATTCACTGGTTGAACTAATATGTGCAGAAGATCTGTGTTAAGAGTTCATAGTTGCCTCAGATAAAGAAGACGTCAGCTCTGTCTCACAGGCCACGTCTATATTTACCATGCTGGAGACTGATCTTCTAGTGTTCGATTTAGCAGGCCTAGTCCCTGGTCAGTGATGGTACTCCTCAATTCTCGAGGAGTAAGGGAAGTCAATGGAAGCATTTGCTCCCATCAGCCTCCCACTGTGAAGACGGCACCAAGCTTACCTTAAAGTATGTTGACTTTGTTGTATTCCTTAAGCCGACCTTCCAGGTCTAGTACAGAGCTGGCCTCATAAAAGAAGGCAAAAGATTCCTTAGCTCCACACTGGGGTGTTGGGTGAGTCCTGACGGGAAGAGCATTGCATAACATCATAATAGTGAATATGAGCATGATGTATTGACATGCTGGTATTATATACTATTTGTACTAATAGCACAGCAACCTAAGCAGTTTAAAAATAAATGTTTACTGTCTCCTGTTAATCTGTCAAGTCTGTATTTTGTGATAGATAAAGGTCTAGTGTAACTTGCATGCTATAAGTGTGGCTTTAGTTGAACTATTGCTTTTCAAAATATTTCCACTTACCTCTGAAGCTATAATGATAGCATTCATTACATTTGAATGTAATTGCCATACTTTGCATTTTATTCAGGTAATGGGATTTAAGCAAAGAATTCATCTTACCTATAGCTTTCCTGCCTGTAGCACGTGCTGTCTTAGGTTAACCCATTCCCCTTTGTTTATTTGGTAACATTTAATCAGTAGTGTCGCTCATTATGAAATCAGTCCATTGATGCCACATGTTATACTTAGGAAAGGACTGAATTTTAAAATATTTGTGAATTACTAAATAGAAATATGACATGTGTGATTGGAAGACCATCTTTTACTGAAAGCTATATAGGTTTCTGGATAATGCAACAGACACAATTTGTAGTTTTTCACATTGTGGTACATTTAATCCTCTTGCATATGTGGGACCTTTGCCAAATCATCATCTCCTTGTACCATTTCCCAATCTGTAAAGTGAGAAAAATACTTAGGTCCATGTCACAGGTTTTAGAGGATGCATTAAATGCTAATAACTAACAAGCATTTATTCCACATAACAAAATAGCAAGTGTCCTGGTAGAATATGTCCTGGTAGAATCCGCTGTGTCGGAAAGATAGAAAATATGGCAAAAGACCGCCTTGGCTTAACCACGAGATCTTGCATGATCTGAAAATAAAAAAGGAGTCATATAAAAAATGGAAAATAGGACAAATTACAAAGGATGAATATAGGCAAACAACACAGGAATGGAGGGGCAAGATTAGAAAGGCAAAGGCACAAAATGAGCTCAAACTAGCTACGGGAATAAAGGGAAACAAGAAGACTTTTTATAAATACATTAGAAGCAAGAGGAAGACCAAGGACAGGGTAGGCCCACTGGTAAGTGAGGAGGGAGAAACAGTAACAGGAAACTTGGAAATGGCAGATATGCTTAATGACTTCTTTAAGTCATTAAGTCTTCTTTAAGACTTCTTTAAGTCTTCACCGAGAAGTCTGAAGGAATGCCTAACATAGTGAATGCTAGTGGGAAGGGGGTAGGTTTAGAAGATAAAATAAAAAAAGAACAAGTTAAAAATCACCTCAAAAAGTTAGATGCCTGCAAGTCACCAGGGCCTGATGAAATGCATCCTAGAATACTCAAAGAGCTGAGAGAGGAGGTATCTGAGCCTCTAGCTATCATCTTTGGAAAATCTTGGGAGACAGGAGAGATTCCAGAAGACTAGAAAAGGGCAAATATAGTGCCCATTTATAAAAAGGGAAATAAGAACAACCCAGGAAACTACAGACCAGTTAGTTTAACTTCTGTGCCAGGGAAGATAATGGAGCAAGTAATTAAGGAAATCATCTGTAAACACTTGGAAGGTGGCAAGGTGATAGGAACAGCCAGCATGGATTTGTAAAGAATAAATCATGTCAAACCAATCTGATAGCTTTCTTTGATAGGATAACGAGTCTTGTGGATAAGGGAGAAGCGGTAGATGTGGTATACCTAGACTTTAGTAAGGCATTTGATACGGTCTCGCATTATATTTTTATCAATAAGCTAGGCAAACACAACTTAGATGGGGCTACTATAAGGTGGGTGCATAACTGGCTGGATAACCGTACTCAGAGAGTAGTTATTAATGGTTCACAATCCTGCTGGAAAGGTATAACAAGTGGGATTCCACAGGGGTCTGTTTTGGGACCGGCTCTGTTCAATATCTTCATCAATGATTTAGATATTGGCATAGAAAGTACGCTTATTAAGTTTGCAGATGATACCAAGCTGGGAGGAGTTGCAACTAATCTGGAGGATAGGGTCATAATTCAAAATGATCTGGACAAATTGGAGAAATGGTCTGAGGTAAACAGGATGAAGTTTAATAAAAACAAATGCAAAGTGCTCCACTTAGGAAGGAACAATCAGTTTCACACATACAGAATGGGAAGCGACTGTCTAGGAAGGAGTACAGCAGAAAGGGATCTAGGGATTATAGTGGACCACAAGCTGAATATGAGTCAGCAGTGTGATGCTGTTGCAAAAAAAGCAAACATGATTCTGGGATGCATTAACAGGTGTGTTGTGAGCAAGACAAGAGAAGTCATTCTTTCGCTCTACTCTGTGCTAGTTAGGCCTCATTTGGAGTATTGTGTCCAGTTCTGGGCACCGCATTTCAGGAAGGATGTGGAGAAATTGGAGAGGGTCCAGAGAAGAGCAACAAGAATGATTAAAGGTCTAGAGAACATGACCTATGAAGGAAGGCTGAAAGAATTGGGTTTGTTTAGTTTAGAAAAGAGAAGATTGAGGGGGGACATGATAGCAGTTTTCAGGTATCTAAAAGGGTGTCATGAGGAGGAGGGAGAAAACTTGTTCATCTTGGCCTCTGAGGATAGAACAAGAAGCAATGGGGTTAAACTGCAGCAAGGGAGGTTTAGGTTGGACATTAGGAAAAAGTTCCTAACTGTCAGGGTAGTCAAACACTGGAATAAATAGCCCAGGGAGGTTCTGGAATCTCCATCTTTGGAGATATTTAAGAGTAGGTTAGATAAATGTCTAGCAGGGATGGTCTTGACAGTATTTGGTCCTGCCATGAGGGCAGGGGACTGGACTCGATGACCTCTCGAGGTCCCTTCCAGTCCTAGTATTCTATGATTCTATGATTCTATGAATATGCATGAACTACCATTTTGTCTTTCCTAAAGTCATACTTAAAACACTTGGGAAGAAGTTTCTTAAAAATTTAATATAAGCAGCACACACGTAATTGCAATGTCAAGAATTACATGTATCAGGTTGATGCACAGTGGGTAACATTTTCAATGTCAGCTTAAGTCCCATTTTCAAAATTGACTTTTGCACTTAGGCTCAAGTCAGTGATGCTTCTTTTGCAAATGTTATCCTGTATGTCCCTATTGCTGTGAACACAATGTATTTGTATGCCCTTGGAAGGACAATATCACACTCAGCCTATAGTAGCCTTTGCTCAGTTGTATAGATTTGGTTCTTGAAGGTGGTAGTAGAATGTCCAAGAGTCTACATAGCTGAACAGAAACAGATCTCAGAGTCCTAAGTCAAACATATGCCTTTCTGGGATTTCAGGTTTTTATTATAGCTTTATTACTGCAAGCAAAATAAAGGAGCCTAGTAAAGTATTTGGCCACATTCATTTCCTTAAGCCCTGCGATGGGCCAGGAGCTGCTCCAGTCCCTACCAGTTAACCTGAACTGGTAAGCCTCACAAGAACATAAGAGCAGCCATACTGGGCCTGACCAAAGGTCCATCTAGCTCAGTATCCTTTCTTCTAACCGTGGCAGATGCCAGATGCCCCAGAGGGAGTGAACAGAACACGTAATCATCACATGATCCCTCTGCTGTCATCCATTTCCAGCCTCTCACAAACAGAGGCTAGGGACACCATTCCCACCCATCCTGGCTAATAGCCATTGATGGACCAAACCTCCATAAATTTGTCTAGTTCTTTTTTGAAACCCTGTTAAAGTCCTGGTCTTCACAGCCTCCTCTGGCAAGGAGTTCCACAGGTTGACTGTGTGCTGCATGAAGAAAAACTTATTTTTGTTTGTTTTAAACCTGCTACCAATTAATTTCATTTAGTGACCCCTAGTTCTTATGTTATGGGAATAAGTAATAATTTTTCTTATTCACTTTTTTCACACCAGTGATGATTTTATAGACCTCTATCATATCCCCCCTTAGTCTCCTGTTTTCTAAGCTGAAAAGTCCCAGTCTTTTTAATTTCTCTCTATATGGGACCCATTCCAAAACACTAATAATTTTTGTTGCCCTTTTCTGGACCTTTTCCAAAGCCAATATATCTTTTTTGAGATGAGGCGACCACATCTGTAAGCAGTATTCAAGATGTGGGTATACCATGGTTTTATATAGAGGAAATACGTTATTTTCTGTCTTATTCTCCATCCCTCTTTTAATGATTTCTAACAGTCTGTTTGCTTTTTTTGACTGCCACTGCACACTGAGTGGATGTTTTCAGAAAACTATCCACAATGACTTCAAGATCTCTCTCTTGAGTAGTTTGTAGCTAAATTAGTCCCCATCATATTGTATGTATAGTTGCGATTATGTTTTCCAATGTGCATTACTTTACATTTATCAACATTAAATTTCATTTGCCATTTTGTTGCCCAATCACTTAGTTTGGTGAGATCTTTTGAAGCTCTTCACAGTCTGCTTTGGTCTTAACTATCTTAAGCAGTTTAGTGTCATCTGCAAATTTTGCCACCTTACTGTTTACCCCTTTCTCCAGATCATTTATAAATAGATTGAATAGGATTGGTCCCGGGACAGACCCTTGAGGGACATCACTAGTTACCTCTCTCCATTCTGAAAACTTACCATTTGTTCCTACCCTTTGTTTCCTGTCTTTTAATCAGTTATCAATCTATGAAAATACCTTCCCTCTTATCCCATGACAAGTAGCTTTACTTGAGAGCCTTTTGTGAGGGACCTTGTCAAAGACTTTCTGGAAATCTAAATACACTATATCCACTGGATCCCCCTTGTCCACGTGTTTGTTGACCCCCTTAAAGGACTCTAGTAGATTAGTAAGGCATGATTTCCCTTTACAGAAACCATGTTGACTTTTCTCCAAGAAATTATGTTCATCTATGTGTCTGACAATTTTATTCTTTACTATAGTTTCAACTAATTTGACCAGTACTGACGTTAGATTTACTGGCCCGTAATTGCCAGGATCACCTGTAGAGCCCTTTTTAAATATTGGCATCACATTAGCTATCTTCTAGTCATTAGACACAGAAGCTGATTTAAGGGACAGTTAACAGTTACAGTCTTTCACATTTGAGTTATTTCAGAACTCTTGGGCGAATGCCATTTGGTCCCGGTGACTTGCTACTGTTAAGTTTATCACTTTTTTCCAAATCCTCCTCTAATGACACCTCAATCTGGGACAATTCCTCAGATTTGTCACCTAAAAAGAATCGCTCATGTTTGGGAATCTCCCCAATATCCGCAGCCGTGAAGACTGAAGCAAAGAATTCATTTTGTTTCTCCGCAATGACCTTATCATCTTTGGCCCCACTGGGGGGCTATGTCTACACCTGCAGCGTCTTGCGCAAGAACAGCTGTTCTTGTGCCAAAACTTGCCTGCTGTCTGTACTGCACACGCGTTCTTGCGCAAGCAAATTTACAGTATAGCGTTGTAAAACAGGGCTTCTTCCGGAAGAGTTATTCCTCTTCTCACAAGGAATAAGCCCTCTTACGCAAGAGCTCTTCCACAAGAGGGCAGTGTAGACAGGCAACATGAATTTCTTGTGCAAGAAGCCCCTATGGTTAAAATGTCCATCAGAGCTTTCTTGAGCAAGAGAGCGTCCACACTGCCACGGATGTGTAACCCATGCACTTAATAGGGAGCTATCCCTTTAAGAGACCCCTGTGGGGGAGGTAGGAGTGAGTCGAGTGTTACTGTTGCTGGGCAGATTTAGCACTCTGTCCAGAAGCTTCTGGAGGTGGATCTAATAGTTTGGGGTCAGACTTCATGAGGAAGCAGGCAGGGTAGCTGCTTTTCTAAGGCCTGTGTGAGCTGGAGGAAGCTAAGCCAGGAGCAGAGAACTGGCTGCTGTTCCTCACTCTGCAGCACTTAGCAGCAGGGTTTCTTTAAGTCTGTTCACTTGTGAGCTAACTGACTAGTTAAATCAGTGAGCTGGCTGCCTAGCAGTGACCATAGCAGAGGAAGAATCTGCCTGGACTCCAACTGAGGATTCCCTACAAGCAAGTGGAGAGCGAGAGACTTCAGACTCAGCATATGGTGCAGTTTTGATGATCAGAGGCAGAAACTGAGACTTTGGTGAACCAAATCTAAGCTCTTGGGACCTTACAGTCTTTTCTTACTGTGCTTGTGTGGACTGAACTGTTCAAATTTCACTTGTAGTTTTCTCTTTACTTAAGTTTATTGTAATTATAGATATTATTTGTGGGGTATAAAATAGCTGTGTTCTGTTGTAAGAATTAGATTATTTGTTCCCCATAAAATTTTATGAAGTTATTTAATTAAATTCATTTCTTTTGGAACTTGAATGTAGGGAGGCTGACACTGTGCAGTCCTTGCTGAAATTCCTGACAGACGAAACTCTGGGTCTCCAGTACTGCAGTGGAAGTGGTGGTTTCTTTAGACTCTGGAGAAGGGCAGTGAAGTCTAGCCCACCCAAGGTTACAGATGCTCTTGTGCAAAAGCACATGGCAGTGAGGACGTGCTCTTGTGGAAGATTTTTTGCACAAGAACTCTTCTGCAAAAGAGTTCTTGCGCAAGAAGCCGCCAGTGTAGATGTAGCCTGGTTGTTTAGTAGGCTTCCTGCTTCTGATGTAATATTTTACTATTACTTTTTTAGTTTTTGGTTAACTGCTCTTTAAATCCTTTTTGGCTTTTCTTATTATATTTTTGCACTTAATTTGACAGAGTTTATGCTCATTTCTGTTTTCCTCACTAGGATTTAACGTCCACTTTTTAAACAATGCCTTTTCATCTCTCGTTGCTCCTTTTACAGTAAAACTCCAATTGTCCAGCATCCAGTGATCTGGCACTCCTGATATGCCAGCACCAACTGGAACCTGGAAGTGCTCTGGCCAGCTGGACAATTGCAGCTGCTGTGAGCCCTATGGACGCTCGCGGCTGGGAAAGGGAAGGGGAGAGGAGGGGACGGGGATTATACCCCTGTGACAGGTGTGCCGGGACCTGCACTGTGTCCGGCTGGGGGGTGGGTGGGGAATGGCAAAGGGCGAACCCTCTGCCATTTTGCAGGAAGGCAGGGGAAGCCCTGCGCAGCCGCCGGCGACAGGCCAGCTGTGGAAACCCAGCCGCCGGCCTGCAAGCGGCAGCGGAGGAGAGGGAGCGAGAGCTAAGTCCCTGAACTTGTCCTGTTCCGGCTGCGCTCAGCCCTGTGCCGCCACCGAGAGTTTCCAGAAGGGGAATGGACTCCCCATCCCCCAGACTGCAGTAGTTATCGCCGAGCAGGGGGGTGAGGGGCGGCTCTGCAGGACCAACCTGGCAGCACCCCAGCTGCTCTGCTCCGCTGCTTCCCCAAGTCCGCTGCTGAAACTGATGAGCGGCGGACTTGGGGAAGCGGCGGAGCAGAGCAGCTGGGGTGCTGCTGGGTTGGTCCCGCAGTGCCACCCCTAACTACTTCAGTCTGGAGGGTGGGGAGCCCGCTCCCCTCCCAGAAACTCTCGGCGGCGGCGCAGGGTTGAGCGCAGCCAGAACAGGGCAAGTTCGGGGACTTAGCTCTCGCCCCCTCTCCTCCGCTGCAGTGTGGGTCCCGGCAGACCCGTCACAGCCCCCAACCGGAGTACCTCCCGATACTCCGGCATATCCGATAATCTGGCACCACCTAGGTCCCAAAGGTGCCGGATTATCGGAAGTTTACTGTACTTGGTTGTTAAGCCACAGTGGCACTTTTTTGGTTTTCTTACTGTGTTTTTTAATTTGGGGTATATATTTAAGTTGGGCCTCTATTATGGTGTCTTTGAAAATTTTTCATACAGCTTGCAAGGATTTTACTTTAGTCACTGTACCTTTTAATTTTTGTTTAACTAACCTCCTCATTTTTGTGTAGTTCCCCTTTCTGAAATTAAATGCCACAGTGTTGGGCTGCTGAGTTGTTTTTCCCATCACAAGGATGTTAAATTTTATTACATTATGGTCACTATTTCCATGCAGTCCAGTTATATTTACCTTTTGGATCAGAGACTAGGACTAAATCAAGAATAGCCTCTCCCCTTGTGGGTTCCAGAACCAGCTGCTCCAAGAAGCAGTCATTTAAGGTATCAAGAAATTTTATCTCTGCATCCCATCCTGAGGTGATGTGCACCCAGTCAATATGGGGACAGTTGAAATTCCCCTACTATTATTGAATTTTTTATAGCCTCTCTAATCTCCCTTATCATTTCATAGTCACTATCACTGTCCTGGTCAGGTGGTCAATAGTATATCCCTACTGCTATATTTTTGTTAGTACAGCATGGAATTTGGTTCATTTAACATTTTTTTCTTCATTCAATTCTACATTTTCTTTCACATACAGTGCCACTCCCCCACCAACAGGACCTGTTCTGTTCTTCTGATACATTTTTTCCTTGGTATGACTGTGTCCCATTGATTGTTCTCATTCCACCAAGTTTCTCTGATGGTTATTATATCAATATTCTCCTTAAATATGAGGCACTCTAGTTCACCCATCTTATTATTTAGACTTCTAGCGTTTCTGTATAAGCGCTTGAAAAATTTGTCTCTATTTATCTGGTTGCCATTTCCTGATGTGTTAGACTCTTTTTCTTTTGATTGTTACTCATCTGATCTTATCCATACTTTATCATCTTCCATCCATTCCATTAAGGGTCAGGTTTACCCATTAACTACTTAACCACTCACATCCTTAGCCTTGATACCTAGGCTAGCTGCTCTCCCCCACCTCCTGTTTGTCTGGGGGAAGCCGCCTTGGTGTCTCCTTGGGGTGGACAGGGCCGAACCGCCCGGCCTTGGGGGTGGTCAGTGGAACCGGTACGTGGAGGGTGTCACTCCCTCCCCCATCCAGCATTGTTTGGAGCAATGGGGCCACTTACTTAGTCTGGTGGCTGGTAGTGTGGAGCCCTGTCTCCATCTGGCCACTCTCTTGCTGGTGTGGCCGCTCCTCTGTGGTCACTTTGCAGTATAGGTGTCTATGGATCAGCCCCCTCTCTTTCCATGTTATGGAAAACAATCCCATTCCAGGCACATCCCATTTTCCTGGCACAACCAAACCCTGACTTTGCTTTAAGTTAGGATAAGAGAAATCTGCATGCCACATTTAATAGTCCTAGCTCTTATAGTTTAAGGCAGTGGTCTCCGACCTTTTTAAGATCTTCAATTTAAGTGCAACGTGAGATCTGCCTCAAACCCAAACACCCTTGCCCCACTTCCTTCCCCCACTTTTCTGAGGCCCTGCCTCTGCTCCACCCCTTCTCCAAGGCCTCACCCTGCTTACTCCATCCCCCTTCCTCCCCAAATCTCATTTACTTTCACCAGGCTGGGGTAGGAGGTTGGGCCAGTAGAGGCTGTGGGGTAAGTAATAGAACCCTAAAGAAGAAGAATCTAATGTTTACTAAAGTATCAAGCCATACTATTGTTCCTTCTCAGTTACAAGAAGAGCTAATAGAATTTTTTTCTTTTCTGTTTTCCTGGAATATTTTTACTCTGATTTTAACATTGACATGTGCCATTTCAAGTTTATCCAATGGAAACTTCTTCAGTTTCAGTATCAATCCCAAAAGATCTTGACCTATCAGGTCCAAAGAGTTTCTGGCAGAAAGAGTGTAATGGAGAGAGAGAGAGAGAGAGCTAACAACTCAAACTCTAAACATTATAAACTCTGATGTTGGGAGTAAGTAGAGTACAGTACAGTAATTCCTCATTTAACATGTGCCCGCTTAACACGTTTTCGCGATAGAACGATTTTTTTTTTAGGGAACATTTTTTTAATGACACGACCATCCCCGGAATAACACGATTTCCCCAGCCGGCCCGCTGATGGCGGCTGCGCGGGGCTTCCCCTGCCTCCCTGCAAAGCGGCGGAGGGTTCGAAAAGGGTTTATTTTCCGCAAGATCGCGTCTAGACTGGCGCTTTTCTCCGGCAAAACCCCGAGCCGGAAAAAAGCGGCAGTCTTGTTCATGCAAATGCCGCGGGGGATATTTAAATCCCCCGCGGATTTGCAATTGCGCTGTGTCTCATTAGCATCCCTTTTCCGAAAAAGGGTGCCAGTGTAGACACAGCCAACATGTTTTCACTTAACACGATCATTTTCTGAAACATATCTATAGTGTTAAATGAGGAATTACTGTAATGATATGTGGAGTTCATGAAAC
This sequence comes from Rafetus swinhoei, assembly GCA_019425775.1. Classification (NCBI taxonomy): domain Eukaryota; kingdom Metazoa; phylum Chordata; order Testudines; family Trionychidae; genus Rafetus; species Rafetus swinhoei. Next base: position 15,972,771 of record CM033425.1, on the reverse strand, counting down.
TCTTCACTTGATAACTAGCCTGTTAAAGGAAAAGGCTACAGGTCCATTCAAGCCATGATTTTAATTGTACTGTGTAATTGGCTGTGTAAATACTTCTCAGATGAATACAATGAAAGCGGTTCAATTCCAAACACATAAAGGTCCACAGAATATGATTGTTCTTTGTAATACTGTCACAAGATACAGTTAACATTCATGTGCATTCTAAAACTACAAAGTATTGCAGTAAAACAATTAAGAATGGGACTAGAACAGATGTTTTCTGGGCCAGTAGCTGGAATTTGCTTCCCAGACTCTCTCTATATATAAAAACACTTTTCCTGCAGGATGACAGGAAAAGCCTCCTGCAGCCCCTCCCTCTGCCCTCAGCTACCCTGCCTCCTCCCTCTCACTCCACCCCTTCCCCAGTACTCCAGCAGGGTGGGAGCCACGCGGCTTCCTCCCTCGCTGTGCGGGTGGAGGAGGTGCACACCCTTTCCCCTCATGGTGGTGAGGATGGACCCAGGAGGCCTCTCCCCTTGCAGTGGAAGAGCCAGAGCTGCATGCCTGCCCCTCTTGCAGCCAGAGGGAGAGAGCCAGGTCTGCTGCGGCCTCAGCCTGACCCAACCCGGCAGTGGCCGGAGGGAGACGACCCACCCCAACCCCCTGGCAGCAGAGGGGGAGCCGGGACTGGCTCAGCCTGGGGGGCGGGAAGGGTGGCAGCCAGGGGTAGTGAGCCAGGCTCACACCTCAGCCTGGCCCTCTCCTGTGGCCTGGGGGAGAGACAGGGCTGCTTACCCCCCCAAAGAGGGGTGTTGGTGAGCAAAGAGAGCAGGGGGTGCAGCTAGGGTTACCAGGTGTCCAGTATTCAACTGGACAGTCCATTTTTTGTGCCCTCTGTCCAGTAAAAAGATTCAGAAAATATTGGATATGTGCAATGTCCTGTATTTTCTGCTTTTCTGGCTGGGCGCCCGACGGAAGTCTGGCGGGGGCAGGGGGAGTGGCTGAGGAGGTGGGGCTGTGAACGGTGCTGGGAGCCCTCAGCTCAGCTGGTTGCATGTGGAGCTTGGCGGGGGCAGGGGGGAGTGGCTGGGGAGGCATAGTTGTGGTAGGGTTTTTTTTGTTTGTTTTGCTCAACAAATTTTTAGCACGTGTGTTCGGTATTTTTTGGGAAACCATCTGGCAACCCTAGGTGCAGCCCCCTAGACATTTTTTATTCCCTTTTTAATTTTTGGTATGTTTTTATGTATTGAGTTTAAAATTGGCAGAAGGAATATTTAAAATTGTATGGCTGAGCTTTGAAGTGTCTGCTTTCTCCTATGTCTTTGATGTATTCTATATGTCTTACATCTGTAAGGCTTACTGCCAAAAGCAATGAAAAGGAAATTAAAAGGACACTCAAGATAACCATTGAAAAAAATTCCCTTACCTGGCAGAGGTTTTGAAAATGTATCCTGTCAGTGGTGATTTTCTGCAAGGATGGCCTCTAGGCCATGACAGTTCTTGTGTTCATGAACAGTGTGTTCATGACAGTTCTTGAATATCTGGCATGTAGGACTTTTCTTCTGCTGTTGGAAAACTGCAGAGCTTCTCTTTCTCTCACATGGAAGGTAACAGGAAAACAGATGTAAACTCGCAAATCCTTCTGTTGTCTTATGTCCTTGGCTGTTGGAAATACAGTATTATTTGTTGATTTATATTTTTATAAATCAATTTATAAATTGATTGAAGTCCTGCAATTATATTTATTTTTGAGGTGGATTGCTTTTGTTTCCTTTAGTAGAAGGTCTTCAGCTATAAATCATATAAGTATGCCTTTTAAATGTTTCCTGGGCATGAGTTTTGTTCTAGCATTCTATGTGCCTCTGTTTCCAAGTCAGTGCCTGGGGGTAGTGCCTGTGAGGTCAAATTAGCTGCAGAAAACCTCTTGGCCCTCCTTTATGGGGTAATAGCACAATTGGCATGGATTTCCCTAGCTTTTTATTCAGAAATATTCTCCAATGTGTTTCTTAAAAGCCTCAAACTTGATCTACATTCCTTTGGGCTTGGGGAACAAGTTATTTTAGTCATTTTGTTAAGAGGACATCCCTAAATTGTGAAATAAGGGGATTGAGTGTAGGATCTCTTCCAATCTTTGCCATGATGCTGTTTACAAGTCATGACTAGCCTTAAAAATGCAGGGGGGAACCCTTCCAAAGAACTCACATCTCTACCAGCTGTTGCTCCTGTCCCTGGGAGGAAGTGGGGAAGTGAGTTGGAGGCTCTGGTCCTGCATCTTCCCAGCCTTTCAGAGAAAAGAAATGGTGGCTGGTGGAGTGCTAAGCCGGAAACTTTGCTTTCTGGATTTTTGCTGACTGTTGCTTCTTTTCTCTGAAGGAAAGAAGGAGCATGTTAGAAGCATGGACCTTTGTTTCCTTTCTGTTAGGCAAAATAAAGTAACAAAAGAAAACATAGTGGCAGTAGAAGACCCAATTCTTTTCTTGTGCTCCATGTATCTTTCAAGCCATTATTTTCTAGTCTGTTTATTTCCCAAAGCAAAGGATTGAAGACTAATTATTTCACTAGGAACAAGCAAGTGAATAGACAGGTCATGTCATGAAATAATTGTTTCTTTTCCAAGAGCATAAAGAGGATGGAGTTGTACCTGCTTACACTAGCTCTGAATTTTGCCCTCAATGTGTCTAAATTTTCCAGAGGATAAGGTAACCCTACTTGAAGTCATTTGGTAACTCAAATTGCTATGTCTTTAGGACTTCATTTAATCTTTGTTTCTCCTATTCACTAGATTTACAAAATAAGGGTCAAATTCTGTCAGAAGTGCATGTTCAACTCCCAAGGTTTTTGGCGCATCTGAAAGCAGAGTTGCTTTTAAGGTTTAGAAAACAAGATAAATGGAAATGAAGGAAAGGACATATCACAAATAAAATGACTTATCTTACAGATGGGTGAACAGAAACAGAATTATTTGAGGGTGTGTGCAAGATCAGTAGTAGAACAGTGCAGAACTTTTGAGGCACTGGAATAAACTCCCAGTATGTGTTTATGCTCTTATGCTCTTATGTGAAATAATACACATATTAGGGCCCAACTCTGAAAACATGCAAATGAATAATTTTATAGTACATATTTGAATAGTCCTATTGAAACCATGAAAGTACTCATACGAATAAAGTTGTGGACATCTTTTCACAATCAGGCCTCCCAATTATAATCTGACCACTCAGGACAGATTGTTCACAAAAATTAATTGAAAAAGTCATATTTGAAAGAGCCTAGCCTCTAGTATTGTTAAAGAAGCACACTTCACAGGTAATTGAAGATGCCTTTCTAGAGTTATATATTTGTCTCTTGTCACTAAAAGGTGAGTCACTATCAGCATTCAGATACATTAACCTGGTATTTATACGGAATGCTGAATAATACAGATCAGATAATTATGGGTCCTATTTCTGCCCTGGGATGCAGTTCTCATTGAAATCAAGGATCCTCCTCAGAAAACTGAACTTTTCCTTTATCACTTTGGGAGCTCATGTTTGCATTATTATAGGAGGGAATTAATTATTTTCACCCCAAATTTACAAAAGGGAACACTGAGGCACAGAATCATTAATAACTTGCTACATAAAATGGAACCTCACCTCTGATTAGAATTCGGAAGTTCCTGTCTTAGCCCTATGCATAGACCCTAATTCTTTCTTAGAAACAGTTGCAGCACTTCACAATCAAAGAATTAATTCCAGGAAACTCCCACATCTATTCACAGAGGCCCATATTCACTGGTATTCATTGAAGTAAAGATATTTGTAGAAGTTTCGAGCCTAAGTACCTTTTATAGAATTATAGAACTGGAAAAAACCTCGAGCAGTCATCAAGTCCAGTCCTCTGCCCTCATGGCAGGAGCAAGCACCATCTAGGTCAGTGGTTCTTAGCCTCTTTGGCACTGTTACTCCTTCAGCTTAACCAATAAACCAAATTACCCCTCCTCCTTTTTAAAATGGCAATAGACAGAAAGAAAATTACCATTAATCATTTTTATTGTATTTTGTTTTCTCATACATTATGTTGAACAAAATTGAACCCAAATTGTATTTTAAACTTATTGCCCCTGAAATATGCCAAATTACCCCTCGAGGAGTAATTATCCCCAGGTAGGGTTGCCAGGTGTCCGGTATTGTACCGGACAGTCCAGTATTTGTGTGCTCTGTCCAGTAAAAAAATCAGAAAATACCAGACATGTGCAATGTCTGGTATTTTCTGATTTTTCCGGCTGCGCGACAGACAGAAGCCTGGCGTGGTCAGGCGAGGGGAGCGGCTGGGAGTCCCAGCTGGGAGGCGGGGCCGTGATTGCCGCCGGGAGCCCTCAGTCGGTTGAGTGTGAGGAGGAAGGGAAGCCTCCTCCTCGCTTGTGCGTCGCCGGGAGCCTGCGCACGACAGACAGCAAGTGCCCAGGTCAGTCCCGCTCCCCGGCAGCCAATTTGCTCACCCCTGCCCCCTTCCCGGCCGGCTGGTTCTCCCTCACTTCTCCTCCTGATCTTCCCCGGCCAGCCCCCCTGCACCGGCCCCCAGCTCTGCTTCCCGCCCCCCCTTCCTCCCGGCCCGCGCTGCTGCACCCCTCCTGCCCCACCAGCTGTGCTTTCCGCTCCCCCTTCCTCCCAGCCAGCCTCACGGCCCCCGACCCCTCTCCCCTGCTCTGCTTCCTGGTGGCCCGTTCCTCTTCCTGATCTCCCCCGGCCAGCGCCGCTGCACTCCCCTGTTAGCTGTTTCCAGGCCCCTCCTTCCCGGCCAACACCGCTCCTTCCTGGCCGGTCCTCCCTCTCCCCCCGACACCCCAGGAACCTCAACAACTTTGGTCCCCCCCCCCCTTTTTTTTCCTTCAACAAAATTTTTTCCGGGTGTTTTTTTTTGGGGGGGGGGGCAGTGGTCGGTATTTTTGTTTCAGCCATCTGGCAACCCTACCCCCAGGTTAAGAACCACTGAGCTAGATCATCCCTGATAGATCATCCCTGCTGTTTAATATCTCCAATGATGGAGTTTCCACAACCTCCCTAGGCTTATTCCAATGATTACATTTTTCCTAATGTCCAACTTAAACCTCCCTTGCTGCAATTTAAGACCATTGCTTCTTGTCTTATCCTCAGATGTTAAGGAGAATATTTTTTTCAACCTTTTCCTTGTGACACCCTTTTGGGTACTTGAAAAGTGCTATCATGTCTCCTCTCAGTCTTCTCTTTTCCAAACTAAACTAACCCAATTCTTTCAATCTTCCCATATAGGTCATGTTTTCTAGACTTTTAATTCTTGTTGCTCTTCTCTGGACCTTCTCCAGTGTCTCCACATCTTTCCTGAAATGTGGGGCCCAGACCCAGACACAATATTCCAGATGAGGCCTAATCAGTGCAGGGTAGAGCAGAAGAATTATTTCTCGTTTCCTTCTTACAACACTCTTGCTAATACATCCTAGGATGATGTTTGCTTTTTTTCTACAGTGTCACACTGTTGACTCATAGTTAGCTTGTGGTCCACTATGATCTATAAATCCCTTTTTGCAGTACTCCTTCCTAAACAGTCCTTTCCCATTTTTTACGTATGAAACTGATTGTTTCTTCCTTAGTACTTTGCATTTGTCCTTGTTGAATTTCATTCTATTTACCTCACTCCATTTTTCCAAAAGCTTCAGAGGGGTAGCCAAGTTAATCTGTAGCTGGAAAACTTGAAAAACAACTAATTGTCTAGCAGCACCTTCAAGACTAACAAAACATACCCACGAAAGCTCATGATACTTTCTACATGTTTTGTTAGTCTTTAAGGTGCTTGTAGACTATTCGTTGTTTTTCAAGTTTTACCATTTTTCCAGTTTGTCCAGATTATTTTAAATTATAATCCTATTTCCAAAGTACTTGCAACCCCTCCTAGCTTGGTATCATCAGCAAATTTTATAAATATACTGTCTATGCCATTATCTAAATTGTTGATGAAGATATTGAACAGAAACGGTTTCAAAACTGATCCCTTCAAAACCCTATTCATTGCGCCCTTCCAACATTACTGAACCATTGATAACTACTCTCTGGGAATGGTTATCTAACTAGTTATGCACCCATTTTATAGTAGCTCCATCAAGTTTGTATTTTGTTTCTCTAGTTTATTAATGAGAAGGTCATGCAAGACTGTATCAGCTGTTTTACTAAAGTCTAGGTGTACCACATCTGCTTCCCCCTTATCCACAAGACTTCTTATCCTATCAAAGAAAGCTATCAGATTGTTTTGACACGATTTGTTCTTTACAAATCCATAACTGCTGTTACTTATCATCTTATTATCTTCTACATGATTGCAAATGGATTCATTAATTATTTGCTCCATTACCATTCCTGGCACAAAAATTAATCTGACTGGTCTGCGGTTTCCTGGCTTGACTTTATTTCCCTTTTTCTAGATGGGCACTATATTTACCCTTTTCCTGTCTTCTGAAATCTCTCCTGTCTTCCATGATTTTCAAAGATAATAGCTAATTACTGTGTGGATCTAAACTTCAGTCCATTCCTCTAAAAATCAGACTTTTATTTTAGATACTTTCCCTTAGCAAGGCTGGTGAAAATAAAATGCTACCTTACCTGCCTAGCTCACCAGTTAAAGTAAAGGGTTATGTAGATTCTGGCAAATTGAAGAGGGAGGAATGTCCCTTTCATGAGCTCTTTAGAAATTCCGTTCTGAAGGACTCATAAAATTAGCAAAGACAAGAAGGATCTTCCTACATCTTCAGAAGTAGCATAATAAATTCTCTTCAGTCTGACCCATTTCAAAAGAATGATGAAGAGGTTTGGTATGCGAAGGTAGAGAGAGCAGAACCAGGTTTTTATGGCCCAAGATAGTTCCATTGCTAAGACTGAAGGGCTTCTACCTGCTATTCTCCCATCACTATATTAAACCAATTTAGTAGGGAAAGGAGGAAATTATCATGTTACACCACAAGGAGCTTCCTATTCAGAACATGCTCTGATGTTAATAGGTGTAAAAGTAATGATGACCAAGGTCAGATGATTGCAACGAGAAGGTAAAATAAGCCTGTTATCAGTACTCCTGTGTGACAGAGTAACCTTTGTTACAATTAGGGATCTAAACAAATAGTCGACTATACAATATTCTTGCCAGCAAGTTAAGGAAATATGGATTGGATAAATGGACGGTAAGGTGGATAGAAAGCTGGCTAGATTGTTGGGCCCAACGGGTAGTGATCAGTGGCTCGATGTCTGGTTGGCTGTCGGTTTCAAGTGGAGTACCCCAAGGATCGGTTCTAAGGCTGGTTTTATTCAACATCTTCATTAATGACCTGGATGAGGGGATGGATTGCACCCATAGCAAGTTTGCGGATGACACTAAGCTAGGGGGAGAGGTAGATACATTGGAGGGTAGGGATAGGGTCCAGAGTGACCTGGACAGATTAGAGGATTGGGCCAAAAGAAATCTGATGAGATTCAAAAGGACAAGTGCAGAGTCCTGCACTTGGGACGGAAGAATCCCAAGCATTGTTACAGGCTGGGGACCGACTGGCTAGGTAGCAGTTCACAGAAAAGGACATGGGGATTACAGTGGATGAGAAGCTCTAATTACAAGTGCCTCTAATACAGAGGCAGCAGAGTAGGGTGATGCAAGGCTCCCTTGGAGTGGGGCCAGAAGTGCACTGGCTGCCAGCCCCACCCCTGGGGACTATCAAATAGTTGTGTAACCGACAATAGTTTGTGCGGTTACACAACTATTCAATTACCCGATATTTAACATCCCTAGATACAGTAATTCCTCATTTAACACAAGCCCACTTAACATGTTTTTGCGATAGCACGATTTTTTTTTTTTTAGGGAATGTTTTTTTAATTACATGACTGTCCCCGGAATAACATGATTTCCCCAGCCAGCCCATTGCCAGCAGCTGCGCGGGGCTTCCCCCACCTCCCTGCAAAGCGGCGGAGAGTTCGCTGCTCGCCGCGCCGTTCCCTGCTGACTCCCCTTTGCCGGACGCCATACCCCCTCTCCTCCGCCTCCGCTTGCAGGCCGGCGGCTTGGTTTCCCCAGCTGGCCCATCGCTGGCAGCTGCGCGGGGCTTCCCCCCTGCCTCCCTGCAAAGCGGTGGAAGGTTCGCCGCTCGCCGCGCCGTTCCCTGGTGACCCCCCACCACCTCCACCGGATGCAGTGCGAGTCCCAGCAGACCCGTCACAGGGGCATACTCCCAACCCAATCTCCCTCCTCTCCTCCTTCCCTTCCCCAGAGCCAAACACCTCCCCTGCTGTAACCCAGTCCCCTTTCTCCCCAACCTTATGTCCCGGTCCCAACAGACACCACTGCTTGAAAGCATAACCCCACCTTTTCCATTATTTTCAATGGGAAAATTGACCCCACATAACACGTTTTCACTTAACACGATCATTTTCTGAAACATATCTATAGTGTTAAATGAGGAATTACTGTACAATGGGAGATGAAGGCATGTGGCCTTTTTAGTGTGACAGTATTTATTCTGAACATTTAGAATTCCTTGCAAATGTATATAAGGAGAGGTAATTCTAATATTTTATTTGTGATCATCAAACTCAAATAGCTAAGGAGGTTTGTGTTCAGACTTCTCCACTCACCTAAAAGTATTAATCTTTGGGTTGAGGATTAGACAGATGCAATCTCAACCACAAAACCATTTGCTGAGAGAGCCTGAAAAAAAAAAGATGTGGGGCTGAATACTGAGGCGAACAGAGTGGAATCAGTGGAGTTAATTTGCATGTGCATTGATATGAAGGGTGAGCTCTTGACCCTTAGGCTAGATCTCTTATGTTCTTATGTTATCTCCATTACAGAGTTCTTGCGCAAAAGCTCGTGGAGTGTCCACACCTCAAGTGCGTTTTTGCGCAAGTAAAACGAAAGAACAGAGGGGTTTTTTCGGTGTAGGTAATTCTCATGCTACAGGGAATAACTCCTTTTTGCGAAAGAGTTCTTTCACAAAAAGATGTGTGTGGATGGGCAAGAGGGGTTTTTTGCTCAAGAAAAGGGAAGAGGAAAAAGCACAGGTGCCCTGGTGGCCATTCTGTCCACAGCAATCACAGCTTACTTGTGACAGAGCATCCAGACAGTCTGGATGCTCTCTTGTGAAAAAGCACTTTGCTTTTTTGATGCGCTTTTGCAGTGTGGGCACTTTCTTGTGCAAGACATTTTTGCGGAAGATCTCTTCCGCAAAAAGCTTCTTGCGTAAGAAGCCTGTAGTCTAGACATAGCCTTAGAGTGGAATGCCCTTCTCAGCCTTAACCATAGCAGGACCACAGACATATTTGGAATGTCTGTCCTTGCTAATTATACCTCTCTGAGGTCCTTGGTTGTACACTGTTTATGAGGGGAAAAAAATCTGGTCTGCATATTTTGGTTTTACCCCACAGGTTGTTCTTTTAAGTTTATTTTTCTTGCTATTAATACTTTAACTACAGAAACCCACGAAAATGTACTATTGCCTTATAAATTAATTCAAACAAGCTTATCAATGTTTGTACACTTTGTAAGGTACAGTGGCTTTGGACTCTTTTGTTTGGAAGAACAATGAAACTAATGTACTGATTTCACTGAGCGGTAAAAGGCAGATATGTTGTCTCAAGAAGAATGACTTCTGCTAAGATCGTTATGATCTTTTGATAACCTATTCAACATAAACCTTTGCTTTCGCTGGTCACATAACTAGAAATAAAATCTCAACATATTAGGCATAGTTTTTGAGTGCTGTATTCCAGCACCAAACATACCCTATGGTCATAATCACTTCACCAGGATAAAAAGAAAATCTATTATAAGTATCGCCTGGTAGTGCAGTTACATATACTCTTCAGAGTTCTTTGTTAGTGATCTTAGGAAGAAATACTAAGCTTTGTATTGCAAACTTTGTATCTGAGTAGTAGGAACTGTGCATAAAGCAAAAATGCTGGCTTTCTGCCTTAGTCTCTAATTGGAGTTGATTGCTGAAGCGGAGAGTTTCTTCCTAGAACTCTGGTATTGGCAAAGGGCTAAGATCCTTAAAAAGAAGGATTGTCTTCTGTTTTTGACCACCACTGTTCCAGAACTGGCATAAAGAAAACCAGAGCTCAGCATATATCCAAACTCTCTGTGATTGATTTCTCCTTTACTAGGAAGCCCTCACATCTTCTGTCATTCGTCAGAGGAGCACCCATACTTAATTCTTACAAAGACTGAGTAATTTGGGCTATTGTGGACAAAATGATTAAAGCTAGGGAAGAAGGGTGAGATTGAAATGTACTTTCACATCCCAGCCAAGGTGAGAAGCTACAGCACAGTGCCTTTGTGGCTGTGCATCTCCATTGATATAATTTATTTCAGATTCACAATGATGTATTTAAGAGCGGGATCTGGTACAAATTCTTTATTCACTTTTGCCAGCTATGTGCGAGCCTCCACTGTGTCTCACGGGCACAAAAGGTATGTGAGTATAAAGTGGATATCAAAGGCCACCAACCTGATTTGGTAGCATTTTATAGCTTCTTTACATATGTGTAATTGGTTTTGCATTGTCTCCATACGCATTGGTGATACATGTAGTGAATTGCTGAGCAGCATTTAGTCCTTGTTGCCGAAATTAGCCTATTTAGTCTTATGCAATCTGGAGTTTGATGAGAATGAATGAGTGAATGAATGTATTTAAATTCACTGTCGACTCTCCGATTTACTGTCAAATTCAGTAGTTTGGCCAACGGGTTATTTCTATCACTAACATCCGTCTGGGAAATACAGATAATCAGCTCCCAAGGCTTGTGCCTATGATTGTTCCTCTTCTCTGTAGAGCTTCCAGCAATATGTTCTCCTTTCACTGAGGTAGTAGCAGTTTGCAAGTGTTTTTAACTGAATGGGGTAGAGAGACTATTGGTTTTCAATAGGCTAAGTGTTAGAATAGCTCTTTTTAGCTACTCTGTTTGGTTATTGGCAGACATCATAATGTGAAAATGGGGGATGTGGGAAAGAGTACTGTAAAGGGTTCTAAGTGCTTACTGCTGCTTTACCAAGGATGGTGTTCTGCATTTTCTTCACATACTTTGTATTTTGGATATATGTAGCATATTTAACTTGTAAGTTCCCTTTTCTATTTGTGGATGAAATTAACTTTGTCATAAAGATTGTAAGTCAGTTTTGTAGGTGGAATACTGGAAGATCAGGCTTTCTTGCTGTAGTGCAGGAAACAGAGGAGACAATCTCCCCTTCTTGAAAAAGTGGGATCTTCAGAGGCAAATGATATTTAATCTACTAATTGGCTAGTTAAGTTTGCAAATTCATCACTTTCCTGTGTGCAGGGGTCCTCACATCAAAGCTCCAAAGAGGAAGGTGGGCTACAGCAAGGTCAGTGCATAGATGCAGATGGTGTGTCTTATCTAAAATCTATTTCGAAATAGCTCATTATGAAATTTGGTGCATCTACACAGCGCTAAATTTGGAAATAACATGCTATTTCAAACCATCCCTTATTCCTCGTGCAACGAGGTTTACCAGGATGGCAAAATAGCGCACCCATTATTTAAAAAAATAGTTTGAAATAAAGGGTGGCTTGTGTAGACACTGGGTAGCTATTTCGGGATACCTCCAGTATCACAAAATAGCCATGAAATGTAGATGTACCCTTAGTCAAAAGCCCAGTTCTATAGAAAAATTGTTTCAATGGAAAATTTCAGCCAGCCCATGTTTCCACTGTAAAAATTTTCCCTAACAAAAGCAAAGTCTCTTCTTCCTTTTTTAAGATGTCAGTTTTACAACTGCATGAATAATAAATTCATTTGCTGTAAATCCAAGTAATTAAGGCTATGTGAGGGGACAACAGACAAGGAAAACTCCAAGACACACTGTAAGAGATTGACCCCGTCTGTATAGGGGTTTGCCCCTCCCTTTCACCCAAAAGAGTCTTCCACTCTCCTATTCCTCCTTTATTACTAAATTGCGCAAAGGCACATGCCAGTATAGATGCTCTCTTGCGCAAATAATTTTAACGGAAAAACTTTTCCGTTAAAAGTATTTGCGCAAAATCTTGCGAATCTAGATGCAGCCTTAAAGTGTCTGCAGACATATAAAGACCAATGGTGGTCACACATACAGTCACCAGCACAAGGGTCAGTCTATTGTGTAAGTTTTATTCAAGTTACAGTTAAAGTTATGATGACCCAAGCATAGAGAAATTCTATTCAGGCTTGTGCACAAGTTACACATGTTGTTATACTCATACCCTTGATAGCAGCATTAGGTTCTGATGGGTTTCTCAGGGCTTGATTGTCAGTAGAAGGTCAGCTCATGCTGGAGTCTCTGAGGGGGAGCTCAGTTTTCCCATTCTGGGCACCCCCTTTCTATAGTGTGATTCTGTCTACACCTACATTCTGCGCATGCCCATAAACGTGTCCACTCTCCTTTCTCTAATTGGTCCATGTCCCTGAAAACTTAAGGAACCCCAATTTTCTATAGGCTGGGTAAGTTCCCTTTACTCTCATTTGCATCGACACACAACTTGTACCCTGTGCTTAAGACACATGAAGGAGCCAGATGTACCTTTTCAGTATTTTTATGATCTAATATGAATCTTCTGGGTAATTTTGTGCAATATTATTACTTGGTACCTCTTTTCCCACAGTCTTAGGCCACTCTTATTTTCCGGTCACTTATGTCAGCATTTCTTGTCTCCAAGACCTAAAATAGCTAAACCAAAGTCTTGCAGGCTGTAATGTACAGCTTCTTGCATTTCAGCTTGTCTTATTCTTGTCTGTTATGCAGTGCAGTATTTAGAGGAACAAATTAACTCTAATGAACATACAATCTCTCTCTATATTTTAGAGTACGTCTGTCTGTGTGTGTGTCTGTCTGTGAGTCCATTTGTTCAAGAAATCCTCCTAAATAGTAAGAGCCAGGGCCACCGAATGTGGTAGGCAGATTCCTCTTCTCCTAACTTAAATCAAGATCAGGGTTTGGTTGTGCCAAGACAACCTGGTGGGGGTGGGGAGAGAACAGGTCCAGGGTGGGCTGGGAGGTGGCCTGGGTGTTGCATAAGAGGACCCCAGGACAGATCGTGCAGCGCGCCATGAGTTCTTGCACCAAACGGCATGTGTAGACTCTCAACAGGAGTTTCTTGTGCAAAAAGAGCCTGTCAGAAAAAGCTCAGGTGCTTTGATGGCCAGTCTGTGAATTTTGCTTTTGCGATGCACTTTTGAGGTGTGGACACACTCTTGGGCAAGAAGTGTTTGCGGGAGATCTCTTCTGCAAAAAGCTTCTTGTGCAAAAAGCCTGCAGTGTAGACAGAGCCTGAGTGTGTTTCTATCCTTCTCTCTATATTGTGACAAAGCTCCTCCTTAATCTTGGTAGATCCTGTGCTTTCAGGTGAATTACTTGCTTCAGAGGCTCACAGCAGCCCTCAGTTTAGACACTGCTGTTTATTGAGCTGTCTTCTCATTGGCCAGCATGGGGAAACCAAACTTCCCCTTCTAGTGGCACAGGGTAGGACAAACCCTTGTGCCAAAACCAGTCTCTTTTTAGTATTGAAATGGGGCGCTGTTGGTGGGGGAACCCGAGCCTGCCCTCTACTCTGGGGTCCAATCCAGGGAACCTGGAAGCCTGCTAAAAAACCTGTGGGTCCCTTAGACGATCGAACTATAAAAGGCGCAATCAAGGACGATAAAGCCATTGCGGAGAAACTAAATGATTTCTTTGCTTCAGTCTTCACGGCTGAGGCGTTGGGAGATTCCCAAATCTGCACCGTCCTTTGTAGGTAATGAATCTGAGGAACTGTCCCGGATTGAAGTGTCATTAGAGGAGGTTTTGGAACAAATAGAAAAACTTAATGTTAACAAATCTCCGGGACCGGATGGCATTCATCCAAGGGTTCTAAAAGAACTCAAATGGGAAATTGCTGAACTATTATCTGTGGTTTGTAACCTATCCCTTAAATCGGCTTCCGTACCTAATGACTGGAAGGTAGCCAACGTGACACCAATATTTAAAAAGGGCTCTAGAGCGATCCGGGCAATTACAGACCGGTAAGTCTAACCCGTACCTGGCAAATTAGTCGAAACAATAGTAAAGAATAAAATTGTGAAGCATGTAGAAGAACATAATTTGTTGGACAAAAGTCAACATGGTTTCTGTAAAGGAAATCCTGTCTTACTAATCTATTAGAGTTCTTTGAAGGGGTTAACAAACATGCGGACAAGGGGATCCAGTAGATATAGTATACTTAGATTTCCAGAAAGCCTTTGACAAGGTCCCTCACCAAAGGCTCTTGTGTAAATTACATGGCCATGGGATAAGAGGAAGGTCCTTTCTTGGATTGAGAACTGGTTAAAAGACAGGAAACAAAGGGTAGGAATAAATGGTAAATTTTCAGAATGGAGGGGTAACTAGTGGTGTCCCCAAGGGTCAGTCCTAGGACCAATCCTGTTCAACTTATTCATAAATGATCTGGAGAAAGGGGTAAGCAGTGAGGTGGTAAAGTTTGCGGATGATAGCAAACTGTTTAGGATAGTCAAGACAGAAGCAGACTGTAAGGGACTCCAAGAAGATCTCACCAAACTGATTGATTGGGCAACAAAATGGCAAATGAAATTTAATGTGGATAAGTGTAAAGTAATGCACATCGGGAAAAATAACCCCAACTATCGTACAGTATGATGGGGGCTAATTTGCTACAACAAATCAGGAAAGAGATCTTGGAGTTATCGTGGACAGTTCTCTGAAAACTTCCACACAGTGTGCAGCGGCGGTCAAAAAGGCAAATAGGATGCTAGGTATTATTAAGAAAGGGATAGAAAATAAGACCCAGAATATCTTACTGCCCCTGTATAAAACTATGGTACGCCCACATCTTGAATACTGTGTACAGATGTGGTCTCCTCACCTCAAAAAGATATTTTGGCCTTGGAAAGGTTCAGAAAGGGCAACTAAAATGATTAGGGGTTTGGAAGCAGGTCCCATATGAGGAGAGGTTAAGCGACTGGGACTTTTCAGTTTAGAAAAGAGGAGACTGAGGGGGGATATGATAGAGGTGTATAAAATCATGAGTGGTGTGGAGAGGGCCGATAAAGAAAAGTTATTTATTAGTTCCCTAAATAGAAGAACTAGAGGACACCAAATGAAATTAATGGGTAGCAGGTTTAAAACTAATAAAAGAAAGTTCTTCTTCACACAGCGTGTAGTCAGCCTGTGGAACTGCTTGCCAGAGGAGGCTGTGAAGGCTAGGAATATAACAGAGTTTAAAGAGAAGCTAGATAATTTCATGGAGGTTAGGTCCATAAAGGCTATTAGCCAGGGGATAAAATGGTGTCCTTGGCCTCTGTTTGTCAGAGGCTGGGAGAGGATGGCAGGAGACAAATCGCTTGATCATTGTCTTGGTCCACCCCTCTGGGGCACCTGGTGCTGGCCACTGTCGGCAGACAGGATACTGGGCTAGATGGACCTTTGGTCTGACCCGGTACGGCCATTCTTATGTTCTTATGTTCTTAATTTGTGTAGCGCAAATTGCGTATCTTATTTCGAGTTTAGGGTGCTTTGTAGACACACCCAAATCCAAGTTTTTCATTAATCATCTGCTTTACTTGGAGAACATAGACATTTTAATGAAAAAATTGAACATCAGAAAACTGAAAAGTTTGTGGCTGAAAACTTTAAATATTCAGTTAGGTAATGCTGCTATTGGGCTTCTTGGAACTTGTAGTAATGTTACTTCCTACCCCATTCTCCTCAATCGGCTAGGTTCCTTGGACAGATTGTAAATTGGGTGATGTCACAGGAAGATATAATCAGGACTGTGAGAACTAGCACTTATGGTCTGTTCAAATATAACCTCTAGCAGCAAAATCACTCCCAACTGAATTATATGAGTGTTTTTAACCAGCCACTCCTGAATTATATTGCAGAGGGATACCTCCATCTCAAATGGAGATTTCCAAGCACTCGCTGCTGTTCTAAATGGGAGTTAAATGCTATTCTGATTTAATAATGGGTTTGAAACTCAGCTGGGTCAGGTGTACGCCTACAAATTGCAAGGCCATTGAGAATTAAGTCCCTTAGGTGTATTCCCAGCCACATCAGTACTTTAATCATTAAATTAAGTTGGGTGACCCTGCTTTTTGGGTTCAATTGTTTCACCTGCTCACAGGTTCGCTTATCTAAAGTACCAGTGCCTTCCTGGGAGGTATTGAACACTCCCTGTTCCATTGAAAACAGGAAGTGGTTGGGCATGTTGTTCAATCAATGTTATATTCCAACTGTAGGGCCTAAATCTGCCTTCATTTACACGTATGCAATCCCTTTGAAGATAATTAATTTGATGGCCTTGGCTACCTGCATGAACACGGCCCCAACTGTGGAGTTCCCCATGCAGAACTGGTTCCTGTCGCAGCGGTAGCTGTCCAGCGTGATGATCTTCTGCGGGGCAATGGCCATGCACTTCTGCAGGGGGATGGAGGGTCTCATGCGGGTGTCCTGTTGCTTGAGGACAGGGGCAAGACACTCGCAGAGCTCCAGGAATGTGACTTTGTGCATGAGGAGGTTGTGCAGCCACTGCTGATCGTTCCATCCCTGCAGGTCACCAGTCTGAGCTCATCTTCTTCTGCCATAAGCAGCATTACATGGCGTCCAGGGGATTGAGGGGCGTGCGTATCAGCAGGAGCATGAGGACCTGGATGAGCAGGGCCTGTGGCCCACACTGGCATTTGTCCTTCTCATCCTCGTTCTTCTGGCACAACATGTGGGCAGTCTGGAAGTACTGCACCACGAGGCGCAGCACGAGTCCCATGAGCCTGGCACTGCTTTGCAGCAGCTCTGGCTCCATGGTGTCAGTGCTGTGGCGTCCGCGCGGGCAACCAGAGCACAAGAAGGCATATGCCCACTGTGTCGCTTTTCTGTCCCACGATGGGGGAGGCAGTGGAGGAATGGCTTGCGAGACACAGCCATAGAGGGGAGCCCCTGTAAGCACACTTTGCAGCTTGCCAGACGAAACAGCCACAGGAAGTATCCGCCCTCTTGGTGCCCTCCCCAGAGTATTTCCAGGGGCTCTAAGTCTGAGGCAGGCTCCATTCAACGTGGACATGATATTTCAGACTAATTCGGATTAATTTTGAGGCTTCCCCATAATGAGGACACACTTGTTCAAATTTGGTAAATGGAGAGTTATTAAGTGAAACTTAGTAATTTTGAAATAGTTTCCTAGTGTAGACATGGCCATAAAGAGTTTGTATATGGTTGAGCACATACTTAGTTAAGATTGATCGTTCAGCCCTTATTCATGAGTCTAGTTCCCAAAAAGACTGCGGGATCAGTCTATAAAGTAGCTGAAATGAAATGCCCATGCTGCAGTACAGGCAGGCAAAACCATGCACTAGCAGGAAGAATCATTGTTCTCATATAGGGCCTCCTACTGAATGCCTTTCCTAATGGGAATTCTATACAGAAGACATACACAATTGAGTGCATAGCTTGGAACATAAAATAAGAAGTACACTGCACAATGCCTTCTTCAGGAGCCTGGGGAGCAGATGAATTAGAAAGGTGCTATCTGAAAATGTAAGACTTGCTAGAATGTTATATAAGGTGCTTTTTTTAAACAAAAAGTATTTTAATCCTAAAATCCTTGAAATGAGCACATTAAACATCACTTTTGTACACCACACATAGATTTGTTTTGCTCTTGCACTGGCAAATTAGACTTGTTTTGGTCCACAGCCAAATAATATATGAGGCAATTTCATGCCTCATGAATTATAGAAGAGAATGTTTGGTATATAAAGCTTGTGTCTTCAGCTTGTTGGTTCCCCTCCCATTTCTTTTAATCCTTTTGGGAATTTAGTTTGAACCATCTTCCATAGCCTGAACAGTTTCTAAAAGCTGGGAGATTGCTCCAGCGGAATGAAAGGAATTTCAAATATGATCCCTTTCCTTTGTGACGGAATTTCTTTTTGCTAATTTCAGATGGTGACAGAATATGCTTTGATCTTAGCATAATGGTCATCTCTATCCAAAAAACACTTTCTGAACTTGGGCTCAAAGGACACTAAAGGCAGTTACTTTAAAAATATTTTCTGGGACTTTGTATGAACTTTTTGAAAGTTAAGATGTTTTCATACTAAAATACATCTTCCTCCTTCACTTTTGCATGCTGACAAATTAGGATAGGGCACAGAAGTGAGTCTGCTAACCTTACATTTTTTTAAACAAAATAAACAAATCAGTTTGTGAATGGAGAGGGAGGAACAAGGAATTACACTTTCCTAATAGCTGTGCTTAAGATGTAGGTATTGTGGGCAAGTTTTGGTTAAATCTGTACCAGTTTGGGGTCTGATCCTATAACTTTGATTTATGCAGGTAAACCCAGTGACTTCAGGGGGATGTTTAGATAAGGGCTACTTAACTAAGGATTGGCACACAGTTTTTTGACTGAAGTCCCTTAAGATTCCAAAGGACTTTTAAAAACTGCATTAACATTTCTTCTGTGATAAATTCAAAATAATCAGGTGAATGGGGCTGGATGAACATATATCAGAAATGCCATATGCAGTGGAGACAGTTATCTGTCCCTACCAGACTTTGATTTGCCCCTACCATCTTTTCATAATTTCCCTTTCTTTTACTTTTGTCCCCTCTGTGACTTTGAAAGATATAATCACCTGTAATGTTCTGTTGGCTGACACAATTTTGCTCCTTCCCTCTGAACATTTTTTTTCTGAAATGATACTGCAGTGTATGCAAAGGTGAATCCAAACATACAGTATTTCTGTAAAATCTCTGGGACTCTTCAGTTAGATGGTATATAAATGTGCATCATATACATAATTTTTTCAGATATTTTCTTATACAATTGTTATACAGGGAGAAATTCCTCAATTTATCCTCAATGTCAGTCATAGTAAAATTTTGATACACATAATGTAGTTACATGGCATAATACTTGATCACTTTGCTTAATTTTGTTAAGGAACAGAGGTTCAAATTTTGCTTTCTATATTGATATGAATAGTCCCATTGAAATTGGTAGGGCTACTACTGGTATGAGCAAAGGGAGTAGAATTTGCTCCACACTTTTTTTTAAAAACCCTGAATTATATGAAAATGCTTAAGATATAAACATGTTAAAATGTTTATGTAGGTTTTTTCCTCTTTCCATTCCTCAATGTGGGATGGTAGAGTGTGAACATTTTGCCTTAGTTATTGATGTACTTACTGTGCAGAGCTTAGCAGTTCAGTTTTATTTCAGTTTGAGCCTTTTACCATGGCAACACATTTCCCATGTTGCAAAAATGGGGCCCAGTCCGGCTTGTCTTGTAGTCCAGGAAAGTTCTGCCGTTTGTTTCAATGGGATAAATATCAGGTCTGTGTTCTCTGACAAAATGGTACAAAATTAAATATAAAAGAAAGTAGAGCAATGTTGCTCATATGTATAATCAATGCAAAATAAAACCAGAGGGCAGTCACTCCAGATGTATTAATCAGGATAAAATTGCCAACATCTAACATACAAGCAGGAGAATCAGAAAGAAAGAAGGCTTCCAAAATACAGTAACAACCTTTAGCGCATGTCTACATTGCATCTGGAAGTGAGTTTTTTCTTCTAAAATGGCATGAAACCAGCATTGTTTGTTTAGAGTACTGATAGCATTTTTGCTCACTGTTTTGAGTACTAATAGAATTTTTTTGCAGTGTTTAAATTGGTTTTCTTTGCTTCTTGAGTTCTTGGGATTTTTTAAGCTGACGAAGCTAGAAACAGACAAAATGTGCATTTTTTTTCTTTTATGTGTCATTTGAGTAATAGTAACTAAGCAATAGCATGAAGCTCCTCTTCATGCTAGTGAACTACAATATATTTGTGTTTACAATGTGGTGAAATTTATCTGAATCTTTGTTAATGATTTTCCAGTTTGGCTCAGTAGATACTGATTATTTTTTGACCTGTCATTACAGAGTTCTCAATCAGATGTCACATGGAACTAGTGTCAATTTAGAAATCTGATAAGGTAAGACCTTATTTACCAAAGCAAATAACTTCATTCTTCGGTATTGGTAAAGTGTAATATAACAGAAAATCCTGACAAGATGACCTGAAAAAAAACCCACAATAAATGTTGCAGCATAAGCAGACCTCATTTTGGATCTGTTTATATATAGCAAGGTGTTGGTTCAGTATATATGTTCAATACAGACCACAGGCTAGATGGGATGCCCTCACACTCTCCTTGTGATGTAAATGATTGACACTGATACAAAGCTTTGTGTCCATTGAGTCATTTCTGCGATAGTTTTCCCATGCTGGATTGTAAAGCTCCAGAGGAAGTACACAGCAGAAAACTTTCAAAGACATAAAAATAGCAGTTTTTAAACTCCCTGGCTGTGTCTAGACTGGCATGATTTTGCGCAAAAGCGGTTGCTTTTGCGCAAAATCTTGCCGCCTGTCTACACTGGCCGCTTGTATTTGCGCAAGAACACTGACTTTGTAATGTACAAAATCAGTGGTTCTTGAGCAAATACTCCGATGCTCTCGCTCAGTATTCTTCCGCAAGAGGGCCAGTGTAGACAGCCATGTTTCTTTCATGCGCAAGAAGGCTCCGATGGCCATTTAGCTAAAATGGCCATCGGAGCTTTCTTACCTGAGAGCGCGTCTACACTGGGCACGGATGCTTTGCGCAAAAGCAAATCTTTGCGCAAAGGCACATACCAGTATAGGCTTTCTTGCATAAATACTTTTAACGGAAAAACTTTTCTGTTAAAAGTATTTACGCAAAATCGTGCCAATCTAGACGCAGCCCCTTATGTTTTCAGATAGTTGATATTTGTCAGTTGTGCTAGCAGCTTTCAGCCTTGTATCATTTCAATGAGCCTTTCTTGGACAGAAGCAGGTTCTCGATTGCTTTAGCAAGTGGTTCTTTTTAGTTATTATTATTTTGCAGGTTCTGATTTTGATGCTTTAGCAAGTGGTTCTTTTTAATTATTATTTTTTCCTCTTTAAAAGCTGAATCTTTCATCAGATTAGCAGTTACAAGCTGAGCTGTATATTTTATTTCATCCTTTTCTGGAAAGTACAATGGGATCTGAAAAAGCAAGATTCCAGTATGAAGTGTAAGATTCTTATTATGCTTGCACTTTATTAGCGCTGTCAATTGATGTGCATTAACACCTGTGATTAACGCAGGGCAGGATTTACATGTTAATTTTTTAACGCGTTAATCGCAGGTGTTAATGCTGTGCTGCCCCTTTGAAGAGCTGGGGTGGCCTTTCCAAGGGGCAGCGTTGCACGGAGCCAGGGTCAGCTGTGGACTCCAGCTGATCCCAGGCTCCGTGCAACACTGCCCCTTTGAAACGCCGCCGCTGCGTTTCAAAGGGGCAACACTAGCAGAGCCCGGGATCAGCTGGAGACTCCAGCTGATCATGGACCTCTGTGGTGCTGCCCCTTTGAAAAGCCGCCGCTGTGTTTCAAAGAGGCAGCGCATGTGATTAATCATGATTAATGTTTTTAACCATGTGACAACCCTACTCTTTACAAACTTCATCCATTGGTGAAATGCAGCCACCTCTGGGGTGGAATGCTGCTTAAAGCACAACCTCTTACCACAGGACAATTTAGGACATGAAGTAATAAAACACCAGAGAGAAGTTAGGCAGAACACTTCTTCCCAGGAGTGAAGTTGGATCTCTGACCATGAGTGCTTATGACATCTTTGAAAGTGCGTTGTCTCATGCTTGCATGTACTGTCTGAAAAGGAAGAGTCACCTCTATTGAATACCCTATACCCAAGGCTGCCAACTAGGTGGGAGAAAGGGGGCAGCTGTCCTGGGGCCTGGAGATTTTTAAAAGAGTTCAGGACTCCCAGCCACTGACACTGCTACCATGGTAGTGGTCGGAGTCTCAGGCCCGGAGCCCTAGGAGGTGCAGGCCAGGCAGCACTGAAGGGAGGCTAGCCCCCAGTCCTGCCCCTTCCACCTAAGCTCTGCCCTTTCTGGAGGCTCGGAGCTGCCATCAGGTCCTCCACCTTGCCCAGGTGCCTAGCAGTTCTGTCCACAGTCCTGCCTACACCGTTACCTACAGGCTTTTCTTGGAAGGCCTGAGGGAGGCTGACACCTAAAGAAGAGATCTTTGAAAACTTGTCTCTTTCACCAGCAGAAGCTGGTCTAATTAAATATATTAACTCACTTATTTGTCTCTCTGATACCTTAGAGCAGTGGTTCTCAAAGTGTGGTCCACTAGTGGACCGTGACTGTCTTTGCAGATGGGCTGTGGGCTTGTGGCTCATCCCTCCCCTTGGGGAGGGATGAGCCAAACTTCTACCCAGAAGTTTGGTGAAGTGGCCAAACTTCTACCCAGACTGCCCACCCTCAGCCCACTCTGCACCCTACTTCCCACCCATATCCCCACCCTTAATCCTCCCCTGCACCCAAACTCCCGGCAAGACCCCGCACTCCCACTCCCCTCCTGCACCCATTTTGTTATCACAGAAAGGTCTGTGTTGAGTGCGGTGTGTCATAGTCAAAAAGTTTGAGAACCACTGCCTTAAGACCAACACAGATACAGAACTACGTAACATTATTTAGATTGTGGGATCTGATGAGATCTGTGGTCTAAGGTGCAGTAGCTGCAGGGCATATGTGCATTAGCTGAACATCAAGACAAATTGCTATTAGTTTATTGATTTTCCATTTCCCTATTTGAAAATAGCTTATTTAATAGCAAGAAATTTCAAAATGTTTTACTTTATATATTCTAACAAATAAGACTCTTACCAAGTCAAATCTGACTTTGATGCAGTGCTGTGGGTTTTTTAATGTTTAGCTCCTATCCCTTTATTGCTTTATGAAAATATTCATTATGAATGGATGGCTGATTTTCAGACAGTATTCTCTGTATGCTTTCCAGTTGTATCAAGCAATCCATACCCTAAAGGAGTATTTAAACTAAGCAGGGAGTAGTACAGCAGCTATTCAGTCTTCTGCAGCATTAGTGGCGGCAAGGATTCTGTTAGCAAGGCTTTGAACAGTTCAATAGATGCAATAGTTCAGTAAGAGATTGAAAAGTGATTGTCTTCATGTCTCCTCATGATGCTCCATCTATCTGAAGCATTGAATTATCTTTATTGCTTTTATTGAATTATCCTAGGCTAATGTGAGTCTGGCTCACTTTTGTTGCCCTTAAGTACTGTGGCTTCTAGGTATTTAGATTAGGATGGCGTCTGCCATTCATAGCTAGACACAGTTGGAGAGCTTCTATAACGGAAGGTAGAAATGGTATTTGAATTATGATTCACTGAGTAGACTGCTATTTTATAGCTCCTAGCTTCTAGCTCTCCTGTTTGGGATTGGCATGTTCACAGGCTTTCATTTTCCTGGGGTCATTGCTGTATCCTCACTTATTTTTTTTTCCATTCTTTATAACTCAGTCTTTAATTCTGCCCCTTTATCTCCATGTATTTTTCTGATTTCAGGTTTTTATTATTTTTATTCCTTCTCCAGACCTCTCCTCAATTTTCTCACCTCCAGTTTCCTCATCTGTTTTTTTCCCTTTCTCCCTTTCCTCTTGTTCCCTTTACTAGTTATGTCCCATTGCTTCATTCTTTTTCTGTTCTCATCTGTTCAAAGTACTGAATTCTCTAGTAATATATTTTACATAGGATCATTTCTCTTACAAGTGTGCGGTCTGAGGTTTTCCCACCCCTGCTGATTGATAGCTCAGTGGGAGTGTTATGGTGAATTTTAGGTTATTTTCTTTAAAAATGGGAGGTGACTGTACCATGTCTTAACTTAAAGGCTTCTTATACCCTATTAGTTGAAGAATTGTGATCAATCAGCTGTAAAGAACTAGCTCCTCTCCTGCTTACAGTATAATTAATTTGATCTGCTGCCTTCTTATACCTGCATTTTGGACTATTTCCTAAACATTATAATGTGCAAAGGAAGGCACCAGATTTCTCCAGGGATTGCTTCCAGATTGCTGAACTGGATATAAAGATGCAATTTTTTGGCATTTTTGACAATTGCCACTCTGAGTGCTGAGGCAAGTCTTTACAGTAGCTCTGGTTAATGATCCATAACCATGTGGTCTTTCATGCAGAACTTATTGAGTAAAATTTGTTTCCTTTCAGCTTTATTTTAAGCTTCTTCTGAAATTACATCAGAAAATCTATACATAGTGTAATAATTAGATCTTGTCTGTAGAATTTTTAAAGCTAACCTTCAGAATTTAATTGAGATTTTATCCCGGTTATACAATTCCATAGTTTTGTTTAAACATTCTATAGAAAGGCTCTTATTCTCTATTTATAGAATCACAGAAATGTAGGGCTGGAGGCACCTTGAGAGGTAGGATCCAACACACCTAGACCATCCCAGACAAGTGTTTGCATAACCTGTTTTTAAAAACTTCCAGTGCATGGGTGGCAGGTATCAGACGCAGGGGGAGGCAAAGCCTCTCCAAACAGCCAGGTGTACCCTCACACACACACTCTGCTCCCAGTCCCTTTCCTGCTTCCAGTTCTCCCATGGCTGGCCGCCTAGTCTCTGTGGTTCTCTGGGTTTGGGAAGGTGGGGCTGCCACACTGCCCAGCAGGGCTGGGAAGGCAGGGGCCCGTGCTCTGAGGTGTACAGAAGGGGCAGGGCGGGAAATGGGGGCTAGATTCCCCAAGCTAGAAGTTCACCCACTCATGCTCCAATGACTATTATTCCCCAAAGTCCCTTGGCAGTATAGTCCAGAGTTTAATTGTCCTTATAGTTAGAGAAAACTTTCCTAGCATCTAACCTAAATCTCCCCTGTTGCAGATTCAGTTCTCAAGGGTTTTTTTTCTCTCTCTACGCCTCACCCCCGGCAACACCCACCTCCCCATTTCCACTATGGGAAAAGGACTGTGAAGTTTATTTTCTGTTTTACCATATGCTAACCAATGATGAAAAGAGCTCAAAAATCATCAAATTAAAGCCCTGGGTATGGCGCCTATAACTATGGATTGCTGTGAGCCTTGATAGCAAGCAAATCTGCCAGGAAGCACAGGACCCACTGAGTTTTCATAGGAGCTGTGTCACAACATCTTTGTTAGCCGCTAAGGCCGTGGTCACCAACCGGTCGATCGTGATCAACTGGTCGATTGCGAGGGCTCGACCAATCAATCACGAGGCGTTGGGGGGCCCCCCCATTTTTCCCCATCCCCCGAGAAGCCCCACTATCTACCTCCAGCGAAAATGAAGGTATTGCCAGCTTCCTGCGGGGTGGACAGAAGTCCTGCAGCTGTGCACCATTTCCAGGGGTTCTGGAAGTGCGCTGGCTGCTCCCCTCCCTCAGGTCTGCAGCGTGCCGGAACTTGCGGGGGGAGGAGGTGCGCACCAGGGCTTCCCTCCTCTGTGGGAAGGGGAGTTGGCCCTGAAGGAGGCACGCGTGGGGGGCTTCCCTCCTTTGCGGGGGGGGGAGGAGTCCTGGGGGCTTCCCTGCGCCGTGGGAGGGGGGAGTTGGCCCCGGAGGAGGCGTGAGTGGGGGCTTCCCTCCTCTGCGGGGGGGAGGGGAGTCCTGGGAGGAGGCTGGTGCAGGGGACTCCCTGCCCCCACTGGCACCCTGTCCCCTACTGCAGAACCCTGTCCCTTCCCCCCGGCACTCTGTCCCCTCTTTCCTGTTCCCCACTGGCACCCTGTCCCCTGCTGCAGAACCCTGCCCCCACCCCAGCACTCTGTCCCCTCTCCCCTGTGCCCTGCTGCAGAACCCTGGCCCCACCTCAGCACTCTGCCCCCTGCCCCAGCACCCACTAGCACCCTTCCCCAGTACCATGTCCCCTGCTCCCACCAACACAGTTGGGGCCACTGAGGCTTGAGGCGGGTTTTAGGAGGAATTTTTTTTTTGCACCTCCCTTGTGTGGCCCCAACTGACTTTTCTGTGGGTCAGTGATCCCCCTGACTCAAAACAGGTTCCCTGCCCTTCTCAGAAATAAAGACAATGGAGAAACTTTTTGTGTTTGACATAGTATTTTATTTAAAAATGAGGCCTGGCCAACAAACCCCCAGTTGGGGCCAAGCCCCCATCTGGCTGCAGCATTATAACACTCCTGCACCCCCCAGACCCTAGATCTGAGCCTATCATTCACTGGAACCCCCTGCCCTGAGCCCCTCACATACCCCAACCCAAATTCCTGCACCCTCACAGCCACAAGCCTGTGGCTTGCTTAGTACCACAACCCTCCATCTGACCCCAACACTCCCCAGCCTGGAGCCCCCTCCCCGAGGCAGCATCCCCTTCTCCATCTCCTCCTGCATCCAGATTTCCTCCCAGAGCCTGCACCTCTCATCCCTTCTCACACCCAAATCCCTCATTCCCACCCCAGAGCTCACACATCCTATCTCAACCCAGTGAGGGTACGGCTAGACTGCAGGAGTTTTTCCAGGATTCCAGAGATATCCTGGAAAAACTCTTCCGCATCCAGGGATGCATTTGTTCTTCTTTTTTTAATGGAAGAGCAAACATGCTCTTTCAGTAACTCTAGACAGGCCAAATGTTGGGAAAACCTCTTCCTACATAAGAATTGGAAAAAAAAAAAGTGGCAGTATAGAGTGTATAAGGGCTGGGGATAGCAAGTGTGGGAGAGGAGAATAGAAAGGGCGGGGCTTCAAGGAAGGGGTGGGGTCTTGGGGGAAGGATGGGGCGGTAGATCTTTGCTTGTTCTGAGATTTAAAAAGTGATCTTAGGTGTAAAAAGGTTGGAGACCACTGCTCTAAGGTGCCACAGGACTATTTGTTCTTTTCGGTTGTGTTAAGCTACCTTGATTGAGCTGACTCAATTGAAACACATCCTATTGGCCATCAGGACAGGGTCCAAGAAAGCTCTCTTACACTTCCATACTTTTCTGCAACATTCCTGCCTGGCAAGCTGTGAACTAGCTTTGGAATCTACCTGGGAGGAAGTAGATTGCCTGTGCTTTCAGCATGTTAAATTTTACCCTGATAGCTGTAAAATCAGCCTTCATTTAAAACTAGTTCTGCTTATGAATTGTTTAGGCAATGTCTGGTGGCTGAAGTACAACAAGAAGTGTTAAAGGTCAGATTCTATTCCTGGCTCTGCCACTGCCTTGTCCTATGACTTTGTACAATTCATTTAATCTCTGTGTGACTGTTTTTTCTCATATATTTAAAAATGGTGGGGGGGATTCTTTCTGTAACTACTTTATAAAAAGAAACGTGTATTAATGTTTGTAGACTGCTTAAGATGTAGGGGCCTCTAGAAATTTTAAATATATAGTTTTCGTATTTTAACTTGCTTCATATAAAATATTAAGCTTGTTGAAGTTACTGAATTCAGTCTGAAAATAGTGTATTCTGTCAGCCTAACAGCAAAATATATTCTCCTAGCCTAATCTGTAGCTTTACTTTTCATTGTTGTTGTTTTGTTGCTATTATGCACACCCTGCACCCAGTAATTCAAAGGGAGATGGAATGATCTTGTATATTCAGTAGCTTGTACCTGAGTTTAAATTTGTAAAATGTTTTAAAACTTAATGATAAAAATATATAAATGTAAGACTATCACTATCAAGATATTTACCATAAATGGAGTTTAAACTGTAATCCGATTAGGTTTTGTTTTGGGGGCAGTTTTTCCATTTTCTCATCTTTGGCCTTCAAACGATATATGGGGATATTGTACTATGGTTGGGAGGAGGTCTGGATGTTTCCCTGCTGCAAAGAGGTTGTCTAGACTTAGAAAGTTAAACTGACTGTGAGGCAGTATTAAAAGTTTCTTCACAAAGTGTAATAACTTTCCCTTAACTAGCCTGGCTAATAACATTAACTTAATAGATAATAGGACAATTAGCTGATCTCATAAAATCTGTAAATTTGAAATGACATGGCTTATATTTAGCCACTGAAATATCTGGAAAAAACGTAATGTTTATGACCAAAGTGTAAACATAACAGTTAAATTTTCGCTCCTCATTAAGCCAGACCGATTCCTACATAGCTTCACTTAGAATGACTTGTATTTGGGGTTTGAAGGGAGGGGAGAAGAGGATCTCAAGCTACAGTACTGCCCAGGCTAGATCCTAACAGTTGTTCTTGGTCCTTAGCTCCCACTCTGCCAGGTGTTCAATAGCTTGCAGATTTAAGTTCCTGTGAACTGATGGCTACTCTGGAAGGATAAGCGACATTTGCCAATGGAAGGCCTAGTCTACACTACATGGAAAGGTCGAAGTAAGAGACGCAACTCCAGCTACATAAATTAGCAGGAGGTCGACAGGAGCAAATACTCCCTTCGGCTTCTCTTACTCCTTGATAGAAGTAGGAGTACTAGCGCTGACTGGGGAGCCCTTTGAGTTCAATCTAGTGGGTCTATACTATACCTGCTAAATTGAACCCTGGAAGATCAACTGCAGCAACATTGATCTTCCATATAGTGTAGTGCTGCCCTAAAAGATTTAAAATAAAATCTGTAGCTTTAAAAAAATACAGGCTCCTGTCGCAAAGATTATAGTTACAGTTGAGTAAAATACACGGTTTCTATTTTCAGTGTGAGCATTAAAATGTCTTGTTAACATGGCAACATTTCATTTAATGAACCTATGTCATTTTTCAGAAGTGGTGGAATTTATCAAGTTAAATCCACCCCTTTGAATTCCCCTAATTTCCTTAAACTTCATGGCTCCTTTTGCACAAAAACCCCCTCTTGCGCGAGAGCCATTCTTCCTGAAAAAAAAAAGAGGAAGAACGGCTCTTGCGCAAGATAGGTTTTTTGTACAAAAAGGAGCCATATAGATGGCTCCTTTTTGCACAAAAGCCTCTTGCGCAAAAACGGAGCCTAATTAATTATGCAAATGAGGCACAGCGATATTTCACGCTTCACCTCATTTGCATATTTTTTGAGTACGAGGGGGCAGTCTAGACATAGCCATGATGTATTATTTTTCAGTGCAAAGAGAATGCTTTTCCTTTAAATAAAAACATGTGGAAACGAAGTTGTCTTAAAGAATAAAGGAATATATTCCTAACTGCATTTTACATAAGAGCTCTAGAGTGACAGAATTTTGCCTGTTGTGACCTGCTTTAAAAATTGGTTTGTGTGCCTCGTTGATGATTTCCTAACCTTGTTATGGAGGTTACAATGTCAGCTGGAACAGTAGGCCTATGCACTTAAGTTATGGCTTAAGTATTTATTATAATATGTGACTTTAATGCCTGACTGCAGGATCACCCAGTAAGCTAAGGATTATTCATGACACCTGGGTTATACAGTGCCTATGCTGTTACCAGAGCCAGGGTTAGGCACCTTGCATTATGTGCTATTGAACCTCCATAATAATGTATTATAATCCTTAAAATACTGTCAGTACATCTATATGGAGAGTCTTCACTTGGTCTTAAATTGATACCAAAGTTTCATTTTTAACAAGCAGCATATCCAAGCATGAAATGAGACTGGGGATTGAAACTGTCCTAAACCCACAACGAAACTTCTGGTGGCCATTTAAAAGAAAATCTTCATATCTAACACAAATTACTACAGGTTTTGATAACACAACAGAACCTTGAATAATTCACACTAACAAAGGTGAGAATTAGTAAGTGAACTGAGGGCCATTGAGAGTTAATAAGTTAACTGAACCATAAAATAATCAAGGACATTGCATCATAAAATGTACTTCAGTTTCCTTATTTTAACAAACATCGTTTAGTTTTCATTATTTATTCTTCTTCTGGTATAATAGGATATTTAGTACATGTAAAGAAATCTTACTAAAACTGTTCTATTCAATTTTTGCTAAAAAATGGGGCAAGTCTGCCAGATGACTGGTGAGAATGATTGGGTTTTATATATCTAATGAGAACTGCTGAGGTGCTGCTGTAGTGTATTTTGTGTTAGTACTTCAGTCTCAGTGATTCTTCTCTGGATTTGAACAAAATCACCATTAATATTCATGGAAGTTAAAGCATATGTATTTGTCAAAGAAAGTGAGAACTGAAGACTGGACTCAAGAACAGCAATAGTCAGAGACAAAGGCCTTTTGTTGCATGTGTGAGGCTCTGCCCAGTCTGGGAATTGCACATGCACATCCAGAGGTAGATTGTGTCTTAAAGGTTCCTTTTTATCGATTGCATCAAGATGAACATAACTTAGCTTTAAGCATGCCTCCCCCAGGTTTCATAATGGCTCTTGCCCCAGTTCTGCCCTCAATCACACAGGTAAAGTTCCTTTTGATAATGGTGCCTGTGTAACTGACAGGTAGTAGCTCTAGTGAGAGCTGCCTTTAAGGTAATTTTAAGCAGGGAACTGCAAATAGCTTTCTAATTAAATAACCAGCAATCAGTAAGATAAGTGAAGACTACAGAAGAACCTCGAGGGTGCACACCACCTTGAAAATTGGATGCAGTGCCTTCTATTGGAGTCAACACACTAGTACTTAAAAACCATAACAACATACCATCTTCCACTCACACTTGTCTGTATCACCTGTATTTTGCACTGTGCTTGTGGAGTTGAGGCAGTGTCATACACACATAATGCTGTAGCAGCAATGACAAGGAGACTTACCAACGTAGATGTGGATGGTAATGACAGTTGAGCCAAGTGGGCCAAATTAATTGCTAATGTAAGCTGCAGCTAGAATTCATCACAGGTGTAATACTATTGAATTTAATATATTTAAACCCAGGACAGATTTGCCTCATTGTTGATAAATGGGAGGCCTGAGTTAAGGACAGACGCCATAGGCAATGGTTGAAGGAGGGGTATTTGGTAGGCGCAGGTCTAACGGTATTAAGAAAATTAGATAGAGGCCAAAAGCTTAGTTAATAAGGCAGGCAGGGGGGTGAACCAGAGGTAGTCATTAAAGGTTTTAAGAGATGTGCAGTTAAATTTCAAAAGTGAACTTAATTGTTTTGAATTTCACTGGCTAATTAAGGAATTTAGCACATATAATGTGGCATACATAACTGAACAGGAGAGTTGGTAGCAACCCCATATTTAAAGTTGCTTGATACTTTCCCTTAAGATTTTTGTGGCATTTTTAGAAGAAATGCCAAAACCTCCATTTTTTTCATCAGGCTTTTGAAATGCAGCAGGAACCAAAGCTGCGGTGCTAGAGATATGCCTTGTCCCAGGATATTCTGCTCAGCTTTTGCTAGTTATAAACTATAGTTATGAGTTGGGTGTGAAACCTTATGAAGGGGATAGAGATAGATGTGGACTAGCCCTTCAGTCAACATAACTATAAGCATAACTCCCCACAGAAGACAAAAGGAATGTTAATAGTGGTGTGTAGTGTGTGAATAATGGGGTGCATTCAGTCTGTGTGGAAGGCAGAACAAAGAGAAACAGAACAGATGGGAGAGGGCAAACACACTTCTACAGGAATAGCTGAAAGCAGGCTGACTAGAAAAAAATGGAGATTTTTGTATCCAGGATACAGGCTTAAAAAGGGTGCTTTGGTGATGTGAGCAAAAGATGCTGTTTCCTTCTGTTTGATTCTTTCTGTGTTCAGACACAGGACTTTGTACATTCTTCATAAATAAACAAAATTGCATGAAAGAAAATACCAGACTCCATCAATTTCTGTTTACAACTGGAAGGAACATCCTTGGGGGTCTGAACTTTGACTAATCACATATGTCAAAAGAAGAAAACTAATAGTCACAATTTCCTCCATCTTCCAGTTGCAATTTGGCAATATGTCAGAATAACTGAGCTCAAACATTCTAAAGAACCAGGCCACCACAGCAGCACATAGACACTGGGACTCTTGGAACAGCTGGCCTTGACCATACCCATGGTCTCTGTCAGTAGCCTATAGGAAAGCTTTATCTGGGTCAGGAGGAGGGGGAGGAAAGAACTGAGTAGGGCCAGGTTTTCCTCAACCATCCTTGGGACCATGGTGCCAGCAACCCACCCATACTTTCAGAATACCTGTTTGCTGCTCATGTCTGCTAACATAGTCTTGTGGCTCAGTATGTCTAAATTATGGGGTTTTTTTTAAAGAGGATATGCAAATTCCACAGGTATTTGCATATCTTCTTCCGATCTCACTTGTGAAAAAAACGCGTATACCTCATTTTTTAAGGAAGAGTGGTTTTTTTGAAAAAGGGTTTTTTTCCCAAATAAAACAGGTCCAGACTACTTTCACTTTTGAAAGATCCTCTTTCGAAAGTGAGATGGGAAGAAGATAGCCTCTTTGCATAGCCTCTTTCAAAAATAGAACGTAGTCTAGGCATGGCCATTGTAAGTACAGGCTTCTAGCCATGCTGGTAAATCATGATAGTGGTTTGGTTACATTTGTTTTACCCCTCCCCTTTTTCACCTGTTTTCATTGAAAATAAAAATACCTAGGAGATTACATATCAATAACTGTTTTCTTTTAATATAGAGTTAGGTTGCAAAGTCATTAACTGGAAGGTTAGGAAATGCACAGGCAGCTGTAAATGTCTGGCAACCTTAACTCTGTCTCCTTGTGCATATGATAATATTTAATTACATTATTTGATAGATTCTAAGGTGAAGGGATCACTGTGATCATCTAATGTGGTCACATGCTATTTTCTCCTTTGACTCCTGCTTCATTCATTTTCTAAACACATAAGGTAACATAGGGTGCATCTACACAGCACCCTAAACTCAAAACTTGTGCTATGCAAATTGCGTATCTTATTTTGAATCTATTTCAAAATAGCTTATTTTGAAATTTGGTGCATCTACACAGTGCCGAATTTGGAAATAATGCACTATTTCAAACCATTCCTTATCCCTCGTGCAACAAGGTTTACTGGGATAGTGCAATAGTGTGCTCGTTATTTTGAAAAATATTTAAAAATAATGGGTGGCTTGTATAGATGTGAGGTAATTATTTCAGGATACTTCCAGTATCCCAAAATAGCTGTACCATGTAGACGTACCCTTAGAATTAAGAGTAAATGAGTCATAGTAGTTCTGCCATTTTCTAACTTTATAGTGCATAACTTTGTAATGTACGTGACTTTATCTTGACTGTTTTTGTACGTACTCAGATATATAATTTTAGAACCCTCCCATAATAATTTAAGATTTTTATGGATATATGGTTGGTAATGGTACAGACTGTAATTAGGTACAAAAAATTAAGCTAGTTGATGTCTGATATTCAAATAATGATTTTCATTAACAAGACAGCAGCATGTTTTCTTTTTTTTTTTTAATTTGGAATTTTACACTATTATAATTTACACCAACTTCTTTCCTAAAGTAATGCTTCGTGGATTAGAGAGTTTAAGGTCATTCGAAACTAATTTCATATTAAGAATTTATTTAGAAGACTTATTGTTCAATTACATATATTGTTACCCCACATATTGTATATGTTTTGCAGACAAAAGATTCAGATTAGTTTAAATGAGGAGAGAGAAGATAACAAAGGGGAAGGTAAAAAGATATAGTTCTTAAAAGTTAATGATAATATGAGTGTTTAAAAGAAAGGTATGTTTTTGAAAAGGGTATAATATAGCAGAATAAAAGAGGAACAGTGAATAATAAAGTAGGATTTTCAAATGCCAGTCATGGACTTATGCATGCAAAAATATTCTATGCAACTCAGATAAGTGTTATGTAAATACATACCTAACTGACCATTTATTTATGAATTTACTTGTTATGCTCATGATTGTACTAATGGTTTTTGCAAATAAGGCAAACATAAAATATTCAGGCACAGTTTGTTTGTTTTTAAAGTTGGGTCCATAAATAGCAAGTACTGAGTTGACTGCTAGTGGATAGTATTAGAATGACTAATTTTTTACACCCTGCGCTTCTGGTCACAAACAGCTGTAGACAGGGAGTATTTTTTAAACTTTCATATAAGAAGATATAGAAGATTAAATTTAATTTGCAATTTAGTTGGGATTATTTTAACATGCCTAAAGTGCAGAAAGAAATAAAAAGTCATAGTGGTTCAGAAGTCTGTTAAAGATACCATTTGTCTTTTTATTACTGATAAAAATCTGATGTAAATTTAAGATATAATCCTTGGTCTACTATTACTGGACAAGTCCAACCCAAGAATGCCTGTGTAATTCCATATTCTACATTGCCACTTGCCATATGTGTTTATATTGTCTAAATTATTAAATGATACCATTTGTTATCTCAGGGTGTAAATTAAATTTTTAATCTAATTTATCTTTCATATTTAAAATCTGAGGCTCCAAAAATAAAGGAGTTTTAGGTTTCTCAGCATTTCATGAGCAAGGGAATAGCAAAAAGTGTGATCTATGGCCCCGTTCAGGAGAGGAATGTGTCAAAGGCTAATGCAGTTGCACTCACTTGAAGGAAACTGTTCCCATTTTGCTAAGCAGTAGTAATTTGATAAAGTATGAAGAGAAAAGGGGATTTGTTTTTGTGTGGAGCTTAATTGAAAATTATTAAATTCTGTTTGGCGTTTTTTAGGCTTTTTGGGGCAGAATGCCCAGTAAACTTGAGGCTGAAAGCATCTTATTTTGATTAAGTGATCTGTGTTTTTGTTTAACTGGGTAGAATAATTAATTATATCTAGCCAGGCGTAAGTATGCTACTGGAAATTCCAATTGAAATCTTTCAGCTGATTTCTGTGGATAAGTAGGTTTTGAAACCATGCAATGAATTTACTGGGCTTCTGTTAGTAACCAGATGAAGAGTCTAAAGGAGTGTGATGGAATTTCCAGGAGAGTGCTAGTCATGTGCTAGACAAGCCACTTCTATTCCTTTTGGGTATGTCTACACTAGCTCGTTAGTTCGAGCTAGGTAGGAAAATGAGGGCAACCGGAGTTGCAAATGAAGCCCGGATTTAAATATCCCGGCTTCATTTATCTTCGGCGCCGCTATTTAAATCCCCTTTAGGCCAACTCCATGCCCGTGGCTACACGCGCATGGAGCAGGTAGGTCAATTAGGATCTCTAATTCCAACCACCGTACTCCTGCAGCCGCGGGCATGGAGTTCGACTAAGGGGGATTTAAAATGGCGGCGCTGAAGATGCAAATGAAGCCCGGATATGTAAATCCTGGGCTTCATTTGCAACTCCGGTTGCCCTCATTTGCCTACCTAGCTCGAACTAAAGAGCTAGTGTAGACATACCCTTTCAGAGGAAGCAACTCCCTGCAAGGACTGGAGCTACTATAAACTCACGCAGTGTTGGGGCAGTTGTGTGCCATTATTTGACCATTAGTACCCTGCCATAGGCTTATTACCCTCTGGAACCAGTATTTAAACCATGCAAAAATGGTAGCTGCTTACACTGGCTAAGTGTGGATGAGGATATCTTGTTGGTACTCATTGTGTGTGATTTGCTAAGAGGTCTAGATAAGCACTAGAGCAGGGTTTCCCAACCTATGGGTTGGGACCCAAGTATGGGTCACTATTACATTTCAAAAGGGTCGCCATGTGTCTCCCCAGGTGGCTCTGCCCCCCTTCCTTCAATTTTTGAATTGCCTTGGGTCACCAATTCTTCCTGAATTGTCAAAATGGGTCCCCATCTGGAAAAGGTTGGGAACTGCTGCACTAGAAGGAAGAAGCTGTTTGGGGTGGAATTGGTTTTGCTGGAGAAGAGGGAATAGATTATGACTACACAGCATCCCGAGAATTTTCTTGAAATTTTTGTAGAGCTCATCAAATCTTGAAAGCTAAGCTAAAACTAAAAATTACATGTACTTTTCTGTAGTGTACGTAAAGTAGTATAAGAAATTCTAGTTTGTCAATTAATACAAAGTGTAATAAGGCATTTTACACAAATACAAGAAATTACTGTATTGTAAGTAATAGTATGAAGACAGCATAGTTAGAATTGACATTTCAACCTTACCATTGAGGAACAAGTTGATATTACCTCTCCTGTCTTTTCTGTCATTGTATTACCTGATGTTTGAGGCCTTGATTCAGCAAAGTGTGTATCCAGTTTTCAGCACAAGATTTAGTCTCTAAAATTTGAATGATAATTAAGCACATACTTGCATGCTTTGCTGTATCTAGGCCAGAGTATTTCATTTCTCAATCTAAAAGTTAATTTAATACATTGACATTATTCGTACATACATAATTATAGCACAAGATACTCTTAAAATACATGGAAAAGAAGCACGTTGTTTTTGGTTCCAAAGTAAGGACATTGGAATAGATACTAGGAGGTGAAATATCATTATTTATTTATAAATTCTACTTTAGAGTAGATAATATGGAAACAAAACAACTATATTTTTGCCAAACCATTTAATCTTTTATGCATGTTTAAAAAGCTACACATTTTTTAACAAATATTTTATTTCATAATATAGAGAAGAGTATAAATGCCCATAAGTAAGCCAACATTTTAATATGTTGAGTCAAATCGCTTCTGTTGCATCAGTGCAGTTCGATGTTGCATTTGGAGACAGAAAAAAAAGTATTAGTCAGTGAAACATCTCCATTTCACTTTAAAAAGTAAAATTTATAACTATTTGATACCAAATATTACTGAGAGTTGTAACATTCACTTTACTCCACTGCCAAAAGCACTCAAAGATTCTCACAAAACTCTGCAAGCTGTCATTCTTTGCTGTAGCATACTCTAGCTATAAATAATTGCATGTTTGATGTGCACCATGACTAGAAAGAGAACAAAATAGTACCAATAGAACAAAAATGTTTAATATGTTTACGATTTTGACTTGATAGCTGACAACCGACATAAATTAGAATTGTTAAACAATGCTTATAAAAAAAATTCATATCAATGCTGTAAAGATAGTTTTTAGGTTTTTTATTTGTACCAAAGAAGCTAGTGTCTACACTCCAAACCAGTGTTTCTTAAACTTTTTAAGACTGAGGAACATCAAACAATTTTTTTTATGGTTGAGCAAAAAAAAACAGCCCCCAGGGAAAATTTGTCAAGCAAAAAACAAAAAAATCACTGGACCTGGGGGTTGAAATGCACCACGACCACCCCCACCCCCTGGGGGGACTGCCCTAATAACAGTCTGAAAACGTAGATGACAAAAATGTAAAGATAATAACAAATGCTAAATAAGGTCATGTGTCTGTCCAGGAAGGAGGGTGCAGGAGGGGACTTGGGGCAGGGTGTCTGTCCAGGAGGAAGGGTAGAGGAGAGGTCTTGAGGCAGAATGTCTGGCCAGGAGCAGGTATTGGGGCAGGGTGTCTGGCCAGGAGGGAGGTGCAGAAGGGGACTTGGGGCAGAGTGTCAGAGCAAGCTGGGACTGCGGGCTCTTGGCAGGGGGAGGGAGTGAGAGGGGTTTGGTTGCGGGGTCTGGGTATGAGGGGGGACGCTTGCCTGGCTTGGCACCTTGTTGCAGCAGGGAAAGCCTCAAGGGAACATGCTCTTGTTCCTCGGGGGGCAGGGGGGCTGAGAGCGGAGATGGAGAGCTCCCCCCCATCCATGCAGCAGGGAACCCAGCGCAGCTGCAGCACCGGGCCAGGCTTCCCGCTGGCAGGGTGGATGCGGGGGGGGGGGGAGGAGTAGAAACCTCGACCGTCCCCGTCAGATTAAACTCTGCCACTTCCCCAGCAGGTTGGGGAGGGGCACAGGGGAGAGAGAGCAGCAGCGCATAGGGGTCAGCAGAGCTCGAGCATGCCCCAGGAGGGGCGGAGGCAGAGCCTGAACTGTGTTTCCTGCAGGCAGCAGTTTTAAAACACCGAGGTCCGGAAGCAGCTCCTTAGCTCCGGTCAACTCTCCCCCTCCCCCTCCCAGCAGCAGCGGCTGGGCTGCTGTAAAAGCTGCTGCCTGCACATAAGGAGAAGGCAGCTGCGCAGTACCAGAGGCCCCCATGGGACAGGGGCTGTCCTGCAGGCTGGGGGAGGAGGGGCAGCCGCAGCGGGAGCTGTCTACGGGCTCTGCAGGAGGCAGGGGAGCAGAATTTTTTCCGTTCTCTCCGCGGCACACCTCTGACTGCCTCGCGGCACACTGGTGTTCCACAGAACACACTTTAAGGATTGTTCAGTTGACCTCATACAAGTACTGTTGTGCAATTTGGTTATCGTGAAAGTGCAAGTTAGAAATGTACCCCCTTTTTTTGTTATAACTGCATTAAAAAATATTAAACTTTAGAGCCTACATGTCCATCCAATCTGTCTTGTTTAGGCAATTGTTTAGGCCATGCTTACACTATGAGGAAAAGTTTGATTTTTTTTTTAGCACTCTGTTTTGTAAAGTCAAAGATGGATGTCCCCACTGTGCACAAGAATTTTACGTAGTTTAAAGTAGTGCATCCTCAGCAGAGTAGCTACTGTCAATTTTGAAAGCCATGCATTATGGGTTACTATCCCAAAGTGCCGGCATCTCTTTGCATTCTGTGTTATGCCCCCAATGCATGCTGGGATCAAAACTGCAGTGGGTGGTTCTGAATACATGTCATCAGTGTCCCATAATGCACTGATGTCCTCCCTTCCCCTCCTCCCTTCCCCTGCTTGAGTGCAACAGCAAACAGTCTTTTTGCACCCTCTTTTCCATTGGTTATCTGAACAGACACCATAGTAGCATAGGCATATATGTAAAACCACGGTACGCCCACATCTTGAATGCTGCCTACAGATGTGGTTGCCTCATCTATAAAAAAAAAAAAAAAAGATATATTGGCATTGGAAAAGGTTCAGAAAAGGGCAATAAAAATGATTAGGGGTTTGAAACAGGTCCCATATGAAGAGAGATTAAAAGACTTGGACTTTTCAGCTTAGAAAAGAGGAGACTAAGGGGGGATATGATAGAGGTCTATAAAATCATGACTGGTGTGGAAAAAGTGAATAAGGAAAAGTTATTTATTTATTCCCACAATATAAGAACTAGGGGTCACCAAATGAATAGGCAGCAGGTTTAAAACAAACAAAAGGAAGTTTTTCTTCACTTAGGGCACAGTCAACCTGTGGAACTCCTTGCCAGAGGATGTGGTGAAAGCTAGAACTTTAACAGGGGTCAAAAAAGAGCTAGATAGATTCATGGATCCATCAATGGCTATTAGCC
Organism: Rafetus swinhoei; assembly: GCA_019425775.1. Taxonomy (NCBI): domain Eukaryota; kingdom Metazoa; phylum Chordata; order Testudines; family Trionychidae; genus Rafetus; species Rafetus swinhoei. The sequence goes on along the minus strand of CM033425.1, from coordinate 15,933,849 downwards.
AGGATGGGTAGGAATGGTGTCCCTAGCCTCTGTTTCTTTGGAAGTGGGAGACAGGAGAGGGATCACATGAGGATTACCTGTTGTGATCCCTTCCTCTGGGGCATCTGATATTGGCCACTGTCGGCAGACAGGATACTGGGCTTAAATGGACATTTGATCTGACACAGTATGGACATTCTTATGTTCTTAGCCCTTCTAAACTAACTTGAAACCCTGAATTGTGTTCATGTAGCGGAGCGGAGTGGCTGCCCGTGGAGCCGGAGGCAGAGGAACCCCTCTGGGAGCCATTTTGGGCACAGCCTAGCCCCGCCCCCTCACCTGACTGGAAGCTAGGGGGCGTGGCTAGGACTATAAGAACCCTGCCAGGGAGCTCAGTAGAGGCCCAGCCTCCGAGGGAGACAGAGGTCTGGCCAGAGCTCCTGGCTGAGGGGGCCGGGACTCGGCCTGGGCTTCCCCAGCTGCCTCCGGGCCATCAAGGGCCTCCTGCCAGGGCTGCTGAGGCCTGGCCAAGCCAGCCAGCGGGATCCTCTGACCCGGAGGACCCCCGGACTCTGCTGGGGCCTGGTGAGCTAAAGGACCGGCGGACTGACGGGGACCTTGCGGAGCTACAGCTTCCTGAAGCCCGGAGGGGGCCACCCGGACCCGGCTGGGACGACACGGGCCTCAACTCCCGGAGAGACCGCCGAGAAGCACAGGTACCTGCGAGGGGGGAGGCGAGAGATGGCCCAGGGGGTAGCACGGGGCTGCTAGCAGTCCTAGGCCAGCAAGCTGCGGGCTGGAGCCCTGCTGAGCCGGTGGCAGCTGCACGGGCTGCATCCAGGGCCCTGGGCCGGGCGCAGTGGAGGGTGGGCCTGCGCCCCGCCGCCCGCCAATCGGGTGGCAGTCTCCTCGCCTGTAGCTGGTGCACCCTACGCCCAGTTCCTGGACTAGGAGCTTCTACCAACCAGGGTGTTTGTTGCCCCGCCTGCTCGAGGCCCGGGCTTCCCTACGACGCGGTGGTGCCGGACCTGAAGTAAGGCCGGGCCCCTGAACTGTCACACCTCACCCCGGACCTGAAGCAAGGCCGGGGTCGTGAACTAAGGACCATCCCCCGGAAGGGGAAAGCTTAGAGGCTGTGGTTGTCACTGCCGGAGGGCAGTGACCTGAAAGGCGACTTGGCGGTCAGAGGAACCCGCCACAGTTCATATTCCATAGTAATATCCATAAAACCCACATTCAAGCAAATTCCTGAAGAAAAAACCCCACAGCTCTAATTGGGAGACATTAACACCTTATTGATTATACGTTGTTTGATAATCAAGTGTGGATGAAGCTAAATCAGAAAAAGTCACTCTTATTCTGGAATAAGAGCGTTCATTCAGGGTCTTACACAGAAAACCTGTATTATGGAATAATGATGTTGCAGTAGTTTCAGTAAATTTCCAAATCTGGACGAGCCTAGAGTACATTCAGGTCAGAGGGAAAAGACATAGAACGAGGTCTTTAAGATCTGAAAATAGTTACTTTGAGACAAGATGGGTGAGGTAAAACCTTTTATTGGACCAACTTGTATTGGTGAAAAAGTGTTTACTTTGTAAGTTTGAATCATAGTTGAAAGTAGTAAGTGTTCACATATTTAGTATTGAATAGCTTTGTAATTACCATGCAGCTTCTGCTAGTGCATAATACAGTACTTACCCGGGAAGGAAAACATGGAGTAAGTTTTCAGCTACTATAGGGATGAGAACTATGAGACCTGGGCCACGTCTATACTTCCTGGTGGATCGATGCTCCAGAGGTCGATTTACTGGTTCTAGTATACACTTGTAAGTTGAATGCTGAGGGCAGCTCCAGCTGACACTTGTACTCTTTGGCTGTGTCTACACTGGCATGATTTTCCGGAAATGCTTAAAACGGAACAGTTTTCCGTTATAAGTATTTCCGAAAAAGAGCGCCTATATTGGCAGGATGCTTTTCCGAAAAGCCCTTTTCCGAAAAGCGTCCGTGGTTAATGTAGACGCTGCTCGAAAAAGCCCCGATCGTCATTTTCGCGATCGGGCTTTTTGCAGAAAAGACTGCTGGGCTGTCTACACTGGCCCTTTTCCGAACAGTTTTCCGGAAAAAGGACTTTATTCGAGCGGGAGCAGCATAGTTTTTCCGAAAAGCCGCTGATTTCTTACAGTAGATCGTCAGTGCTTTTCCGGAAATTCAAGGGGCCAGTGTAGACAGCTCACAGCTTATTCCGGAAAAGCGGCTGCTTTTCCGGAATAAGTGGCCCAGTGTAGACACAGCCTCAGTGAAGGGAAGCCAAAGGGAGTGTTTGCTCCGGTCTGCCTCCTGCTGCGTGGATGCCTCCAACCTTGGCTTAAGGTGAGCTAACTCCAGCTACATATTCTATATAGCTGGAGTAGTGTACCTTAAATTGATCTTTCAGGTCTAGAGTAGACCTGGCCCTGAAGAAGGAAGGAGCAACTTCTAAAGTTCATTAATTCAGTGTTTAATTGCATAAAATAGATATACTATAAAACTGTTTTCTGTGGTATTCTGATAGAAAAACCTGAAGAAAAGATCCGTGTAAGCTAAAAAGCCGGTCTCTTTTTTACCAATGGAAGTTAGTCTAATAAAAGATATTTCCTTACCACCTTGTCTCTCTGAAATATTGGGACCAACATAGCTACAACAATACTACAAACAAATACCCTGTGGGTTTTTTTCAGTAATGTATTTTGGACAAAATGTTTTACATGACTAAGCAAAACTATTAAGATGATCTATCATAAGGGATAAAGTCAAAGGTCTGAAATGTTACTGACCTTCCTATTCTTAATCTAACAGCAAGATATACTGTGCAACATAATAAAAATAGAGTTGCCAGATGTCAGGTTTTGAACCAGACAGTCCAGTACTTGAGCTTTCTATTCGGGAAACAAATTGAGAAAATAGAAATGAGAAAATAGAAATGTCCGGTATTTTCTAAATAGGGTGTAATGTAGATTGTGATGTAATGTCAATTGTGTCCGGTATTTTTGTCAAAGCCATCTGACAACCCTAACAAAAGAATTTTGCCTTGCAGTGATTAACATCATATGGATCTGTTTGTATCAGAGCAAATTCTAATTGTCTTTGTCTAAGAAATCTATTTGTAAAGATTGCAAAATTATAGTCCACGATTATCTGTCAAATCTCTTGGGAGACAAATCTTAGTGATAATGTTAAGTCTTCCAGAAAGTAGTCTCCTTGTTTAATTGTGAAGATTTAAACTACGTTGTGTATGAAAGATACACAAGAAACATATTTGACAATGTATGGAGCTCTGCACCATATATTTAGAGAAAAGTATATTAATATTTTCCCCAATTTTGTAAAATGTTTCATGTCAAACATACCTAAATATAGACAGCCTATCATTCTTACATATCTGTGTATTCGTTTCTATGCTTTTTGGTCAAATGCTATGACAAGAACACCAGACTTGCAAAAGAAAGTAGGGTTTGGCTCATGTAATTGAGATTTTTATCATAAAAACAATAAAACGGGGGGGGGAAACAACTTATTCATAATATTGTTAAATTATTTAAACTGTGTGTGAATGTTCACCCATTAGCTCCCATCACACTCGTGCAAACTAAACCATTAGTTAGAACAGCACACTTCTCAAATAGAGACCCATTGGTCTCATTTTACAGGTCCATATTTCTTCCTTAACTCCTATTCATTTGTAATTCATTTTGGCCAGGTTCTTTAGTATACCAATCACTTTTCCAAGAATACCAGAGTAGTCTCTTCTTTTTCACAGATTAAAGCTAATCACTATCTGGAGCTCTGTTTAAACTGTGTTAGAAAAATCTGAATGCATTGGTGTTGCTATGCCATATCAATTGGAAGACTAAGGATATGTCTGCACTACAGCGTTATTTCAAAATATCTTATTTCAAAATAACGCGTATACACACAAAATGCATTTCGAAATAGCTTTTTGCTATTTCAAATAGCGCATCCACACTTAGTGGACGCTGAATCGCATTTAAGGCCGTCCGGAACCAGGTCCGGCAGGGCATCAGGTCAGGAGTGTCTGTGTGGCTGCTGCCTGAGGCTTGTGCTTAAAGGGACACCCTCCTGCCCCCCGGGCAGCAGGTTCTCTGGTTTCCCTGCTTGCTTGCCTACCTTCATGAGGGACAGAAAAGCATTTTGTCTCTGTGGTCTGGTTGCCCTCACTCGGGACACCACAGTACTCTGCAACATGGAGCCAGACCTGTCCCTGGGCATTCTGGTGCTTCTTGTGGACGCATTGCTGCGAGCCTGGCTGCACTTTCTGCAGGCTGCCATCCAGGAGGGCCATCGGGGGGCTGTCAGTATCCAGGAGGCCCTGCAGGAGAGCTTCCACCCTGAGGAGCACTAAGAGCCTCCCTGGTCTGCTCCACTGGGGGCTTGTGCCTCATTCCTCCCTCACATCCTTCCACTTACCCCTCCTTAACCCCCCCTTCCTGATGTCAAATAAAATACATGTATTTTCATGAACACTAATTCTCTTTATTTAACAAAACTGGGGAAGGGGGAGGGATGAAACTCTGGTGAGACTGGGGAAAGGAGGCAGGAGATGGATGGAAGAAGAGAGGGTGGGAGAGGGGAGGGGGAAACCTGGGAGGAGGGAGCTGGAAGGGGGAAGCAAGGGGAAGAAGGGGAAGGGGAAGCAAAGAGCTCAGGGTTGGGGGTCTTGCCGGACCAACTTGATTTTCATGCAAACCTGCTCCTGGGTTCGCATGTGGCCTTTGGTGGCCAGGCTGGCAGCTATCCTGCCATAGATGGACGCTTTCTTCCGTCTAGTGCGGAGATCATGGACCTTATTCAGGTTGGAGGGGGAAGGGGATGCCCCCAACGTCCATGATCTACACCCTGGACCAGGAAGGCGCCTGCCTTCTCTGGGCCCTGGCAGGCTCCTAGGAGCTGGCAGACTGCTCCTGGAGAGCGGTGGAGGGCTGGCTTCCAGTGGCTTGCTGGCTCATGTTTTGGGACCACTGGGTCAGGGGCCGTGACTGCTGGCTCTGGGCTGGCAGGCTTGGAGCTGACACAGGCACTGTGGCCAGAGTCAACCCCTTTAAGGGCTCTGGGGAGGGTGGAGGGAGAGGAGTGTTTTTGGTTGAGGCTGAAGTGCCCACTAGGGCACCCTGGGAAGGCTGGAGGCCCCCTATTTCGAAATAAGTGTCTACACAGCACTTATTTTGAAATAGCTATTTCGAATTTGGCGTTATTCCTCGTAGAATGTGGTTTACCAAATTCAAAATAAGTGCGCCACTATTTCAAATTAATTTCGAAATAGTGGTTTGGCTGTGTAGACGCTAGTAAAGTTATTTCGAAATAACTTTGCTGTGTAGACATACCCTGAGAGAGTTCGTAGGTGAGATCCCATAGGAAACTAGTCGAAGGGAAAAAATTGGTGATAAGAGTTGGGGATTTTATAAAGAGACATTAATAGGGTCACAGGAACAATTATCTCAATGAGTAGGAAAGAGGGATTTAAGAGACCTTACTGCCTTAACTGGGAGATTTCAATAGCCTGAAATGCATAAAAGAGTTATACAAAAAGTGGATACTAGGTCAGATTACAAACCCCCTCTCTCCCAATCATATAAGGAAAGGCTAAACTATAAAATGAGATTAAACTAGGTAGGCATATAAAAAGAGTGAAAAGGAAGTGTTTTAAAAAAATTAGAAGCAAGATGAAAAGCAAGGTAGAGAGGGAAAGGTAGACCCATTTACTCGAGGCGAACAAGACAATAACAAAAAATGCAGCAATGGATGAAGTGTTAAATGCATTTTTGTTTTGGTTTTTACTAGAAAGTTAAGCAGTGGTCAAATGGCAAACATCGAACTTCCTTGCAAGTGGGGTAGGAGCTGAAGCTAAAATAGGACAAGAACAGGTCAAGAATTACTTAGACAAATTAGATGTATTCATGTTGACAAATCCTGATGAAGTACATCCTAGAATACTTAAGAAACTAGCTGAAGAGATGTCTGAGCCATTAGTGATTATCTTTGAGAACTCAGGATGGATGGGAAAGATCCCAGACGTCTAGAAAAGGGCAAATATAGTATCTAGCTATTAAAAAAAAAGGGGGGGGGGAGAAGAGAGGACAACCCAGTACATAGATGCTTAAATTCAGTACATAGAAGCATAATGGAGCAAATAATCAATTAGTTTGTAAATACTTAGGACATAATAAGGTGAGAAGAAATGGTCAACATGGATTTGTGAAGAACAACTCATATCAAACCAATCTAACCTTTTCTGACAGAGTAACAAAACTTATGGATACAATGAAAGCAGTAAGCGTGATATATTTAGACTTTAGTAAGGCTTTTCTTACTATTTCAGATCACTTTCTCATAAACAAACTGGGAAATGTAGCCTACATGAACCTACTAAAAAGTGTGTGCACAAATGCAAGTTTTATTCAGAGTAGTTATCAATAGTTCACAGTCAAGATGGAAGTATATACTCAGTGGAGACCTGAAGGGGGTCTATCCTCTGTCTGTTGAATAATGGCATAGAGCCGCGTTTCTCAAACTTTGGGTTCCGACCCTCCGGGGGGTCGCGAGCAACTTAGAGGCGGGTTGCGGTATTACAAAGTTTGAGAACCCCTGGCATAGAGAGTATACTTAAGATGTTTATGGACAATACCAAGATGGAAAGGGTAGCATGTGCTTAGGAGGACAAGGTTAGAATTCGAAATGATCTTAATCTGGAGAAATGGTCTGAAATGAATAGGATTAAATTCAGTAAGGACAAATGCAAAGTACTACGCTTAAGAAGGACTAATCAATTGCATAAAATACAAAGTGGGAAAGACTGCCTAGGAAAGAGTTCTGCAAAAAAATATCGGAGGGTTTTAGTGAATCATGCACTAAATATGTGTAATACTGTTGCTAAAATAAAAGTGAACACAAGACACAGGAAGTAATTCTTCTACTCTACTCAGTAATGATAAGGCCTTCACTGGAGTACCATGTTCAGTTCTGGGCACCACACTTAAAGATTTGGACAAAGTGGAGAAAGTCCAGAGAAAAGCAACAACAATGATGAAAAGTCTAAAAGACATAAGATATGAAGAATGACTGAAAAGGGTGGAGGTTGTTTAATCTGGAGAAGAGAAGAGAAGACCCAAGACAGTAGGACTACGTCTATACTACAAGGTTTTTGCGCAAAAACCCATGGAGCGTCTTTACCTGAAGCGCGCTTTTGCACAAGTAAATCAACAGTAAAATGGCAGAACAGAGGGCTTTTTGTGGTGTAGGTAAACCTCCTTCTATGAGGCATAACTCCTTTTTGCGCTACAGCTGTTGCACAAAAAGGCACGTATGGATGCTCCGCAGGGGTTTCTTGCACAAATAGAGCCTATCCGAAAAAGCACAGGTGCTCTAATGGTCATTCTGTGAATAGCCGTCAAAGCTTTCTTGTGCAAGAGAGTCCATGCAGTGTGGACACTCTCTTGCGCAAAAGCGCATCACAAAAGTGATGCACTTTGAGGTGTGGACACGCTTTTGCGCAAGAAGTTTTTGCACAAGAACTCTTCTGCAAGACTTCTTGCACAAAACCCCTGCAGTGTAGACATAGCCTCGGCATGGTAAATTGTTCAAGTATGCAAAAGGTTGTTATAAAGTGAAGGATTATCAAATTATTTTTTTTAACACTGAGGACACTGTCAAGGGGTGCCTTGCCCATCCACCAGGGAGAGTGGTAAGAGGCCTTCTGTGGCCCCTCAAACTCTGTCTCGGGGTAGGGTGGCCTAACAGTCTGTACACTTCCCCCTGTGTTCAGGGCAATATGGCCTAGCAGCCACAGAGTCAATAAACTTCTCTTTGGGGCCCAGGAGCTAAAGGGTCTATACAATTTCCCTTCCTTCAGGGTTAGCATGGCTTAGTGGCCAAAGAGCCAATATACAGAACTGCCCCATAGCCAGAGATTCTATACAATTCCTCTGCAGCCAGGGTAGCACAGCCTAGTGGCCAAAGAGGTAAAACTGTTCTCCTGTGGCCAGGGTAGCATGGCCTAGCGGTCACAGACTCAATATCATTCCCCGGTGATGAGAGGAGCACGGCCTACTGATCACAGAGTCAATACCATTCCCCCGCGGTTAGGGTAGCACGGCTTAGTGGCTGGCCACAGAATCAATACACCGAAGACAAAGCTTCCAGCATGAGGTAAGTGAGAAGGGGTAGTGGGACCCAGGCCTTCCCTCTCCACTGGGTCCCAGCTCATGGCCCTGTCAGCAGCGGAGTGGTCCGCTGCTAGCCTGGCGAGGAATCCCACCGCAACACGCTGAAATCTCAGGGAGCAGTTCCCTACCCTGGGCTACCTCATACCTGTATCTTCACTGATCTGAGGGCTTTCCCTGCTGTCCTCTCAGCCTGGCTGCTGCTGCTTGGTCCAGCTATGTTTTCTCCTCTGCAGCTCCTGGGGCAACTCCTTCCTCCGCAGCAATCTGCCCTGGCTGAGCAGTTCTACAGGCCTTTATCACCAGCCTACAGCATGATGTGGCATGATGTTGCGCAAAAACTTGCTGCCTGTCTACACTGGCGGGGAGTTCTTGCGCAAGAACACTGACGTTCTAATGTGTAAAATCAGGGCTTCTTGCGCAAGAACTATGATGCTCTCGCTCAGGAATAAGCCCTCTTGCGCAACTGTTCTTGCACAAGAGGCCAGTGTAGACAGGCAACATGAATTTCTTGCAAGAAAGCCCTATGGTTAAAATGGCCATCAGAGCTTTCTTGCGCAGAGCGTCTACACTGGCACGGATGCTCTTGCGAAAAGCACATCTTTGCAAAGGCACATGCCAGTGTAGACCCTCTCTTGCGCAAATACTCTAACGCAAAAACTCTTGCGTTAAAGAGTATTTTCGCAAAATCTTGCCAATGTAGATGTAGCCAGACAGTAAAGGGCTTAAATTGCAACAAGGGAGAGTTGGGTGAAACATTAGAAAAACTTCCTAGCTTTCAGGGTAGTTAAGCACTGGAACAAATTACCTGTGGAGGTTATGGAATCTCTCTTGTTGGATGTTTTTAATAACAGGTTAGACAAACGCCTGTCAGGGTTTATGTAATACTGTGTTTTGCCTCAGACAAGAGGACTAGACAAGATGACTTATTCAGGTCTCTTCCAGGGTCCGACATTTCCATGATTCTATGCATGTGTAAATAGCCTTAAGAGTTGGCTTTATGAAAGAGAAACACTTGATGGCGAGGGACATTTTCTTAATTTTTGGACTTCGCTGGAGGAAGCCAAAAACAAAGCTGGAGGATAGTTGGCAAAGCTGAATTCAGGGAAATTATTCTGTATTATACTGGACTCTCGTTGCTGCTGTTAGCTTCTGTCAGAGCTGGAATGTGGCATCCAACGAACATGGTGCTGATGCTAGAATTACAGGGAAAACATCTAGAGTGGATGTTTACTGCAGTTTCAGCTGTAGCTGTGATATCAGTGATAACTACAGTGATTCTAGAATTCTCTTTCACTGACACAGAGCAGTGAAGGCTACGCAGGGTGAGCCAGTTGCTTCTGAGCGGTTGACCTGTACTTGCTTGTTTTCTTTTGAATGTTTTGTTTTGGTTGTTTTTCAGCAATAGAACCACATCCGCCTATTGGCAAGTTCAAGCTGCTCTTTGAAAAGGAGTGTTATAAAATAATCTGCTGTGCTAGGAACACAGCAAAGAGGTTTATGAAATACTAGGATTTAATACCCACTGCTGTTCTTTCAATTCCAGTACTTGGATTTGTTCCCTCTCAAACAGGAGATGGATGTCATGTAGGCCCAGCACCCTTAGGAAGCATGAATAAATATTTGGTTAAAAAAACCCAAAAAAACAAACACAATACAAATAATGAATCCTGTAGGGTTTGTATTATATTTATTTTTACAGCACCCACATGTGTGCTAGGCATATTAGGGAAACTAAAATTATTAGCACTAGTTCCTCTTTTTCTTTTTCTTTTCCTTTTTTTTAGCTTCCAGTACAGAGAAATCATTTTATTACTTGCCAGATTATCTTATCTGAGGGGGAAAATCTAGGAATAATGCTTGTGTTGCATGATGAAAAGCTAGATCGTTGTTTTGAGATGGGGTGGGGTTTGGAGGGAAGTGTATTGCTTTGAAATTAATACTTTTCACCAGTATCCTTAAGATACTTAGACAATCACTTTCTTTTCAGAAAAGCTGCTTTCAGAAACATTTAAGAGCCAAATCATGGGCCACTAAAGCCAATGAGAATTTTGCAATTGACTTTAAAGAGATTAGGCTATCACGGGGGTTCTCCAACTGGGAGTCCTGATCCCTCAGGAGGACACGAGGTTACTACATATGGGCTACGTCTACACTGCAGAGTGTCCACACTACAAAACTCACAGAGTGTCCACACTACAAGCACGTTTTTGCGGAAGAAAAAGTACAGTAGATTGTGAGAAGACAGAGCTTTTTGGGCAAGAGTTATTCCTCTTTCTGTGTGGAATAAGCCTTTTTGTGTAAGAGCTCTTGCGCAAAAAGGAGTGTGTGGACGGACCCCTATCGGAAAAAGCACAGGTGCTCTGATGAGAGCTTTCTTGCCCAAGAGCATCCATGGCAATGTGGACACTCTCTTCTAGGGTTGCCAGATGGTCTCCCCAAAAATACCGAACACGCGGGCTAAAAAATTTTGTTGAACAAAAACAAACAAACAAACAAAAAGAACATACATGTCGGGCATACAAAAAAAAAACCCGCACCGCCTGGCTTCACCACGCAACTACAGGAGGCGCCACCAGGCTTCCGTCCGGTGCCCAGCCGAAAATTCAGAAAATACCAGACATTGCACATGTTTGGCATTTTCTGAATTTTTTTACCAGGCAGAGAGCTCAAATACCGGACTGTCTGATAGAAAACTGGGACACCTGGCAACCCTACTCTCTTGCGCAAAAGCACATGGCAGTGTGGACATGCTCTTGCGCAAGAACTTTTTGTGGAAGATCTCTTCCGCAAAAAGTTATTGTGAAAGAAGCCTGCAGTGTAGACGTAGCTATGGGAGAGGGGTTGTGAGCTGTAAACCTGCATGCCAAGCCCCACATTGCTGCTAACATTTGTAGAAGTGTAAAATACATTGTTTTTAATTTATAAGGCAGGGGGTTGCAATCAGTGGCTTGCTATGTGAAAGGGGTTACCAAGTACAGAAGTTTGAGAACCACTGTGCTATGGCATAATAGGCATAATTCCATTGAAAGAAATCTCTTTTTCCAGGATAGTATAAGACATGAAATCGTTTACAAGTTGAACCTCTCTAGTCCAACACCCTTGGGAACTGGAGAATTTACTGGACCATGGAAGGTCAATATTATCTATCAGCATTAACAACACTAATACTGGTTACTGGGCTCTTACAAGACATTTAGGGGTAAATTAAAAACTGCATAGAACAGTGAGAGCCAGGACTGGTGGCTGGAAACAAACTCTGTGGGAGTATGGGAAAGTTGGCCACAACCATGTTTACTTTGGGAATAAAGGCAGACAATCAACATGTGATAGAAGTCGTAAATACAAAACAGGGCCAGGAAATTGCTTTTCTTATATGTTTGCTTGCTGCCTACACCAGCGGTTTTCAAATTTTTATTTTGGTGACTGAGTTGCAGAAAACTGTTGTTGCCTGTGACCCAACAGAGCTGGGGATGAGGGGTTTGAAGTGCGGGAGCAGGGAGTCAGTGGAGGCAGAGGGTTGAGGTTGCAGGGGTCAGGGCTGCGGGATGAGGCTGGGAATGAGGGGCTCAGCATGTGGAAGGGGAGTCTGGGCTGGGAGAAGGGATTTAGGTGAGGGAGGGGTCAGAGCTCTGGCCTGGGGGCTCAGGCTCTGGGGTGGGGTTCGGGATGAGGGGCTTGGAGTACAGGATGGGGCTCTGGGTTTGGTGGTGCTCTGGGCTAGGGCAGAGGCTTGGGGCATGGGCTTAATTCCAGTGGTTCCCAATTAGCAGCACAAGCGGGGGGCCAATGCAGGCCTTCAGTGCTCTAAAGCCCTATTCCAGGGCATAGTGAAGTATGTTGGCATACTGAGTGTCACAGAGTAGAAAGCAGTTTTCTGGCTTTCAACCTTGAGCACAGTGAAAGAAGGGTTCCTTCCCAATCAAAAACTTGCTCACTCCTTCCATCAGTACCATTGTACAGGTGGTCCAGAGTCTGCTGCTTGAGCCTTAAAGGTTCATCTCTTTGAGGAATATCAAACAGGGTTTCCAATCTGAATGATTGCAACAATTCTAGGTCCTGTATTATATAAACTGTAGCCTCATATCAAAGAACTGCCATCTGACTAAATAATGGCACATGGCTAAAATGTGCATGTGGATAGGGGTGGGGAAATACCTCCATCTAGGAGCATTTTTCTATAAGTATAAATTCTGATACACTCAGTTTGGCTACTTATAGGGTCTAGGGGTATATTTGTAGGTTAGTATACAGTCATCTGTGCCACTCCTGTGATCTCTGTGCACTATGCTGAAAAGTTATCCCACCAATCCTCTTTTTACAGAAGGTGGAGAAAGTGATGAGAGAAGAGGCTATTCTGGATTTGGCTCTAATAAACAAAAAGAAACTAGCAGGTTATCTGAAGATGAAGGGAAGGGGCAGCTTGGGTAAAAGTGATCATGAAATGATAAAAGTTCACTATTCTAAGGAACAGTCAAAGGGGAAAACAGCAAAATGGAGGCTACGTCTACACTGTAAGCTTCTTCTGGAAAAGCTTATGCAAATGAAGCACGGAGTGGAATATCACTGCACTTCATTTGCATAATTAATTAGCAGCCATTTTTTCGCAAGAGGCTTTTGCTCAAAAGCCTCTTGCAAAAAAAGACTGCTAATTAATTATGCAAATGAAGTGTGGTGATATTCCACTCTGCGCTTCATTTGCATAAGCTTTTCCAGAAGAAGGCTACAGTTTAGATGTAGCCACAGACAGTGGAATTCAAGAAGGTGAATTTGAAAACCCACAGGATTGGTAGGTAGGATCCCATGGAAAGTTTAAGGGACAAAAGAGTTGTGTATATTTTTAGAGAGATATTATTAAGGGCTTAAAAACAAACTATACCCAAGCCCAGGAAAGATAAGTACAGTAGACTTCCGATAATCCGGAACCTATGGGACGTAGGTGGTGCTGGATTATCAAATATGCCGGACTATCAGGAGGTACTATAAGCAGGTTATATATATACTGTATACATTATATACTGTATATAAAGTGTTCTTAACCCTTTTTATTGTACATACTGTAATGTTTTAGTTTTTTTAAGCCTTTTTACCCTTTTTGCTCAGTTCAGCTGCTGCCGCTGTTACCTTGTGACTCATTTTTTGCCGAAGCTCACTCACTAGGCTCTTGCCATTTTGATGCCGGACTATCAGGAGTGCCGGACTATTGGATGCCGGACTATTGGAGTTTTACTGTAATATGGTAAGAGGCCACGCTTACTTAACCAGGAGATCATCAACAACCTGAAACTCTCTCTCACTCAAATAAAAAGGGGGTGGGGACATACAAAAAGTGAAAACTAGGTCAAGTTATGAAGGATTAATATTAAAAAACAACATAAATATGTAAAGACAAAATTAGAATGACCAAAGCCCACTTCTTCAGATGATCGGAATGTTGTGGACTGTGCCCACGAAAGCTCATGATACTATCTACATATTTTGTTAGTCTTTAAAGTGCTACCAGACTATTTGTTGTTTTTTAAGTTTTTCCTGTTACAGACTAACTCAGCTACCCCTCTGAAGCTTTTGAACATGCAAGATTAAACAAGTTAAGGCCATAAAGGATAATAAGAAAGCATTTTATAAATACAGATTTGAGGCTAAAATAAGAAAAGTTAGAGGTCTTCAAGTTGGTAGGGCCTGATGAAATACCTCCTAGAATACTTAAGGAACGGGCTGAAAAGATCTTTAAGCCATTAGCAAATATGATTGAGAACTTGTGCAGGATGGGAGAGATCCCAGAGAACTAGAAAAATGCAAACATGATATCAATCTATAAAAAGGGGAATAAAGACAACCCAGGGAATTGTAGACCAGCCAATTTAGCTTCAGTACCCAGAAAAATAATCTAGTACATAATCAAGCAATCAATTTGTAAGCACCTAGAAGAAAATTAAGTGATAAGTAAAAGTCAGGGTGGATTTGTCAAGAATAAACAATGTCCAAACAACCAAAAATTCTTCCTTGACAAGTTAACAAATTTTTTGGATAAGAGAAAAAGAGTAGATGTCCTACATCTCAACTTTTAGAAAGGCTTTTGATACTGTCTCACATGATCTTCTCTTAAACTAACAAGAAAATATTGCTTGGACAAGCCTATTATAATTTAGGTGAAAAACTGCATGGAAAAGTGTAGTTGGCAGTAGGTATTTATGGTTTACAAGCTGGAAGGACATACCAAGTGGGGCAGAATAGGGCAGAGAAATAACTGTCAGAAATGGTCCAGATAATAATTATTCCTTCTTTCCTACAGGGGACTTGATTTGACCTGTGGAGGTCCTTTCTAGTCCTACATTTCTATGATTTCTCTTACACAGGAGATACTAGTTCTGGACTTCTGTCATACCTATATAATAAATTAACTTAAAATTCAAATGAGGGAAGCAGTCTGTCTCGAAAAATGTAAGATTTGTTTTGGTACTATTTTAAAATTTAAAATTGAAGGCACATTAAATGTTGGAAAATGACTGGCATTAATGCCAGTAGTTTTCCAAAGAAATTATAAATTTTTTATTTTGAACCTAAACACATTTACCCTCTGGACCAAAATAAATTTGGCATCTTTCCCATCAATCTGATAAATAACAGATTTTTAAAGAGTTATGATTGTTTTTAGATACTTCATAAGCATGTGTATCCACTGGGCAAACAACACGTATTTAACAGCCAAAAAAAAATCCAGGTCTTTACTAGAGTAGAGAGAGCATAATATGAATTAAGTGTTCTTTATTAATGAGTTTGCACTTAAATAGCATCTCTAATTTAGGGAGGTCAAATTTTTTCAAAGGTGGGTAAATCTGATTATTCAGTGCTGGTGAAAATTAATGTTCTACGAAGTTGGTGGTACTCTACCCATTGAACAACAAAAAAGGAAGCAAAGAAGAGAGGGAATCCTTGGCCATTAAGAACTAGTTGTAACACAAGAGGATAAAAACAGACAACATTCTATACAGAAGATCATTGCCCACAGCGTGAGACATTGTGACTGTCCACATCTAGCCAGAAATTCTATTGAGTGAGACTGATATCCAAGAATAGGATAACAGTGATATTTAGATGGCAAGATGGACCACTTTCCTTTAGTAAAGAGTAGCTACATCTCAGAGCAGGTTTCATATCTGCAGTGGCTGTGATCATTCTTTATACAGGGCTTGATTCCAGACTGGTTCCTTGTGGTGAGAAGTAAGCACAAAGCCTGGTTCAGTGAGTTAAGTCAAACAGATATCTCACTCTGTCAGCAGGCCTGCTGGTGCAGCTCACAGTGAATTACCAGGCAGTGGGGTAGGTAGTCATCCTATGGTGCTCTAGCCATCTGGGGGGACAGGGAGTGTAGAAATGGTACTTCTTGTGCTCCCCCTTGGGAAGGAGAATCCTTACTTGGGTTCCAGTGTTCATGAGTCTGTAAGGCTTTTGGAACCCATTCATGTTGTATAATATGTACATCTCATGTAATATATTGCAGAGTAATATAATATTTTTAGTACTGACAGAATAATCATGAAATGTGCAATTTTTGCAGCATGACTATAGAAAATACCCTAAAGCCAAATTTAATATGAACATTTGTGAGAATGAATCTGTAAGACGTGCATGTAAAGGACTGAACACATACAAAATTGTTCTGATGAACAGAAATTACCTTCTGAAGTAATGTGAACTTGGGATGACTTTTTACTCTTTTTGGCATGAAGGGGAAATGGTTCATTTCTGCTCTTTTAACAGATGCTGCCTTTGAATTGTAAAAGGAAAGGAGTAAAAACAGATAATGATTTCCAGTAAAGCCCAATTTGTTAAAAGGAACAATTAAGCTTTGAGATAAATGATTTAGCTTTTAAAATAGTGAGAGTAAAAGAATTAAACTCTATTCATAACCACAGCCTGGAGGGTAGCTTTTGGGTTTCCTTAAAATAAAGCATTGTACATTCAAAAAAATCTATTTCATGATTGTATTCTGTATCTCTTAAACTGTATATTTGTAGTGACAGCTATTTTGCATCCATTTTAGGGCAGGTTATCTTATTTGAAGCAGTGGGAGAAATTTCTTCTCCTGAGAAGTTAAGCACGTTGCTATAGCTACTGAGCTTGTGGCTCTAGTGGAATTTTTTTTTACCAGTTTCCTAAAGTAATTGTTAAATAAGGCTATTATTGCCTGTAATCTTCTGGTGTTGAGACTGTATGGAATCTGTACTTTTTTTCTTCCTGCTAACATAGGAAAATATGCATAAATTCCACCAGTGTGTGAATATATAGGCATCAAATGTAAAGAGTAGATGCACAGCAAATATTTATTCTTAATCTGTGTTTGAGAGAACTCTTGATTTTCTGCTTGTTTTCATTTAGTGACAAAACTCTATTCTAGGCTTCAGGATAATAAACTACAATAAATGGTGTTGTAAAATGTGGCATCTATATGCACTTTATGTAGAAACTGGGCACTTGAAAATAACCTGTTCTGTCATGTATAAATGTCTGTACTGCAACTAAAATAGATGTACTAGTAAAAGGGTCACTACCAAACATGAATGCATATTTTATGTACATATTTAAAATGGTCCTGTGCATTTTGAAAAAAAGTCACTAGTCTATTGATCATCTCATAATTTAGAAAAACTTCTCACCCTTAATTTTTGCTTTCAGCAATTTCCACATTTTTTCTCGAGTCTCCATCTGCAGTGGTCTCAGTGATGTGCCTTCTGCAGTAGACTCCTAGCTATGTTAGCAAATCCCTATTTCCTACAAGACCTTGCTGATGTAGGTTGTGATTATAAAACCCTTGTTCATTATGGAAAGAACCTTATTCGTGCAAATAGTTCCGCTGATTTAGGAAATACTGATTGAACTATGAAGCTGTCATCTAAATGTGTGTTCATGGCAGGGTGGTTTGATTTAAATCAAGGCGATGTAAATCATTTATTTGAATCGTGATCTAAATAACCAAAATAATCATTGATTTAAAACATTACCAAAACAGCTAAGTGCTTAGAGTGCACTTAATTTTGGTAAGTCCCATTGAACTCACTGGCACTTATGTTTTCTGAGAAAACAAGAATAGAATAGGGTTCCCTTGGAAAAGCTGAGTTATGCTGGCATAAAATAGGGAATAGCCTGTAATGGTCTGTGGCCATTATGGTCTGTGGCCATGATATTCCAAAATAAGGGCATGTATTATGTACTATAAAATGGGAAAATGACACTCAGTGGCAACTGTCAAGTCTAGATTTCTCTTACTGCAGCTTTCTGTACTGTATACTTGTATAGAGCCACTGCATAGAGATGAAAATTCCAGAGGGAAAATGCTTCTCACCCTACTTCAACAAGTACCCTGTCATCACTGGAAACAGAAATTTTGACAAGTAGGTCAAGGGGCTCAACTTCTCTCTCATCTCTTATTTGCAAGCTGAAAACCTTCACCCATCATTCCACTTTTGGAGATTATCTTTACAATTTCCAGTAGGCGTGGTGTGATGTAAACAATAGACAAGTGAATTGTGGAGCTTTGGGCTACACCGTCCATTTTATGTCCCTTCCTCCATTCCCCATACCTCTTCAGGCCCATGTACAGCTCTGCATATGTCAGATACTGGAATTTCTGATTAGAGCTTGTGACGCGGTGTACCATCTCCACACAAGCAGGGATTAGCCAGACTGCCCTGGCTGGAGGAGCTATGCCCCTGCAGTCCTGTTGAAAGCCGCTATATACAACACCAGGAGGAGGATGCTGAACGAGGGGGTGCTCTGCGATTGTGGGGCCTACTTCTGTTCCTCCCTAGTGTCACGTATCCGGGCAGAGTTCCTCTGGGTGGCAGCCACTGGCTCCGTCGACAGCTTTGAGGAGCAGTGGGCGCTGTCCGGGGTTCTCTGCTCGGTGTCCCCATCCAGCTCTCTTGTTTTAAATCTCTGACCCACACTCCCTGACCGTGTTTTTCATTATTTGTCCCCAAGAATCAGTTGATCTCTAGGTCCAGTTGTCCCTCCCGCAAGGCTGGGGGAGGGGCTTTTAGAAGTGGGCGGGCTGATGCCTGCCCACCCCTGGGATTTCAGATAGTGCCTCACCACAATCAGTGATGGGCAGTAACTTCCCCATGAGCTGTACATGGTTCACCAGAGTAAGCCCCGGCGGGCCACCGATGCTTTATGTACCTGTGCTGCTGTAGGTACAGCTACTTGAAATTCCCATTGGCTGCAAATTACTGTTCCTGGCCAATGGGAGCGGCGGGAAGCAGTGTCCCAGTCTGTGCCACTTCCTATAGCTCCCATTGGCTGCGAATGATGATCCATGGCCAGTGGGAGCTTCAAGTGGCCATATCTATGTAGGAACGGGTAAATGAAGTGATGGAGGCCCACAAGGGACTGACCCTGGCAAACTGCCTCCAGATTATTGCCCACTCCTGGTCTAGGTGATTTCTGAAATTGTTTGATTCTATCCAGATAAATGGTCAATGCCCATCTTGCATCTAATATGAAAGGAAGTCTCATGCTGAGATTTGTATAATTTAGAGAAAAATACCAGTAGATGAATCAACTGGTTAAGATGGAAATCTGACAGTACCTGAGGTAAGACTTTTATAGAATCATAGAACACTAGAACTGGAAGGGACCTCGAGAGGTCATCAAGTCCAGAGCCCTGCCCTCACGGCAAGACCCAGTACTGTCTAGACCATCCCTGATAGATATCTATCCAACCTGCTCTTAAATATCTCCAGAGATGGAGATTCCACAACCTCCCTAGCCAATTGATTCCAGTGTTTAACCACCCTGACAGTTCTGAAGCTTTTCCTAATGTCCAGCCTAAACCTCCCTTGCTACAGTTTAAGCCCATTGCTTCTTGGCCTATCATCAGAGGCCAAGGAGAACAATTTTTCTCTCTCCTCCTTGTGACACCATTTTAGATACCTGAAAACTGCTATTATGTCCCCTCTCTGTCTTCTCCTTTCCAAACTAAACAAGCCCAATTCTTTCAGTCTTCCTTCATAGGTCATGTTCTCTAGACCTTTAATCATTCTTGTTGCTCTTCTCTGGACCTTCTTCAATTTCTCCACATCTTTCTTGAAATGTGGTGCCCAGAACTGGACGCAATACTACAATTGAGGCCGGATAGCGCAGAGTAGAGTGGAAGAATGACTTCTTGTGTCTTGCTCACAACACTCCTGTTAATGCATCCCAGAATCATATTTGCTTTTTTTGCAATAGTGTCACACTGTTGACTCATGTTTAACTTGTCATCAACAATGACCCCTAGATCCCTTTCTGCCATACTCCTTCCTAGATAGTCACTTCCCATTCTGTATGTGTGAGACTGATTATTCCTTCCTAAGTGGAGTACTTTGCATTTGTCCTTATTAAACTTTATCCTATTTACATCAGACCATTTCTCCAGTTTGTCCAGATCATTTTGAATTTTGACCCTACCCTCCAAAGCAGTTGCAACCTCTGTTCCGGGCACAAGGATTGTTAGGAAGAGATGGGATCCACCTAACCAAGAGAGGAAGGAGCATCTTTGTGGGCAGGCTTGCAAACCTAGTGAGGAGAACTTTAAACTAGGTTCGTTGGGGGACGGTGACCAAAACCCTGAGGGGAGTGGGAAAGTTGGATACCGGGAAGAAATGCAAAGAGGAACGAGCAAGAAAGGAGGACCCCTGATTCGAATGGAGAAGATAGGACGATCAACTGGTTATCTGAGATGTTTGTACACTAATGCGAGAAGCCTGGGCAACAAACAGGGAGAACTGGAGGTCCTGGCCCAGTCCAAGAAATATGATTTAATGGGGATAACAGAGACTTGGTGGGATGACTCGCATGACTGGAGTGCTGTCATGGAAGGCCATAGACTGTTCAGGAAGAACAGGCAGGGGAGAAAACGAGGAGGAGTTGCACTATACGTAACAGAGCACTATGATTGCTCTGAACTCCAGTATATAGAGGGAGAAAAACCTGTTGAGAGTCTATGGGTTAAGTTTAGAGATGCAAACAACAGCAGCGATGTTGTGGCTGGTGTCTACTACAGGCCCCCGAATCAGGTGGATGAAGTAGATGAGGCTTTCTTCGGACAACTGAGAGAAGCTTCCAGATTGCAGGCCCTGGTTCTCGTGGGGGACTTTTATCACCCTGACATCTGTTGGGAAACCAATACAGCAGTACACAGGCAATCCAGGAATTTTTCGGAGACTGTTGGGGATAATTTCTTGGTACAAGTGCTGAAGGATCCGACCAGGGGCCGTGCGCAGCTTGACCTTCTGCTCATAAACAGGGAGAAACTAATAGGGGAAGCAGAGGTGGGTGACAACCTGGGAAGCAGTGATCATGAGATGGTAGATTTCAGGATCCTGACCAAAGGAAGAAAAGAGAGTAGAAAATACACAGCTTGGACTTCAGAAAAGCAGATTTTGACTCCCTCAGACACCTGATGGGCAGAATCCCCTGGGATGCTAACATGAAGGGGAAAGGAGTCCAGGACAGCTGGCAGTATTTTGAAGAAGCCTTATTGAAGGTACAAAAAGAAACCATCCCGATGCGTAGCAAGAGAGGCAAACATGGTAGGAGACCGGATTGGCTTATGGGGGAAATCCTTGGTGAACTTAAGCACAAAAAGGAAGCTTACAAAAAGTGGAAACTTGGCCAAATGACCAGGGAGGGGTTTAAATGTATAGCTCGAGAATGCCGGAGGGTTATCAGGAAGGCGAAAGCGCAATTGGAATTGCGACTGGCTAAGGATGTGAAGGATAACAAGAAAGGTTTCTACAGGCATGTTAGCAAGAAGAAGGTGATCAGAGAGGGTGTGGGGCCCCTACTGGATGAAGGAGGTAACCTAGTGACAGATGATGTGGGGAAAGCTGAAGTACTCAATGCTTTCTTTGCCTCTGTATTCATGGACAAGGTCAGCTCCCGGACTAACGCACTAAGTGACGCAAGATGGGATGAAGATGGACAGCCCTTGGTGGGTAAAGAACAGGTTAGGAACTATTTAGAATAGCTAAACGTACACAAATCCATGGGTCCGGACTTAATGCATCCGAGGGTACTGAGGAGGGAGTTGGCAAATGTAATTGAGGAGCCTTTGGCCATTATCTTTGAAAAATCGTGGAGATCGGGAGAGATCCCGGATGATTGGAAAAAGGCAAATGTAGTGCCCATCTTCAAAAAAGGGAAGAAGGACGATCCGGGAACTATAGGCCAGTCTTACCTCGGTTCCTGGAAAATCATGGAAGGGATCCTTAAGGAATCTATTTTGAGGCACTTGGAAGAGAGGAAAGTGATTAGGAATAGTCAGCATGGATTCACAAAGGCAAGTCGTGCCTGACCAATCTGATTAGCTTCTATGATGAGGTAACTGGCTCTGTGGACGTGGGAAAGTCAGTGGATGTGATATACCTTGACTTTAGCAAGGCTTTTGATACGGTCTCCCACAATATTCTTGCCAGCAAGTTAAGGGAATGTGGATTGGATAAATGGATGGTAAAATGGATAGAAAGCTGGCTAGAAAGCCGGGCCCAGCGGGTAGTGATCAACGGCTCGATGTCAGGATGGCGGTCGGTTTCTAGCGGAGTGCCCCAAGGTTCGGTTCTAGGACTGGTTTTCTTCAATATCTTTATTAATGATCTGGATGAGGGGATGGATTTCACCCTGAGCAAGTTTGCAGATGACACTAAGGTAGGGGGAGAGGTAGATACGCTTGAGGGCAGAGATAGGGTCCAGAGTGACTTAGACAAATTGGAGGATTGGGCCACAAGAAATCTGATGAGGTTCAACAAGGACAAGTGCAGAGTCCTGCACTTGGGATGGAAGACTCCCAAGCATTGTTACAGGCTGGGGAACAACCAGCTAAGTAGTAGTTCTGCAGAAAAGGACCTGCGGGTTACAGTGGATGAGAAGCTGGATATGAGTCAACAGTGTGCCCTTGTAGCCAAGAAGGCTAATGGCATATTAGGTGGCATTAAGAGGAGCATTGCCAGCAGATCCAGAGATGTCATTATTCCCCTTTATTCGGCTCTTGTGAGGCCACATCTGGAGTATTGTGTCCAGTTCTGGACCCCCCACTACAAAAAGGATGTGGACGCATTGGCGAGGGTCCAGTGGAGGGCAACCAAAATGATTAGGGGGCTGGAGCATATGACCTATGAGCAGAGGCTGAGGGAGTTGGGTCTGTTTAGTCTGCAGAAGCGAAGAGTGAGGGGGGATTTGACAGCAGCCTTCAACTTCCTGAAGGGAGGTTCCAAAGAGGTTGGAGAAAGACTGTTCTCAGTAGTGAGAGAAGGCAGAACAAGGAGCAGTGGTCTCAAGTTGGGGTGGGAGAGGTCCAGTTTGGATATTAGGAAAAACTATTTCACTAGGAGAGTGGTGAAGCACTGGAATGGGTTACCTAGGGAAGTAGTGGAGTCTCCATCCCTAGAGGTGTTTAAGTCTCGGCTTGACAAAGCCGTGGCTGGCTGATTTAGTTGGGATTGGTCCTGCCTAGAGCAGGGGGCTGGACTTGATGACCTTCTGAGGTCTTTTCCAGCTCTATGTTTCTATGATTCTATCATTCTCCTAGCTTGGTATCATCTGCAAACTTAATAAGTGTACTCTGTATGCCAATATCTGAATCGTTGATGAAGATATTGAACAGAGCCGGTCCCAAAACAGACCCCTGTGGAACCCCACTTGTTATGCCCTTCCAGCAGAATTGTGAACCGGTAATAACTACTACTTTCTGAGAATGGTTATCCAGCCAGTTATGCACCTACCTTATAGTAGCCCCATTTAAGTTGTATTTGCCTAATTTATTGATAAGAAGATTATGTGAGATCATATCAAATGCCTTACTAAAGTCTAGATATACCACATCCACCGCTTCTCCCTTATGCACAAGACTTGTTATCCTATCAAAGAAAGCTATCAGATTGGTTTGACATGATCTGTTCTTTACAAATTCATGCTGGCTGTTACCTATCACCGTATTATCTTCCAGGTGTTTGCAGATTAATTCCTTAATTACTTGCTCCATTATCTTTCCTGGCACAGAAGTTAAACTGACTGGTCTGTAGTTTCCTAGGTTGTTCTTATTTCCCTTTTTATAGATGGGCACTATATTTGCTCTTTTCCAGCCTTCTGGAATCTCTCCCATCTTCCATGATTTTCCAAAGATGATAGCTAACGGCTCAGATACCTCCTCTATCAGCTCCTTGAGTGTTCTAGGAGGCATTTAATCAGGCTTGCAGACATCTAACTTTTCTAAGTGATTTTTAACTTGTTCTTTTTTTATTTTATCTTGTAAACCTACCCCATTCCCACTAGTATTCCCTGTTAGGCATTCCTTCATCATCGGACTTCCTGGTGAAGACCGAAACAAATAAGTCATTAAGCACTTCACTTTGGGTAAAGCCATAAGAGTCCTTGTTTTAAAAAATTGGGGGAGGAGCCTAACATCAAGGCCCCAGTCTCCCCAACCTTACGGGCTGACATAATAGCTACTAGAAAGGCTGCCTTCCTAGGTAAACAAAGCAAGGAGCAGGTAACCATAAGTTTCAACACTACTGTCTGGAGCACACTGTCAGATCTGAGGTGACACCTGGTTCTGTTTATTGTTGTCAGTCTTGGACTTGATTCCAAAGCTCCCTGCTCCATTTGGGGATGCTGCTCATTGTAGGATTGGGGCTCACTCAACGAATGAGTCTAATAAATATTTATGAAACCAAAATGTTTTTTCTTTTGTCACACAAACTTGTTTTCATAGCTTTTTGTTGGCTTTTCTTATATATGGATTAGCGTCTCATTTCCATGTTAATTCTCCTTCCCCATCCATACAAATTTAGTATTAATTCAGAATGTACTTTTCTAGTTATTTCATTACTATATCTTTTCTTGTTCTCACAAATATGATTACTCTACAATTTTTTACACGTCTGCAACACTAAACACAATTATTGTGCAATTTCTGAAATGTAAACAGTTCTACTTATGTGTATGCCTGTTAAATATTGTTAGAACACACTCTTAAAATCTACAGCTGGCTTCTGTCAGGTCTAAATATGCCTTTGCTCCCAACATATGTGGAAGTAAAGGCATATTTGGTAGTCACCTGAGGTGAAACATCCGTAGAAATACTACTTGATGACAAAAAGATGACTCGCCTTGTGTAGTAACTGTAGGGTTACCAGATGGGTTTCAAAAAAATAGCGGACACACTTAATCTCAGACTGGGAGGGTGTCAGGAGGAGCAGGGCTAGCCAGGGGAGATCATGGAGTGGGGATGGAACCGGCCGGTGGGAAGCAGGGCTGGTTGGGGGAAGTGGGGCTGACCTGGGGAGATCAGGTGGGGTGGGGACAGGCTGGCAGGGAGCAGAGCAGGTCAAGAGGAGTGAGGCTGGCCAACTGCGCCCCACTTCCCAGCCACTCCTCCCGCCCCCGCCTGGCTTCTGCATGCAACCAGAGGCTCCCAGCGCCGATCGTGGCCCTGCCTGCCAGCCTGGGACTCCCTCTGGTTGCGTGCAGAAGCCTGGTGTGGGTGGGGGAAGTGGCTGGGACTCAGACTCCCAGCTGGGAGGCGGGGCCACAATCGGCGCTGGGTGCCTGTGATTGCATGCAGAAGCCGGGTGTGGGGAGTGGCTGGGTGTCCCAGTCACTCCCTCTGCCCCCGCCAGGCTTTTGCACGCTACTACAGGCTCCCAGCGCCGATTGCGGCCCCACCTCCCAGCCACTCCCCCCACCCGCGCCCCCGCCAGGCTTCCGTCCAGCGCCTAGCCTGAAAAACAGAAAATACTGGACATTGAACATGTCCGGTATTTTCTGAATTTTTATACCGGACAGAAGGCGCAAAAACCGGACTGTCCGGTAGAATACCGGACACCTGGCAATGCTAGGGGGAGATTGGGGAGGGGGGAAGGAGCCGGCCGGTGGGAAGCAGGGCTGGCCGGGAGGCGTTTGGGGGGAGCGGAGCTGACCAGGGAAGATTGGCGGAAGGAACCGGCTGGCGGGAAGCAGGGCTGGCCGGGAGGGGATCGTGCGGGAGCGGGGCTGGCTGGCGGGGAGCAGGGCTGACCTGGGTGCATGCAGATCCCGGGGTGCTACTCGTCCCACTCACGGTGCCAATGGGGCGCACGAGTGAGTCCGGCCCCAGGGATTCCATCCTGCCCCGCCCCCCTCCTCTTTACTGCGTAGTTGTGTACTGCCTGGCTGGTAGACAACCAGCCAGGCAGTATGCAACTACATACTGATACTCCTGATAATAATAAAACTTACTTAATTAAAAAATACCGGACATTTATATGTCCGGTATTTTCTCAATTTGTTTCCCAAACAGAAAGCTCAAATACCAGACTGTCCGGTTCAAAACCGGACACCTGGCAATCCTTAATAACTGTTGTTCTTTGAGTTATGTGTCCCTGTGGGTGCAGCACTACCTGTCCTCCTTGATCTCTGCTTAGGACTGTGTTTTATTGGGCATTGAGATAGAGAAGGAACTGTGTAGCCTTATCTACCCTCAGTGTGCAGCAAAAGGTTGCATAGAGCTCATGCATGGGCCAAATGGATGCTGCTAACAGAAAATCTACACTCAAGGGCTTGAGAGATGCATATGCAGTTGAAATGCAGCACTCTTAGGGACATGTATCTCGAAGAGTCACTTCTGCAATTCCTTGCATTTTTGTTGCAGCCTTAATAGCTTCTGACTATTAATATGCTTTAACGCTATTCTGTTAGAACAAAACTAAGAAATGATGATATAATGATGTATACAATCTCTGGGATGAACAAATGACTTTGTATCCTGCTGGCCTGTTAGGTAACTGCTGATTTGCAATAGCCAAAATATGTTTCTGCTAAACAGATTTTCTGGTAGAACAATAGCATTCCTGACTTCTGTCTGCAGCATTTGATTTGAAGTCAATAATCCTTCAAATTATAAAAGGGTTTGCAAGCTAATCTTGGTGTGCCATAAAATACTAGATTACCAGTTTGGTCACAGATGAATATTGTAATTTAAAATAGATGCACAGGTTTCTTCCTGTACATGTACAAACATCACATATTTCTACAGCCTATGCAGAGGGAAAATAAGTCTATTTATGTGTGGGTTATATTTACATTATATATAAGTGTTTACACCCATGTTCACTTGAGTCATACAAGCAACTTTCTATTACAATTAAAATCTGAAACATTTCTGGTTAGATTAGTATTGAGAGATTCAGTTATGATCATTTTGATAGATTATATTCCCAATACCTTTAAAAATAATTTGGACATTGTCATTTCTGAATAATCACTTAAGATGATTACCTGGTAATTTTCTGAATGACTGTGACCCTTAACCTGGAAATTCTTGGCTTTAAGAAATTCTGAGCTTTAATCATTGCTTCTGAATAGTTTTAACTACAGTGTTTAAGTACCATCTAAAACAGAAATATATTAAATATGTTACAGTCATACTTTGTTAGCTCCTGTTACATTGTCTGGAGTGGCTCACAACTGTAAGTGCCTACCCAAGGAGGCAGGGACAATGGGGGGATAGCTGGAACACCGCAACTCTGGTGATGACAATGGGAACCCAGGGTCAAGTTCTCTCTCCTCCTCTCCCCCTTCCCCATTTAACCTCATTTTTTAAGGAGTAAGGGTTATTGCAAAAGAAGGGGTTTCTTTCAAAATAACCATGTCTACACGGCGTTTTTTATCTCAAAATAGGGTATTTCGAAATAGCAGCCGGACGCATGGCTGCATTTGCATTCCTCGCTCAGAACAGGAATGCAATGTAGACATACCCTCAGGTAGGCCAGGTTCAGGAACTCCTTCCCTCCTCCCAGCCAGTCCCTAACTTGGAAGCAGTAGCTATCTAGCTGTCAGCCCAAGGAGAGTAAGCACCATGGTAGTAAGGTTGACATCAGGGTCCTAAGTCTGCTCTGATAAGTGTCATTGACAAATATTGCTTTCTACATTGCCGCCCTTCTGTACTGCTGCTGATGTGTTGCTGTCCTCAGAGCTGGGCACCCTGACAACAGCCACTGCCCTGCTCTCTGCCCTCACACCTGGGTGGCAGTATATGTACTTGGGAGGGAAGCATAAATGACTAAAGATACAAAGAAGTGGGGGCCAGCTCAAATATGAGAACCACTGATCTGTACTAACACACAAGAGATTTGACCTGGTCTGCCAGCTTCATATCCCTTCCTTACCTACTTTAATTTCCTATCATTAGTAAAGAACCTGCATCAAATTGTGGTCGCTGGGTACTGCTAGGTTATAGGTAACTACTACAGTAATATAGAATAAAGCTAATCATTTCATGCTGAATACAAATGATTCTTGCCAGCAAGTTAAGGACGTACGGATTGGATAAATGGACTGTAAGGTGGATAAAAAGCTGGCTAGATTGGCGGGCTCAAGGGGTGGTGAACAACGGCTCGATTTGCGGTTGGTTTCAAGTGGAGTGACCCAAAATTCAGTTGTAGGCTGGTTTTGTTCAACATCTTTATTAATGACCTGGATGAGGGGATGGATTGCACCCTGAGCAAGTTTGCAGATGACATTAAGGTAGGGGGAGAGGTAGACACGTTGGAGGGTAGGGATAGGGTCCAGAGTGACCTAGACAAATTGGAGGATTAGGGCAAAGGAAATCTGATGAGGTTCAACAAGGACAAGTGCAGAGTCCTGCACTTGGGACGGAAGAATCCCAAGCACCATTACAGGCTGGGGACTGACTGGCTAAGTAGCAGTTCTACAGAAAAGAACCTGGGGATTACAGTTGATGATAAGCTGGATATGAGTCAACAGCGTGCCCTTGTAGCCAAGAAGGAGGAGCATTTCCAGCCCGTCTAGAGAAGTTGTTATTCCCCTTTATTCGGCACTTGTGAGGCCACACCTGGAGTATTGCATCCAGTTCTCTCCTCTCCTCCTTCCCCCCCCCCACACTATAGGAAGGATGTGGGCATTGGAGAGGGTCCAGTGGAGCGCAACCAAAATGATTAGGGGGCTGCAGCACATGACCTATGTGGAGAGGCTGAGGGATTTGGGCTTATTTAGTCTGCAGTAGCGAAGAGTGAGAGGGGATTTGATAGCAGCCTTCAGCTTCCTGAAGGGAGGTTCCAAAGAGGATGGAGAGAGGCTGTTCTCAGTAGTGACAGATGGCAGAACAAGGAGCAATGGTCTCAAGTTACAGTGGGGAAGGTCTAGGTTGGATATTAGGAAAAACTATTTCCCTAGGAGGGTGGTGAAGCACTGAAATGGGTTATATAGGGAGGTGGTGGAATCTCCATCCCTAGAGGTTTTTAAGTTCTGGCTTGACAAAGCCCTAACTGGCATGAGTTAGTTGGGATTGGTCCTGCTTTGGGCAGGGGGCTGGACTTGATGACCTCTGAGGTCTCTTCCAGCCCTATTATTCTATGAAATGCATAGGCACCACTTTTCATGCATAATTATAATCAGTGATAGTAGTCTTCAGCACTAACTCTCATAGCCACAGAAACAAATCAAAACTATTCAGCTTAGTGTAAGAATTTTTCACTTTGTCAAAAGAATATATTCTTGTTACAGAGCCAGTCAATAATCCCAGGACAGGCTGGGGAGTGACATCCATTCCTCAAAAGCAGGTTTCCTGCAGGAGTGGGTTAGATGCACAAGGGAGTATCATTTGGTCAAGGGATGTAGGAGTAGGAAAGGCTTGTGGCACAGGATTCCTGAAAGGGGCAAGAAACAGCCATGGTGTTTTTTCACTTGTGTGAAGAAGGGAAACAAGGGGTGAAAATGAGTCTTTCTCATGGAGTGAGATTTTTGGATGCTGTCATACTGTATATCTCCTCCTTTCATCTCAATATACCCTGGCTCTTGCCTATGAGGGTCTCACCAGCCTGTCATCTCTCTGCCATCCATAAATCATTAATGACTTATGATAGAGCATCCTTTTATAGGCACTGGAGGCTTGGTTATAATTTAGATCACAACTGCAATATGCATAATTGGCTGCATTTCCATTGTCATTTAGATTATATGTCTTCCTTGCATTTCCTCCTGGGGATGAGTCCTGTGAGCTGACAGTCTTGAAGTCAAAGTTGTAAATGCTCTTTCATGAATGGCTTAGTTTATAAATACAGCACATTTCTCATTAATTACTCTCCTCCAGAGGCTTCAGAATTGGTAGTTCCAACTGTACTTTCAGATTATTCAGCTCTCCACGTCTCTCTGCTGGTCTTTCTTTGGTAATCTCCTTGTGGCATGGTTTGGGAGGGAATTTCAATTACCTTTGTGTGGGACCTTGCACACAAACTCTGATCCACTAATTGATTGTGCCTGCCATGAAGGGTAGTTGAAGAGCTGAGATGCATTTCAGTGATTGTCCTGGACAAGCAGGAACTGTAACCTGGGTCAGGACCAAAATAAAATCTGATTTGTTTTATTAGGAAATGTTAGAAACAGAAACAAATAAAGATACTGTAGATATAAAGCTCCATTCACATGCACAAATGCAGTGGAAACACGGCTAGATTGAATTGTTAACAGAAACATTTATTTATATTATGGTAGCAATCAAAGAGCAGGGCTGCATTATACCAGGCGCTTTATAGACAGTGTTGACGATGAAGATGTCAAACAGGATGTGTGGGTGGGAGGGCTACAAGAAACAGTGCACCACAATAAAAGGTAGGCTGAGTATGATGTCTGAGTATGTGAGGAAGTAGAGCCATCCCTACAGGAGGAGCAGAGAGGGGCATTCTACTCTGAAGCAGAAGATCCTCTGGTGCTCCCTCTAGGATGGGGCACATCCCTTTATCCTTTAGTAAAGACTGGCCCACAGATTTGGCCTAGAGAAAGAATGTAAATTAGCTGTGAAGTTTAATAAACTATAAAGAATGCCTACAGGCTGAGCTATCTGTTGCATAAATACTTACTGCCAAATAAAAACACTGCTGAGGCATATATATTTAGCCTACAGCTACCATACCGCACCAGCTGAAATCATCATAAAGAACAAATGTTTTTATTTTACACAGGGCTGAGTTAATGGTGATGTTTAATTTATGTTCAAATCCTTCAGCCTCTAAATTTCGTTTTTCATTACAGTACTTCCTAAACAGACTTAATAAGAGCCTCAATTCCCATGATTACCTCTTCAGAGATGTCACAGTATATCCCAGCTGCAGAGGAAGTTCTGCACAGCATTATTATGCACTAAAAGCATAATGAAAGCACTTGACATTTTCCCTAGATCCATATCATATTGTTTTACTGTGTTTTGTTTGCATTATCTCTATTGATTGAAGAACTATAGTATGATAACTTGTTCCAGGGTAAGCTTTAGGTACCACATGGAAGCTTCTTCCTACCACCCATAAGGGCTAAAATTCCTCTGTCAGTTAGTAGTCCCTAAAACAGTGTTTCTCAAACTTTTGGGCTCATAGCTCACCCTGCTCAATGCAGACCTTTCCACAGACCTCTAGCCAGCCACCCATTATGATAAAATTGGTGTGGGGTATGGCTGGGAGGTTGAGTGAAGGAGCAGGGTGGGTGTCTGCAAAGGAGTGTGCTGGAGTGGGGTGGAGGTGTGTGGGGTCTCGGAGGGAGGGAGGGAAGGAGGGTACAGGAGCAGGATGCAGGGTCTTGGCAGGAAGGGGGTGTGGGTGTGGGGTCTGGGGGTGTGGGGAGCACTTACCTGGCTCTGTGTCTCTGCTGCTCCCACTGGCCATAATTCTGAGCAATGGGAGCAGTGGGGGAAAGCCTCCAGGTGAACAGTTTCCTGCACTGCCATTCACAGCCTCCTTATCATCCTTATCTACTTCCTTAGCTGGTAGCATAGAAACAATGTATTCCCTATCCTTTGTTAAATTCATTAATCACTGTTTGCATTTTATTATCGAGGGTCCTGTCTATACTATAAATGCAACTAGCTCCCAACATAGTTAAGTAACTGGTTCCATTTTATAGTCTACATAGGAACAAAGCATTAGGATAGTTAATTACTTCACATTTCTTTCACCTTTCTTCAAAATTCTTCACTACATCAATTACTTCATGTGTGCAGGCTTTTGTAAGATAGATACTATCAACATTTTGCAAAGAAAAAACTGAAGTACAGAAAAAAAAATCCAGGTCACAAGAGAAACCAAGGCACAACTGGTAATTACACTTACATATTTTGACACAATTCTCCATCCACCCTCTTCTGTGACTCAAAGGACTTTAGCTGTAGGTAGTGACAAAACATTTTTGTAAAGGATAAAGTGCCTCTATAACCACCACAGCATAGATTTGAACCTGGGATCTCTGGAGGCTAGTATAGGAACTGCACCAGCGTGAACTACAAAGCCAGCTGGCTCTTAGCTTAGGCTGTAGAGCCCCCTTGTTCTTATCTCTCGTGGTAAGTGGTCTAAGTGCCACTACATTGGACAGTGAACCATACTAGAGGAGTGTGGGATACATATGCAGTAACAGGAAAAACTTAAAAAACAATGAACATTAGTAGCACGTTAGAGACTAACAAAACAATGGAGATGGTATCATAAATTTTTGTGGGCACAACCCACTTCTACGGTAACAGTCATGATTAAACTTTCCAGTCTATTTATACAGTAGTTGCTATTGTAATGTCAAGGCAGATGGAACCATAAATAATGAGGAAAGGAAGCTGGTCTCTACCAACTGCATTGCAACAAATGTTTCTGAGAAAGAAGCATGGAACTGTTGACAATTCCCAGCTCATCTTAAGGGATAAGATCATTGGTGGAATGTTGTTAGTTCTATGCAAGCGTTAAATAAACAAGTCATGGGATGGAGCCAGAAAGATTTGCTAGGTTTCCCTTGGGTAGTTCTGGGAGAAGTGCCTTCTTTCGTGGGAGCAGTTTGGCAAGGAATATGTTGTCTCTCCAGAAATACTTCCAAAGTGCATATTGTACTTTCAGTTTTGTAAACAGATTTCATGTCAAGTTAATTTTTTTTTAAATCAATATATTAGTTAGAAGGCTGTTGGAGATGTCTTCCTCCTGAATCTGTTATTTAAGTATCGTAAGCTGCTGCTGTAATGAGATAAGTTGCTTTGGAATGAAAAGCTTTATGCAAACCAAGGCTTGGAATTAATAATGCTGAGAGGTTTTATCTCATTATTCCTCTTATGATTTTTTTTTTTAAATGAAAGGTCTCTTGAGTTCACTTGCTTACTTCCTCTGCTGTGATGAGCACCGGAGTAAAGAGGTTTGTGTTAGTGCCAACATGGAACAAGAGAGTACAAGGATGTGTGTAAACTCTCTCACATGGGGGCATACAGTTTCACACATGGCTCTGAAACTCCCTATAAAAACAAATTCTTGCTTAGGTGGGCAGGCACTGAGAGTGATGGAACTGTCCACATCCCGGTCAGCCCTGGAGACTAAAAGGAGATGTTCTCATTGTGAGTGATCACTAAGGCATAATTTGATTGGCTGGTGAGGTGCAGAGAGTGAGGGGATGTAAAAAGAAGAGGTGCAATGAAAAAGAAACTAAGTCACAATCTTTCAGCCTTCACACACGTGTACAGTCTCATTAAAGACTGTGTGAAATTCTCTGAAATGCTGAGCAATTAAATGAATTGATTTTAGTAGGAATTGTAGCTGCTCGGTATATGTCAGGATTTCAGAGTTCTTCTTAGCCAATGGTTGATCAAACTGATGCATGAGGATTTGGCCTCAAAACTTTGTACAAGAATAAGAGCTGCAAGTCTGGGCCCCTACTACAAATTATCTGTAGGTTTTGTCCCAGGACCATGTTCCTCTCTGGTCACATAATAGATGCACCTTTGTGTTAGTATTCTGGAAACATCTAGGTCATCCTGGTAAGTTTGTGTTTAGGTAGATGGTTTGATGTTGTGTGTACACAGGCTATTTAGTCCACTACTAATATAGGACAGATGTGGACTAGAGGAGTTCTGTTCACACATAGGAGAACCCAAGTTCCTCAGAACTGGAAGAGAGGTAAAGAATAAAACCCAGCACAAATATCTTTGCTAAACAGTATACAGATTTAATTGTGTTCAGCCTCAAACTGTATACATCACTGTTCAGTGCAATGTGGCTGTAAAATGGTATATTTCTGACAACAGATTTTTACCACCACTATGTAAGTGACTGTGCAAGTTCAGGGAAACAAAGAATCAGGTTGTGAAACGCTAAGGTCTAAGATCCTGTAAAGAGCTTTAAATCTCTATACAAAAGCTGGTTAAAAACAATAAGTTAACACACTGCAAATGGATACTAAAAGAATAATGACTATTATTATACTACTCAGAGAACACTTGTTAAAAATATTTTGAATAGATTTTGGACTTTTAACTTAAAATCCTAGGTCTCAGGATAGAGTGAAAGAATATATGCAAAATGCTGACATTCTGTTCTCTGTCTGATAAACAACTTGATTTTTTCCAGGGATTGGGGAAATAAAAAATGGTGGGAGAACCCTATAAGAATAATGTGGAAATCGTATGCTAAAAACTATGCTTGAAGACACTACCTAAGTAGTGTAAGGCAGAAGAGTTGAGAACAAATTCCTAATCAATTACTGATCTGACACCCACTGCATGTGTTGCAGGGTTGAATTTGCATACCTTTTTTGGTGTGAAGGAAGTATAGATGCCTAATGCCATATATTTGAGCCACTATTTATAGGAATACATTCATTTACACATTACAGAATCATAAGAAATATGAAATTGAGCAATACTCTTAATTTATCACTAATAATTTAAGCATGGGCTTCTGCTTGAGCCATTGTTCTGGTCTTGCTTTAATTCTCATATAAAAATAGATTAAAAAAGAAAATATCCACAATTTGGAGGATTACTGTTGTCCCGGGCTTTGTGCAGAACATCTGCCTGTACTGGCATTTTGTAGAGATTGTAAAAATCCAGTTGCTACTTTTACATTCAATCACATCATTAAGAAGTTGTCAGAATCCTGGTACTGAACCCCATTCTGCTGCAGGCTCCTGATTGCCGCCTGTCTAGCCAACATCCTTGGATACCTAATATAAAGAAAAGACAACCTGCCCCCAGCTGGAAGAGGGTGCTGTTTGAGCAGCAGGTCATTGGCCATTGGTTGCTTCCTAGACTGCCTTTTCTTCCTGCCTTTGCATAACCTTGCCTTTTACTCCCTGTCTGTTTCATTTGGTCTGCTTCATTGTCACCTGACCTTGTCTTGTTGCCACCCAATCTTGCTTCCTTAAACTAGCGTCCCAGCCCCTTGGTTTGGATTTCCTGGCTACTGATCCCGGTGATAACTCTGATCCTTTCCCCAAACTGTCTCTGATACTGAATGACCTCCTGGTTACCTCACCACCTGCACACATCTGACCACTGTTGTGGACTGCCCCTAGTCTTTGGTGGCCATCAGGCATTAACGGAAGGTTTTTTCAATAATTATATTCTCATATATATAAATATACACACATGTTTAGAACATAAGGGGGCCAAATTCTAGCTCTCATACTCTGGGTTTAGAACAGTGTAGCTCCTTTGCAAATAGCTATTTGCAGTTAACACCAGTATATGTGGCAGCAACTTGCATTTGGCCCAATGGTTATTTTTTTTCTGATAACTCAGGCAAAAGCAAAGCAAGTGTAGGAACCAAATCCTTATTCTCTTTTATTTCAATTGAATAACTTAGGTGAATAGAAGGAGCAGGATATATAATTCCCAATTAGAAATACAGTAAAACTCCAATAGTCCGGCATCCAATAGTCCGGCACTCCTGATAGTCCGGCATCAAAATGGCAAGAGCCTAGTGAGTGAGCTTAAGCAAAAAATGAGTCACAAGGTAACAGCAGCAGCTGAACTGAGCAAAAAGGGTAAAAAAGGCTTAAAAAAACTAAAACATTACAGTATACTGTATACAGTATGTACAATAAAAAGGGTTAAGAACACTTTATATTCAGTATATAATGTATACAGTATATATATAACCATTTTATAGTACCTCCTAATAGTCCGGCATATCTGATAATCCGGCACCACCTAGGTCCCATAGGTTCCGGATTATTGGAAGTCTACTGTATAGTGCTTAAAAATATTCTTCTTCTATCAGCTTTGTGATGCAGTGAGCATATTGGACCAATTAGTTGATGGAGAAGCACTTGCTATCGCTGCTGCGCCTCTGCCTTTTAAATGTAGTAAGAACCACCCGCTACATTTAAAAGGCAGAGGTGTAGCAGGGAAGCCAGACTGAGTGGGGACTCAAGAGGCAGCAAAAGAGGGGGAAGCGACTAGTTGAGCAGTGACTCGATTAGTTGCTTACATCCCTACTTCATAATGTTTGTGTCCATAATCTGATCTTGGCCAAACACTTGGGATAGCTCTGTGACATTGAAGTTTGACATTGTGAAGGACAGAATAACTTATCTGCAGTAATTTGGTATATTGGTTTGTACACTGCAAGGTGGGGAAATGCAGAAAACAAGAATTTGACCATATTTTACCTTCCATAGACTATTTCAAGGATCAGTTTGGTTTTGCATTCTACAATGTCTGAACTGTCCACTTTTGAACCTCAGGTAACTGAGCCATTTGGTGATCAAAGGAAAAATTGAAAAGGAAGGCTAATACTTATAGTCATAGAAATGTAGGTCTGAGAGGGACTTCAAGAGATCTTCAAGTCCAGCATGCTGTGATGAGGCAAGCCAAATAAACCCAGACCTCTGAAAGATGGTTTGACAAGGATTCCACAGCCTCTCTTAGAGACCTGTTCCAGAACTTAACTACTTTTACAATAGAATGTTTTTACTAATAACTCTCCATGGCTGCATATTATGCTCATTACTTCTTATTCTATCCTTACAAGACATTGAGACCAATTAATCACTATCATCCCTTTACTAGCCCTTAACATATATGTGAAGACTACTATCAGGTCCTGCCTCGATTTTCTTTTCTCAAAAATAAACGTGCCCTGATTTTCAAAGCTTATGTCATAAGCCAGGTTTTCTCAACCTCTGCCATTTGTTGCTTTCCTCTGGACTCTCTCCGCTTTGTCATACTTGAGGCCTGCCCCAGGATCGGGTTGGGGACAGGACGCTGCCTGATTGTGGCCTTCTTCGCCCCAGGTCTAGCACATGGAGAAAGCCACCTGCCATATGGCCTGCTCTGGGAGCAGCCAGGCAGCCACCATCAGCTTCCCCAGAACTGGAACTGTGGCCAGGGTGGGGTGAGTTGCTTGCTCTGGAGCTGTCCCATGCAGTCCACCATGCAGCCCGCCCTGGCCCAAAACTAGACATGATATTCCAGCTGTGACCTTGTGTCAGAAATAGGAGCTGACTTATCTGACGAGTGAGGAAAGGGATAAGCAATTGGAGATGCACCTAGGGAGGAGGTTGGGGCAGTCACCCAATAAAAATTCAGATAGGAATTTCAAACTGGGACAGAGGGTTTTTTTTTCTCTCTTCTTTGTTTGAGATCAGAGCAGTTTTTCCCAGGTATTGAGGGAGATGGGAGATGCTTTCTTTCTCCAAGAACGGACTGCTTGAAATGTGTAAGTAGGGAAAAGTTTAGATAGTCTGTCAGGGTTTATTGTTTTCCTTGTTTGTGGGTTTGGAAATCATGTCTGAGCTGCCTAATTGTTTTTCTCTTTTGTAACTAAGGATTACAGTCCAGAGACTTTCCCTGAGTCTATGTCACTTCATGGCTATTTATCACCTAGTCAATTTACAATGCTTGCAACAGTAGTTTTGTTTCGATAAGAAAAGAGTTTTCCTTTTGTTTTGATTAACCGGTATTGGTTGGTTGTTGTGTACTTAGGGTTACAAACCTAGTTACGCAGGCAGAGTCCATTGTTCTCTGCAGCTTCCCTCTGTTTGCTTTCCCAACTTGAAACAAAAGGGAGGTTGGGACAGCGGGGAGAGCTTTGTTTTAGGGAGGGGATTCCCAAGAGATCTCTTCCCTGGAAAAGGGTTTATTTTATATCTTTTTAAGTACACTTGGCTGGTGGCAGTGAATTTTTATTTATCTTTTTTTCTTGGATCCCAGGGAGACTGAGACCAGACAAACTTGTCTCTCTGAGTGCCTGAGACAGAGTTTATTCTGTTAGCCCCCATCTCTGTACTCGGAGTGTCAGCTTGAGGGATTGAACCGTGACACCTCATCAAGGCAGAGCAGAGGGGGGCAGTTGCCTCCCATGCGATACATACAACACTACTATTAACATAGCTCTGAATTATATTACCCTTTTTCACAGTTGCAGAACGTCGTCAGACTTTTTCACAACTGCACTGTGGAATGAAGAGAAAAGACAGCTAACACCACTTTCACTTGGCTGGCTGTGAGAAGGAATTACCTGGTTACTTACAGGTGTAGGTCATTTGGTGTTCTGTACCTGATAATTTAGAAGAAAAATGCATCCACTACTTCTAAATCAGCAGGGGAATATGAAGGTCTGTATTGCTGGAGTCAGGAATTAGCATATGACTCTTGCCAGGGAATTAAACTCCTAGACTCAGTGGGAGGCATACTACAGAAATAGTAGAAAAGGAAGCTTGAAAAGATGTGGGATATTTTTTCTTTAACGTAAGTGTAGGTTCATATAACCTCAATTCTATGATACATCATTTTTAAGGCAATAGACCAGATTTGTGAGGGTGGAAGTAAATTTGAATGAAGCTAAAGCAGACAACCTGTGGAGAGATGTTATTGAGTGCCTTTGGGTTAAGTCTGAAGACTAACATCTGTACTGTGACTTGTTGGGTGATGCCCAAAGAAGGCTTATTTGATCCAGCCATTCTGCTTTATATAGTTATTGTTTTGCTGTACCTGAAAGTGTGCAATTATAGGGACCTTAGAGAACAGATAAATACATAATTCAAGCCCCAAAGAGTTCACAGGCATGACTCAATTAAGGATAGTAACATAAGAATTAGAGAGGGTAAGGACAGTGAAAATAAAATTTAACTCTTTTTAAAAATAAAGATTTATCCATGACTGAACGAGTGCCAACATAGATTTGTTAACAACTAGGGACGTGAAAGGTTAACCGGTAACTGATAGATGCCTGAGCAACTGCCGTCTGGTGTGGGCATGGAGCTGCTCCAGCCCCACAGAGGGCCACCAAAGACAGGGGCTACTTTCGTCCAGAGCAGCTTCTGCTTGTGGTTGGAAACTATACTTATAAAAGGTGTAGATGACATCAAGATGGGATATGTTCTGTGCACTTTGGAGGACAAGATTAGAATTCAAAACAGTGCTGAAAAATTAGGGGAATGGGTGTGAAATCAAGCAGATGAAATTCAATAAAGAAAAGGGGAAAGTAATACATTTGGAAAGGAAAATCAAATGTACAATTACAAAATAAGGAATAACTGTCTACAAAGCAGTACTGTTGAAAAGGATGTGAGGGCCAGAGTGGGTCTCAAATTAAATATGAATCAACAATATCATGCAATTGTGAAAAAGGCTAATTTTATTATGAGGCAGGGGTAGTCAAATATGCACATCACAGGCCAAATCTGGATCGCCAAAAGCTTTTTATTTATGTATTATTATCGTTGTTGTTTTAAAAATTATTATTATTATTATCAGAGCTCGACAAACTATTCAAATCTGCCATGGCGAGTAGATTTCAGCCGGTCGCCCCGTTCACTGGCGGCGTGCGCATGCGCAATGCGGGTCTTGCGCACGTGCAGTGTGGGGCTGGCGAACAGATTTCGCCGCCGTTTGTCAAGCCCTGATTATTATTATCATCTCTGGAGTCTGGATCTTGACTATACCTTAACCAAGAAATTTGGAGCATGACAAAAAATAATAGATTACCCCTGTTCTGAGATATATTATCAGCAGTGTTGTTATATGTGTCCCATAGGAGATCTCCATCCTGCTCTTCTCTGCACTGGTGGGGTTACAGCTGGAATATTATGTCCAGCTTTGGTCATTACACGTTAGTAAATTTGTAGACAAATTGGAGAAAGAATCCAGAGGAAAGCAACAGATGAATGATATAGAAAACCTGAACCATGAGGAAAAGTTTAGACACTTGGGGATATAACAAAGAGGACAGTAATCAAAATTGTTCTCTATATCCCTTCCAAGTAGGCTAAGAAGTAATGGATTTACTTTGCAGCAAGGTAAACTTAGGATGGATATAAAGAAAAACTTGGCAACTATAAAGGTGGGTGAGCTCTGATACAAACTTCCAAGGGAGGTTGTGGAATCCCCATAATCTGAAGTTTTTTAAGAGCAGGTGAGACAAACACTTAGGCTATGTCTACACTCGCGGCTTCTTGCGCGAGTAATATGCAAATGAGGCTAAGCGTGGAATATCACCGAGCCTCATTTGCATACTTAATGAGCCACCATTTTTTTCAGAAGAGGCTCTTGCTCAAGAAGGAGCTTCTACACTGCCCCTTCTTGCGCAAGAAAAACCCTCTTGCACAATGCCGTTCTTCCTGAAAAGTAATAGGTGTAACGGCATTGCGCAAGAGGGTTTTCTTGCGCAAGAAGGGCAGTGTAGTCACTCCTTCTTGTGCAAGAGCCTCTTCTGAAAAAAAATGGTGGCTCATAGGTATGCAAATGAGGCTTGGCGATATTCCACGCTTAGCTTCATTTGCATATTACTCGCGCAAGAAGCCGCGAGTGTAGACATAGCCTTATTGTATACTAGGTCCTGCCTCTATAGGGTCTG
The DNA here is from genome assembly GCA_019425775.1 of Rafetus swinhoei. NCBI lineage: Eukaryota > Metazoa > Chordata > Testudines > Trionychidae > Rafetus > Rafetus swinhoei. Next base: position 15,894,035 of record CM033425.1, on the reverse strand, counting down.
GACAAGATGACCTCTCAAGGTCTCTTCCAGCCTTATATTTCTATTCTATTTCCAAATATTTCAGAGGTTTAAATTCATGTCAGCATGTTGATCAATGATAGACAGTCCCTTGTTTCCTAAGATTAAAGAGTTTTGCAGTGAGCATATTGTCTGGCTTGTTTGTTAATTATTTATGTTTTGATCAGGAACCCACTATGATGGGTAAAACGAAGAGCATTCTCTCCCCACAGAACTCAGTCTAGTAAAGATTAGATGTGATGACAGTTGCTGTTTGTCCTGTGTGTACGCACACCTAAAATGATAAATCAACACTTGTCATATTGAATACACAATACAAAATATGAATATTTCTGTTCTGCTGTCTTTGATGAAAGTGTCAATATACAACAGGAAATAGCAGAAGCTAGTCCAAAATACAGGGCATGTTCATTTTACCTGACTTCAACTTTGAAAATGTCTGGTTTTCTAAAATGTAGCACAGACTTCAGTCAAAACTGTGCTCACTAACCAAATCCCAGTGCACATATTGTGCAGAGTATCTATCTTGGAGTGGATAGAAAGGTCAAAATGCTTTGCTCCTTTTTTTCTCATATCTTCAGTATTGTGCAAGGGATGGAAGTGGGGAGGGATTCAATGGCAGCAGTTGCTGGCTCCAGGACTTCACCGTCATTGCAGATTTTTTTTTTGTGAGTAGTTCCGCTCTACATCCTGCTTTGAAATCCCACTGGTGCCAGGTCAGCAGTGCTTTGACTCCTGAATATAGAAACCATCAGGTTTGCTGGGAATTGAATATTTTAAGCCCAACTGGAAAGAAGCATAAGAGAAGCTTGGTGTAGTTTACTATACCCAGTTCAGTACTATAGTATTGTACTATGGTGCTATGGTCTCGATTTCATGGCCCAGTGACAAGTATAACACCCTGCACAATTTTATATTGGAAATTCAAAACTAGTTATTAGTAATATGTACGCTACTCTAAAACACCCTTCTCAGTGAAAATTATGGAAAATTCTAAGATTTTGTCAATAAAAAAATTCTGCCTCCTTGCTATACTTCATTTCTTTGCATATTTCATTCACTCTTCACCTTAAAATATCATTTCACTGCTTGTCCAGATGGTTTCTTGTAGCTTAATTTGTGTTAGGGTTGATTTTGCAGGCTTCCATTCACTTCTTCTTTAAATAGAGGTTTGTGGCTTTGTAATAAAGCCAGTTGTTCCATGCAAAGCTGAGCTCATCAGCAGGATTGTAATACTCTAAATGGAGGAGACCTCTAATGAGAGTGGAGAAGCAGTATTGTAATAAAGTTGGCCTATATGACTAATCAGTTAGATAAAGAATTCAGACTGCAGAATACCAGAGCCTTCATGCCTGATTGATAACAGCAGCCAAATGACTTACTGCCCTTACTGTTAGCATCCACCACACTGTTAAAGAGATTTCCTGTACTGTACAGTAGATTTGTCCTATTGTGCACAATGCCAGTTCTTGTAGCACATTATATCGACATCAGAAACAAAGGAGGTCAAACTGGATGGTTCCCTTTATTTATTCACAAATGCCGTGACTGAGGAATGTGAACCAATGCTTGTTATGTTCCTCTAATCCCACATCCAGAAGAAGTCAGGCCATGTGTCTGAATTTATCACAGCATGAAGAATTTAATGTCTTATCCCTAAAGACCTGGATCAGGGAGTTTCTTTTCTTTTCTTTCAGTAAATCTCCCAGAGCAGAGGTGGGGCTAACTTCTCTGAAATGTGGCTGATACTATAGTGCTGGTGATGTGCCATAAGAATAGAATTGAATTAATTACATAAAATCTCTAATAATGAAACAGTGGGAAAAGAAATAATTTGCTTGGTTTAAATTGAATTGAATTTATTTTACCTTATGGTTTAAGCGGTAAATGGTTCTTAGAGAATCGTATTGATTTTTGTATCTAGTAAATTGAATCTATTGTAGCATGCAGAAAAGCATGAAACATATAGTTGTGTTGAGGAAAAGGAAGAGCAAGATGGGAGGGGGGGAGATAGTGACTTCCGGGCATTTTCTGCTGTGAATGAAAAGATAAAAGTTCTTTCCTTGCAGAGTCTGAGAACCAATTGTAGCGTTCTGAAGTTTACTACACTCACGGTTCTGCAAGAAGTAACAAGAGAGACGATATGCAGGAATTTTGAAGGTCAGGTCTTTACTAGACATGCAAGGAAGGCTTAAGGTACGCAACTTCAGCTACATAAATAACGTAGCTGGAGTTGACGTACCTTAAGCTGAGCTTGGTGCCATCTCCACAGTGGGTTCCCATTGACTTCCCTTACTCCTCATTAATTGAAAAGTATCAGTGCCAGCTGGGGGTGCTGTGAGTGTTAGATTTAGTGGGTCCTTACTAGAGCTGCTAAATCAAATGCCAGAAGTTCTATCTCTGGTGTTGTAAGTATAGACGTGGCCTAACACTGTAGGTGTGTTATGTGAACTGTGTCATCATATGTCTAAGTGATAGGGCTATTGCTTTGGAGTATGTGACAAAATAATGACTTTGTTAATATTTGTAGCACTATTTCCTCCATTTATGAGATTTTACCATTGTTGCTAGTATATTCTCCAAAGCAGGTGGAAGATGGTTTCTGCTGATCGGATGCTTTGTCTACTAACATGAAGCATTCTTGGAACAGAATTCCATTGATTGTTTGAACTGTCAGGCCAAGTGTTCTCATAGTTTACTAATGTCACTGAGCTTCCAGAATTCAACCATATATGTTGGCAGCTTTGTTAGTTATAATTTGGGCACTTTATCTATCTATCTCAGGGTCATTTACAGCCAGAAATTGAACTTGGTAGTTGACAAAATACCCTAGAACCTAATGGCCCAGGAGATAAGAACTTAAATAGGTGCAGGCTTTGAATGCCTTCAGCATGGATGGCTCATCTCACCACATTTTATCACTCTTTTAACTAAAGAGGGACTCAAATCAGAATAGCAAGTCTGAATGCCCTTTAACTTTGAAGCATCTTACGCGTCTGGATCAAAATTTCTTATCTCAGCCCTGACTCTTACATGCACACACTGCCTGGAAAGATTGTCCAGGATTTCTTCCAGAAGCTGTCAGGCAACAGGTGTGAGTGTTATTGATGGGAATCTGGCCTTCCTTGACTCTTCCTGACAATTACTGGATGGCAGCATTGGGATATTATTGCACTTACTCTGGACATGTACTCCTGGTCCTCAGTTTCTGTAACAATGCTGTTCTATTGACTATCCATGATTCTTTACAGTTGAAGTGTTTATATTAGGTAGCATTATTCTGGCAAGAGGTATTGGTGGTAAGGAAGGATTTTTTAGACATGCTGGATATTCAGGGGGTAAAGGGTCTCAAGCATGTGGATTTAGTTTTTGAGCTATCTCTTATTTCTCAATATTTTTTCTTTGTGTCTGGTTCTAAATATTTCTGTGTAAAAGAGAACTTTGTTCCTACCCACTTCATTCAGTTATGGCACAGTCTAGGCTCGTGAAATATAGCAGCAATTTGAGTATCTGGAACTTGCCATCAGGCTCTTTGGGTTGTTGGAAGTGAATTTGGCACTGATGAAGATGAGGAACTAACTGTGTGCAGTGGCTAAAGTCTAGGCACCTTTGGGAAAAGTTGCCTTACCTCTGTTCCCATCAACGTTATAATGGACAGTCAGTTGTACTGCACTTTCCAGTATCTGGTACAGATAAATGACAATCAGAGTCCATTTTTCTTATCTCAGTGGCACCCTGAATTTGGTCTTTATCTTCATGTAACAGTAAGCCAAACATAAAAGACCTATTTAATAACTACCATTTGGATAGTGTCAGATACCACTCAAATTGGTATGAGTAATTTAAAATATACCAGACTGCATATTTTAGGTTGTAATATAAATGTTCTGGATTCATAGAAATCATAGACTCACAGGACTGGAAGGGACCTCAAGAGGTCATCAACTCCAGTCCCCTGCACTCACTGCAGGACCAAGTACCATCTGGACCATCCCTGACAGGTATTTGTCTAACCTAGTCTTAAGTATCTCCAATGTTGGAGATTCCACAACCTCCCTAAGCAAGGGTATGTCTACACTACAGCATTAATTTGAACTAACTTAATTCGAATTAGTTAATTCGAACTAAGCTAATTCCAATTAGTGCATCTAGACCTAAAAACTAATTCAAAATAGCGTTTTGCTAATTCGAACTAGCATGTCCACATTGAGTGGACCCTGAACCGAAGTTAAGGCTGGCCGGAACCAGGACTTAGAGTGTGGAGCTGCTACCTCAGGCTAGCCGACGGCTGTGCTTAAAGGGACCCGACCCCCACCCCGATCAGACAGTTCTCAGGGTTCCCGCTGCTTGTCTGCCTCGATGAGGGACAGCAAAGCAGTCCTGACTTGGAGTGCCCTGAGTGCCACACTCGGCACATCACAGCACTCGGCCATCAGCCCGGCTGCACTTGCCGCAGGCTGCCATCCGGGGTCAATCGGGACTGTCAGGATCCAGGAGGCCCTGCAGGAGAGCTTCCACCCGAGGAGCCCGCAGAGCCACCCGGTCCTCCCCATCGGGGCTCGTGCCCCATTCCTCCCTCACCTCCTTCCACTTACCTCCTAGCCCCCTTCCTGATGTAAAAAATAAAGGACACGTGTGTTCAAAAATAGAAACTCTCTTTATTTAACAAAACTGGGAGGAATAAAACTGTGGGGAGACGGGGAAAGGAGGCGGAGAGGGCAGGAGAGAGGGTGGGAGAGGGAGGAAAACTGGGAGGAGGGAGCTGGAAGGGAAGCAAGGGAAGGAGGGGAGGGAAACTCAGGGATCAGGGGTGGGGGTCTCGCTGGGCCAACCGCCTCCCAGCACGGCGAGGGAGGGGGCCTCAGCGTCCCCGGGGGGATGGGGTGGAGGGTGCGGAGGTTGAGGTGGGGGGTGTGGACATTGAGGAGGAGGGTGTGGGGTTGAGGAGGAAGAGGTGGGGGGGGGGCAGGAGTGGGAGGAGGGACAGTTGTTGGGGGCAGCAGGTGCAGGACGGGCACAGGGCACCATGCTCTGCAGCAGGGCCTGCAGGGTAGCGTTTCTGGCTCGCTCCTCAGCCAACTGCTCCTGGCGGAGCTGCAGGTCTGCCCACATCCAGGCCTCCACAGTGCGGTTCAGGGCTCGCAGGGACCCCTGGTGCTGGTCCCAGTAATCCTGCTCCGTGGTGGCGGTCCGGAGCAGGCCGGGTGCGGGAGCATGTCCCGGGCGGGGTGGTGCGCCCTGCACGAGCAGCTGGTGCAGCTGTAGAGAAAGAAGAGAAGTGGTCAGTTCTCCCTGGGGACTCAGTGGATGATGCCCAGCTCCCCCACCCCCACCCCGTGACGTGAGGGTGACCGTGCCCTGCACCGTCAGAGCTGTTATGCTTGTACAGAGGCCATGGTCAGGTTGCCTGGCTCTCCCCGGGACTGGGAGTTGCCCCAAGACCGCACCCATGTCCCTGTGCCGTGTATAGTGTGGCCGGGGGGGGAAGATGTCCCCTGCCTCTGTGTAGAGGAGGCTTGTGAAGGGAGGGCGTCCTACTGTGTCCCACCCCGGGGTCAGGAGCATGTCAGGTCTCTTCACACACGCATGTGCCTATTGGGCCACGGCCCCTGGGTGTCACGCAGCTGGAGCCACCTGCCCAAGGGTGGCATGGCACGTGCTCGCACGTGCACAGGTGTCTGTAGTGATCCGTGGGAGGCATGGCCCACGCGTGCGGTCCCTGGTCTTCCTCTCTGTCTCCCCCCCCAGGCAGGGGACACTTACCCGGTATGGCCTCCCTGGACGACCCTGCTGACTCCGGTGCTGGAACTCCTTGCGGTGGCCCCTCCGGTGCACCCGGGTCAGGGCCCTCCGGTCCCGGCTCGCTGCCTCCCAGGCTGGCGCGGATCGCCCGGCCCCCCAAGAGTCGGTCGAGGGCAGGGAAGTAGGGGCAGGTGGCAGCCCCTGCTGCGGCGCCGCCCCTGGTGGCCCTGGCGTACGCCTGCCGCAGCTGTTTAATTTTCAGGCGCACCTGCTCTTGCGTGCGCCTGTGTCCCTTTCGGGCCATGGCGGCTGCTATGCGGCCGTAGACGGCCGCGTTCCTCCACCTAGTGCGGAGATCATGGAGGTTGGGGGCCTGCCCCCAAACCTCAATGAGGTCCATGACCTCCGCACTAGACCAGGAGGGCGCGTGTCGTCTACGGCCCCTGGCTGGCCCCTGGGTGCTGGGGGACTGGGTGGGGGACGGCTGGCTGTCGCTGGCTGCCTGGCTCATTCTGCGGCCACTGGGTCGGGGCAGAGACTGCTGGCAGGGCTGTCTCTGGCAAGTGCCATCTGGCCAGAGTTTACCCCTTTAAGGGCCCCGGGGCTGGGGGAGAGGAGAGTTTTCCTGGTTTGGCCCAGAGTGGCCACCAGGGGGAACCTGGGAAGGACTAGCCTCCAGCTAGTTCGAATTAAGTGGCTACACAGCCCTTAATTAGCTATAGTCGAACTGGCATTAGTCCTCGTAGAATGAGGTTTACCTAGTTCGAATTAAGCGCTCCGCTAGTTCTAATTAAGTTCGAACTAGCGGTTTGTAGGTATAGACGCTATGAAAGTAACAACTAACGGTTGTTAGTTCGAATTAACTTTGTAGTGTAGACATACCCCAACTTATTCCAGTGTTTAACCACCCTGACAGTTAAGAAGTTTTTCTTAAGCTTCAACCTAAACCTCCATGCTGCAGTTTAAGCCCATTGCTTCTTTTCCTATCATCAGAAGTTAAGGAGAATAATTTTTCTCCCTCTACCTTGTAACACCTTTCTAGGTACTTGAAAACTGCTGTCAAGTTCCCTGTCAGTCTTCTCATTTGCAGATTAAACAAACCCAATTCTTTCAAACTTCCCTCATATGTCACATTTTCTAGACTAGAGATCTAAAGGGTTAACTGGGGTAATATTTTTGTTGCTCTTCTCTGGACCTTCTTCAGTTTGTCCACATCCCTCCTGAAATGCAGAGCCCAGGCCTGGATAAATGATTCCAGTTGAGACTTCGTCAGTGCAGAGTAGAGTGGAAACGTATCTGCATTACTTAAAGTTCCTGAGAGCCCAGATAGTTAAGACTCTTGATTTGCTATTTTAATATTAAGTACTTCTACTGATTCGATTAAAAAGAAAGGCCTGAATTGATGAACCTGCCTTATGCTGTATCTCCCAACAGATACCAAATAAAGATGTCATGAATCTGGCACAAACCAGGATGCTATAATGTTCCCCAGACTACAGCACTCACTGCTTTGTGGAGATATCCCTTCTTACCTTTGTAAAAGGATCCTAGATTCATAGCTTAGGGGTACGGCTAGATTGTGTGTGTGTAGAGGGGGGGTTCCAGAGGTATCCTAAAAAACCTCTTCCGCATCCAGGGAATGCATTTGCTCTTCCGCTTTTTTTGCGGAAGAGCAAACGCTCTTTTGGAAGCCCCTGTATTCCTTGTTCTACAAGGAAGAAGGGGGCTTCCAAAAGAGGGTTTTTATCGAACATTTGGCCCAGTCTAGATGGGCCAAATGTCAGAAAAGCCTCTTCCGACAAAAGTATTGGAAAAAGCTGCGCAAAATGCAGAGCACATTTTGCATAGCTTTTTCCGACAAACAGATGTAGTCTAGACGTACCCTGAATAGGCCAAAAAATACACTGGAAGCATGATAATTATGAAGGTGGAGTTTTGTGCCATTTTGCCCAATCTGTTTCATACTTATTTCTTATATTTTTTGCAGGTCAGGCATGTCTTACAGACAGATCGGAATGGTAAATTAGTTTAGGCCCCTGTGATTGAGTTGCCCCGCTGGAACTATGGATCAAAACAATTGATATGTAGCCTGTTTAAAGTTCAGAGATGTCTGAACTGCTGGGCCTAGTGACTGTTTTGGCTGCAGCATTCTGAACAGATTGCAAAAAAAAAAAAAAAAAAAAAGAGAGAGAGAGAGAAATGCAAATGGCAGCTTAGTTTAGCCTTGGTAGGATGTGACATTCCCTGCCCCTTTCACCTCATAGCAACTTGTTATACAGTCTGCACAGATTCATACTTTTTGTTCAATGGGTGGACTGAAGATGTTATTCTGTGAAGGTGTAAAATCCTGTTTGGAAGGAACCATACAGATAAGTCCCCAGGGAACTCCTGAAATACTTTTATAAAAATAGAAATACCAGAAACAACACTAGGCAATATTGAAGTTGTGAGGAGAGAAAACAACTGCTGTGGGTGATATAGTGGGTAGAACTCATAGGGTATGTCTACATTAGCCCCCTAGTTCGAACTAGGGAGGCTAATGTAGGCATTTGAAGTTGCAAATCAAGCCCGGGATTTGCAGGAGGAATAACAGGTAGTTCGATTTAGGGCTTTAATTCGAAATACCGGGTCCCTGCCACGTAGACGCGGGCAGTTAGTCCGACTTGTAAATTAAAAAAAAAAAAATGGTGATCAAGTCGAAGATGCAAATCAAACGCGGGATATTTAAATCCCGGGCTTGATTTGCAACTTCGAATGCCTACATTAGCCTCCCTAGTTCGAACTAGGGGGCTAGTGTAGACATACCCATACAGATTTACAGTTGCTACAGCAAACTCAGAATCATAACTTTCAAATGCTGGAGCAGTGTCCAGCCAACAGAAAAAGAGCTGTGTTCCTATTATGCCTCAATAAATATTGTCTTGGCACTTTGGGTTTCTATAGTGCATCTCACCACAGGAAATCTTTTTAAAAAGTAAAAAACAACAAATGGTCTGGTAGCACTTTATAGACTAACAAAACATGTAGATGGTATCGTGAGCTTTTGTGGGCACAGCCCACATCTGAAGAAGTGGGCTGTGCCCACGAAAGCTCACGATACCATCTACGTGTTTTGTTAGTCTATAAAGTGCTACCGGACCATTTGTTGTTTTTTAAGTTTATCCTGTACAGAGTAACTCAGCTACCCCCTGCAGCTTTTTAAAAAGTGTTAGTTCTGGGGGAAATAACTTTACATATCTCAAAGTCAGATCCTCCTGACCAGTCCACACACAGCTTCAGATACACTCAGCTCTTTTATGAATATACATAGAAAACATTGGTAGAAGCATTCACCATTCTGTATGGCTACGACTACACTGCAGGCTTCTTGTGCAAGAACCATTTTTGAGTGGAAGGGGGAGGCCTTCCTCCTGGTGTGGATAGCAGCCGAGGGCCAGGTGTTTGAGCAGCCCCGCACAGCCGCCAGGTGCACTACGATAGGGTGCGCATCCAGGAGGCCCTGAAAGACATGTGCTCCCAGGCCCCCACAGCAGGGTCACTTCTGTCTCCCATTTACATCTCCCTCCCATCCCCAACCTTCCCTCCCCTCCTTCCCCTCAGCTCCCAATAAACAAAACTGTTTTTTTGTTCAAACAAAAGGAAACTTTTTATTTTTATTTACAATAGGGAAGAAGGGCGGGCAGTGGGAGGGGGCTCTGAACTGGGAGGGAGAGCTATTGCTGGGAGGGGCGGCTCCTGCCAGTGCCTCTGTGGGTGCGGAGGCCTCGGCGTCCTTCAGGCCAGGTTGGGGAAGGCAGTGCGTGGATGTGGGCAGGACGGGGTGCAGCAGGTGGGGGCATGGCAACGGCAGCAGGAGGGGCGGCTGGAGGGGCAGCTGGAGGGGCGGCATGGCAGGGAGGGCAGGAGGATGCGACAAGGCCATGACGTAGTGCACGGCATGACTGATGTGCGTCGTCAGGGTGGTAATTGCGTCGCACATCTGGTTGCACCTCTGGAGGAACTGCCCCCACCCCTGCTGCCACCACTCCAGGTCAGCCTTGATCTTTCTGCTGACCACTGCCTCCATCCTTTCGACGGCCTGGACGTGCTGCCGGAGGAGCTGGTCCCTCTGCCTGGCCCGCCAGACTGGTGCCTGGGTGATTGGTGGTGCCGCCACCACAGGGCTGGAGGGTCCCTCGCTCCTGGGTGGTCCTGCTGAAGAGAACACAAAAAATGATGAGGCGGTCAGGCAGCCCTGCCCACACTGTCCGTGAGCCCTGTGCCCTCTGCCCTGAGCCCCAGGCGACATCACACAACTGTTGCTTGGGCCCAATCTGTGTGTGTACTGTGTGTATGTTCGCATAAAGGACTCCCTGGAGTAAAGTGATCCTTCATGGATTGTAACCCTTGGGAGACATCACTGTGAATGAAGACCCCTTGTCTGTGTTCTGGCCACTTGGCACGTGGTGTGTGAACCTGTGGAACTCCTTGCCAGGGGAGGCTGTGAAGGCTAGGACTATAACAGAGTAAAAAAAAGCTCGATTTATTAATGGAGGTGAGGTCCATAATAGGCTATTAGCTAGGGCAGTGGTCCCCAACGCGGTGCCCGCTAGACAGACCTTACGCATTGGAGAGGGTCCAGCGGAGGGCAACCAAAATGATTAGGGGGCTGGAGCATATGACCTATGAGCAGAGGCTGAGGCAGTTGGGTCTGTTTAGTCTGCAGAAACGAAGAGTGAGGGGGGATTTGGTAGCAGCTTTCAACTTCCTGAAGGGAGGTTCCAAAGAGGCTGGAGAGAGGCTGTTCACAGTAGTGAGAGATGGCAGAACAAGGAGCAATGGTCTCAAATTAGGGTGGGAGAGGTCCAGGTTGGATATTAGGAAAAACTATTTCACTAGGTGGGTGGTGAAGCACTGGAATGGGTTACCTAGGGAAGTAGTGGAGTCTCCATCCCTAGAGGTGTTTAAGTCTCGGCTTGACAAAGCCGTGGCTGGGTTGATTTAGTTGGGATTGGTCCTGCCTAGAGCAGGGGGCTGGACTTGATGAGCTTCTGAGGTCTCTTCCAGCTCTATGGTTCTATGATTCTATGACCTAGTATGGCCATTCTTATGTTCTTATGTGTGTCTGCATTGCACTGTGCACACTCCCTCCCCGAGGTAGAGCACATGGCTTCGACTCTTGTCACTGTCTGTGAGCAACACACCATTGATGCTGTAGTCATGTTTGCGTACACATCCCCACATTGCATGGGAGCAAGTGTGGCAGACGAGGTCTGGGTTCTCGGGCCACTGTCAATTGATGTCCTCGGAGACAGAGCCAGGGTGACTGGGGAATGTACCGTCCTTGCAGCAAAACTCAAGTGGCCATAGGCCCAGGCTGGCCGCTTCCCCGCTCCCCCTCCCTCTAGCCCTCACACAAGTAGCCCAGGGAAGTGTGTGGCCGCAGTGAGGGGCTTCCCTCGGGGGTAGCCTAGGAGCCGGGAGCAGCCGAGGGGCTCCGTGGGGGCTGTGCTCACAGGGCTGGCTCGCTGCGGTCTTCCCAGGAGCAGCTGCTGTGTCGCACGGCCAGGCACGGCTGCGTGCTGTCTGTGTGCGGCACCCTTCGGGAGGTGTGGGGTCTGGCCTGAGCTCTTGGGGCCTTGGTGCTTCCAGCCGGCATCCCCTCTTCCCCCCCCAGGCAGGACGTGTGTGAGCAGCAGGGCCCCAGACATGCCCTGGAGCTGCCTGCCGTGTCCACGTGCTGCACAGTCAGGCTGCACGAACTGCCTGAGAGACACTCCCTCCTCCTCCCCCTGGGCACCTTGCTCTCCCGCCCTTGTGAGTGAGAAGTGCAACACTCAGCGGAGGATCCATCGCTGGCCTCAGATGAAGCCCGGGAGACGTCCTGGCTGCTAAGCACTGGCTCCAGGTGCAGGGTGACGGTGCTGTTGCGGTCGTCACCCTCATCCTCAGACCCAGACCTGGTGGGCAGGTCACCCTCCTCCTCTGCATCAGGTGTCCTGGTTACTGGGGGGCGCAGGCTGGTGTCCACTGCCGGCGAGGTTCCTGGGACTGCTGTCTTGCCGATGATGGCGTGGAGGCGGTTGTAGTGGGGGCAGGTGTCGACTCCTGGCCCCTCGCCCTCGGTGGCCTGGACATTGCCCGGGCGCAGCTCCTTGACCTTGGCCTGGACCTGTTCAAGAGTCCGGGCCGGATGTCCCTGGTCCAAGAGCACCTGGGACATGCAGCTGAAAATGTCTGCGTTGCGGCAATGGGCACGGGGATCATGAAGGGCTTCCTCCTCTGCCTACAGGTCCAACAGGGCCTCAACCTCAGGCTGGGACCAGCAAGGGACACGTCTGTTCGTGCCCCTTGGGCCAGCTAGGAGCCCTGGGGTGGCTGCTGGGAGGAGGGTACAGGCTCATGAGGTGCCTATGGAGCAGATATCTGGGCTCCTGGGTGCAGCAGGGCAGAGCCACGTGGTGGAGCTCCTGGCTGTGCTGCTGCCGCCGCGTGGAGTCTGCAGCAGGGCCAGATTAAGGGCGGGGGCTAGCCGGGCAGCTGCCCGGGGCGCCAACCTATGGGAGGCACCTGATGGCAGCTGTAAGGGGCGCCACACGCCCGGATGCACGGCGCCCCTTACAGCTGCCATCAGGTGCCGCGCGCCCGATGGCAGCTGTAAGGTGCGCAGTGTGCCGGGGGGCAGGGCCGCACATGTGCCGTGTGCCTGGGGGCGGAGCCGCGCATGCGTCATGCGCCAGCTGCCCGGGGCACAGGAATGGCTCGAGCCAGCCCTGGTCTGCAGGCTGTGTGTGACTTTAAGGGGGAGGGTCTGGCAACCAGGAAGTAACAAGCTGTGAGTGCAGGTATGGAGTGTCCAAGCAGCCACTTGGGTTTTTTCCTGGGAGGCCAGTTCTTGCGCTAAAACTCTTGGCTGCCTGTCCACGCTGCCCTCTTGCGCAAGAATGCTTGCGTAAGTAGGCTTCTTCCTGATACGGAGTGTCGGAGCTCTTGCGCAAGAAGCCCTGTTTTTTGACGCTGCACTGTAAATTTACTTGCGCAAGAACGCACGTGCAGTGTAGACGCTCAGCAAGTTTTTGTGCAAGAACGGCCATTCTTGCGCAAGAAGCCTGCAGTGTAGACACAGCCATATCTATAATGTTTATAAAGCAGAGTGCGGGTTCTTCTTACTCTCTGTTTTAATCTCATTGCGCATAAACCTGAAGCAGTTCCACTCAGGTTTATTGGGCTGCTCAGTGGAACTACTTCAAGGCAGTAGTCGATAAATCTATAAAATGTTTTATAGTGCAGTGACTCTTCTGTCCTAACCTGCTTTTACTGTTCTGCCTGCTCCCACGGCAGTGTGAAAATTATAGAGCAAGCCAGCCATTCAGATTGGCAGGAGCCCTGTGGCTGAGTACAGAATTAGATAATAGAAAAGATTGCTTTACTTGTCTAGCAGAGTAAGAAATATGAACCCTATGGAACAATTCCAATGTTTAATTAAAAATATTAGAAACACAGTCTCTGCCTCTTTCATGCTCATCTAAGGTGCATCTACACTGCACTCTAATCTCGAAATAATCTACGCAATTTGCACTATGCAAATTGTGCTGTTTATTTTGAGGTAATTTTGAAATAACTTATTCTACACAGCTCCAAATTTCAAAATAAAGCACTATTCTGAAACATCCCTTAACCTTTGTGGAACAAGGGTTACAGGGATGCCAGAATAGCGTGCCTGTTATTTCAAAATCTATTTCAAAATAACGGCCTGCTTTAAAGATGCAGAATAGCTATTTTGTGATTCTTCCGGTATCCTGAAATAGCTCTGCAGTGTAGATGTAGACCTAGTGACTACCTTGATAGTCATATAAGCTAGAAAAAAAAATCTTTGGTGGCTGTTTAGGGATACATGTCTCCTGATATTTTCTTATACTCTCACATGGTTTGTCATTTCTATTGCATATTCTCTTGTGAGAGATTAATTTACCTTCCACCTTTCCCCAATGTGCTCCTTAATAATATGGAGATGTACTTGTCTTGTAGAGCAGGTAGGAACCTTGAGAGGTCATTGAGTCCAGTCCCCTGCCTTCACAGCAGGACCAAGTACCATCACTGACAGATTTGCCCCAGATCCCTAAATGGCCCCCTCAAGGACTGAATTTACAACCCTGGGTTTAGCAGGCTAATACTCAGGCTAATGCTCAAACCACTGAGCTATCCTTCCCCCCACAAAAATCACACCTTTGTGGGAGTTGCATTGAAATACAACAATACAGGGGCTATGTCTACACTGGCAGCTTCTTGCGCAAGAACAGTCGTCTACACTGCACACGCGTTCTTGCGCAAGTAAATTTACAGTATAGCGTTGTAAAACAGGGCTTCTTCCGGAAGAGTTATTCCTCTCCCCATAGGAATAAGCCCTCTTGCGCAAGAGCTCTTCCACAAGAAGGCAGTGTAGACAGGCAACATGAATTTCTTGTGGAAGAAGCCCCTATGGTTAAAATGGCCATCAGAGCTTTCTTGCGCAAGAGAGCATCCACACTGCCCTGGATGCTCTTGCGCAAAAGCACATCTCTTGTGCAAAAGCACATGGCAGTGTAGACGCTCTCTTGTGGAAGACTTTTTGCGCAAGAACTCTTCCGCAAAACAGTTCTTGTGCAAGAAGCTGCCAGTGTAGACGTAGCCTTAGGGTATTTCTGTACAGTTGTTTTAGGACTTCAGCCACAACTCACTTTTTGTTAATTCGCCAAAGAAAAGTGTTTAGTGCTAAACATTAGTGTTCTTTTATGAATGTACAAGTTATTACTGGCTATTTTTGGTGTTTGGTCCTGCCATGAGTGCAGGGGACTGGACTTAATGACCTCTTGAGGTCCCTTCCAAGTTCCAGGATTCTGATTTTTCTTTCTTCTTTCTTCAGACAGCTGCCCCAATAAAGCTCTTCCATGTTCTGTCCTATAGAGGGGCATCCTAAAATATTGCAGAAATCTGCCAGCAGAGGGTGCTTTCAATCCAGTGTGTATGACATATCCACACAGTCCTTCCCCATGCCATGTATTACTGCAGCTCTATAGCTAATGAAACAACAAATGGTCTGTTGGCACTTTATAGACTAACAAAACATGTAGATGGTATCATGAGCTTTCGTGGGCACAGCCCTCTTCTTCAGATGACCGTGGGCTGTGCCCACGAAAGCTCATGATACCATCCACGTGTTTTGTTAGTCTATAAAGTGCTACCAGACTATTTGTTGTTTTTTTCTGTACAGACTAACTCGGCTACCCCCTGAAGCAGCTAATGAAACATCAGTCATTAGCTCCACAGCCAGGCCTGGAATTTCCCAGGAAATTCCTTGAGATCAGGACTCTAAGACAACTTAATGGGCTATTGTCAAGGGTTGACATACCCAAAGGCTTCCGGATCAGTCATCTTAAATGATTAGTGGTGGCCACCACAAAATTAAATTTAAGATTGACTGAAAGAGCTTTTATTTGTCATATTCCAGTGTTTTCTGTGCTCTTTGCAGATCTAGTTTCATTTGTGTTCTATAAGATTAATAGTTTCTCAGGTACACTAATATTAATAAGTAATCCTTCATTCATGGTTATATGGAACAGCTGAAGTTGGAGATAGCTCTCTGCAATGACAGCTGTGCATAAAACAGCTATCCTACCAAACTGTAAGAGATAAAATAATAATCTGCACAGTCAGATGTTCTGAAGCCACAGAGGAAGACAACAGGATTTGAATATACAGGCAGTCCCCGGGTTCCATGGATCCGACTTACATCGGATCCCTACTTACAAACGGTGTGAGGCAACCCTGCACTAGCTGCGCTCTCCGCCCCCCCCAGCAGACCAGGGAGACGCGGAGCGGCTTTTCTCAGCAGAAACCTCAGCTTGAGAATAAAGGACTGAGGGAAGTGAGGTGTGGGAGAATAAAACTGAGCTCTGGAGAAATGTTTGGCTAGAGTTTCCCCTACAATATGTACCAGTTCCGACTTACATACAAATTCAACTTAAGAACAAACCTACAGTCCCTATCTTGTACGTAACCCGGGGACTGCCTGTAGTTGATTCACCTATTAGAGGAACCTGAATATAAGCAGCAAATTCAGAAAACCAACCGACTGGTATGTCAATTAAATCTTTGTAGTAAATGAATAATTTAGCTTTAGGCTTTTGATGCTGTTTCTATAGCAGTAGTTTATTCATCAGTAGACAATTCCGATAATTAAATAATATGTGGTACTTTAGTCTTCAAAGCACTGTGAAACATTAATGCAGCAGCCCTTGCAAAATAAGTAAATATTCTATTATCCCCGTTTTAGAGACAGAGGAAAAGAGACTTGCTCAAGACCACCCAGCAAGCCTTGGTTTATAGCTAGAAGGACTGACTCCCAGCCTATGCTCAGACCACTAGGTAACACTGCCTCTCCTGAACCTCTTAGAAAATGTGACTATTTACCGTAGGAATAGGGATGTAATAGTGTAGTCGATTAACAATAAGCAAAAGCTTATCGTTTAGTGCTATAGACTACATGCATTTCCCTCTCCCCCCCCAGTCGGCCAGTAAATTTTTTAACAGGCTAGCCAGCAGCGTGGCTCTGTCCTGGCTTATGCCAGCCTCTCCCCTTCCGCCCCCCGCCCCCCCAACAGCAGCTCTACATTTCAAGTGTTTTAGGGGTCAGGCGTGCGCGCAGCCCAGCTCAGTTCCAGCTCAACCTGGTTCTGGGAGCTCAGCCCTTCCCCCAGTAGGTGCTACGGCCACACCGGGCTGTATCAGAGGCAGCAGCACGGGGCGACAGGCAGACGGTCTGCAAGGGGAGCTGTTTTTTTAACTGGCTCCCCTCACAGACCAGCTCCCACCTGGCACCCCGCGCGCTGCTGCTTCTGATACAGAGGCTGCAGTGGGGTTTGGCAGGGGGCTCCTTGGGAGTGGGGCTGGACCCCTGGGGACTATAGAACATTCAAGTAACCAATAAGAATTCATGATATTTAACATCCCTACATAGGAAATGATGCTTTATTTTATTTTATTTTGGTCAGCTTAATTTAAAGAAATGGGCATGGAGGCTTGAAATTTTGATTACTTTCAGTAGACAACCCTGGAAAACATTTTGTTTATTTGTAGTAGAAGCTTGGAGTCCCAGGCATGGGCAGGACTACACTTACATTCTTGGAAAGAGATACGGATAGCACAGGGGTGGGCAAAAGCCTCTCAGTGGGCCAGATCTGGCAGTTCCTAGCACGTTGCCTTTCCCGCCCCTCTCCCGCTCCAGCTGCTTCTATTTAAAGGGCTTGTGCCTTCCCCGCACCTGTCAGGCAGCACTGGCTGTGGGGAACACGAGAGCCCTTTAAGTAGAAAGAGCTGGAAGGGATTGCACTTCTCTGGCAACATGCTAGAGGTGAGAGGGAGCTGCAAGCCCTTTCAGCTGTTTCTATTTAAAGGGCTCTCCTGTTCCCCGCGGCTGCTAAGCAACACTGCCTGGCAGGCTCAGGACAGGCATCAGCCCTTTAAACAGAAGCACTTAAAAGGGCTTGCAGCTCCCTGTGCATTGCTTGGGAGTCAGAGACACGAGCCCTTTCAATTGCTTATGTTTAAAGGGCTCGCCTGCTGGGTGGCTGCATAGTAACAGTATTGTCATGTGTAGGTAATTGTAGGAAGCAATTGTCTTGCTCTATTCAGCAATGGTGAGGCCTGAGCTGGAGTACTGTGTCCAATTCTGGGCACCACACTTGAGGAAAAATTTAGATACATTGGAGAATCCAGAGGAAAGCAACAAAATTTATAAAAGGTTTAGAAAACCTGACCTTTTGAGGAAAGGTTAAAAACCTAGACATGGTCATTCTTGAGCAAAGAAGACTGAGGAGGGACTAATAACTGTCTTCAAATATGTTTAGGACTTATAAAAAGGATGGTTATCAGCTGGTCTCCATGTACACTGGTGGTAAAACAAGAAGTATTGAGCTTAAGTTGCAGTAAGGGAGACTGAAGTCAGATATTAGGAAATCCTTTCTAGCTATGAGGGTATTTAAGGCTTTGGAACAAGCTTCAAAGAGAGGTTGTGGAATCCCCATCACTAGAGGTTTTTAAGAATAGGCTGAACACATACATGGCAGAGGTGGTCTATGTTGACTTGGTCTTGCCTCAGTGAAGAAAACTGGACTGGGTGATTTATTGAGGTCCTTTCCAGCCTTACATTTCTGTGATCCACTATGATTCCATGATTCATTTCAAAGGAATTTGGGAATGTTAATGGGAGCCAGCAGCTCTGCATGGGCCTGGAAGTAGCTGGCCTAGAGCAGCCCCTCCTTTCCTACCTGCCTCCGTTTAATCAGTTAACTGGTTAAAGTTAGCATTTAATCAGTTACGAGATTAACCAGGCTTTTACATCCCTAGCAGAATTACAGCACGGTTGGATTTATTCTAGGCCATGCAGTTTTAAAATATTATCATGTGGGTACTTCGCCACATCCACAAACATTGAGCCTAGTGTAGCATCCTGTATTCACATGAACAGTTCTGCTGATTCTAATGGAATTAGCTGGATGAGTAAGGGTTGCAGGATTACATCCCACATTTTGTCATGATTTGAAGACATATTTGTTTATTCATGTGGTTCATTTTTGTAATCAATATCTACAGAATTTCTTTTTTATTTTTAGCACCTTTCCATTACAAAGGGTAGTGCATCACTCTAGAGAATGAGCATCTCAGCTAGAAGCTATAGACCTGGGCAACATATTCACCATTAAGTTTTTCTTAGCAGAGCTCAAGAGAGAAGAATAAAGGAATATGAATGACCAAGGGCCAAATATGGTGCATGAGATTTTATAAATGCATGTACTAAATGGGTGTGTGACACTAACATTTAAAATGGTATCTTATTGTTCACGTGGCTTTTGCAAAAGAGGAAAAGTTTAGCAAAATGCTCTCTCTCCCCCTCTGACTTTTAAAGTTTGCCTATGCTGAGAAGAGAATATAAACAGGCACATGCTTACCCATCAGAGGAGCTTCTATGCCTATTAACCCTGCAGAACCAACACAGCTATGGTGGGAACAGGAGCTGGATTCTACAGTTATGCCTGGTTAATTTTTATTACTGATGGGTATTACAAATCAAAGACCACACGGCCTAAAATCCCAAGATGAGTTTCTAGGGTTCAAATTAGAACATCAGTTTATTTGTAAAATGAACAAATTTCATCTGGAATCACTGGAGTCTTGTTTAGATAATTGGAAAAAAGCATCTGTTTCACTAGCTTGGTTTGATTTATCTTAACACCATTGAAAACTCCTCTTATCACCATTGTACAACATTTAACATCTTTAGCTTGATTTTCAGTGGTTAAGTTATATCCTAGACATTGATGTTAAGTGAGGTTTTAGTTGGATTAAGCTAGTTAAGTTGAGTTAACTCTATTTAAAATAAACACATGCCATATTTTTCTATTTTAGACAAATGCAGACAGAACCTCTTGGTGCCATATCTACAATCCCTTTTTCAAAACAGAACTGTAAGGTTCTGTCTTTGAATGCAAATCATAAAATGATTGTATGGCCTAAGTCATGTTGCATATCTCTGTTCTCCTTCTCCTTCTGATGCTATAATTGAAAGGGGGAAGTAGTGACCTTTTTTTTCCTCCTCTGCCATTCATTTTTAGGTACATATATGACATGAAAATACTGTGTAATTGTTTCCTGCTGCCATTATGTCAATCAGATTTTTTGTATGTATGGTTGACACAATTAAAAATTTAACTTTACTCGTGTTAATTTGAAATACCTCGATTATTTCCTGTTCTAAGTAGAAAGAAATACTGTGGTATCTGTGAGACAGTTTTTGACTTCTTAGTTGCAAACATGATCCATGTTACATACAATATCTGACTTCCTTATGTAATTCAAAATAGTATGCTATTTTTCATTAACCATACATACACTGCGTGGTAATTCCATGGTAACTTGAATTACGGATTCGGTGTACCCTCCAGAGATTAGTGAAATTGTGTGGTCTCCCTGTTACACTTTTAGATACAATAGAGCAAGAAACTATCTGATACTGTACTGGATAATGTTACATTGAGTTATGTTGTTATGTTCCATTGTTCCAATAAACAAGATGTTTATGGCATGCTTCCCACAGCTCTCCAGTTCATGTGGTTTCTGCAGCCTGATTTATTTGTTTATAGACAAGAAAAAGAATCTAATTTCAGAACAGAATCCGATTATTTGAGAATTGTATAAAATAACATATGAATTAGGGATTATAATTGAATTTCAAGATATTCCGGATATGGGGAGCCTTGATTCTTATTCAATCTTTAAATTGCACATGATAGCAATATCACTGTAAATTGAAATACACCAGTTAGTGTGTATATATGCACATATGTTTATCTGATATGGTTACTCCAAAATTATATTGTTTATAACCATTTTATTCAGATTCACTTTCTGATCGTTAGGCAATGCATGCTGTAAAATTGGCTACCACTTAAAACTGTCTCCATTCATGTACATAGTAAATTGTGCATGAGTGAGAAACCACAATTGCATGGGCTGATCTGTACCATTATTCAGGAGTTTGAATTTTAATGCAAATTTTGTAGATATCTTTGTATCTTTATTTATCAGTTCCTTTGACATTTTCCCCATGTTTAATAATACTTAGTGCCAAAATGGAGTTTTTTATTAATAGCTCTCAAAGTGCCCAAAAAGAAGGAAAATAGCTCCCATTTTACACGTGGAATAATTTGCCCATGTCACATAGCAGATCAGAACAGACCCTATATCCTTTGGCCTGCAGCCAGGTCCACTGATGACAGGAGGGGGGAGGAGACAAAGGCAGCAGTTACCACATGGCCCTTTAAATCTGAGGCCTGGGGGGCAGCACGGTATCACAGAGGGCTAGCTGCCTCATCTCTTTTTCTCTGGCCCCACCGCTTCCAAGAGCACAGAGCCAGGCTGCCTCACTTCGCCCACGGCCCATGCAGGATGTTGGTTCCTCTGCCTGCAGCCCAATACTCTATCATCTACTGAAGTATATGACCTCCCTTATGTTCATAGTCCCTGCCTTAGGAATCCTCTGCATATCAATATGCATTTTCATTACAAAACTTAGGCTACGTCTACACTGTAGCCTTCTTCTGGAAAAGCTTATGCAAATGAAGCACAGAGAGGAATATTGCTGCTCTTCATTTGCATAATTAATTAGCAGACACTTTTGCGCAAGAGGCTTTTGCCTCATTTTTTCAGGAAGACCGGCTCTAGCGCAAGAGGGGGGGTTTTGTGCAAAAAGGAGCCATCTACACAACTCCTTGTGTGCAAAAGCCTCTAGCGCAAAAGTGTCTGCTAATTAATTATGCAAATGAAGCGTGGCGATATTCCACACCACGCTTTATTTGCATAAGCTTTTCCAGAAGAAGGCTACAGTGTAGATCTAGCCTTAGGGATCATACTATTAATTGAGAGACAATGTGATGCAGGGTTGCAGCATGGAAGTGAAGATGATAAAATCATTTTAGTTCCAGCTTTTCTATAGATATGACCTTGAGGTGAGTCACTTAACCTTTCTGTGTGTCTGCTTCCTGTTATAAAATGGGGGTGATAGGTTTCTTACCTTTGTAAAATATATTGAGATATTTGGATGGAAAATTCTGTGAATGCAAAATGTTTTATTATATATATAATTTTAATTTTCATGTGTGAAGTTCTCCCTCATAGATAGAATGATAAATGTCCTTCCACATTGGAGTGTGCCTCGTGCCATATTGCATGATATTGTGAGTTAAGTATTTTAAACTTGCCTTGTAGCATCTGCCTCTCTGATAACAACCTAAGTGGTGGGGCCGGGAAGGGGAGAGGACTTTAGCAAAGAATTCAGTGAGTTAATTATCCTCTTGAGTTGTCAGTTTGGAAAGCTAGCAAAATGCCAGTTGTCTTTACAAGATATGTTTGCTTTTTGGCCCAGGTGAGAAATGACTGATGATAGACTTATGAAGTGGTGACATACATTATTTTTATCCTACATTTGTATTTCACATTTTCAATTAAATAAAAGTAGAATTGTAAGTGCTCTAAACCATTGTGCTGAAGTCTGCTCTACAAAAACATTTTCTCTGCTCTTGTAATCACTTGCATTTTGTTGGGGGCAGGATATCAGACTCAGGCGTTTAATAACTAATGCTACAGGTTGGACCTTCCGGTCAGGCTCCCTTGGGACTTGACTGGTCCTGAAGGAGAAAGTTTCCTGGACCAAGGGAGGTCAATTCTGCCCCGCTGCTGATGGACTCTGGGCTCTCTCAGGGTCTGTTAGCAGGCCTGGACCAGCTCCCCTTCTGGTTGCCAGGCTCCCCTGCCTTCTAGCTGTCCTTCTAGCTCTGAGGCCAGACCTGGGGTCACTGGGGTTCTGCTGCCCCGGACCACAGATATTGGCCAGAGAGTCCTGGACCAAAGTGGTTCAACCGGTACTCTAATTGCAGGCCCATATGCGGAAATTTTGGTGAAGGGATGCTTTTTTTGTAAATGAGGACCGCAATATTTTTTAATATAAAGGAGTTCAAAATAGTCATGCAATGAGTGTACGTAAGAGAGGTTAATGAAAAATTTGATTGGAAACAGCGATTGGTAAAGTGATTTTGCTATAACATACTAAAAATGTATACAGCAATAAAAGTTTTATAGAAATTACCTTCTGGGATCATGGCAGGCAGCGTGGCTGCCATGCCCACCCCCTCAGCCACCTTTGCCTGCTTGGTGAGGCCAGTGCCAGGAGAGTGTGGGCTGGGCTTCCAGCCAGTGGGGCCAGGCCTGGGCCGCTCCTTGCAGGTGGGGGCGCCTGCCCAGGAGTGGCCCTAGACGAGCTGCTGGCAACGGGCGCCCTAGGCGAAACGAGCGATTGGCATCCCCTCGTCCAAAGCCCTCAACGGCCATTTATCTTGGCGCCCTAGGCAACCGCCTAGTTCGCCTGTATTGATGGGCCGGCACTGCGCCTGCCCACCCACCCATTCCTCCCTGCCACCAGCCCCGCCCACCCATCCCTTCAAAACACAGGGCTCTCCCATCCCCCTAACACAGTGGTTCTCAAACTTTTAGACCATGGCTCACCTCAGTGCGAACCTTTCCGTGGACCACCAGTTGCTAATGGAAACCTGCCATTAATTACATAATTATGTAGGGCTGGGGGATCTTTTGGGGGCCACTGACCCACAGAAACATCAGTTGGGGACCACACAAGTAAGACTTAAAAAAACGCTCCAAAAACCCCCAACCTTCACTGATGTAGCCCCCAACTGAGACACTTACTCCTCTGGTGCTCCAGCCCAATCAGGGGAAAGGGAGGGACATGGAAGATTGAGGTTCAGGGCTTCCCCTAGGCCAGACTTATTCTTCTGGGGTTCTAGGGTTAGTGAGTTTTATGGACTCCCCTGGACTCTGGATTTTGGACAAATATGGGGGGTTCAGTGTGCGGGACAGGGCTGCCAGCGATAAGTAAGGGTGTGAGGTCTGGATGGGAGAAAGGGTGTAGGAGCAGGCTGGGGGTAGGGTGTCTGGCCAGGGGAAGGGGACAAGAGCAAGGGAGGGTGCAGTGTGTGGCCAGGAGGAAGGGTGCAGAAGCAAGAGAGGGCTCAGGAGCAGGCTCTTTTGCAAAAAGGCGTGTGTGGAGTGGGAAGAGGGAGTTCTTTCGGAAGAAGAGGAAAGAGGAAAAAGCACACGTGCCCTGGTGGTCATTCCATCTATTGCAGTCATAGCTTACATGTGAGAGAGTGTCCATTCAGTCTGGACACTCTCTTTCAAAAAAGCAGATCGCTTTTTCGATGCACTTTTGCAGTGTGGACGTTCTCTTTCGGAAGAAGTTTTTTCTGAAGATCTCTTCCGAAAAAAGCTTCTTTCAAAAGAAGCTTGTAGTCTAGATGTAGCCTAATAGGGCTACCCCTCTGACACAGTATATTCAGAAACTGACAAGATATACCTAAGGTTGGCAAATGTCTGTTAAGTGGCTTCATTACCATGTAAATGGCTCTTTCACACGTTTGATGTTCTGCTAATAGCTCTGGCAGGCTTTTTTACTTTTAAGTTCCTCTCCAGAGGAAGCAGAGCCACAGAACAGGGATAGGAAGAGCAGATCGGTGGATATTAAGACCCCGTGGTGCTTCAAATGTTTGGGTGCAGTATGCAGCTGCCTATTCTGTGTATGAATAAAGATGGCCTCTGGTGGGGTGGGGGCACATATTCCTAGCCAAAGCCATGGGATACGAGCACATAGCCTAGGTCTGGCCCTATCAGTAGCCACCAGGAGCTGAAACCTAAAGAAGACATGTAGAACTGGTAAAATCATGGAATCCGTGACTTCTGTGACTAAATTGTATCCTTACCTTAAGTATGATGTGGATACCAGCTATAAGGGAATTTTTGTCATAGATCTCAATTACAGAAAATATAGTGGAAATCCTCATACATGCTCAAAAGGCACTGCCAAAACTCACAGAATTATCAAAATTTTGTTGAATGGTCACATATTTTTATTTATAGAGCCATCTGATAGCAACTTGCTTTCAAGGGGGAAAGTCTTTGGCTTGTTTTCCTCATTTCTTCTAGGCACAGTGGAAAGTCCATTTCCCCCACCATTGGTCCTATGGAGAAGGATGAGAGTTGAGGATGAGAGATTATAGCAGTTTACTTTATTCTTATGATGGGTAAATATCAGTACTGTGGCCTTGTGTGGGCAGACCAATAAATTGCAGCCTTGCAAAATTCTGTGCGTCCACTTGCTTAAGGTGATTTAGATTTTTTTTGACAGGCAAGTAAAATATCATTAGTTTTTGCATTACCATCAGTCATCATGGGAAGGTGCAGCAGGCGTGTAGATTTTGTGCCTCGGGTGGTAAAGTTTCATGTCAGTTTTGCAGGACTGTTATGTCCTCATAGTATACATTTTATTTTCTATATTTTAAACTTGTATAGCGCCTGGAGCCTGTGACATCATCTTGGCTGTACATCAAAATTAATATTCATTATTTCACTGTTTTCAAAGCTATTTGTGAGAGGATATTTTCCCCATTTTAATCAGCCTTTTCCTGTCTGGTTGAGATTCCAGTCCAATGTCTCTGGACTCATCATTCCTTCATGGCAGATCACCTGTGATGTCACAAAAAACCCAACAGTAACAGGGAGGCAGAGTAAGAAAGAACTTGAACCTGCACATTAATAGTTTGATGGGGTCTTCTAATGATGAAGTTGCTAGAGATATTGTAAACCTGGTTGCACAGTTCCACCATGGTCGTGAAACTATACACTATCATATATATAGTATCCCATTGTCTGTGCGTCTGTAACGCTGACGTACATGGCCACGCCCCCTGGCCGTGTACGTCAGCGCCCGCCCCCTTCCCCTCCCTCCGTGGCGGTTTGTCCGGCCCCTGGACACCCCGCCAGCACTGCTTCCCTCCCCCTTCCTCCGGGCCCCCATCCTCCCCTCCAGCCCCCATCCTCCCCTCCTGCGTGGCGCTGTGGTGCCCCCTCCGGGCCCAGCTGAGCGCCGCTCCTGCCGGGCCCAGCTGAGCGCTGCTCCGCCAGGCCCACCTGAGCGCCACTCAGCTGGGCCCGGCAGTGGAGCAGTGGCGGCAAGCAGCCCGAAGGGTGGGCCCGGCGGGAGCGGCACTCAGCTGGGCCCGGGGCGGCAAGTGGCCGTTTGGGGTCCGCACTCCCCACGCGTGGGAGCGCGGACCCCAAAGGGCTGCTTGCCGCTGCTTGCTCCCCTGCCGGGGCCTGGTGGGAGCACCGCTCAGCTGGGAGTGGCGCAGCGCGCCATGGAGGGAGGGGAAGGGGGGCGGGGAGCCACACAGGGAGAGGAAGGGGGCGGGGCTGGCTGGAAGGAGGCTGGGAAGCAGTGCTGGCGGGCGGTGTCCAGGGGCCGGGGCTGGCCGGCAGGAAGAGGGGGTGGGAAGCAGAGGGGGTGATCGGGGGCCATGGGGCTGGATGGGAGGAGGGGGAGCGGGAAGCAGACCTGGCGAGGGGCGGGGGTGCAGCCACTGGCCGCAGCTGGACCCCAAACGGCCGCTTGCTCCCTGGCCGCGGCCCAGCTGAGTGACGCTGGCGCTGCGCCGCTCAGCTGAGCCCCGGTGGGACAGGAAGTGGGGCGGTGCGGTGATGTACACAGCCAGGGGAAGGGGCCGTGTACATCACCGCCCCCTTTCCCCTCCCGCTGTGGCACTCAGCTGAGTACTGCGCCTCAGCCAGGCCGCCGGGAGCCAGCAGCGCAAGGCCGTTTGGGCTCCCCGTGGCGGGAGGAAGGGGCGGGCGGTGACGTACACGGCCCTGCCCCTGGCCGTGTATGTCACCGCCCGCCCCTCCTCGCGGCAGCCCGGCTGAGCAGGCAGCACTCAGCCAGCGCCACGGCGGGAGGGAAGGGGAAGGGGGCGGGAGAGACGGAGGAGAGAGAAGCAGGAGGAGGAGGAGAAGAGAAAGGGAGAGTGAGAGGCAGGAGGGGGAGAAGAGAAAGAAAGAGACGGAGAGAGAGGCAGGAGGCGGAGGAGAGCTGGGGGGGGAGGCAGTAGGAGGAGAGAGAGACAGAGAGAGAGACAGAGCGAGAGAGCTCAGGAGAGAAGACCTGAAAATCCCGTCTTATGACGGGCTAATTGGCTAGTTACTTTATAATTGCTTAGCTGTTTAGGATAAATAGGTGTTCATTCAGATTAGAAGAACAGATGTGCAGCCACATACTGTATCTTAAATCTGAAGGTTATAAATACTTAAGATGCAAATCAGATCTATGCAGCAGAATTATTGCTTCCATACTTTCGACAGTTAGACCTATTCATCACTTTTATCACACTTGAGGCTTGTTAAAAGGACAATGTCAGTGCTGCCAGAACTAAAATTAGATCTGCCACTTCTGTTTCTAGTTTGTGGGCACTAATGTCGCACTGCCCTCCACTCTACCTGCTGCATTCTTGTGAGTAAGGAGTGGGTTTGAAATGTGATGAGCAGTGCTCTTGAATAGCCAGGCTCTTGTAAGTCTCAATAGTCTGCTTACCTCTGAGATCAGAGCAGACAGATCTGTGGTGCAGCATGATGTGCCCACAATTTCAAACAAATTCCATGCCTTATTTGTTATTTCTATCTGTGTTTTAAATTTTCACTTTATTAGGGCAACAAAAGGAAAGTGTTATTAGCATGTGTTCATCGTACAAAATACTGAACCAGCAGGAAAAGTAAATTACCTCAAAATGGATGAACATAAACCATCTTCAAGCAGTGCTAATGTGCATTTGATCAGACAGTCTTTAGCTCCATGAATATTAATCCTACAAGCATCATGACCAGAGTCAGGGACTATGGTGACAAATATGGAATAAATGCTTAGATGAAATAGTTAAGACAGACAGCTGGCAGGGACCATTGCCAGCTCTGTATGTGTGCATTAAAATGTGCACTGTTTCCTGACCCGAGGTCAAGGGTGGACAAAAGGGCCTCCGTGGGCCAAATCTGGCCTGCCAAGTGGGTTGATCTGGCCCGTGGAAGCCCTGCCGCGCCCCTGCCCCCAGGCTAATTAGGGCCTGGGGATGGGGGGAAGCACACAAAGTTTCCTCTGCCCTGCCAGGAGTACGTGGCACTTTCAAGTGCCCCATGCTCCTGGCAGGGCGGAAGGAGACTTTGTGTGCTCCCCTGCCCCCAAGCCTTGATTGGTTTGGGGCTGGAGGGAGCACACAAAGTTTCCTCCACCCTACCCCTACCCTGCGCAGAGCGGGAGGAGGCTTTGCACGCTCCCCCACCCCCAGGACAATTAGGGCTTCGGAGTGGGGGGAGCGCACAATGTTTCCTCCACCCTGTCCCCACCCTGCAAGGAGTGCAGGGCACTTAGAAGCGCTGTGTGCTCCTGGCAGGGTGGGAGAAAGTTTTGCATGCTCCCCTGCCCCCAGGTCCTGATTGGAGCAAAGGAGCCCACCACCCCAGACCAATCATGGTCTGTGGATGGGGAAGCCCGGAAGCATTCTGGCCCTGCCCCTTTGAGGCCCCGTCCCTTCTGGTGTGGCCAGGGGCCACTTCAAAAAAATTTTAAATGGCCCCCAGCAAAAAAATATTGCCCACCCTTGCCCTAGGTCCTACTCTAGAATGCCCTTCTATTGCTCTTGTCATGGGTGGAGAGGAGATGATATGGACAGAGAATGTTTTTTGTCAGGGATCATGGGGTCAGACATTTACACCAGTAGTGAATTTAAGCCAGTTAGTCTGTATGATATTTGATAAATGTACTTTTGCAAATGATGTAATATTATTTTCTCATTGAAAATTTAGTTTCAAAATACGTGCTCCAAAATGTATCTTTATCTGTTGACTTTACAAGTAAACTTAGACTTTGCTTGCTTGCTGGGCCCAAACCATGGTAAGTTAAAGCTCAGAATGAATCTACTAGCACATACATAGGCAAGTTATTGATGTAAATTTACCGATCAGAAGCTTGCTTCCATATAGATTCTGAATTTTGGTTGTGCTAAACTTACCTTGATTTTCCCTCCTTTCAGCATGCAGTGTCTCTCTTCCATGAGATGTCATTCCAGTTTCAAGAACACACATATAAGAAGGGGGGGGTCTGATTTTTAATGTCTAATTGGAGATATCCACATGAACTGATTTTTCAGAAGTGTTGAGCATCCACAGTTGTGACTGAGATCAGTGGTCCTTGCAAGAGCTCAACTCCTCTGAAAATTGGGCTGAATTTTCATTTAAATTTGTGCACCCAAAATAAGAGATTACTTTGAAAAAGTGGTCCTAAATATCTAGCCATTCACATTAATATTTATGTATTTGTGGCTATCACAGATTAGGGAAGATTGGAAATGGTTAACCTTTAACCTTCCTAGACTGTAGAATGAATCCTGCTCACCTCACTTGGGCAAGTATTCCTTTTTCAATCTCTGGTCCTGCTTGTATAATTCAGACAGACAGGATTTTTGTCCTTATATGAGCAGTTAGCAGGAATTGTACAGAATTCTGTGTGATAATTATTATTAACCCATGCAGCTTCTTGAAAACAAACATATGCCTATCTGTTCTTTTAAATTAAGAAGTTAGCACTGCAGAAACTGGCCCATCATTAGAAATATGATCATTAGATAATCGTAGCAATTACAAGGAAGTATGTGCAATATTAACACTGTCTCTGTTTAGTTCTCTGCCTCCTCAAGTGCCATACATTATCCTTCATCCACAGGCCAAATTCTCATTGATATGATGGAAATGTTCCTAATAAGTATAGGCTGAGATTTTTTTTCAAAACTGTGCTTTGAATACCTGGTCTATAGTGAAATGAATTATTTTCTCGCCCCCGAGGCATCTTTAAAGAATTCATTTGCTATAGCTACAAAGGGTGTAGCTTTTTCTAAGAATTATCTAGTTGATCTTTCTTATGCAGTCACCTCTTTCCATTCCCTATTAGAGTTGTTTAGTAAGATGGCATCAGCTGCATCTTGCTATAGCCCTTCTCTTTGCTTTCCCTGCTTGGGTATTCTATCCTTGCTATGGTCTCCATAGTAGCTGAATCAGGTACCAAGGTGTTGTCCTCAGATGATCTCTAGTTTCAATTACTTATTTCAAACCTTGTTATACTCTTTCTAGGCAACTTCTTGTAACAGCCACATGACAGAAACAAATTCAAATGGATAAATACAATGATTCAGGCTTTTACTGACTTTATTTTTATCTTAGTTCCAAGTGCACATTGGCATAGGCATACATTGCCAATTCTCACTTGGCATTGCTGCTTCTGTTGACAGAGTGAAAGCATAAATCCCTTAGGCTTGTTCCTTGCCAGTTTTGTTGTGTTCCACCCACTCAGAAGATGAAGTTGTATCAGCAAGTTTCATGTGCTAGGCTTTCTGGCATGTTCTACGCTTTTCAGTATTAGCATCTGGATATTTACTTGAATTCTAGATTAGTCTTTCAAATAACTTTTTGATCTCGTTCATGCCTCTGGTATTACTAAAATGCAGTGGTAGGGACAGACAGTCACTTTGCTATAATTGCTAATTTTCCTGTGATCTGTGATTTGATAGTTAAATGAGAATTGGCAAGTATTCTAATAACTCTATATTTTTAGTCTTTTAGTCTGGGACACATTCTTATCTGATCAGTTTTGTCAAGTTAGCTGACAGATTTTCCTTCTAATTTTTTAAAAAAGAAATCAATAAACCTTTGAAATTAACAAGGTTAATTGCTGTCAGCATAGTTCTAAGAATATGGTTTGTTAATTTATTCTCCCATAGCTGGCCCAGCAGACGAATACAAAAATCTTATACATCCTATGAAAATAGTACAAAAATATCTGCATGAAGACTAATAAATTTCCTATATCTGTAAAGGTAAACTAGATAATGAATATCAGATAACATTTGCCTTCAAGAGAAAGAAAGTAATATGGTCCAATAGGGCACTGTACTGGGAATCAGGAGGAATGGTTTTTATTTCAGCTTTGCTGTTGACTTGCAGTATTAGCATCAGCCAAACTTTGGGCGGTATCTCTTTCACAAATCTTCAGCTTATAAAATTGACTAGATAATACAGATAGAATAATGACCTGCTTTTCACTCTTTGATTATAGTGTACCCAAAATGTGTGCTTTGCTTATCTCAAGTTACAGGCCAAGTGGATTAGTGGTGTTTCTCTAATTTAATTTTAGTGTGAGTTTCCATTTAGTTTTATTATGGAATGAATACAATGTGTAGATGAGATAATTTAGCAAATGTCATTGCTTAAGTTTGTTTCAAGGTATTCAGATTCCTATTTCTGTACACATATGGTACAGATAATAATAGTGCTTTGACCTTTTAAATAAATGGTTAGCACTCATTTTGTTGTGTAACCCAACAGATGTGCTTAATTCTATAGCTACTGAATTCTGAAACCTGGAAAAAAAATTTTCAGTAGATAATACATTCTCACAGTTCAATCAAAATATTTTCAGTGATCCAGTATTGTATTGTAAAAGTATTTCAAAATAATGGTCGGCTTGTGTAGAGGCAGAATAGCTATTTTGGGATACCGCCAGTATCCTGAAATAGCCATGTAGTATAGACGTGCCCTTATTCTTTCTATTATATTCCTTTCTGTTATATTCCTTTCTCCTACCCTTTGTCTCGTCTGTTTAGAAAATAATGGGAAGGTAGGGAATATCTCTGTACTATGTTTTTGTACAATGTACAGCAGTGATGGGCAATGAAGACTAGTGAGTGGGCTGCATGAGTGGCCCTCCTTCTCAGTGGGACGCAAAATAGCAAGTGTTGGGTAGCCTGTGGACCATTGGGGTTACGCCTTCAGCTTGTACAACCCCTCTCTGCTCCCTTCTCCCAAGCCCCTTGTGCACTGGGGCACTTGAACCCCAGACTTACCCATTCCTGCCCCTCCCTCCCAGCACTTTCAGAGTGCTGTGAATAGGCTGATTCATGTTCCGTCCCCGCTTCTACACCTCTCTCCTAGAGCTAGAATGCCACAAATCAGCCTATTCGCAGGGCTCTGAAAGTGCTGGGAGGGATGGAGAGGAGTAGGTAAGAATGGAGCTACAGTGCATGCAAGGAAAGGGATATATAGAGGGGTGCATGGGCTGTAGATGGAACGAACCACAGTGGTCCATATGGGGCTCCAGATTGCCCATCAGTTATGTTTAGTGTAAGGGGGCTAAGTTAATTGGTGCTGTTAGGTACTATTGTAACATTAATTAATACTGTTGTAATATAGCTTATATTGTAGACTGTATTGTTACTTAGTCTTAATGCAACTTTGAACCGGAATACAGTTCCTAAAGTAAGGCAGGGTTTTTTAATTTAACTCATAAAATGCTGTTAATTATCAAATATTTTGTTTCCCCACCCCACAATACGATAGGAATCCTTTTTTCCTTTGATTTTGTAAACAACAACAGCAAAAAAGCTTAATTTATTTATTGATTGATTGATTAGTATGCATTTAAAGCAAGAAGTAAAATATCTGGTGGCTGCCTTTTGTTCATAGTTGAGACCTTGCCATCTTAATTGCTAAGCTGGTAGATGTTAGCCACTGGGAGCCAGTACAGCATAATTAAAATTCTAGAAGGATATCAGATAAACACAGAAACATCTGACAGTGTTGACTGGAAAGTGCTTCTGGTTATTGTAATTATTATAATGAAATTGTTACCGCATTGTATGGTTTTATAGCAGCTGATCTGTGTTGTAGGAATACAATAAGGAATGAATTGGAAATCACAGGGGTTTGTTTTGTTTTGTTTTGGGTTTTTTTGTAAATTAAAATTGTTGCAAAGATTTTCTTTTTAAAGTTACTACTGAAAAATCCAGATTGCTTAGAGAAGCCTATCTTTTGAAAGAGCTTTCTGAAGCATTCTCCTGTTTTTTGTGTTGTATCTATGTATTTTAAAAATGTGCATCTGTCTGTTTGTCCATCTGTGACTCTGTTTTGTTCAAGAATTCCTCCTAAATGGTAAGTGCTAGGACCACCACATTTAGCATGTAGCTTCCTCTTATCCTAACTTAAAACAAGGCCAGGGTTTGGTTGTGCCAAGAAAATGGAAGTTCTGGGAATGGGGCTGTTTTCCATAACATGGAAAGGGAGGGGCATGGAGAGGAGGAATGCAGTACTGAGTGTGGCTACCCTGGGCAGTGAGCCTACAGGTGAGAGCTGTACCACAGAGAGACTACTGGGGCAGCTGTACCACCAAGAAAGTGGCCAGTAGTGCTGAGGTTCTGTCATCATGCCTGCCGCCAGTCTGGTTAAGTAGCCCTGCTGCCCCAAACCCTTTCCCCCCCAGACCTTGGCCACAGCGCTTGCAGGCGGAGGGCTGGGGGGTGACAGAAGACCCTGGTGGCCAGGAGGGCTGGGGTGTGTGTGACAGAAGGCTCTAGACAGCTGGGAGGGAGATTGTTGGGTGGGGAGGAAGAAATGGCCCCCCACCATCAAGGTTGAAGGAGAAAGGCTTTGCTGGATGAGACCCCTTGTCCTGAGCCCCTCCTCACCCGCCCAATCCTCATTCTTGCACTCTCCCATGTCCCCAGCCTCTTGCCCTGTCCCTCCCACATCCCCAAGGCCCTGCCCTGACTCCTGCATCCCTCACACCGCCAGACCCTTGCCTTCAAGGACCCAGATGAGTCTTCTAGTTACTTATACAGTAAATCTTTCAAAGCAATTATTTGAATACAGGTTGTATCTCCCTAGTCTGGTGCCCTCAGGGCCTGACCTGTCCCAAAGGAGGGAGTTTGCAGAACCAGGTAGGTCAATTCCGCCCCTCTGCTGATGGACTCCAGGCTCTCTTGGGGTCCATTGCAGACCAGGCAAAGCTCCCTTCCCTGCAGCAGGACTCCCCTAGCCCCTGCTGCTGGGCTCCCACCTACGCGGCCAGCCCCGAGATCACCAGAGCTTCCGCTGCCCCAGAGCTGCCTGGGTTGCTGGAGCTGCCTCTGCCCAGGGCCTCTGGGGCTCCTCTGCTCTGGGGCTGCCTGGGAGTTCAGAAAGAGTCCTGAACCAGAGAGGTTCAATCTGTAGTTGTGATACAAATATATTAAAATTCCCTTTTTCTCTATGAAAAATCTTACTACATCTCATCAAAACATTTTGAAATATCTCCCATGGTTTCATTTGGTTGCCAACTGCTTTAAATTACAGTGAATTTACGTGCTAATTGCAAGAAATTCATATACAATGCTGGGCAGAATTCACTTCTGGAATTAGAACCTGGCCTCCAGCTGTGAACGTTGAACATGGCCATCTACTCTAAAACTTAACAACTTGTTTCTTTGCTTTTCACTCCCTCCTTTGTCCTCTTCTGACATTTTTATTTGGTTTCTTCCTTTCTAGTTTTCACTCCTCATTCCCTATCTATTCTGCAGTTGGGATGGCTAAAGTGCATAGCAGTAACCGAGATTTAGGGAGCCAGGCTCTGAAGCTACTTCCCTCCCCTAAACCTCATTTGACTGAAGAACTGAGTAGGGGTGGAATTAGAAGCCTTTTGTTCACCAGGGGATCAACTGGCCAAGCAGAAGAGCAGGATTTTTCTACTGGGAGTGAATGAATATTACTGGGGTAATTTAGAAGCTGTGCAGTTCTCCCAGTGAATTTAAAACAATGTTTTTAAAGTAGTATTTGATCCTCAGCAGAAGCTTTTCAAATTTAGTTTGATCATATAAAACAACTCTGTTTCTTTCATATATGAGAGAACATTTTGTGTATATATCTTGAAGATGAAAATATACTGCTCATAAAAGTTACTAAAGTTATTATTCTTTTAATAAAGGATTGGCTGTTTTGCAGAGCACCATGAATCTACTTCATCACTTGTTATTTCTGTTGTACTAAGTTAAAATACTTTTTATATTGAAATGTAAATTTATGACCCTACTATTCTATTTGTGTTGAGATCTGAGTAAGCTGTTTTAAACTATGAAGTTTTGTTAAAAAGAGAAAAGAAATAGTAAGCTGTTAAAAAAAGAAAAAAATTACAGTATTTATACTCAGCTCTTCACAAGTGGTAAATTCATCTTATTGATTGATGAACTGTTCATGACAAAACCTTATGTAATGCATTCTGTTAAAGAGGAATGATTTTCAGTGCTGCTTGTTCTTGGCAAGTATAATTTTTAATTTGTTTGGATCTTGTTACTTATTAAAACTTCTACATGGTACTGTTTCTATAATAACTGTTTGACATATGAGTAGTTAATTTCAGATAAAAGAAACAGTGTGATTAGGAATCCATGTGCTTATACAAGCATAGACTTAATAGTTCCCTGAATTAACCTAAACTTTCCCCATTACAACCTCTCACAAAGGCCTTGATGTCTTCCACATAGTTGTCCATTACACATTAGTTCTTCTTAAGGGCTTGATGTTTGCTGAGCATGGTAGCTATGGTCTAGAAGAAAGTCTACTGAGTTCTGCAGTGGAATCTTCAAAGGTAGGATGGGGGTGAGGTACAGATTTATTACCATACGGAGGGGAGGCCTCTGGTTATTGGAGTAGAAAATCTGGTTGAAGGATGGGATCTTGGCTTGCTGGAGGGAACAGCAGTTCCTTCAGAGAGGGAGGGAATGTGATGGATCTCCATGTTCTTCCAAACCAAGATACAAACTTTTTAAAGTTTTCTCAGTGAACTATGAGTGCCCTATTTGCCGTGGAGCAGTCTCCATGGGAATTTCCATGCTGTGGTGAGAGCTGGGTTTGTGATGGAACAGAGACAGAAATTCACATGTAACAAGGTGGGAGGGTGGAGGTGGGAGGGTAAAGAGCCATTTTCCCCTTGTCTTTTAAAACGGGTATTCCCATAACACAGGGGTGGGGAACCTTTTTTGGGTTGGGGACCACTGTCCCACAGAAAAATCAGTCACAGGCCGCACACATATGAGAAGCCAACCCTTCCCCCCCCCCGCACAAAACAAGCCCTCACTGACGTCCCCAACTGAGAAGGAGAAAGATGATCCCCACATTCCCATTGCACACCAGAGCCAGAGGGTCCCAGGCTAGTGGATTTATGTGCTCCAGCCCCACATAGGGTTGCCAGGTGTCCGGTATTGTACCGGACAGTCCGGTATTTGCGCGCTCTGTCCGGTAAAAAAAATCAGAAAATACCGGACATGTGCAATGTCTGGTATTTTCTGATTTTTCCGGCTGCGCACCGTATGGTTGAGCACCGCGATTGCTGCCGGGAGCCGTCAGTCGGTTGAGTGTGAGGAGAAGGGGAAGCCTCCTCCTTGCTCATGAGTTGCTAGGAGCCTGCGCGAGATGGGCAGCAAGTGCCCAGGTCAGTCCCGCTCCCCGCCGGCCAATTTTCTCATCCCCTCCCCCTTCCCGGCCAGCTGGTTCTCCCCCACTTCCCCTCCTGATCTTCCCCGGCCAGCCCCCCTGCACCCTCCCCAGCTCTGCTTCCCGCCGGCCCCCACCGCTGCACCTGCCCCCACCCGCTCCCCTTCCTCCTGGCCAGCCCTGTGGCTCCCCGACTCCCAGCTATGCTTCCCGCTGGCCCGTTCCTCTTCCTGATCTCCCGGCCAGTGCCGCTGCACCCCGCCAGCTCTGCTTCCCGCCTCCCCTTCCTCCCGGCCACCCTCGCGGCCCCGATCCCCAGCTGTGCTTCCCGCCCCCTTACTCCCTTCCAGCCCTGCCCTCTCCCAGCCAGTCCCCGATATCCCGCGGCCAGCCCCATTCCGCCCGACCCCCACCATGACCAGACCTACTTCCCGTTGGCCCTCCCATCTCCCCGGCCAGTCCGTTGCCCCCTCGGTTAGCTGTTTCCAGGCCCCCTTCCTGGCTAACACCACTCCCTTCCTGGCCGCTCCCCGCCCATGAAGCGTATCCAGTTTTTTTGGTTTTTTTTTTTTAATGACTACCTGGTAACCCCTAGCAATGATCCAGGTTCTTGGAGTCTTTTTTTTTTTTTCTTGCTCAACAACTTTGGCCCCATTTTTTTCTTTCACCAAAATTTTTTCCCGGTGGTTTTTTTGGAAGGGGTTGGGGGGGAGGGTGTTTGGTATTTTTGTTTCAGCCATCTGGCAACTCTAGCCCCACACTGGGGCAGCAGGAGAAGTGGGCGGGGCTGGCACCAGGGCAGGCTCCCCAATGCTGGGGGGCCTTGAGCCTCAGGTACCTGATTCAGAGGAGCCGGGGCCACATTTGGCCCCTGGCCTTGAGGTTCCCTGCCCCTGCCACAACACTTCTGAGAATATAAACCTGAAAGGGGCAGAGTGAAGTATGGGGGATGGGGCAGACTCACCTTTGGACATCTGAATTGAGCTGTGTGGCATAACAATGGCCTTAACTGCCTTAATGAGGGATGGGTGAGTGGACCAAATCTGAGCAACAGTATGACCCAGGACACTAGGATGCAATACCATTCACTCAAACTTGGATTGTCCACAACTCTGTTATAATAGAGGGATGGGCCAGCTTGATATGCAAGAGTAGAGTTGCTTCCTGGTGCACAGGGTTGCAGTGCCACTCCGATTTGGCCCATTTTGATTGCTTGGCCCCTTGACTTTTGAAGTCCCTCCAGTGCCTTTGGACCCTTAACTACACAGATCCAGTATCCAAAAGCCACATAACAGTGTATGTTCCCTTTGTGGGCTAAACACTCTTGGCTGACATCCCCTGCTCAAGTTGGCCTACTTATGAGCTAGGCAGGAATTCAGAATGTTGCTCAGACTGAGAAACTCCTATTTACATATCTTTTGGCAAAGAGGAAGAAGAATATATGGAAGCTGCTGATGTTCAGTGTTGTTGGCCTGAATTTGCTAATTAGATATTAGAGGCCCTATTATGCAGTTCTTACTTAAGCAAAACTCCTATTGAAATAGTAACAGGTCCACAAAAATAATTTCTCCGTTAGCTATATAATCAACTAATTGCAGCCAGAACTTTGTTCACTACTTAAGAACTTCATTGACACTAAATTACAGAACTACCAGAGCTGGATCATCACTTTCAGAGTTAAAATTTCAATATAATTTAAAAGGGAGTGAAAAGTAATCTTTGCTTAAAACGTAATGCATTTGTGGTACTCCTCTACTATTATGTGTGTAGAAGGGTCTGTCTGGCTATGCCATGGAGAATTATTCTTCTGGATTAGGGTGTATTTACAGAGCATCAAGTAAATTAAATGAAACTTAATATTAGCATATAGTATAATAAAACTTACTTTAAAATTTTGTCTACAAGATTTCATTTTAATTTAATTGGGCCTGATGAATCCTTGTGCATATTAGGTTGCAAAACTTAAATTATATTTTCTTTAAAATTATATTTAAGTATAGTTTAATTGCTTCCTTCAAGGTTTATTTGGCAGTCTTGTTTACATAGTTTTGTTTTTATATATAATTATTTGAACTTGGTTATTAAAACATTATGTATGTCCAGTGCACATTATGCATGAAATATCTATTTACTTTTCCATTTCTAGATGTCTTTTGTTTATAATCAGTAACTTTTACAACAATATCAGACTTCAGCTGTTTCTTCATAGAAAGATTATTGTATATTAGCATCAGATAGTTTGAAATGTATAGTTTATGGTAACAGTGGATTTTGCAAACCTCACAGTTGTGTAAATTGCTAATCCGTATGGCATATTGGAAAACTAATCTCAGAAATGCTGCCTTTTAAATATATAAATATCCCAAAATTGTCAGTTGCAGAGTAGTTTTCCATTCCATGTTCAGAAGAGGTTGCCCTGATCTAACTCAAATATGTTTTGATACCTTAATTTACAAATGCACAGAAATTTTGACAGTTTCTTTAATGCCTAGGATTAGTTTAAATTTACTTGCTGGTGTCATATTAAGTTAATGTGAAACGTTGCTTTGTGTTAGCTTTTTGTAGTTACAGATTTTTTTAAATTTTCCTTGAGGGTAGAAGCATGGTAAACTAAAAATTACTGTTTCAGCAAATTACTGTCTGAATCTACAATGGGAAATAGGTGCATTTAGTTTTCCAACCTTAATTTAGACAGCATTTCCTTAATAAATGACTTACATCACTGCCATCTTGTAATGACTTGGGTGACATTTTATAGGCTGCTGTGCATTTTATGTCTTGACATTTTAGAAAGCCATAGTTCTTGTTTATGGCATATATGCGTACTGATGTGCTTTTGTTCTCTTCTTATGTAATATTTATATACAATTTACTGGTAATAGCAGCTCTCACCCTTAATATGTATTTTGAAAGATGCAGATATTTATCCAGCAGGCACTTTTAACTGATGAATGAACCATTATTAAGGCTTTCTGTAATTTTCTAGAAATTTTGCTACTGATTTCTTTCTAACCTTTGCCCAGGTTTATATCTGTTATTCAGTTGATTTGTGATGGTCTTCTCCGTGGTAACTCACCAATATACATTATAATTAACAGTGAGAAAGAGTTTTCAAGGGAGTTCAAAGCCATAATTTGCACAAAATATCTTTTTTTAAATTAATTCTTAATAATTAAACAAGTATTAGCAATTCAGGTAGCTAGCTTGGAGTCTGTGTCTTCTGGATGAAAGGCATTATGCAAATATATGAAGTTTTACAATGTATAATATGTATGGCATAGTACGCATAGTTTGTATCTGTTGCGACTTGTGTTTGGTATACAGTCCTAATTTGAGAGATCTAGCTCACTGCTACCATTTTGTATGTTCCTGCAGCAGAGCCTGCACACCCACATATTTGACTGTATGAGATTCCTTATGGTGGTTGTTCTTGTTTTACTGATATTTTTATATAAAAGCCAGCGTATGCTTTTAGTCAAAATGACATGGATTTATGGAATACAATGACAAGAATTCTGCCAACAAGCATGGGAGGTAAAACAAGAGAAAGCTTAGAAAAATCAGCAAGAGATTCTCTCTGTTTATCCCTTTGGGCATGTCTACACTGCATGCTTATTTCAGAATAAGCTATTTGGGAGGAAATACTCTGAAATAGCTTATTTCAAAATAGAACTTCTACATAGCAAATGCCAATCGAAATAGCACTGACCTATTTCAAAATAGCGTGTCCACACTCATTGGACACTGAATCACATTTATGGCCACCCAGAAGCACTTCAGGAAGGGCATCAGGGCAGCTCTCTCTTCTTGGAGCTACTGCCTGAGGCTATCTGAGGCTCATGCTTAAAGGGATCCTCCCCCCATACAGCTGTGTGTCAGGCTCTTCTCCTTTGCCTACTTCATTGAGGGACAGCAAAGCCTTTTCTTTGCCTTCTGTGATTGCTCTTGCAGGCACCTCAGCACTCCTGCCATAGAGCCAGAGCTGCCTCCCAGCAGTTGATGGCTCCTATGTTTTAGTGGACCTCCTGCTGCAGTTTCTGAGGGCTGCCTTCTTGGCCCTGCAGGAACAGGACCCCGAGCTCCTTGTGGGGCAATTCCTCACTCCTCTCCGGGCACTGCTTATGCAGCTTGAGCCCACCTGCCCTCCCCTGCACATTGTGCACCGCCACTTCTGGACACCAGCTCCAACTGTTGGGACCGGATTGTCCTGGAGTGGTGGGACGACCAGCAGTGGCTCCAGAATTTCCGTATGTGGAAGGACACCTTTCTGGAGCTGTGGAAGTGGCTCGCCCCTGCTCTCAGGCGACGGGACACCTAGATGCGACCCACCATCCCCCTCCAGAAGCGCATTGCCATCGCCATCTGGAAGCTCACTGTGCCAGACAGCTACCTATCTGTTGGGAACCAGTTCAGCGTGGGGAGATCGACCGTCAGGGCCATGTCATGCAGGTGTGTTGCTCTCAGCCCATTGTTCCAGCAGGGTGGTGAACTGAACTGCTGGAGTGGGGTTTCCTAGGCAAAGGCGTGGGGGTGTGGTGGAAGCCCCCTCCCCAAGAGATTGTTCAGTCCAACCTTCACAAAGCC
Organism: Rafetus swinhoei; assembly: GCA_019425775.1. Lineage (NCBI taxonomy): Eukaryota > Metazoa > Chordata > Testudines > Trionychidae > Rafetus > Rafetus swinhoei. The sequence continues at coordinate 15,853,943 of CM033425.1, read as the reverse complement.
CGGATGATGGATGAGCAAGTTGGTGTTGCTCCTGGTGTGTTTGGGGGGGAGGGGAACAGGGGAATTGGGCTTGGGGGACTCTCAAGGGCCCTGGCAACTCTGTGAATCTCTGTTTGTCTCCTTCTGCAGGTGATGAGGGCCATCAACACCATCCTGCACAGAGTCATCAACCTGGACGATGTGGACCCCATCATAGCCAGATTTGCCGCCCTGGGCTTCCCCAACTGCGGGGGGGCCATTGACAGGCCCTCAACCAGGCCCTCGACCACCGGGCATCTGAATACATTAACCGGAAGGGGAACTTTTTGATAGTCCTGCAGGCCCTCGTTGACCACTGTGACGGACCGGGCCGGGTCTGGGCACAGCTGAGGGCATCCGCTCAGGGCGAATTGCTCAAATTCGGGGCTCCTTACAGCCCCCAGACTGGAGACCTTCCCAAACAGGCCACAAACCAGTCCCACAGAGCGCTCAGCTGCCTGCCTGAAGCCTCACGAGCAAAACCCCTCCGACACCCCAGCAATATCCGTGCCCCAGATGGCCCCGGGCCTCAAACACAGGTGAGGGGTCTTAGAACCCAATCTCACCTACCCCGAACAAGTTCTGTCCGGTTCCAAGAAACCAGCCACAGATCCCTGGTCAATTTACCCTCTGGACCTTACCCACAAATCACGCTGAGCCAATCCTTTAGAATCTAACATCTAAAGGTTTATTGCTACAAGAAAGAAAAGCATGAGAGTGAGGTTGTTAAAGGATAATACATTACATGCATCGAATTTCCCAGTTCTCGATGCAGGCTCTAGCAGAGATGTTATAGCTGCTGGCTTAGAAGTCCTTGTTGCACATCCTAGGTTAGGATGGGTCCACAGTTCTTTCCGGCTCTTTGATCCCTGCACTGCTGCCTCTGGGATGAAGTGCTGAGCTGAGTACCTAGATGGAGTCAGCCACATGGCATATTTATACCTCCTTCCTGGTTTCTTCTTGGCTGCAGCAGGTCACCTGGCCAGCGGCCTATCCCTGTGTCCCCTGCTGGTAGCCCTTAGGTGTCAGGCCTCATTCCCGAGGTGTGTCCTTGGCCCACTGAGTGCTATTGTCCCACAGAGCCACGCTAATTAGCATGTCAATTAGCTCTGCCCAATGCTCAACCACATGCAGAGAAATATTCAGTATCCATACAAAGTACATGCTTATAACTTCACACACAGACATTATACAATCACATGAATAGCATACATAGGATTAGCAGACAGTAAGCTTCTATTCAACACCTCACATGGCCCCCTTCTATACCATTTTTGGGCCAACACCCCCACCTATGGGTGCAACAGTGATCTGGCTGCTTCCCTCACATTCGGTAACGTGACAACCACCACTGCCAATTCCTGGACATCTACATCAGATGATCAGGGAAGGTGCACAACAGACATGTCTTCTGAAACTCCAGCCTCTTCCAGAAGCCGCATGCCGGCACTTTGTTCCCTGACCGGACCATCAGGGTCAGGGACATGCTATGCCCATCTGTATTGTAGGGGATGCAGCCTACCCTCTTCTCCCCTGGCTCATGAAGCCCTACATGGGACACCTTGACCCCACTAAGGAATGTTTTAACACCAGGCTCAGCAGGGCCCGTATTGTTGTTGAGGGTGCCTTCAGGCATCCCAAAGGGAGGTTCTGTTGCCTCCTCACCCTGCTGGACCTCAGTGAACAGAATGTCCCCCAGGTGGTGGCGGCATGTTGTGTCCTTCACAATATTTGTGAAAGCAACGGGGAGACATTCCTACCAGGGTGGGGAGCAGAGGCTGACCAGATCGGCAGGGCCTTTGAGCAGCCGCTGAGGGGGCTATCCAGCAGGCCCATGAGGGAGCTATCCTCATATACATGAGGCCCTGAGAGTTTCACTCAAGGACCCCAGTGACACTCTCTCCTGAGCCTCCCACAAGGGGCTTGTGCATTACCTCTCTTTGCCTTTCCTCCCACACCCCTGCTTTCCCTTGCCCTCCCTTCCCCCCTCTACCTCTCCTCCCCTGCTCAGACAATAAAGTACACTTTTGGTTTGGAAACAATAAACTCTGTTTTTTTTTTAATTGGGGCAGATGTAACTGGGGAGGGACTGGGGAAAGAACCTGCGAAGAGGGAAGTGGAAAGGGAAAGAGGGGGAGGAGAGGCTCAGGGCAGGGTCTGGGAGTGGTGTCTGCATCGAATGGCCCCACCATCTCATGTGGGGGGACCTTGGAGGCCACAGGGGAGGGCTAGGAGGAGAAGCCGGAGGGGCAGGAGCCGTGGTGGGACCAGGCACCAGACAATCAATGACCATGTGGAAGACCATGCAGATGGATCAGCCCTGCTGCATCAGCCTCACCAGGCATCACAGTGCAGCTGGAGGTCCTTGTCCAGTCTCCGGTCCTGCCGGTCCATGGAGCGCTGCAGGGCTTGTAAGCCAGTGATATGCACACTCTGGAGGTCCTTGGCTCTCCGGCGCCAGCGGGTCACGCAGGATCGGGAGGATGGCGCAGGAGGTGTCGACCACTCCCCTCTCGCAGCTGGTTCAGCTGTGGAGAACAAAGAGATGGGCAGTCATTCTGGGAGACATTGTGAATGAAGCCTAGCCCCCATTCCTGAGCTGAGACCAAAAGCTCACAGGTCAGATGAAGGCAATGTGCTTTGAGCAAGGCCATCTGTGGCCAAAACAATGGGTCCCTTTCCTGCAGGGACACAGATGTCTTAGCAGGGAGTCTCACTATCCCCATGTCCCAGGGACAAGCAGGCATGGGAAGGTGCTGGCCATACTGGGAGCCTGCAGGCAGGAGGGGGACCACGGGGCAGATGGGCTTCTCTCTGTACCGTGCATACGCTGGGTCCAGCAGTGATGGTGTCCCAGAGGACAAGGACTTGTAACCCTGTCCTCTGGAGGAGAGGGGGGCAAGCAGTGAGTGGCAGATGCTCCTGTGCCTCGCTGTACTGTCCCTATGAGCAGATGCTTCCCCAAGCGCGCGCGTGCGTGCGTGCGTGCGTCCCCAGCCTCCTTCTAGTAGTGCCTGGTGTTGGGAATAAGGCAGGACTCTCCAGACACTCTATGCACCAGAGCACAAGGGTCCTCTGTTGCTGCTTCTTCTGTGTGCCCTGGACTGGTGCACCACGTGCACTCACATGCACACGCTGCTGCGTGATCCCCCGGCCAAGAAGGCTGAGTGAAGAGTATATAGCAGCCCCTCGCCGCCCGCCGCCTCCACCCATGTGTGTCTAGGAAAAGTAATGGCACTCACCTGAGGGGCCTTCCCTGGCTTCCAGGGATGATGCCCGGGAGACATTCTGAGAGGGGGGTACTGGCTCCAGGCCAAGCATGACCTCCTGGCTGGCAGGCAGTGAACTGGTGATGGCCTTGTATAGCTCCTCCTCTTCTTCTTCATTGGGTCTGCCCCCGGAAGGGCGACAACGGGTGTCTCCGGCCCTGTGTCCACAATGAGGGGGCAGAAGGGATGTGGTGGAGCTGTGTGTAATATGGGCAATCCTGCGGTGCTGCCCTGGAACGAGAGCTGCGCTCCCTGGCCTTGGCATAGGTTTGCCTAAGTTCTTTAACTTTCATGCGCACCTGCTCCTGGGTGCACATGTGGCCTTTGGTGACCAGGCTATCGGCCATCTGGCCATAGACATCCACATTCCTGCATCTGATGCAGAGATCCTGGAGGTTTGCCTCTTCTCCCCAGACCTCAGTGAGGTCCAGGATCTCTTCACCAGACCAGGAAGGCATATGCCTCTTCTCTCCTCGGGCAGGGTCCTGGGAGTTGGCTGTTGGTTCCCTTGCAGCCATGGAGGACTCAGTGGGAGCAATGGGGTCATTCATGGTGACATAAGGCACTGGTCTGGCAGCTTCTGTGTGGCTCGGGGTTGCCAGGGCTTGCTGTGTGCCACACACTGTTTCCCATGAGGCTGCAACTTTAAGGGCTGCTGGGGAAGGGAAGCTATAGAGTACTGATGAGTGTGGACTGAGTGGCCAGCAGGGCACCTGTGGGATTTCCTGGAGGCCACTTATTTTGAAATAACTCCAGCTGCCCTGTCTGCATATGTCCTAATCCGAAATAGCTGTTTCGGAATAGGCGTTACTCCTTGTACAATGAGGGTTACAGAATCTGGAGTAAGACACTCGTTATTTTGAAATTATTTCAAAATAACAGGCTTGCTGTGTAGACGCTCACAACATGATTTTGGAATAACAGCCGTTATTCCGAAATAACGCTGCTGTGTAGATGTGTTCTTTGTGTCCTTGCTAAAAGGAAAGAAAAAGTCACAACAGACACAAAATAATATGTTGTACCATGGACACTTGAAGTAATTGTCCCGTTTAGTTCAGCTCAAAGTCCCTATTCTAGAGGCTTTACCATTTGAAGACGAGAGCTGATTACAATTAATACCGAGAGAACAGAAATAAAAGGCTAAATTGGGCTCTGGTGCAAATAGGCATAGTTCTTTTTCTCATATCAGTTTTATACTGGTGTAAATGACCAAAGAATTGGTCCACTGAGGTTGATTCTAGATTGCAGGTGTGATGAGAGGATTGCTGTTTTGTGGGTAATTTTAGTATAACAGCGTAAGTTATATGAACCAAATTCTCTATTCTCATCTATGCATTACAGGGTAGTATACCTGTGAGGGATAGGTGTCTGATGCCACTATATTTTAGGCCTTTCCATCGTGTTTTCATTGGTTAAAATCTATGGTGATTCTGATAGGTAAATTGATAGGCATTTGGAGCAGATGACCGCAGCACCTTAGAATGTTGGACAACTATTTGAGAGAGATGCGGCCCATGTAGGTAAAAAACCAACTTGGAGTCATACTGTTTGAACTTTCCAGTCATTCAAAGACACTTCATGTAGATGGTGTCAAACTTCTTGTCAGTCTTGGTGGGAGACCATATTTTACTTCCACAAGTCAGAAAGCTGACCCTTGATATATTATCCTCAGCTTTGTCTCAAGGAGGAAGGGAGTACTTAATATATTATATGGACTTGGGAGGCAATTGAATGTATTCAGGGTGATGCGGAAGAAGACACAACTGGAGAAGGAAACAAGCATGGACAGAGTTGTAGGAGGAGATGAATGCAGAGGTCTAGGCTTGGACAGAGTTATGCGTTCAAGGTGACAAGAAATTCTTAATGGATACATGTTTATTTTCCCATTCTTTTTTAGCAATTCAAGGCATTATGATCTTCTGATAGTTTCTTCTGTCTGAAAATATTTATTTGCATTTGTTGTCACATGGATGGTTTTAGTGTCGCTAATTTCTTTTGATTTTTTAATACTGTAGATATTTGTGGTTGAGAGAATGTAAAAAGCGTAAGGATCTTGTAAGAGTGTGACTGAGATAATTAGTTATGAGTGAGACAGAACAAGCAATTAGAAAATCCATTAAAGGTTTTTTTCCACCTTTCTCATCTGAGTGCTGTAAGATATTTGATGTTATCAGAGATTTTAAGTATATCGTTGGAATGGAGTAGCATTTTAATAATGAAGTACAGATTGTGTTTTATTAAATGTCATGTTGTGCTCTGAGCTGAGGTATGTGTGTGTGTGTATGTCTCTCTCTCTCTCTGCCTTTGTTTGTTTGTGTGCCGCTCCCTAGGTCATGTTATTGAAATGGACCACAGCCAAGAACTGAAAAAGGGACTCCGTGCTATAATAAAGAGCATCAACAAGCTCTAGGCTTGCAGTGACTCTGGACTTGATTTTTCCCTTCTAATTACAGCACTGTAAATCACAAGGAACTCCTCTGAAGCCAGTGGTGTCACCGCTTTGTAAATGAGGGAGAATCAGGTCTTCTGTTGACTCAGACCTTCTGTAGTTCTGTAGTCATAACTAGCTACATTTTCAGTCTAATGGATGGCAAGTGAGGAAATGTCTTCCTCAAAAGAGGCCATTTGCTGATGCATCCAGCATAAAAGAATGAGGGTGTGTCTACACTGCACCATTATTTCGAGATAACTAGCATTATTTTGAAATAACACTGCAAGCGTCTATACAGCCATTTGGTTATTTTGAAATAATTTTAAATTAACAGATGGTTTATTCCGAAATCTGTGAACCTCATTCTACGAGGAATAATGCCTATTCCAAAATAGCTATTTCAAAATAAAGCGTGTGTGGATGCTCCACTGCTGCTCTTTCGAAATAGCCCCTCAGCACAACCCTTCTAAGTTATTCTTCTTCCGTGCTTCCTGGGGCTCTAAATTGAGATAGCACGTCTCCATTAGAGAAGCCTAAAAATTAGTCTGAGGCAGGCTTCCCTTCAGTGTAGACGTGCTATTTTGAAATAAGCTATTTTGCAATAACTATTCCAGAATAGCTTATTTTGAAATAAGTGTGCAGTGTAGACATACCCTGAGGGCCCCCGCAATTAGCCTAAGTATGGTTTGATTTTTAAACTGCCAGACTGGGAGTCCTGGCAGCTGATGTTCTCTGTTTGTCCACAGGATGGGTCCCGCACATACAATGGCATTATGGCCTTCCCACTGCTTCCTCTGTCCATGTGTCTGATTCTGACCTGTGGTAAAGTATACTCCCCATATGAATGTTGTTCTGGAAGACATATGGGCCCATACAAAAATTCCTCAACTCTCTGGAGGTTTTGCAGGGCAACTGTGTCTCTTCTCATCATGAACCCAAGCTTTTCTCTGACTTAAGATATTCTTGCTTTTCCTCTTCCTCCTTTAGAGCCTGATCCAGTTCCCACTAAAGTGAATGCCATGTTAGGTTGGAGTGAATATTTTATCAACTAAGTTGTTATTCAGCAGAGGCTCTCTGGACTGTAGAGTAAGGAGAGGGGAAGTAACTAAGTGATGGAGAACAGAACATAAAGTAATGTGAGACTGAAATCTAATCAGGCTTCTCTCAAAACTGATTCCAGCATCAGAGAGCTCAATCTCACTGGAAGTGGAAATTACACAGACTTTTGAAAGAGCATTCTAGGAAAGGAGGCAATTGGATTGCTGTTCATCTTATACAACCAGAGAACTGAGATCATTTATTCGTTTAGTTTCCAGTATATGTCATTATATTTTACTTTTCAGTCCTTATAAACCTCCTCTTTTCTGCTTATGTATGGTAACTCTCCAAAGATAGGATGGGAAGCAGGGAGTCAGCAATATCTGCTTTGGGTATCATTACTGTTGCTACATTGCAACCCCATTCCTCATTACTGTACTAATAATATAATTATTGTTACTTTGGATCTAAAACAATTAAGAGAAGTTGTGCATAAGTAGTTCAGCAGTAAAGGATATTTGGATACTGGCTTTGCCTGTAAAACCTGTCTTTACTGTATCAAACTATCAGATTCATAAACTTATATATTTATGCTTAAAGAAAGCTTAGCAGACTTAAATGCATTGTCTTTTAAAAAATTCAAAACATAGCAGACTTTGTAAATTTGATGATGACTAGAAGTTTTTCTTTCTACCTCGGGTACTGTTATGTCCCCTCTTCCCCACGTTGCCATAGCATCTGAATGTCTCACAGCCTTTAATGTATGTAGTGATTGAACACATCTGTAAAATAGTGACGTGCTGTTATCACTGGGTATCACCAAGGAGTCCTTAGACCAGGGCTACTCAACATGCAGCCCATGGGCCACGTGCGGCCTGTTTGTTTGTGGTCCATGCTACGGTTTGGGTTTACATGGGAATCAACACGCAGCCCGCGGGTGGGATCCCTTGAACATCACCTCCACTAGAAACACGCTCCACAATGGCAAGTCAATATAATGGTCTTCTGTTGATATGCATTTTAGTAATTACATTCCTGGACTGCCATTGCTCATTAAAAGTGCTGTCATGTGGGTGGAAATTGGGTAGATATTGCATTTTATTAATATCTGCAGAATTAACTTAAATGAGGCCTGCATGTTGGGTAGTCTTACTGTAATCTTTGTATTCATGCCCATTAGTGTGAAAGAAGCTATTTGCATATGTATTTGCATATATATGGAAGCACACTTAAGTTGCGGCCCTCAGGATATGCTATATCATTGTGGCTCCTGGGGCTTCCAAAGTTGCGTAGCCCTGGCTTAGACTGTAGGCCCCTCAGGTGCAAAATAACAGTTGAATGTGCCTTTGGTTATCTGAAGCATCAGTGACATTGTTTATTTATAAGGCTGGACATATAAGGATTGCAGTAATTATTGCTGTGTGCTGTGTTCTGCATAATATCTCTGGAGCAAAGGAGGAAAAGTTTCTGCAGAGGTGTAGTAGCTGTCTCTGAACTAGAACAGCAAGATGCAAGAGCTATTAGAAGAGCCCAGTGAGGAGATATGCTGTTCAGTAAGGCTTCGAAAGACAGTTTTAGTAGTAAGCCAGAGCAGTGTACATTACAGTAGTGTGCTGTACCTGGCCTTGCTCTACTGCAATCTGGTATAAATCTTCTTGTGATTGCTGTGTATGCAGGAATATAACACTGTCTATGCACATATAAATATTGTTTGTGAATGAAGATATGTGTGACTGTAACATGGTGCCACTCACGATCATGGAGCCTCCTGCTGGTCACTCTGGGGAATTAGCTCTGCTCAGCATTGGAGTGGGTTGTTATTGTTGGATATATATATATTTTTTTGTTTGTTTGTTTGTTTTGTTAATAGCTCCGTCACCTTGCATTAGGACCTGCATCCTCCTAGACTGCAGTGCCCTTCCCTCCAGGTACTGTCCCACAGGAGTGCCTTCACGCTCTGGGATCCTGCCTCTCAGGGAATCCCCAACTTTCTCTGGCCTCAGTGACCCTAATACCAGTCGTCATCAAGCCCCTTACTTCAGGGGCAAACCGGAGTCTGACAGGGCCACTCAACATAGGCAAGGGGGTGTGGACATACTGTCTTTGCCTGCCCTGGCTGTCTCCCGGCAACCCTAGTATCCCTTCGGTCCCTGTCACTGGACCTTAGCCTGGGACTACTCAGGCTGGAGGTCCCCTGGCTTGCGCTGACTTTCCCCAGCACTGCTCTGTCTATGGTACCCTGCCTAGCAGGCAACTAGGTCCTTCTTCCTCCAGGGCTAGAGTGAGAGTCTGCTCAGTCTTGCCAGCCATCTCTTTTATACAGCCTTCCTGGCTTCTGATTGGCTCCCACCAGGCCTCTCATGATTGTCCCCTAGCAACAGCCCTTTCCCAGGAATATTTTAACCCTTCTTTATCAAGAGCAGGGTGACTACCCTGCTACAGTGACATATTGCAGTAACAGGTAATCAGTTGTTGTCAGACCTGCTCAGCACCAGTCAGGATATATTGTGAACCAATAAAGATGAATTTTGTTTAAAAAAGTAGAATTTTATTCTATAATATGAAGTAGGCAATTTAAAAAATAACTTTTAAACATAATAAAATGTATGAATTAACTTATGAAGAGGAAAAAACTTAATTGGGGTACACCCACACCAACTGTGGCTTTCACAGGTTAGTATATGAAGCTGTAATTGTCTTAAATTTCCCCCTGGGTGCAGTAGTATAGTTAATGCCCTGACCCCAATGTTATGTGGAGTGTTAAGGAGGATATGGGGAGGTCCCAATATTGAGTCCTCTATAGGCGGAAGATGGAAGCGAGTTTGGGATTGTTCAACCTGCAGGTTTGCCAGAGTCTGCAGCATCTCTGCTGTCAGAAGTGTGAGCATGTCCTGCTCCATATCCCTCTGTTTTTCCTGAGTCTGTCCCCTCTCCATTCTGCTCTTCTCCAGGTTATCTGCAAAGGTGATTCCCCAGGCCCTGTGCTCATTCTCAGATGCAGCACTGGCTTACAAGATCTCTTGTAACATGTTATCCCAAGTTATCTTTTTTTCTTCTCCTCATCTGGCTCTGGTATTCAGTGGGTGTGGAGGGCACTGTGAAGGCTGCAAAGGCAGCTACTGCAGATACAGCACACAAAGGTACCTTTGTCAGTGTATTGACAACAAAAATAAAAACTTAAGATGATGAATTCACTCCCCTGGTGCCCCAAAAGTTGTAAGCACTACAATCTCACTTCTTGGGATTGATTCAACACGGCGCCCATCACAGGACCTGCCATTGTGAGTATAGCCCTCCAGGGGGTGGGGAAATGACGTGGCAATAATTCAGTTACATTTTAGTTGTATAGGGCAAAAGAACTGAGTACTGGCACTGTTCTCCACAGATGGTGTTGTTTTTATCTGATACCTCAATCCCGAGGGATAAGAAGCAAAGAGAGCACAGCTGCTGCTGGCATTCTGACACTACCCAGCCCATACACTGCTAGCCTGCGTATGGCAGTGGTGCCTGCTTATGGAATTACTGAGTGGTTTGGAAAAGCGGCTTACTGTGGCTGAAGGAAGAAGGTAGCCTTCCCCAGAAACCTTTGCCAGGTTTCAAGTTAGTGGGGGAGGTCTAGGTTGGATATTAGGAAAAACTGTTTTTCTAGGAGGGTGGTGAAGTACTGGAATGGGTTACCTAGGGAGGTGGTAGAATCTCCATCCCTAGAAGATTTTAAGTCTCGGCTTGACAAAGCCCTAGCTGGGTTGATTTATTTGGGGTTGGTTCTGCTTTAGGCAGGGGACTGCACTCAGTGACCTCCTGAGGTCTCCCAGCCCGAGGATTCTACGAATATTTCATTGAGATCTCTATGGAGGATTGATGGGACCTCCCAGAGCACATAAACAAACTGCTCTGTATGGCTCCTGCTGCCTAACTCCAGAGGGGAATGAAAATCAGATAGCAACTCTACTTCTCTTGCTTGCTCCACTACCTCTTCTGTCACGAGTAAAAATTAACAAATCAAAACATGTGTCCTGCAGCTTTGTGGTGCCATCCCTGTAATTTCAAAGTAAACTACATATTTAGCAGAGGTTTCTTCCCCTCTATCAGACTCACCAGTGCTAAACAAGTCGGAATGGCTGGACTGTGTTTGGTTAAAAAATAGGTCCTGGCATGCTGCAAGGCTACATAAGAACATAAGAACGGCCGTACTGGGTCAGACCAAAGAACGGCCGTACTGGGTCCATCTAGCCCAGTAGCCTGTCTGCCGACAGTGGCCAGCACCAGGTGCCCCAGAGAGGGTGGACCGAAGACAATGATCAAGCGATTTGTCTCCTGCCATCCTTCTCCAGCCTCTGACAAACAGAGGCCAGGGACACCGTTTCTGTCCCCTGGCTAATAGCCTTTTATGGACCTAGCCTCCATGAAATTATCTAGCTTCTCTTTAAACTCTGTTATAGTCCTAGCCTTCACAGCCTCCTCAGGCAAGGAGTTCCACAGGTTGACTACACGCTGTGTGAAGAAGAACTTTCTTTTATTAGTTTTAAACCTGCTACCCATTAATTTCATTTGGTGTCCTCTAGTTCTTCTATTATGGGAACTAATAAATAACTTTTCTTTATCCGCCTCTCCACACCACTCATGATTTTATATACCTCTATCATATCCCCCCTCAGTCTCCTCTTTTCTAAACTGAAAAGTCCCAGTCGTTTTAACCTCTCTTCATATGAGACCTGTTCCAAACCACTAATCATTTTAGTTGCCCTTTTCTGAACCCTTTCTAAGGCCAAAATATCTTTTTTGAGGTGAGGAGACCACATCTATATACAGTATTCAAGATGTGGGCGTACCATGTGGGCTAGGGGGGTAGAAGTGGGGTGAGGGTAGAGGTCTGGGGGGAAGAAGAGGCTGGGGATCCAGAAGCAGGCTCTGGCTGGGAGATTTACCTGTGAGACAATTGGCCCAGTTCCTTTCTCAGGCAGGAGCCAGCCCTGCCTCCGCACAGGCTGCAGGGCCAGTGGTGCTTTTTGCGTGCTGCCTGTTCTTGAAACAAGCAGCTTCCATTGGCCAGAAACCAGCCAATGGGATTGTGCTGGGGGCAGCCATGAAACACCACTCCCCACTCCGCTCCGGGCTCACAGTTTGTGGAACACAAACAGCCTCACAGCTGCTTTTCTGAGCAGAGGGCAGGGGTGGGGTAAGCAGGGGGAGTCTGCTGAGATTCCCTGCTGTGTCTGCAGGCTGGATCCTGCGGCCTGGTGGGCCGGATCCAGCCTGCGGATGGTGTTTTGCCCAGGCCTGGCTTAGAGTCTGCAGAGACTCTGATGGATCTCTTGGAGCTTGTTGGGGGAATAGACTTTTGAGGCAGAATTCCCTCCTGTACCTCTCCTGTCCTCCTTCATCATTCAGATGTAAAGATTCACATCTGTGCATGAAAACAAGTGGGAATCAACGAGGCTGAAAATTGAAAGGTTTTTACTACATAAATTTCATTTGTTATGTAAACATAGTTGTTACCTCTCCTGGCATAGAATAAGAAATCTTTCTTTTCTCTGACAGATACAGTTATCATCAGATATTCCCTGGGCTTAACACTAAGCGAGAACTTTTCTTCTAAAGCAACTAAAAGAAAAGGACAATACAAAAGGTATTGCATTTCTGCAGTTGATTACCCGTCTGTTCTCCTTGTGTAATTTTCTGCTTTGATACCATATTAGGGTTTTAATTCATTAAGCCTTTTTTTTACATTAAAGATTATTTCTCTTTTTTGATCCTTTGTAAAATTCATTCGTTCTTGCTCTACTAGAGATCCAAAATCTGTTACTAGAGAAGCACAGTAAAAGAGGTGAGAAGAAGAGAAGGGGAAGTTGTAGTCAAGGTGAGAATACAAGTTGTGTAAGACAAACAAAATAGACTGTGATTTTAATATTTGGTCTCTGTAGTAATGGACCCATGGGTAATGATGAAATTCAAGCCCTAGGCAAGACCATTCCTTATCAGCTTGTTCTTCTTTGATACCACCCTATTTAGTTTTTAATGTGTCCATCTCATCTCATTTTCAGTTTCTTAACTCTCTGCTCTGAAACTCCCCATTTACCTTCTGTTTATCCTTCTAGTGTGATAATATGCCCTCCTCCTATGTGACCTCCTCCTGCAGTCATGATTCCAGGGGATGGAATACACAGTCTCTTAGGCAAGATAGTCTTTTCACAGAGCCCTGGTCTACATTAGGGAGTTATTTTGAAATAACTTCCCTTATTTTGAAATAACAAGCCGAGCTTCCATACTCCTGCTTTCCACAAGGAATACTGCTTATTTTTAAATAATTATTTTGAAATAACAGGAGTGTGGACACTCCATTTCTGCTATTTCAAAATAACTGCTCCCCAGAGTCATTCAAAGTTACTCCCCAGTGCTTCCTGGGGCTCTAAGTTGAGGTAGCACGTCCACATTAAGGGAGCCTACCTTAGACTAATTTTGAGGCTTCCCATAATGTGGACATGCTATTTCAAAACAGTTATGTCAGGAGTTATTATTTCAAATAAGTTATATTGAAATAATTTCGTAGTATAGACATGCCAGAAATGTCACCCTGTGTCTAAACTTGGCACTTGTGAAGCCACCTAAAACTGTGGTCACAGATCTCCAAAATGTTGCTGAGTCAATTCCAAAATGAATGTTTGAAATCAAGTTCCTGCTCTGATTAGTGATAGAATTGATGCAAGTGCAAATAAAATAAAAAACCACATCCTTTGTTCTACAGACTAATTAGAATAGGAGCACTAACATTCTCAGCTTCTGTGATTTCAGCTTCCTGTATGTTTTTAATCTGGGTGTTCATGCTTCATAAATTCCATTATTCAGCAACAACAGTGCATCAAATATTAAAATAATTTCTGATTGTTTTTCTAAAATATCATTCCATTCTATACACTGCTTTCCCTGTCTCTGTCTAGATGAATTAAAGCCTTAGCCAAGCATTCTTCTAAAAATAACTTGACTGTGAAATAGCTCTCCCAGTTCTCTAAATTACCAAGTTTCATATCACTTTCCTGATTTTACTTCTTTGCCCTTGAATTTTATGATTATTTTTGTTAAACGTTGTCTGTGGTTTATGTGTCAAAGCAGGAGGTGTATGTAATTCATATTAAAGATTTTGTAGGAAGGATTCTGAAGAATTTATTTTGCACTTAGTGCTTGAATATTCTTCGCCACTTACCTCTATTACTTATGTAAACTTAATAAAAATGAATTACAAGATATGTTTATTACAGCTAAAAACCTGTTTAAACAGCCCAGGTTTTTGGTGTAAATAGTGGAGAGAATTATTATTAAACATTTGATGTGGTGAGACAGTAAAAGCAAAATTTAATTATTTTCCTGCTTCTTAGCATAAGCATTAACAGAGTAGTTATTAAAAAGGGATGGTTAAATCCAAAGCTAGTTTCTGGGGCAGATCTTACATAATCATCCAGAAGCTAAATATATCTAATGCTATCAGTTAGGCACTAGTTGAAGGAAAATATCTTACTGATGGGGAGCTTCAGCTATGAAAATCATTGGGAGTTAGTCAGAGGGCGCTGAGAATGTGATATTCAACTAATGTGGCTCTGGAAGGAAAAAGGGCACTGTATGACAACATTCGCCTTAAAGGAAATAATTGGAATTCTCAAACGGTTAAGTGGAGTAAGGCTCTAATCCAACCTGCCTTTGAAAATTTACAGTGGGATCTGAACTTTGCATTTCAGCCCAATGTTTAATTATTGATCCCCACTTTGGTCCATGCTCCGAGTGTGCTACTGACAAGAGCTTCTATTAACAGCACTTGCCGCCATTAAACTAACTGAGGTGAGTGTTCAAACTACTACTCTTGAGTTCTTTTTTCACAAATATTGTAATGGTGAAACAGACAGTTACTGGATTCCCTGATGTTAGAGGAATATTCTCTATCCTCATCAGTCAGTCTCTCTTCTGCTTCTCCTTACTGGGGAAACCAGGTAGCCCCTAGATCATTTCTGCACTCTGACTTTTGCAGAGTTGGTGATTGCTGTTCTGCAGGAGAAGCAAAGAATCCCGCCAGGATAACACTTTGTTTTCAGTGAGAGAGGGGAATCTCTTGTAACTGAAGTAAGAAGTGGGTCAGTGTATAAATCAAAAGGTATAAATAGTTGGGGTCCAGTATGTATATTAACATGGCATTTGCAAGGAGTTAGCTGTCTTCGAAACTAGCCAAACAGCAATGCTTCCAGCCCCAGCCTTAACTTTCTGCTGCCAGGGGGAGGTGTTCGGTATTTTTGGTTAAACCATTTGGCAACCCTACTTGTTAACAGAAGTTTTTGTTGTAATAGTTATACCCTGTTATATTTCTCATACAGTTGGGAACACATTTTGCATTCTGCTTGCTTTTCCAACTTCAGTATGAAAATGGATCTGATTGCTATAGGCTGCAAGTTTGCGGTATCACATCAGGGCTGGGCCTGCTTGCTCAACTGATAAGGCAGAGCCATGATTTCTGAATACACACATTTTTCATAGGGCTTGCTAGGTTTAAACACTACAGATGCCTTGGGACCTAATTGTCAGAGCTGCTGAGCACACACTGCTCCACACACACTGCTCCATTTGAAGTCATCCCTGAGTCATAGGCCTGGTCTCTGCAACTGCTTTGTATGAAGCCGGCTAGGACTCTGATGTAGCATGCCTCCTCTCCAAGTTTTAGGCAGACACTTGGCATGTTAAATTTCAGTCCAAATGTATAAAGTTTGGCACAGCTAGAAGTTCTTAAAAAAGGATCTGAAAACAAAAGTGTCAAGCAATGCTAACGGTAGGAACTGCCTATATAATAAAAAGTGTTTCTGGCAAAGTGTCTGAGTGTAATATTGTAAGTGTAAGCATTGTCTGCATTAGTGAAAGATGTGTGGAAGTTCAGGGTATTTTTTCAGGGCATTTATTTGGGCCAGTACCAATCTGTGGAATCACTATGGCTCTTTGACTTGTCCAATTGTATGAACAAAGCATAATATATTATTCTTTGATGGCTAAATTCTGCTGTTGGTGCAACACTAATGTCAGTGCATCAGTACCTAGAGGAGACTTGGTCCTGTGTTTGGAAGATCAAGTGCTAAGATCTGTGCTTCCAGAAGTAAAGATGTTAAATTGTAGTTAACTGACTAGTTGAGCAGTTGATGGAATTTCGATAGGCGCTTCCGCATTCCTCCTTGGAAATGTACAAGAGCCCCATGCAGAACTCTGCGTGCAGCCCAGGTCCAGTGGGAAGTTGCGCTGACTCTGGGATGCACGCAGGTGCCTGCTTTGAAATGCATAAAGAGTCACCAGTCTCCTGCTGATCCTGAGCTCCATGCTGCGCTACATGCCTTGCGGAACCCGGGGTCAGCTGTGTGGCTGCCCCTTTGAAATGCCGAAGTGGCGTTCAGAGGGGCAGCACTGTGGAGCCCTTTCCCATCTGATCCCGGGCTCTGCGTGGCATTTCAGCAGAACCCAGGATTAGCTGGGGAGTCCCCAGCTGACCCCGGGCTTCACAGCACTCCGGTGTTTTAAAGGGGCAGCGCTGCATAGCTGAGCCGTGGATCAGCTGTGCTGCAGCTGCCCCTTTGAAATGCTGCCTTGAGGTTTCAAAGCGGCAGCATGGCAAAGCTGATCCCCAGCTCAGCTGTGTGGCACTGCCACTTTGAATGACCCCTTCTTCCTCCCCCTTTGCTGCCTCTGGAATCGACTAGTCAACTAACTATCCTATAAGCATTTGCTTATCAGATAGTTGACTAGTCCTTAACATCCTTATCCAGAAGCCACCAATACCTTGTTCTACAGAGCATGGGAGTTAATTGTTGGGGTTCATGACACTATTTCTGCCTCACAGACAGACAGCTACACTCGGGACCAGGATGTTGTTGTTATCTGTAACAAAGACTATTTTATTGGTAGTGTTAACAAGACATTTATGTGTCAGAATCCATCATATTAAATGATGAGTTTCTGAGATTGTGATAAAAATGTATCAGTTTTTCCTGCTTTTGATTGCTTATGCATGAATAGGCTGATTATTTGAGTTGTCTAGTGAACTGAGAACATTTGCATCTTGCACATATTCATTAGTTTCCAAATATATATTTGCCTTGTGAAACTAAAAAGCTGCAGTATTGTCCCAGAGAGAACTGGATTGTACTTTAAATTTCCATGGCTAAATTGACATGTGGGCTAAATAGATGCATCTCTATTGACTGAAGCGGGGCTGCCCTCTGCTTTCCCCAGCTCTGAATTTGTCCCATAAGATTATAGAGACAAGTGAAGCACTGATCTGTATGGGTATGTCTAGACTACATGCCTCTGCCGACAGAGGCTTGTAAATTAGACTACCCGACATAGTCAATGAAGCGGGGATTTAAATATCCCCCACATCATTAAAATAAAAATGGCCGCTGCGCTGTGCCGACGATCAGCTGAGCCGGGCACAGCATGGCGGCCATTTTTATTTTAATGAAGCAGGGGGATATTTAAATCCCCACTTCATTGACTATGTTGGGTAGTCTAATGTACATGCCTCTGTCGCCAGAGGCATGTAGTCTAGACATACCCTAAGTGTCTACCCAAAGCTGGGAATTACACCTCCAACTCCAGTGCAGATGTATCTTTAGAATGAGACAGACTCTTCCTGGATAGAATTAGGGCTCTTGGGTCTCATTCTGGTTCTACTCTATCTTTATGCTGATGTAACAAACTTCAGTGTCATTTGTCCAGTTTAAAATAACCATGGAGCCGATAGCCTCACTGGGCCCCTAGGCAAGGCGGGGAAAGAGGGCGGCTTTGTGCTCCTGGAATGGGTGGGGCTTCAGGCAGAAGGGGCAGGATAGGGCTAGGCAGCCCTCAGTGCTGTGCCTCCCCAGGCAGTCCTCAGTTCTGCCTCATTGGGGGCAGCGGTGATGGCAGGAGCTCTGAGTCTTTTTGCATCATTGGGCCCCAGGGCAGCTGTCCCCTTTGACTCCCTTGCCAGCAGGCCTGATAACATGAGATCTGAATTTGTCCCTATTTCTCAATGAGTCAGAAGCTGCCATATGGCAGAGTTTTTTTCAGATCCCTTGAAGAGGTGGTGAAGAAGCCACACATCCCTTAGGAAAATGGGGAAGAGATTTAAAAAACAAGGTAGACATTTAGTGAAACAGAAAAAGGGATATATATTTTCCTCTGTGCACAAAGAGCTGTTAGAGAAGCATGTTTTGAACTCTGCAGGACAATTTTTCTTGCAATACAAATTTGGTCACGGGAGAAATACCATGGTGGATATTTATTGGATTCATACTTGTAAAAAAATGTCCACTTTGATGCATATGTTTGCATTACTTCCATAAGCATTAGTGAGAGTTGCCCTCATAAATCCACTGAGAACAGAGCACTAGAACTCCAAACATTTATTGTTAGTCAAGAATGTATGTACACAGTTTTATTGGAACTAGCCTTTCTTTCGCTGTAATCTACAGATCTCATTTAGCTACATGCAGCTCTGCACTTCTACAACATAAAAGAAGTAAATCTCTCAATAGCCTGAAATCAAATTAGGTCTGTGTTTATCTACAGGTTAAAACACCCAACCACCCTGCCTCCCTTGAATGTAAATAATTTTACTGATAAACAAATCTAAACTGTGCGCTTTGGATCTGAGATTAAGTAGCTTTGTGTTTTTATCTTGGTGGTACTATTTATAGACTCAATTAACTCCTCATCATTGGGATAAGTCATTTGACACATCTGTTGCTGAGCTCAGACACACACTCCTCTGTAGGGTCACAGTTTGATTTCTTCCTCTCATCTCAAAATAACCACTTTATAACTAATATCTATTACCTTAAGCACTTGCCTATCAACATTATTATTGTACTCTTCATATTCTATGAAACTGTCCTTTGTAACTGAATGGATTCCCTGATTCCTGTCGCTTGACATATCCTTTTCTTTGCTATCATGACCACATTTTCCATGAAAAGATGAGGCTGCCAGCTTTCCATATTCTGCTGTAATGTTTTTGTAGCAATATTTTGCTGCAGAAAGGGTCTCCTTTGCGTTGACTGTTGAGATTACTCCCTACTTGCCTAGTCTCTTGATGTTAAATTTTTTAAAATGGTGATTAACTATAAATGTATGGAGTCTGGCAATTCACAGCTTATAGTCAACTGCAGACCATGATGACAGAAATGTTAGTATAGCATTACTCCTTGGAATTGCCAGTCTTGTGTTAATTTAATATAACATTTTCCAGAATTAATATTCCTTGCATTGCTTTATATAATTTTATATAAATTTTTTTAAGGAGAATGTTCTAGTGAAACAATAGCACAGTAGTTTAATTTGTCTCTGTTTGGTGCATATACCATTTTGAGCCATCGTGGAAGGTGACACATGATGCCTTGCACTTCCACACAAAAGACCAAAGCGCCATTTTCTGGCCGATCATTGGACCTCAGAAGAGTACAGGATACAACTGACCAATATTCCCTCTAATCTTTTCCATCCATGTGCAGATTTTTTCCATCTATATGTGGAATAAATTTTCTGTGTGCACCATGGCATGTGTTAATGTGCACTACCAGTAGAAATGAAATAGAGGTAAATCAGCTGGACAGCATTGGGATTTCTCCTGAGCAGCCGCCTTAGTGCACAGCTTACAGGGAACACTGCCACTGACTCCCTTAACACTGATGGGCCCCTCTAGACAGACTTTATCAGTACCGATGACCACCATCATAGTGCAGACATTCCATTTCTCTTAGAAACATTGGAATCTCTACTCCTTGATACCAGCATTGCGGTAATGAACATTTCTTGGTCTCCTGAATTCCCAGTGGTATAGAGATAGAAAACAATATCCCTCAGCTTCCCTCTCTAAACCCCTTATCCTTCAGAGGAGACTTTTGAGAACAGGAAGCAAAATGGATAAATAAATTACTCCAGCAACAACCTTTCATCATCCTCTCCAGAGTGAATCTGTTATATCTCCTCCACCAACTAAGGTAGATGACTTCAGACAATTTCAAGACCTTACCAAGAGCGTGGTAGATTCACTTCAGGTCCCATATGAAGAAGTAAAGGAGTTGCGACACAAGCTGCTAGACATCCCTCCATACAGCCTCATGATCTCGTAGTGCACTAGTCCCATCCAAAATCATCTCCCAAACACCTGCCGTGATACCACCAACATGCAAAAGGGCAGATAAAAATATTATGTCACCTTTCAAGACATATACTTTCTTTTTTCCTATCCATCATCAAATTCCCTTGTGGTAGATGCTGTATGTGAATCTGGCAGGCAGCATCCTGCTAAATAAACACCCCGTTACAAGGATTTGAAAAGACTGGTTCTATTTGGCAGGAAATTGTACATATCAGGAACCCTGCAGTTCGTAATTGTGAATTATCGGATCTTGATGGCTAAATGTAACTATATCAATTATGGAAAACTCAGTGACTTTATTGTACATATCCCAAATGATCAACAAGAGCCATTTCAAACCATCAGTGCTGAGAGCCAGCTTCTGGCAAGAACAGTGCAGATTTCATTAGATGATGTGGATACAGCTGCCTGCTCCTTATCAACTCTGGCAGTAATGAGAAAAGCTTCATAGCTTCACCTTTTGGGCCTCCAAAGAGAAGTCTAAATGACTGGGGAGGACCTTCCAGTTGAAGGATCCAAACTCTTTGCAGAGAAAATAGATGGTTCACTGCACACATTAAAAGATTCGAATCATGTTGCATTCACTGAGGATCCACATGACTGCACAGAAAAGAAAATTCAGTGCATCTCAGGTATCCCAAAGATCCCAATCTGTCCAGTTTCCTTCACCCCAGAGAGGCTACAAAACCCAGCAGAAAAGACAATGGGTATAAAAAAAGGACACTGTCTTGTTCTTTTTTTGACAAAAGGGGGAAAAGAGTACATCATAAGAACAAAAGAACATAAGAATGGCCATACTAGGTCAGACCAAAGGTCCATCTAGCGCAGTATCCTGTCTGCTGAAAGTGGCCAACACCAGATGCCCCAGAAGGAAGGATCACAACAGGTAATCCTCACATGATCCCTCCCCTGTCACCCACTTCCAGAGAAACAGAGGCCAGGGATACCATTCCTACCCATCCTGGCTAATAGCCATTGATGGATCTAACCTCTATGAATCTATCTAGCTCTTGTTTGAACCCTGTTAAAGATCTAGCCTTCACCGCATCCTCTGGCAAAGAGTTCCACAGGTTGACTGTGCACATTCATACAAATGTGTCCTGGAAATCCTCTTCAATAATTATTCAATCCACTTTACCTCCCTCCAATCTCCCCTTCCCTTTTCAGGGACCCTTCTCACCAGTGCCTGTAACATCAGGAAATAAATCCTCTTCTAAACCATGATGCTATACTACTAGTTCTCACTCAGCAAAGAGGGAAGGGTTTCTACTCCAAATATTTCCTCATACCAACAATGGAAGATGGAGATCCATTTTGGATTTGGGATCACTAAGCAAATATGATAAGGCATACATATTTAAGATACATGAGCAGCAATAATTTCATTGCTGGACCAAGGACACTGGTTCTTGGCTCTTGACCTACAAAAGGCCTAATTTTATATTATGATTCAGCCATCCTACAGGAGATTCCTGAGATTCACCCTAGGTTAAGACCATTTTCAATATAGAGTGCTTCCATTTGGCCTATTATGCGCTTCCAGCGTGTTCCCAAAGGTCCTATCTCTGGTAAAATAGGTCCCATCTTTGTAAATTAGTAATCATAATATATCCATTTTTAGATTACTTCCTACTCAAGGCATGATCTTTCGATGATGCCCAACAGCCACACAAAAGACTCCAACTGGACACTCAAAAATTGTCTGACTCCACTGCAACATATGAAATTCTCAAGAGCTTATCTAGATGCAGTGAAGGACAAAGTCTTTTTCCCACTACACAGGTTCAGTACCCTACCCATGTCAATCAACACAATCAGATCAGTCCCCAGATCTCGGGCAGAAATTGTCTGTAACTACTGGGGCACATGGCATCACATACCATTGTAATAAATCACGCATAGCTCCCCATGTGTTACCTTAAGGCATAGCTCGAGACACCAGACAAATTGAAGAATCACTGGTAATGTCCTCAACAGTCAAAGACTCCCTCAGATGGTGACAGATCTTCAGAATATCTGTGCAGGAGTCCTCTTTGCTCAGCCATCTTCAATGTTGATACAGACAACCAGATCCACTGATGGGCTGGGGAAGGGACATTTAGGAGTAAACTAGAGCTAAATAACAGCACAAAACACTGAGATCCAGGGCTGGTGGCTGTAAATAAACTTTATGGGACCACAGGAAACTTGGCCACACCCATGGTAAATGGACATCCAGCTAACTGAAATCATGTCGGACCATGGATGTTGCCAGTCTAGAGATGTTCAACCTATGTTACAGCTGAACGGATCTAATACTTATTTTTCCTTTTTATATAGGAACTAGATCCAGTGCTCTTGTTAGCTACTTGCTACGATACCTCCCAAAAACTAGAGTTTTCAAGTGCCTTAGTAGCCCTTGGAAAGAGGTGTTGAGGGAGCTATACATGGTCACCTCCTCCCCTCCCCCCATTTGCTGGTTGACTTGTACTGAGAAGAGAGTTGAGTGAAGCATTCTCCAATGGTGCACACTGAAAGGTTTTGTAAACACCAATTATAAAAAAGTAATAAAGGAACCTAAAATGGTTAATGTGGAGTATGATGGAAATATCTGTTTTACTATAAATAGCATGTGCATCTTTGTTTACCTATGTGATATTATCCTGCCTGACACTATAAATAAATCAAAGGATGCTGGAAGGAGGAAAATAATAGGAGACCAAACAATGGCACAGATAAGGTATTGTCATAGGTCCATAGGTCTTTGGGAGAAACAATGCCTAATCTGTCAATTGGGGAGTACCCTGACCTGGCTCCATCTTGATAGGAAAAGTGTATTCTTCCCAGGCAAATGTAGGATAAAAGAAATATTAAAACCTTTGAAGATGCTAGCCCAAGCAGAAAGTGGGGAGGTTTGAGCAGGTGGTTTGGATAAGCTGGGTAGGAGTGTTTGGCAGAGAAAGACACAAAGTGTAGCAAGATACTAGGATGAATGGGATATTATAAAGGACCAGTGGAACAATACCTACAATATGTCATGTAATCAGTTCTGAGCCTCTAAATACCAGAAATAATTTATCAAAGTTGAGAAAATTCAGAGACCAGCCTATTTGATTAAAGGTAGACAAGAGATTGGAAAAACATGAATATAAATATTTATGTTGGAATGTACTCTAACTATCCATAAGTATATAAATGGTAGGGATCAAATGGGGAAGGGAGGGAGGAAATGGTGCTGTGGTACTCTTCCCAACTCTACTCACAAAATTAATCCCACCTATCTGAATTGCCAGAATGATGGTGTATTCACAGTAGAATGTTCAGATGTTCAGAATATGATTAATACCTATGTTCTCTGTTCCTCCTCAAGTATGGCAATGGGCTCTGCTGTTACCTTATGCTTAGCTCCTTAATTGAGAGAAAAAAAAGGTGTTATCTCCTAAATGCCCCCAAAGTAAACAAGTTTCAGCAAAGTGGGCAGATCTATTATCCCCTCTCCTCTCTCTTACATGAGGAATGAATTAATTAATAATTCTGACATTTAAGCTGTCATCACCGAGTATGTGAAACTGAGTTAACACCTCAATGAGATGAATGTGGCAGATCACACCTCTCTGAGCTACTGTTACAGGGTCTTTGCAGATTGTCTCACACAGCTCTGCACTGATGACTCTTCATATTTCTCCAGTTTTCTTTGTAAAACTTACAGCTGAATATATTGTCTTTATGAGTTTTCATGAAAGTTGAAATTCTGGAAAACATGATCTGATCTTCAACTAGGAGCTGGTAGGATGCATCAGCTCAAGCAGAGTCTTGCATAAAATCCTGTGTAAATATTAACAAAATATATAAATTGTCATGGTATTCCCAAGAATATAAATATGTCATGATCTACACTTTATATTAATCCAGCTATTTTGATTAGGGTTATTTCGTTTCTGTTTAACTGAAATAGTTATGCTGATATAGTTCTTAATATCAATACAGTTATAATGGTAAAAAGGTGTCTTATATTCTTACATTAATATATTTTGTTTCCCTACCCATATAGGAACAAGCTATACCAGCATAAGGATTTCTGTACTGGTAGAACTAGAGAGATTATGCTGCTACTTGTGTGATTAAACGTATACGTCTTTTATGTGTAGACATTTATGTATAGACTTTTATTTGTAGCCTTAAAATGGATTAGAATTACATTGCATGATAGAAAATTTAGTTTGAAAAACAAGGAGAAGAAATTCTAACTATGAATGCCATTTGATCGTGGAATAATTTCCCAAGGGAAGTAGTAAAATTCTGTGGCTAGTGTCTTTTAAAATAAATTATGTACAGGACAATCCTGTATTGGCAGGATTGGACTAAGTGATGTTCAATAATTGTTCTTAATTTCCATATTACAATTAATCAGAAGATTGATTACACAGTGCCTTTTTCATCCAGTGATCTCAAATGCTTTTGTAAATGTGAATTTCTATATTCTGAAGAAGGTGTCAATAAGCTAATTACTTTTTGGACAAACTGAGGCACTGATAAGCAGGTTGAGTAATTTAGTGAAAAACTTCATAGCCTGTATCTGGGGAGCGCAGTTGGGGCACCTGGGTTTGCTGTGTTCCATCCACCCCATACTCCCAACAGGAAGCGGGGTTGGTACATGTGGACTTGCCCTGCACTGGTGCTCCAGCCACATAGTGGGATCAGTGGCTTGCCCCGCTCCCCCTACCCAGTGGGTGCTCCAGCCAGGAGCAGAGTTGGGATGCAGGAGCTTAGAAGCCTTTGATCCCACTCCCTTGGGCACTAGACAAGTGGAGCAGGGCAGGCCCCTGACTCTGCTCCCTTGGCCCAGCTGGAGCACCAGGTAGAGAAACACAAGTCCCCGCATGCAAATGGGAGCAGAGCTAGGGCTGGGGTGGGAGGTGGACCTAGATGATAAGTGCAACCCATGGCTATGCCCCTGGGGTGAAGTGGGGATAAAACCCAAGAATTGTGGTTCCCAGATTCCTGCTTTTACCCCTAGACAGGCCCCATTTGTGTAAGTGCAAGCATGTTTGTGTGTTACATTAATTTTGATTTTCTAGCCATTGCAGCTTTTCATGAGTTAATATGTGATTTTTCTGCCTTTAATTGAGAGGGTTATTAGGGAAAATAATTTTAAAATTCACTGGGAAACCAGTTATGTTTCACACATGACTATTAAATTGCCACTGACTGAATTAATGAAAGCTCCTTTGAGCCTTCTGACTGTAGAAATCTCAAGTGTCTTGCATTGAAATGTGTGTGTGTGTGTGCGTGCACGTGTGCTGGCAATAATGAAACTGGTGAGCTGCAAGATTTGTTGGCTTATCCATGCAACACAAGCTGTAAAAGTACAGAGTTCCTACCCAAGGAAGTGTCTGCTTAGTCTTCCTGTTTGCACTTCCACTGCCCTTGTTCCTTTCCTGGTTGAAGCCTTATTGCACAGACTGCTTCTATCCCCAGTAACAAAGAATCCTTTTTGTTTCTTTTGACACCAACACAGTATGTCAGACGGTGCCTATGAGAGAGCTATACTGAAATAGCTTTCTTTGTGAATTTCTCATTGCTATTCATGGGTGGGGATTGTTGCTTAAGGGTCAAATTAGAACTCAGTCAACCAGAGTGGCGACAGTGAGTGGAGCCAGCCTCCAGCTAGATTCCCCTTCTTAAGTTCTGAAAAGCTGTTTACTTGGAGTTCATCACATACATTATATATTTGTTTTGCAAAATGCTCTTTTCATATGCACAGACTGAATTCTGCTAAGTTTGTTCTTCATGGTCATTAACATTGAAGGCTCACCTTTTGCCCCATCTCCTTACTTTCATCTTTGTCTGAATCATAGGACATTTGTGCCCATTCTGATGAGCTGGTTGATCATTAGTATTGAACTTCCATCATTTTAAGAAAAACTTTGAGTGAGATGGGTTTTTTGTTACTTTCACTGGGATTATATTGTCGTAAACTTGTAACCTTTGACCCAAAGGCGTTCTGGCCCTTAACACACCTATACACAAAATTTTATAAAAGGCAGATTACAGATTTTTTGAACTACATGTAGGTTGTTAACTCTAAAGATCTGCCTTCATTCAGGTTCCCTGTAGAACTGAGTTCAGGTGGTTATTTTAAACTAATTAAAGTAGTTTGTGGTCGCAAGCTGTAGTACAGTCTGTATCAAAAACCTGACCAACATCAATGGATGTTATGTTGGTCTTACATTCCAACATGGGTGCCTTAAATAAGTGGCCTGCTGTATTTGATTTTCTATTGGTGCCGAGAATCCACCACCCTTTGGGAACTGAATTTGGAGGTGGGCTATTTAGCACTTACGAAAATTGGGTAACTTAAGTGCCTAAATGTGACTTTCAGTGCCTGAAATTAGGCCCACGTTTTGAACACTCGGGCCATAATGTCAAGTTGTATATCTTTCTGAATCTGACCTGAGATCCAAAATTTTCAGTCCATGTAGGACATTAGCAATCATTTTCTCCAGTAATAAGTACTTCCATTGGTAACATGTTGGCCAATCTGATTTTTTTAAGGCTCACAGAATTGGCTTCTGTAAATGTGGTTTCTCTTTTTCTTCTGAGTTATGCAGAAAATGCTATATATATACTTAAACTGTGATGCTCATACCACATGGAAAGGAAGACATGGAATGACCATATTTAGAAGGAGGCTCTTGAAGCACTACCAACTCAATAACTAACTTTTTATCTCCTTCCTTTCTGTTGTAGCTGATTCTGCTTGAGACTGCTGTCCTGCTTTCTCTACACTTTTCTAGTCTTAGTTGGTGGTGTTACAGCATCTTTAACATTCAGACCCTAATACTCTACTAGGTGTGTATTGCTTGGTTTTCATTGCATGATTTCTAATGTTGCATGGAAGATAGCATTCACTCTGATGCTGCTTGTATACTCTGGCAACTTTTAGTGAGTAGACCGTGAATCAATAGATTTTTGTCATCCCAGTCTTTGTTGTTTTTTCTCCTCTTCAGACGCATGTAGCTACTGTACCCCTACATACCTGTACATCTCACATTCTGTCTTGCTTTCTCTTGTTTGCCTGTAGCAGGATGCTTCTTGTTACTCCCCATAGCAGTATTCCCTCTTAATAGGTCTTCTTTGCTTGGATGCAAACTTGGTTGTGAGAGCAGCAGTGAGCTATCAGAGGGGATATGGGGCATAGCACATTGTTACTCATGAGATGAGTTAGCTATGTAGGCATCCTTTCCTCAGAAGGGTCTGACACACCTCTGCCACCAGCTGGCCTCAAGACTGACGCTGCTGTTTCGTAATTCAGCTTGCTCAAATAGTCACTGTGTTTCATTCAGTGAAACAGTGCAGGAGGAATAACTGCACATCCGGTAGCTGCATTATTTAAGGCTCAGACCTTGGAAGTAGTGTAAGGGAGTTAGGTGCTTCCACTGAATTTCAGTTAGATCACGTCTCTATTGTGGCTGGAAGTGAGCCTCTTATGTGAGGAGACAGACTCATGCAAGGAGGGCTCAAGCTAGTGCTAAAACCATCAGTGTGGTCATTGCAGCTTGGGCAGCAGCTGCCTGCCCAACCTCCTGGGTCTGAGTTTGGTTGCTTAGCCCACATTTCTGCTGGAGTTGCAATGTCTAGGGTTGCCAGGTGTCTGGTATTCAACCGGACAGTCCGGTGTTTGGGCCCTCTGTCCGGTAAAAAAAAATTAGAAAATACTGGACATGTGCAATGTCCGTTATTTTCTGGTTTTCCGGCTGGGCACCCGATGGAAGCCTGGCGGGGGGGGGAGGGAGTGGCTGGGAGGCGGGGCGCGATCGGCATTGGGAACCTCTGGTTGCGTCTGACATAGCAGGAGTGATGCCCTGGGGAGGAGGAGAAGCCCTGTCCGTGCTTCTGAGCACTTTTCAAGCGCGTTGTGGAGCGGTAGCCGGACTCGCTCATGCTTTGCCGGGACTGTGCGTGGGACAGGCAGCGCCCTGGGATCTGCATGTGCCCGGCTCAGTCCTGCTCCCCGCTGGCCAATTCTCTCCTCCCCTGCTCCCCACCCCGGCCAGCCCTGCTCCCCCCCGATCCCTCCCAGCCAGCCCTGCTTCCTGTTGGCTGGTTCTCCTCCTCCCAATCTCCCTCGGCCAGTCCCACTCTCCCCGACCTCCCTCCGATCTCCCCGGCCAGCCCCGCTGCCCCGACCCCACCCCGACCATCCTACTAACTGCCGCCCCGATCTCCCCTGGCTAGCCCCGCTGCCCCTGACCCCACCCCGACCAGCCCTACTTCCCGCCGGCCGCCTCCCTCCCCCGATCTCCCGGCCAGTCCTGCTGCCCCGACCCTCCCGCCAGCCCTGCTTCCCGTCCCCCTTTCCAGCCAGCCCTGCTCTCCTCTGGCTAGTCCCCACCCCCCCCCATCAAGTGTGTCCGGTACTTTTTCTGAAGCTACCTGGTAACCCCAGCAATGTCCACACTATTTGTTTGTTTTTTGCTTGCTTTATTTTACTCTGTTTTGTTTTGGATTTTTTTGGCATGCTCGTTTGTGATCTGCTAGCACAAAAGTCTACCTAGAGCTGGGGGGCTGGCTGGCTCCCAGACAGGCCTACTGATCAGGGAAGGGCAACAAAAGGGACAGTTTTCCTAGGGCCTGGCAGTTCAAAGGAGCCCAGGATTCTGGCCACTACTGCAGCAATGGCTGGAGCCCTGGGCTCTTTAAATTGCTCTGGAATGCCATGGGCTGGGGTGGGGAGAGTGTACCATGCTCTGGGCAGCTCTGAAGGCCGGCTGCTCTTGGCCCCACCCGTAACCCCATCCTCTGTGCAGAGCCACCACCTCCCCTTGGTCAGGGGCACATGAAGGCTTTTGGCTTCACTGCTGCCAGCTGCACTTTAGATGCACTCTGCTTAGAGATCAGTGCCTAGATCCCTCACCTGTTTTGAAAGCCCAGACAATATCTTCTCCACCTACTCTCCCATTAGTTTAGAGTGCATGGTTCAGTGAACAGTTAGGGCTTTACTCACGTGGCTGAGCACAATGCAGAGATAGGTACACAAAAGAGAGACAATATGGAAGTCTCTCTGAACAAATCCTGAACAAACTGAGGCTATGTCTAGACTGCAGGCTTCTTTCAGAAGAACCATTTCTCAGAAGAGTTCTTCTGCAAAAACTTATTCCGAGAGAGCGCCTCCACACACACAAACGCGCATAGAAAAAGCGATGTGCTTTTTCGAAAGAGAGCGATCAGACTGATTGTACTCTCTCTCGCATAAAAGGCCACCCGGAACCACTTTAGGCAGGGCTTTAGGTCACCAGTTGCTTCCAAGTGCTGGTGCCGGAGCCTTGCAGAAACTCATAGAACCGTAGAGCTGGAAGAGACCTCAGAAAGTCATCGAGTCCAGCCCTCTGCCCAAGGCAGGACCAATCCCAACTAAATCAACCCAGCCAGGGCTTTGTCAAGCTGAGACTTAAACACCTCTAGGGATGGAGATTCCACCACCTCCCTAGGTAACCCATTGCAGTGCTTCACCACCCTCCTAGTGCTTAAAGGGACCCCTCTGGACAGCCGTTTCTCTCCTTTGGCTGTGTGCTTGCCTACCATTGGAGGGACAGCAAAGCTCTCGCAGTGCCTGCTGTGGTTGCCCTGCTTCTGTGGGTGCCACAGCTTTTTCCCTTGTGCCATGGAGCCAGAGCTGCCCCATGGCATGCAATGGCCCCACATGGCCATGCTGCAGTTTCTGCAGCACTTTGTACCAGCTGCCTTCCTAGTCCTGCATGAGCTTGACCCCGAGCTCATTCTGGGAACCCTCTCCCTGGGTGCAGGAGCTACGCTCTGGCAACTGCACCCCACAGTGGAGAAGTGTT
Source organism: Rafetus swinhoei (assembly GCA_019425775.1). NCBI lineage: Eukaryota > Metazoa > Chordata > Testudines > Trionychidae > Rafetus > Rafetus swinhoei. The sequence goes on along the minus strand of CM033425.1, from coordinate 15,824,198 downwards.
TTTGGAGGCTCAACACCAGTTCAGACTGGTGGGACCGGCTGGTCACGGAGTGGTGGGACGACCAGCAGTGGCTCCAAAACTTCTGCATGCGGGATGCCACCTTTTTGGAGCTATGTGTTTAGCTCACCCCCGCCCTCCAGAGATGCGACATCCACCTGCGGCCCGCCACCCCCCTGGAGAAGCAGGTCGCAATTGCCTTCTGGAAGCTTGCCACCCCCGACAGCTACTGGTCAGTGGGCAACCAGTTCAGCATGGGGAAGTCTACCGTTGGGGCCCTCCTCGTAGAGGTAAGGCACTCTGGGTCTGCAATCCCTGCACGGGCGGGGGGTGGGGGGGAGTCATGGAAAAGGGAGACCCTAGGGAAATGGGGGTTGGGAGGTGTGGTGGGTGGAGTGAGGGTGGGGGTAAGCCCCATTCCTGGGAGGTTGTGCTGTCCTGCCCTCACACAGCTGCTGGGGGGGCGGCCTCATAGGGGGTGGCTCCTGGGGTGTTTGGGGGAGGAGAGGGGATGGGAGGGCACCTCCCAAGGGCTCAGGCACTCCTTCTCTCATTCCCTGTTTTGTGTGTTCGTTCATCTCCTTCTGCAGGTTGTGAGGGCCATCAACTTGATCCTGCTGCAGAGGGTCGTCTGCCTGGGAGATCTAGATCTGATCGGGGCCGGATTTGCTGCCTTGGGGTTCACGAACTCTGCTGGAGCCAGAGATGGGACCCACATCCCAATCCGAACACAAGAATATCGAGCGGCCCAGTATATTAATAGGAAGGACTACTTCTTGATGGTGCTGCAGGCCCTGGTCGACCACTGTGGACACTTCATGGACATTTTTGTTGGGTGGTCGGGGCAGGGCACACAATGTCTTTAGAAACTCAAGCCTCTACGGCAAGCTAGAGGTGGGCACATTCTTTCCCCGCTGTGACGTGCAGATGCCATTGGGGACATGCAGATGCCACTGTGCATTGGGAGGGACGTGGCCAACTCCCTCATGCCATGGCTTATGAAACTCTATACCCGCCACCTGGACCCCAGCAGGGACCAATTTAATGCCTGCCTGAACTGGGCCCAGATCCAGGTGGAGTGTGCCTTTGGCTACCTCAAGGCACGTTTCAGGTGGCTGCTGACCCGCCGCAACGTGGGGGGAGCACAATATTCCCAAGGTGGTTGTGGTACGTTGTGTCCTCCTCAACACTGTGGAGAGGAAGGGGGAGGCAGACATCTGCCGCAAGGGGTGAACCTTTCAGCAGCCGAGAACAGTTGCTATCCAACAGGCCCATCAGGCCGGGGTATGCATCCAGGAGGCCCTGAGAGAGAGGTTCTCTCAAGGACCACCCCAGGGCGTCCCCAATAGGCGCCTCTGGCTTGCTGCCCCATCCCTTTCCCAACACAACCTCTCCCTTTACCCCTTCCCTGATCTCTCAGTAAAAATACCTGTTTGGTTTCCAACAAAATGAAGTCTGTATTTATCTTTAATTAAAAAAAGGTGGGCAGGAGGAGGGGAGCTTATAACCTGGAGGGTGGGGGCTCATAAACTAGAGGGAGGACTCAGAGTGGCATGGGGGGTGGCTAGATGTGCCACTTCAGGTCTGGGGACCTAGTCGAAGTGGGGGTTGGGTGGGTCCGGGGATCACAGAGATGGACAGGTGGGGTGTCTGGAGTGGGTCAGGGATGGTCCGAGAGGCAGGGGGCTGGGGCATAGGCATCACGTGGGGAGGGGGCATGGGCATCACTTGGGGAAGGAGCAGTGGCATTGCATGGGGGTGAAGGGGAGGAGGAAAGAGCATAGCGGGGGGGGGCAGAGGGTGGTTGGCAGGAGGACCTACAGCAGGTGGGTGTGCCAGCATTTCTCTCATGATGGCACACATGCTATCGCACCACTGCATGAGCTGGTCCCATGCGTGGTTCCGCCACTCAGCGTCCTCGTGGATCTTCTGCACCACGGTCTGCTGCATGTCACGCAGGACCCTGACATGCTGCCACATGAGGTCTTTCTGAACCATGGCGGGCTTTTGGGTCCCCCAGGCTGTAGCAGCTGGCATGGGTGGCATGGCTCACCCCTCAGTCTTGGCTGGTCCGGCTGTGGAGAACACAAAGAGGGAGAAGCAGTCAGTTATCTGTGCAGACACTGTCCCTGAGGCCGTGCCCTCCTCTGTGAGTAGCGTCCAACAGTCCTCGGGCCAGAGGAGGGGGATGTCCTGGGAACAAGGCCATGTGTGGCCTGCACAGCGGGCCCTGCCTCACAGGGGCCCCTAGGTGCCCAGGGGACCATGCTGCTCACTTTCCCCCTCCCCCCGGCCCATGGACAAGCAGGCAAGGGAAGTGTCCGGCCACAGTGGGACCCCATTGGCAGCAGAGGAGCCGGGAGCAGCCTGGCCCTCCCTGGGGTCCGCACACAGATGCGCCTCGCACAGGCAGACATGCCCATGTGCTGCGTGCGGCACTCCTGAGTGTGTCTGGGGTCGTGCCTGTGCACTTGTGGCTAGTTTGCTTCCAGCTGTGGCAGGTGGGAGAGCCACCCCGACCCCGGGGCCAGATGTGTATGTGGCCTCCCCTGAGCCTGGCAGCAGGATCCCACCCATGCTCAGGGGCTGCTTACTGAGTCCGTGTGGCGCACACTATCACTGCACGTGGTTTCATGTGCACAGACTGCAGCATGATGTCCAGCCTGAGCAGCCCGAGCGACGCTCGCCCCCCCACGCCCTCTGCACCTGCCTCCCCCACCCTATGTGTGTGACAAACTGAGAGCACTCACCTGCAGATCCCTCCCCAGCATCAGACAAGGCCTGAGAGACGTCCTGGCTGACAGGCCCTGGTCCTCCTCCTCCTCCTCCACCGTGACCTCTGGCCGGGCAACGATGGGGGTCTAGAGGCCAGAGTCCACCATGACGGGTGGGGAAGATGTTTCCCCACCCCCCCCAGGATCTGGTGCAGCTCCTGGTAATCGGGGCAGGTGTGGGATTCTGCCCCTGAGCGTGAGCTGTGCTCTCTGGCCCTGACATATCCCTGGCAGAGCTCCATAACCTTACTCCAGACCTATGGATGTTTTCACTCCGCCAGGGATGTGGCCTTGCACTCAAAAATATCAGTGTTGCGCCGCTTTGAGTGGAGATCCTGCAATGTCTCCTCCTTAACCCACAGCTTGAGAAGGGACAAGATCTCCGCTCTGGACCGGGAGGGTGCCCACTTCTTGGTCCCCCTGGGTGGGTCCTGGGACCCCTGGGGCTGCTCCCTGTGAGGGCCAGGAAGGTTTTGGGGGGCTTGTGGCTCCGCCAGGGGTGGCAAGGCCTGTGGGAGGGAGAGCTGTGCGATGAGGTGCTGCTCTCAGGCCGGCTTCCTTCCATAAGGCTTGTCCAGGGTCCCTGCAGCTTTAAGAGGGGCCAGGAGACAGGAACTATAGAGTTCTGATTAATTTGGATGGAGTGGCCACCAGGGCACCTGCGTTATTTCCTGGAGGCCTCTTCTTTCGAAAAAAAAACCCTCCTCCCTGTCCACACACACCTTTTTCCAAAAGAGCTCTTTCGGAAAAAGGCTTCTTCCTCGCAGAAAAAGGATTACCAATGCCGGAAAAAACCACTGTGTTCTTTCAATTTACTTTTGAAAGAATGCGATTGCAGTGTGGACGTAACTCAGGTTTTGTTGGAAAAACGGCCTGAAACTTTTGCATTCCATCAGTTCCAAAAGGCACATTCCTTGAACAGGGCATGAATTGGATATAAGTAGTGTATGGCTCTTTTACTGGTCCTTTTGTACAGGGCGGAATTTTACCCTTAGTGTTCACTTAAACTAGTTTTGCTTACGTTGACCCACATCAGGCAGTTTGGTGCATGATTCTAAATATGAGCAGTCAGGAAAGACAGATTAGTTTACTGGAGGTCTGTATTCTATCTCTAATACAACATAACAGGACATTTAGAATCACATAGGTAGGGCAAAACAGATTTGCTTTTGTCAGCATAGCCTTTGACACTATGCAGTTGTTTGCTGTGTTTAGAGTATGTCTCTAGAATTGCAGCACAAAGAATAATCTTTACCTGGCTGGTATAGTTTAAGTGTTTTTCATTTATTTATAGGGTTTGCAGCATACTTGAATTTATTTACAAATGGTAGCAAATTGCAAGTGGCAGGCTGTGTAACTAACTTCATGAGTCAGTACTTTTCCCCACTAGTCTAGACTGCTGATAGTGTAAATTGCTGAAACACTAGGTAAATAATTGGAAATGCAATCAACAGCAAGCAAGTATTTATCTACTAATAAATCATTTGAAATTCATAAGTCTGTCTTTGTCCACCCATTCTTAAAAGGCATTTAGTGGTTCTGCTGCTGCTTCTGTGTAGCAATCAAGATTTTTATGGTCACTAATTGTGCATTTATTTTCTGCCTGGGTTTCTCTGTACACAAAGAAAAGAAACACAGTATTTATGGTTGCAAAGAGGCTAGTGTGTTATTTCCTGCATGAAGTCCTAAAGGGTTGTCTAGAGATTGGTATTATTTGTATCGTATCATTTTTTGTAGAGGGAGGGAGGTTCTCAGTTGTGTAGCATCAGCAGCCACCTACATTTATTCAAGGATTTTCTGAAGGGGAATCTTTGTCACATGGGCTACGTCTATACTGTGATCCTCTTGCGGAAGAGAAAATGCAAATGGAGCACTCATTTGCATATGTCGCTCGCATTTGCATTTCCTCTTTGGATCCCTTTTGCACAAGAGGTTTTTGCTCAAAAAGGAGCTGTGTAGACGGCTCCTTTTTGCGCAAAAACCCTCTTTTGCGCCAGCTGTTGCGCAAGAGGGGGTTTTTGCACAAAAAGGAGCCGTCTACACAGCACTTTTTTGCGCAAAAACCTCTTGCGCAAAAGGGATCTGAAGAGGAAACGCAAATGCGAGCATGACATATGAAAATGAACAGGGCTTGCCAAGCGGTGGCGAGCCCCGCTCGCCAGCTGCGCAGTTCTGCAAGCTGCGCATGCACAGATCGTGCAGCGCTGGCTGTGCCAGCATGTAATCTACTCGCCACGGGCGAGTAGATTACATGATTTGTCAAGCCCTGCAAATGAGCAGCACTTGCATTTTCTTTTCTGCAAGAGGATCGCAGTATAGACGTAGCCATGTTCTTGGAGCATGGGTTGAAAAGTATACAACAGCTCACAGATAAGCTCTGTCTTTTTCCTTTTATATTAGTGACACTGCTGCTTAAAGTCATCAGCTGGAGACAGGAAGGACTATTCTCACCTTTTAGACTCTAACTTTCTAGCTATTCCTTAAGACAGACACTGTGAATTGTTAGCATTTTTTATTTATACTGTTAGGGGAAAGTAGATTTGTAATTTGTTTAAAGTAGTTAATACACCAGTTTGGTATCCTGTCCTTCATCCCACTCCCAACTAATTCGCCTTTTGTAGACTATGGAAGCATCTTGTAGGAGTATTTCCAGTGTGCCACAAAGAGAATAGAAACAGATTATGAGTGATACATTCTCTGTGTTGGAAAAAGCTTTCTTAGCTCAGGCTAAGAGAGATGTTTGCTGATTACTTAAAGCCTAAAATGTGAAATTTTCAGTTATATCTTTCTGATCTGGGGCCCAATTATTTTTGTTTTCTGGAAGTTATTACTTTTCTGAATCCCTACATTTTGAATAAGCTTTAATTCACAATAGGTTCATCTGCTAGGAGCTCTGATTCAGGAAGATCTTGCATTTACCATGCTTCTTCTTAGAGGAGGAACAGTATGTTTTCCCATATTGAGTTTTCCATAGGAACTAAGCTTCAACCTGCTCTCGATCTGAGGCATTCACAGGAACATTTGGAGAGTTGACATTAGGACTTCAACTCATCACATGCATTTTCTTCCTGCTAAATCACATATGGCAGTAGATCTCTATTTATAGTCTGCAGACCATTGTACAGTCAGTCCATGAACCACTTCTAAGAGGTCTGAAGAACTGTGTATGTAGGGTGGTAGGTGGCAGTTTTCATGCAGTATTTTTTTTCTCCATACACATGTTTTAACCAACTTCAGGACTCTTAAGATTTACAGAGGATTTATGGAGCAATACATTTTTAAGAAGCCTGTCCACCCCTTTGGTTTCTCTCTGTCAGGTATAGGGAAAAGGAATAGTTTTCTGCTTTCTATATATGGTGTGCCTTAATGCTCTTCAGTTCATACACTGCCGTATTAATGCAGACTTTGAATCTTTTCATACCCCTTGGTTCCACCTGGATTCAAATATCCCGCGCTTGATTTGCATGTTCCCAGCCGGTCGCCCATTTTAGAAATTGACTAGCCGGTAACTGCCGTGTCTACGCGGCGGTGAAAGCGGATTCGATTTAAAGCCCTAACTCGAATTAGCTGGTATTCCTCCTGCAATGAGGTTTACCAGCTAATTCAGTTAGGCTTGAAATTGGAATCTCGTTTCACTGCCGCATGTAGACGCGGGCAGTTACGAGCTAAATCAATTTCAAAAATGGCGACTGGCCGGGAACATGCAAATCAAGCACGGGATATTTAAATCCCAGGCTTGATTTGCAATTTCGGTCGCCCTCATTAGTCTCCCTAGATCGATCTAGGGGGCTAGTGTAGACGTACCCTAAGAGTTAACGATATGTTGCAGGACCACAAGAGCACATGGTGGGGTTTTTTGTAGATAGAAAACAAAAGGAACTACTGGCCTATAGCTAGAGCAGTTAATTGCACCCACAGAATCATATATAAGTGGGATAAAGCCCTTTGAAAGGACATGTTAAGAATCTGTAAGTATTTATCTCCTGACAAGACAAAAATTGTCTTGAATTGTGGTTGAATTATGGAGAAAGCAGAGAATATTCCCTTGTGAGCACTTGAGTTACAGATTTTGTAAGTAGTTTACTCATTATGGTTTAGTTTCAGGAAAGAGACTGAATTGAAACAATCATGTGTCTTTGCGGAATGGTCAGAATTCTTGTATCAAACCATTTTGACTCTCCTTAACCTTAAACATTTGCAGTAGGGAAAGGAGGTGGACAGCCCTTCGTGGGGAAAAGAACAAGTTAGGAACTATTTAGAAAAGCTAGACATACACAAATCCATAGGTCCGGATTTAATGCATCTGAGGGTACTGAGGGAGTTGGCAAATGTCATTGCGGAGCCTTTGGCCATTATCTTTGAAAAGTCATGGAGATCAGGAGAGGTCCAGGATGATTGGAAAAAGGCAAATGTAGTGCCCATCTTTAAAAAGGGAAGAAGGACAATCCAGGGAACTACAGACCAGTCAACCTTACCTCAGTCCCCGGAAAAATCATGGAGGGGATCCTCAAGGAATCCATTCTGAGGCACTTGGAAGAGGGGAAAGTGATCAGGAATAGTCAACATGGATTCATGAAGGGCAAGTCGTGCCTGACCAATCTGATTAGCTTCTATGATGAGATAACTCTCTGTGGATATGGGAAAGTCAGTGGATGTGATATACCTTGACTTTAGCAAAATTTTTGATACAGTCTCCTAAAATATTCTTGCCAGCAAGTTAAGGGAGTATGGATTGGATAAATGGACTGTAAAATGGACAGAAAGCTGGCTAGACTGTCGGGCCCAACGGGTTGTGATCAATGGCTAGATGTCAGGTTGGCAGTTGGTTTCTAGCGGAGTACCCCAAGGATCTGTTCTAGGACTGGTTTTGTTCAACATTTTTATTAATGACCTGGATGAGGGGATGGATTGCACCCTCAGCAAGTTTGCAGATGACACTAAGCTAGGGGGAGAGGTAAATACACTGGAGGGCAGGGATAGGGTCCAGAGTGACCTAGACAGATTAGAGGACTGGGCCAAAAGAAATCTGTTGAGGTTCAACAAGGACAAGTGTAGAGTCCAAGCATTGTTACAGGGTGGGGACCGACTAGCTAAGTAACAGTTCTGCAGAAAAAGACCTGGGGATTACAGTGGATGAGAAGCTGGATATGAGTCAACAGTGTGCCCTTGTAGCCAAGAAGGCTAATGGCATATTAGGGTGCATTAGGAGGAGCATTGCCAGCAGATCTAGAGAAGTGATTATTCCCCTTCATTCAGCTCTGGTGAGGCCATACCTGGAGTATTGTGTCCAGTTCTGGCCCCCCCACTATAGTAAGGATATGGATGCATTGGAGAGGGTCCAGAGGAAGGCGACCAAAATGATTAGGGGGCTGGAGCGCATGACCTATGAGGAGAGACTGAGGGATTTGGGTTTGTTTAGTCTGCAGAAGAGAAGAGTGAGGGGGGATTTGATAGCAGCCTTCAGTTTCCTGAAGGGAGATTCCAAAGAGGATGGAGAGAGGTTGTTTACAGTAGTGGTGGATGGCAGAACAAGGAGCAATGGTCTCACGTTACAGTGGGGGAGGTCTAGGTTGGATATTAGGAAAAACTATTTCACTAGGAGGGAGGTGAAGCACTGGAATGGGTTACCTAGGGAAGTGGTGGAATCTCCATCCCTAGATAGAGGTTTTTAAGTCTCAGCTTGACAAAGCCCTGGCTGGGTTGATTTAGTTGGGATTGGTCCTGCCTTGGGCAGTGGGCTGGATTTGATGACCTTCTGAGGTCTCTTCCAGCTCTATGCTTCTATGATTCTAAGGTCAGTGTGGAAGTTGAGCTTCATGCATCACACACCTGCTGAGAGGGCTTACTATGGAGATCATCTTAAAAATGACGTAGTTGATGCAGAGATATCTCAAAAGAAACCTGAATGATTTGCTGGCTCTTCCAACATATGGAGACCTATACATTTTACATGGAAAGTGTCCTTTTGTTTTTCCCCATTTACATTAGTAGGAAGCAGCTGCATGTCTGACTGCTATTTGTGAAAGTTTTCATTGGTTGTCATGCATGCATATACTCTGGTATGGAAATACATTCTAAGAAAAGATGCTGAAATCATGGCTTAAAGAAACTTCATCTGTAGTTGTGCAACCTAGATTTAAAAAGCATGTTCTGTATTATAATTTGCCATTCCTTCCTCATTATAGCATGTACATATTTTTGTCCAAATTTACAGGGATCCTTCCACTGTTCTTTTTAAATAATCCTTCAAAACGTGTGCCCAATGAGTGACATTGCTAGGACAAATGCATACAGCCAATAAGAGTGTAGCATTTTTTGTCCAGAAGCATGGAGCTTTGCTGTTGAAAGCCTTATTTGTTATCATCCCTGCTATCAAAGTCAGAGATGGAAGATAAATAGTTACAAAGAATATGTTCTTCCAGCAAATAAAGGAAAGTAACATCATCTTTATATCCTTTTAACATTAACATTATTGTGTGCACAATGAAATTAGTTTTGCAAGAGACACAAAAATCTCTTGTGAGACAGAAATTTTAAGAGAAAGATCAAAGGAATTAAATAAATCTATCTAAGGGGACCACTTTTTAAAACAGGGAAGCCTTGGAATAATTATTTTTAATTTAAAATAAAATCAGTGGATGGAGATGAAGTCTTTTCAAAGAGCAATTGAAATTTGCATAGTAGAGTGAATGCTATTTAATAGAGTAATTAATATGTACTTTTTATTCTTAACCTTTCACCTGTATCCTCCTGCCCCTTTACCTAACCCTTTCCATTTGCCCTGGTCAGTTAACAGGCAGGAACATTTGAGAACAATCATGGATGACTATGATGTCAGGTCTGCTGCCAGCATTTTGGCATCTGTTAAAGAGCAAGAGGCTCGTTTCGAGCGGCTCACCCGTGCACTTGAAGAAGAGCGACGCAATGTCTCCTTGCAGCTTGAACGTGCTAATCAGCCCTCAGAACGAATGAGCATGTGCAACATTGGCAATGGTCAGCCACTGGCAACTGCGTGGCAGCAACTTGTCCTGCAGGTAACAGCCTGCTTATCTCACCTGTCACTACAGTTCACACACCCCAGAATTTCCCATTCCAGGAAGTACAGAGCCTCTTCCCATTTATGTGTCATCAACATGTCATTCCATAGTACGTATTATGAAACAGAAAACCACTGAACTCAGCATATTTGTTTGATTGACTGAGTGGGTGTCAACAATTATAGCATCTAGGATAAAACGTTACACTCATCTCTTTTTACCCCAATGATGATTCCTAACACTGTGCCTGTGCTCCAGCGTGGTGCTCATTGTGCTTTTAAAAGCAGGGCCAAATGATGATGTCTTAATCCAGTAAAATTTCCTTTTGATGTCAACTAAAGTTTGATAGAACAGGGACTGGGTCAAAATGGTGGATTGCCTCTGTTAAGGACAGCAGCCTGTCCTTGAGTAAGAGTTTCATGATATAGCACACAAAATGTTCATTCAAATGAAGGACTTTGTTCTCAGGTTACAAGCTCTGGTCTGTATGTGTGTCTCTTCATAGTTCCCAGCCATAGTTTTGCCTCCTGCTTGTTCCTTAACTCTTTTAATGTGAAATGACAAACTGGTTGTATTTCTAACTGATTCTTTAAACTAGCAAATTAATTGGAAGCCTGAGCTAAATAATGCAGCGGCAACAGTAGTATTGTGAAGGCTCTGGTCCACAATGAAACCCTGATCCTCTAGAGACTTCAGCGTATACGAGGGATGTTAAAGACTAGTCGACTATCAGATAATCCTTATTGGATAGTCAATCGACTAGTCGATTCCCCTCCCCTTTCTGTCTTTATGAAATAGAGGCAGCAAAGGGCAGGGAGAGGAGGTACTTGAAAGTGGCTGCTCCACACAGCCGATCCCCGCATTTCTGCAGAACCCAGGATCAGCTGGGCAGTCCCCAGCTGATTCTGGGTTCTGGGGAAATGGAACCTGGGATCAGCTGGGGAGACCGCAGCTGACCCCGGGCTACACGCGCTCAATGCCGCACATCTGATCCTGGGATCAGCTGTGTGGCTCTGAATATGGAGTCTGGGGTCAGCTGAGGATTCCCCAGCTGATCCCAGGTTTTGCGGAAATGCCACACTGGAGCCCGGAATCAGTTGGGGACTCTTGTGCATTTCAAAGCTGGCACCTGTGTGCAGCCCGGAGTCAGCGGGACTTCCCGGTGGCCCTGGGCTGCACATGGAGTTCTGCATTCCTCCTTTGAAATATACAAGAGCCCAAGCAGGGGCTCCTGTACATTTCAAAGGAGGAATGCGGAAGTGCCTATCGACTAGTCAAGTAGTCAATGGAAATTCCATCGACTAATTGATGAGTCAGTTAACCACTAATTAACATCCTTAGCATGTACCTCATTCATACCAGACTCTTGCATCAATTGGTACATATGGATAATGTTCATGTAATGTCAAAACAGCTTTATGCTAATACATTTTTGGTGGGCAGTATTTCATGGAATCTGTCAGAGTCAGAGAGTTCTATCTGGGTCTTCTGTTGCTTACAAACTCAGTGTGTAGATATGGAGAAATGTAGTTTGTGAAAGTCAGCTAGACAAAAAATGGCTGTCACATTATTCCATGTAGTCAACTGTTTATTATCCTTGCCATCTGTTTTCAATTAGGACATGCAGCTGCAAAGAACTGACCGTTGTCACTTGGGCAAAAGGAGTAACTCCATTAACTGTTAGCAGTTGTAAGTTGTTATCCTGATGATTAGCCACTAGAGGGAGTGCTGCATAAATTTTAAAAGGCTGGTTCACCTGTACCTTTGCTTTTTCTGAGTGACTTTGTGAAAGGTGCCAGATTAACAGGTGGAGAATCATGTTCTTTATTCACATATCAGGTACAGTATGAGCTTTCCTGCACTGCCTTGCTTTAAAACCCAATCAATGCCTATTCAAATCAATAGAAGGATTAATGTAACCAGACACTAAGTTGTCCTACTTCTGGAAGGGACTGCGTGCATAAGTGAAACCAGAGTGCAGTCTATATGTGTATTCACTCCTTCACCTTTCTGGGGGATAGACATAAAATGCTTCATTTGTAAATCACTGGTGTTTAGCTTTTTGAGGTAGCTTGTATAGAAAAAATGCTACTGTCTCTGAAATAACTTTAATTAGCTAAATGTGCACAATTAGTAATTCATAATAATGTGTGGTTAACATTTATGTAAAATACATGAAAACAGTGAAGGGCAAATTAATCCCTGAAACACTGATCTAAATGGAGTTTAAACCAAGAGTGAAATTTGATCCTACCCCCACGTACAGAATATTTAAAGATTGCAAATGCAGTAGCTTTACATTTACGGTGCTTTCCATCATGAAGGGCACATCCACCATGTACAGACTATATGCTGCTGAATGGCTGTAGTTCATTGGTGGGTGATGAATCTCTATGCAATACACAATCTCAAAAAAGATGTATTAGAACTGGAAATGGTTGAGAGAAGGGCAACAAAAATGAGTAAGATATGAAACATCTTTCATGTGAGGAAAGGTTAAAAAGATTGGGATTATTCAGCTTTAAATAAAGACAACTAAGGGGGGGCATAATAGAGGTCTGTACAATCATGAATGGTGTGCAGCAAGTGAATAAAGAAGTGTTAGTCACCCCTTCTCATAACCGAAGAACCAAGAGTCACCCAAAACACTAAGGGTATGTCTACACTTGCACCCTAGTTCGAACTAGGGATGCAAACGTAGGCATTCGAAATAGTCAATGAAGTGGGGATTTAAATATCCCGTGCTTCATTAGCATGATCTCTCCGGCGCGTTACACTGATCAACAGCTGTTTCAAAAGTGAAAGTGCGCGCCGAGAAGTAACGTTAGTTCGAACCAAGGGGTTTGGTTCAAACTAATGTGTCCCGGTGAGCATTTTCGCTGTCAAAACAGCTGTTGATCGGAGTAACACGCTGGCGAGATCATGCTAATTAAGCGCGGGATATTTAAATCCCCGCTTCATTGATTACTTCAAATGCCTACATTTGCATCCCTAGTTTGAACTAGGGTGCAAGTGTAGACATATCCTAATAGACTGATGGCTTAAGTAGGATTGCCAACTCTCCTGGACTGGATTGACAAGATGCTATTGCCACAAGTGGTGTCTGATTTGTCCAGCTGGAAGAGTTAACAACCCTGGGCATAAAACAATCATAAGAAAATACTTCTCCACATGACACAGTAGTAAACTTATGGAGCTCGCTGCCAGGGAATGTAGTGAAAGCCAAAAAAGTAACTTGGTTCAAAACAGAATTAGATACATTAATGGAGAATAGGTCTATTTATGAATATTAGACAAAATGGTAATGAACAGCACCCTATGTTGTGGGTGTCCGTAAACCTCTGCCAAAAGCTGCAACTGGATGACAGAGGAGTGATCAATTCATAAATTACTCTGTTCAGTTCATTCCCTCTGAAGTATCTGGCACTAGCCACAGTTGGAAGACTAGATACTGAGCAAGATGGACCTTTGGATTGATCCAGTATGGCCATTCTTATGTTAATATAATATAACTTAACATTGTGGCTAAAACTGATTTTTTCCATTTGAAGCTACAATGGGAATTATATACAAAATCTAATTATCGCAATAAATGAGCATTAACACTCTTGTTCTTACAAAAAATGCCATATACAGCCGCTCCCTGAGTTACGACCACCTCCACTTACGACCATCCGCACTTACGACCAAAGCAGTCGTAAATGCGGATCCGAGTTACGAACGGCGATCCACGCTTACGAACAGCACGGTCGCCATGTAACTCTATGGGATCCAAGTTACGGACCAAGTGTTGGTCCGTAACTTGTTCGTAACTCAGGGAGCGGCTGTAATCTGTAATGACCCTTGTGCCCAGGGCTTCTGTTTTACATTATGTTTGACAGTTGGGATGGAAACTGGCCAAGAAACTTGCAAAGTGAAGTATTTGTAAGCAAAGCTTTTCTGTATGCCTGAGCAGCATCTCTCTCTGTTTTTCCTTGTAGTAATGTACTCCAAAGCTTTTCCCAGATAGCATTCTTAGCTTAATTTTTTTTCTTTTTTTTTTTTCAAACAAAGATTTTATTAGAAAAGGGAAGAGGACAGAAGCAATGTGCCAGAATTGTAACAGTTTCTTGAAGTCCTTTAAAGACCAAACTCAAGGACTTATGCAAATGTTGTTTCTAATTCATTCTTGATACCTTGTCAGCTGCACTCTTTTTATTTTTACACCAACCTTACACTCCTTCATTATCTCAACAGCATCTCCTTGTTCTAGGCTACAAGCAACTCAGCTAGCCATTTTCACTAAATGGAAAGAAAAATAATCTTATGTCATTCTGTCTGCTCAGTCTGAGCTGGGAGCACACAAATAGCAAAAGCAAATTGTACTCCATTTGTCGGTGTTTGCTGCATATGCTTCAGGCATTATTTAGCAGCGTGCATCATCTCTTAACCACCACCAGGAAATGTCAAATGGGCATATGATGTCACAGATGCATTCTAATGACAAAAAGATTTTTACTTAAGTGTAGCTATTTAAATGTGGGGTGATTGGGTGGGAGGGAGACTGAAAGCTTTTAAAAATGTTTTGATGTACAGGGAAGTCATTTCACCACCTCTTCCATTGTAAACATTGAAGAAACGGTTTGTTCGCATAGTAATTGGAAATATCTGGAATGATGCTTGAAGAATTTTTGTCTGCAGGTCTGAATCCTAACTGCTTAAATATTAACACCATGCTATGCCCCCCCTCCTATGAGAGCTGATAGATACATGTAACTGTCCATTGACTTCAATGAATTTTACCTGAGAAAAAGCTAAGGGGGGTTAATTGTGCTTGGCTTGCACAGTCCTTTATTAGAGGCAGCATGCCTGCCAAAGCTCCTGGGTGTGCAGAGGCTGTGTGCTTGCCTCCACTTCCTTTGGTTGAGGGATAATTGACTTGACTAACTCCGTGTGGACAGAAAGCTCCAAGTTGTTCCTGGAGACAGGAGTAACAAGTTCCATGTGGTTGTGTGGCATTTTAGAGACTAACAACAATGTATAGGGTCATGAGTTTTCATGGGGAAAACCCACTTCTTCGGGTGAGTGGAAGTGTCAATAACAGAAAACAAGATATACGTAACTGCAAAAGAAGTACCTATTAACTGTAGGACTCGTGGTAATGAGGCTAATAAATTGGGTTGGATGTGTCCCATTTGCAGCTTTTGATGTGAAAATGTGGATGTTAAAGGCAGGGGAAATTGGCTTTGTAATGCACCAACCAATTAATGTCTTTATTCAAGCTGAGGGTAACAATGTCAAACTTGTAGATGAATTCTAAGTTCTGCAGTCTCTCTCTGTAATTGGTTAGTAAAATTCCTTTGTAGAAGGATAGCTACTTTTAAACCCATGACTGAGTGACCAGGAAGGTTAAAATGTTTTCCTACAGGTTTATGTGTGTTACCATTTCTGATGTCTAGTTTGTATCCATTTATCCATTGTCATAGAGATTGTTCAGCTTGGTCAATATACATGGTAGAGGGGCTTTGCTGGGACTTGATGAGCCCCTGATGTTATGGCTTATGTGGTTAGGTCCTGTGATGGTGTTGCTTATATGGATATGTGGACAGAATTAGCAACAGGGTTTGTTGCAGGGGTAGGTTCTTGGGTGAGTATATCTGAAGTAGTGTGTGGCTGCTCGGGAGTATTTGCTTCAGGGAGGGGGCTGTCTGTAGGTGAGGACTGGCCTGTCTCCTAGGGCCTGTGAGAGTGAGGGATTGTTTTCAAGGATAGGTTGTGAATTGACAATGATGTACTGGTGGGGTTTATGCTGGAGGCTGTCAGTGGTGACCAATGGTGTTCTGTTATTTTCCATGTTGGATGTGTCTTGAAGTAGTTGACTTCTGGGTACTTGTCTGGCTCTGTCAATCTGTGTCCTCATTTCTCCAAGTGGGTGTTTAAGTTTCAAGTATGTCTGATAAAAATCTTGTAGGTATTTGTCAGTGGGATTGGAGCAAATCCAGTTGTATCTTAGGGGTTGGGTATAAATAGTGGATCTTGTGATGTGTCCTGGATGGAAGCTAGAGGCATGTAGGTAAGAATAGGGAACACTACATTTCCTGTATAAGGTGGTGTTTATGCGACCATCATTTATTTGTACTGTAGTGTCAAGGAAGTGGATCTCTTATGTGAACTGTCCAGGTTGAGGTTGAAAGTGGGGTAGAAATTGTTGACTCGTCAAGGGTCTCCTTCCCGTGGGTCCATATGATGATAATGTCATCAATGTAGCGTAAGTAGGGAAAGGATATTAGAGGACGAGAGCTGGGGATATATTTGAGGTCAGCTACAAAAATGTTGCCATATTATGGGACTATGTGGGTATCCATAGCAGTGCCATTGACTTGAAGGTATAAATTGTACCCAAATTAGAAATAGTTGTGTGTGAGAACAAAGTCACATAGCTTAGCCACCTGGTGTGCTGTGGCATCATCAGGGATAGTGCTCCTGACAGCTTGTAGTCCTTCCTCGTGTGGAAAGTTGGTGTAAAGAGTTGCTACATCCGTGGTGACCAGGATGGTGTTTTCTGGAAGACTACTGATGCTCTGTAGTTTCCTCAGGAAGTCAGTGGTGTTTCAAAGATTGCTAGGAGTGCTGGTAGCATAGGGTCTGAGGAGAGAGTCAACATAGTTTCAGAGCAAATACTTTCATAGTCACAGAACAAACACTTAAATAGTACCTTTTGGAGCTGGAATACATTTTTTGTGAGACTAGCATGCAGCAATTTATAAGCATTTCATACAATCTAAACACTAAATGTAAATCTAATCCCTATTTTAACAATACTAACACAGATCACCCAGACTGGTTTCCAGCTATGCTTTTGTCATTGTTCCGTCAGGCTTACAGGGTTTGCCATGAACTGTCACCTGGTCTGCCAGCATCACAGCCACCCTTGAAAATGGCGTAGGAAACTTCTCTTGCCCTACAGCATGCTAATAATGTGTAAAGTTTATGTGCATATTAGTCTTATGCCATATCCACACTGTAAGATAAGGTCAAATGTATTAAAGTCAGTTTTTTAGCACCCAGTTTTGTAAAGTTGAAGGGACATGTCCCCACTGTGTGCAAGAATTCTACATAGTTCAAAGTAGCGCGTCCCCAGCAGGGTGACTACTGTAGATGTAGAGAGTGATGCGCTGTGGTAGCTATCCCACAGTTCCTGCACCCCTTTGAGTTCTGGGTTATGCTCTTAGTGCACACTGGGACCAAAACGATGCAGCGGGTAGTTCTGAGTACATGCCATCAGCATCCTGTAATGCACTTGTCTCCTCCCTTCCCCGCTATCCCCTTCCAGCAATGGCAAACAGTCTCTTCGCACGCATTTCCCCCCCTGGTTATCCACACAGATGCCATAGCAGCATAAGCATGGAACCCACTAAAGATCCCATTGAGCATCAAAGCATTATGGCAGTCATATTAATGATAGGGAACCTTATGCTGAAGTATATCCAGAACATATCCGGGGTCAGCCAGAATGAGGAAGAATCTTGGGAGCCATGAACATATTCTCTTGCAAAACACTTGAGTTGAGCAACTAACAAATGCTGCCAGCATCACAGTGGAACACTGGTTCTGGTGCCATCAGACAAGCAAGACTGGTGGGAATGCATAGTTATGCAGGTATGGGATTGTGACGGGGTGTCTGCCCCACACTGACCCTTTAAGGATAAAACCCAGCCCTGGAAGAGAGCTGAGAGCAAAGCTCACAACTGAGGCAATACTAGCTAATAGGGCCCAGCTGAGGGGAGTATAAATCAAGACTCCTGGAGGGAAGGAGACAGATACAGACTCACTCTTTCTCTGGCTGGGAAGCAGGAGGGACCTACCTGCTAGGGAAGCTAGAGGCTTCCTGACTTAGAACAGGGCTGGGAAAAGGCAGCCAGGGCGGGGGAAAGCTCTGCCCAGGCAAGCTCCCAGGCTGCCTGGCCTGAAGCAAGGCCTGAGGATACTAAGTGACACAACCAGAATGGCAGAAGGCAGCAGTTGGCCATTTCAGTTTGCCACTGAGATAAAGAGCTAGGTGAAGACTGGCAATGGGTCACTGAGGGAAGGTAGATAAAGGGGAGGGGGGGAGGGCACCACCATGATAGGGCAGTACCCAGAAGTGGAGAAAATAGGTAACTGTGGGTGAGATACCAGCCAGAAGGGGCCATTCCAGCACCAAAAAAGCTAATTCCCAGAGTGTCCAGCAGGAGAGGCCTGTGGCAGTGGGTCCCACCTGGTTACAGGGACAATCAGCAGTGGCTGCAAAACTTTCACATATGTAAGGTCATTTTCACAGAAGTTTGTGAATAGCTCTCCTTGACCCTGAAGCACAAAAAAAGACCCACTTTGACAGTGGAGAAGTGTGTGGCATTTGCCCTGTGGAAGCTTGCAATTCCAGACAGGTACTGGTCAACTGGGAATCAATTCGGAGTGGGGAAATCTACGGTGGGGGCTGTTGTGTTCCAAGTAGCCAAGACAACCAATACTCTTCTGCTACAGAGGACAGTGATTCTGGGAAATGTGGAGGACTTTGACCCACTGGGGTTCCCTAACAGTGGTGGGATAATAGATGGAATGCTATGGTACCTGATCCCCCTTGCCCAAGCATATATAAATCACAAGGGGTACTTCTCAATGATGCTTCAGGGACTGGTCGATCACAAGGGCCTTTTCACTGCCATCACCATGAGATGATCCGGAAAGGTGCATGACATGCCCAACTTTAGGAACTCTTGCCTCATCTGCAAGTTGCAAGCTGGAACTTTTTCCTAGATCAGAAAATTATCATCAGAAATATTGAAATGCCAATAGTAATCGTTAGTGACCCAGCCTACCCTTTGCTCCTGTGGCTCATGAAGCCATCCACGGGTAGCCTGGACTGCAGTAAAGAGCGGTTCAACTAGAGGCAGAGCAAGTGCAGAATGGCAGTAGAATGTGCTTTTGGGCATTTAAAAGGAAGGTGTCACGTTACTGGATTTTAAGGGGAGCAGCCAAGATCACTGCTGCACCCATGGGGGGGTGTTTGCCCCAAAAGTGTATACAAAGGGGGCCATGTGAGGTGTCAAACGAAAGCTTATGCTCTACTGATTCTGTATATGCTACTCATGTACTTGTATAATGTCTGTATGTGGAGTTACAATTATGTACTCTGTGTTGATGTTGGAAGATTCTCTGTCTGAAGCAGAGCAATGAGCAAGGAAAGCTCAGCCTATGGCTATGCTAATTAGCAAGTAGACAATGAAACTCTAGGTGCCAGTACACATCTCAGGCATGGAACACAGGGATAGGCCACTGACCAGGTGACCTGCTGTAGCCAAGAAGATGCCAGGAGAGGTATATAAGTGCCATTTGGCACCCTCCATTTTGGTCTTCAGCTCAGCTCTTGATCCCAGAGGCAGCATTGCAGGGAACCACGAGCCAGAAAGAACTGTGGACCCATCCTCACATAGGATGTACACCAGAGACTTTTAAGCTAGCAGTTATAACATCTCTGCTAAGAGCTTGCATCAAGAACTGGGTGATTTGATGCATGTAATGTATTATCCTTTAACAACCTACTCTCATGCTTTTCTTCCTTTTAGTAATAAACCTTTAGATTTTAGATTCTAAAGGATTGGCTCAGCGTGATCTTGTGGGTGAGATCCAGGTGTAAGTTGACCTGGGAATTGTGGCTGGTTCCTTGGAACCGGAGAACCCGTTCGGGGTAGGTGAGATTGAGTCCTATAACCCCTCACCTGTGTGTTAGGCCCGGGGCTGTTTGGGGCACGGAGAGAGCTGGGGTGTCAGAGGGGTTTTGCTCGTGAGGTTTCTGGCTGGCAAGGTAGGCAGCTGAAGTGCTCTGTGGGACTGGTTTGTGGCGTATTTGGGAAGGGCCTCCAGTCAGGGGCTGTAAGGAGCCCTGAATTTGAGCAATTCACCCTGAGTGGATGCCCTCAGCTGTGCCCAGACCCGGCCCGGTCTGTCACAGAAGGTTTTGCAGTTTACTCACTAGGTTAGACCTCAGCAAAAGCAATATTCCCATTGTGGTGGAAGCCTGTTGTGTGCTCCATAACATTTGTGACCATAAAGAGGGAAGTTATATGGCAGGGTGAGGGGCTCAAGACATAGCATCTCGCCAGTAATTATGAGCAGCCAGACACCAGGGCAATAAGTAGAGCAGAGAGAGGGGCACTGCAAATCAAGGAGACTTTAAAAAACAGCTTTATGAATGGCCAGACAGCAATTTGAGAGTCATGCATGTTGCTGATAATGAGGTACCCCTGCATTAAGTGTGCTTGCCTGTAAGCACCCCCACCCATGCAGCACAAGGGAGAAAGAGACTGTTGTTCAGAAATCATGTGTTTTTATTTAGCGAACACAGCAGGGATAGAAAAGGAGTTCAAGGTGAGAGCTTTGGGGGGGGGGGAACACAGCTGTGAGAAGGACAGCCTTTTACTTCAGGATGCCACCCTAGTTGTTGAGTGTGAGGCTACCCTTGCCCCTCCCTCTTTCCCACCATGGTCTAGCACCCCTGCAACAGGAGGCTATGGTGAGGTCTGCAATAGCTGAAGAGGGTGCCTGTTCAGTGCTTGACCTTGAAGGCCACCGTGCAGTTCAGCACATCTGCCATGATCTTCAAGGTTCTCTCCTGGTTCTTTACTTCCAGCTCCCTGAATGTGCTCCTTTTCTCATGCCTTGCTCGCATCTCCAGCAGCAGCATATTCCTCCACTCACTTAATCGCTCTCTGTCCAAGTGGGCAGATTGCATGTGCTCTTGAACATGTCATCCCTACTATGCTTTTGCCTGCGGATATGTGCCAACTAGACAACTGGCGGGATTAGTGGAGTGTGCAGTGTGCTCACTGCTGTACCCACTGTAATGAAAAGTGAAGGGCAGACTATACAGAAGATACACTGTTGATTATAAAACCTAATCTTTTAGCATAAAAGGAAGGTCTTTCTAAAGGCAATAGGGATGTGTAATGTACAAGGCCACAGTTATGCTTTTGAGCGCCCACTATGCAGCAGGTACATTACAGTGATATTAGGGGGGCAGCTGGGCTCAGTTTGATGGCAGACATGGTAAGGGACGGGCCAGGACTTGAGCCTGTGGGGAGGGGCATAGAGGCTCTGGACATGGCAGCAAAGTAGGACAAGTCAGGGCAGGGGATCATGCAGTGCTCATGTTTTCAGCACCCCGTTTTCTGGGAGAGTGCCAATTTCCCTTCCCATAGCAGCATGTAGGCAAGAGGGGCTAGGAGGTCTGGGCATGGCAGCAGGACAGGGACTTAAGTCATGCTTCACTGGGGGTTGAGCAATCTGAGGTTTATTGCAGAGACATCAACTAATAGCTTTCACCACTTTGTCCAGATTGCCATGTGCAATATCAATCTTCTCTGAATCTCACAGAGTGACAGGGAGCAGATGCTGACTGAATGTGGCCAGAAATCTGGACCTTATGCTGCAATGACACCAGACCATTTCCTGCTGGCTTGGTGTAGAAAGGTGTCCTACTGTGGAGGACGGAATAAGGCTGGCCTCCCCTGAAACCTTGTGAACAGGATTAAAGAGTTGCTCTATGAGAGCTTTATGGAGATGTGCAGGGAGGATTCCTGCTCTGTCTCCAGGCACATGAACAAGCTGTTCCAGGGATTCCCCTCCCCCCACTGTGTATGCATAGTAGCCGCCACAGATCACACCCTTAATCCACTTTTAACAAGATACAAAATGTGAACTCACCAGAAGAGGCCTCCCTGAGATCAGTGCCTGACTGTGAGATGTCCTGGGAGGTGGAGATCATCTCCAAAGTTATAAAAATGTTCTTGGCTCTCTGTGACATCAGTTGCCCCACTTGCCTGCTGGCCATTCTCCTCCTCTATGCTGTCATCCACACTGCTGCCCAAGGCTGCTAGAAGAGTGTCTTGGGAGGAATCCATGGACTGGCTAGGGAAGCTGGTCAGGTCCCCCCTTCCCCTCCAGGGTCACATGCAGCCACTTATAAAAACAGCATGTTTGTGGCGATGCTCCAGACCATCCGTTTGTCTCCTTTGTCTTCTGGAATGAGTGCCTCAGCAACTTTATTTTCACTCAGCACTGCTGGGCATCCTTGGCGTATCCTTTCTCCTCCATGACCATTGCAATCTTGGCATAGATTGCGCGGGGGGGGGGGACCTCAAGCCTGGGGGCTGGATGTGGCCCCTGGCTTGCCTGGATCTGGCCCCCGAGGCTCAGCATTGGGGAGCCCATGCTGGTGCTCCAGCCCCCTGCGACCCACCCGTGGAGTTGGGGCATACAAAATCTAGTAACCTGGGCCCCTCTAGGCTCTGGTGTGCAAGGGGAATGTGAAGAGCATTTTTCTCCTTCTCAGGGGGCTCTCACTTTGCTTCTTATTTGTGTGCAGCTCCCGACTGATTTTTCTGTGTGTCGGTGACCCCTGACCCAAAAAACGTTCTCATCCCTGGTATAGATATTTGCATTCTTAGTGCAGGTTCATAGTTCTGCGAGAACCGATTCCTCTTCCCATACAGAAATGAGGTCCAGGTTCTCCTGCACACTCCTTGCTAATGCTTGTCTGTGACTCTGGGAATTCATGGTCAGGTGTGCTGCTCAGGTGTGCTGCCTGCTCTGAGGTCTGCTCACCACATTGGCCACACAGGAAATAAAATTCAAGTTTTCCCAGAAATTTTCCTGTTTACCTGAAGAGCAGTAGAGTTGAAATTCCTGGCCAGAGTGGTCATAGCAGGGTTTTGTAAGACATCTCCCGGAGGCCAAGAACTTAGACTTTCACAGCTCTGTGTCTTCACAACCAGAAAGTTGACCATGCAAGGTCAAATTTAGCATTACTCCTTGTGAAAAGCAGGAGTGCAGAAATTGACTTTAACTACCTTTAAAGTTGATGGAACAGGCTTGGGAGTGTGAACTCATTGTTTAGAGCAGTGTTTCTGAAAGTGAATCACCCTCAGAAACACATTGACTGGCCACCCTGGTTTGTTTATTTACTGGCATCGCTCCCATTGGCTCCGTTTCATCCTTTGCAGCCAAGGGGAGCCGCAGGAAGTGGTGTGGGCCTGGTCATCTCTTCCCACGGCTCCCCTTGGCTGCAAAGGATGAAATGGAGCCAATGGGAACTGCAAGGCTCCATGGCCACGGTGCTGGTAAATAAACAAACTGGGGTGGCCAGTTAATGTATTTCTGAGAGTGATTCCACGGAATACTTTCAGAAACACTGGTTTAGAGAATCAACCTAATGCTGCTAAATTCGACCTAAACTCCCAGTGTAGACCAGGCCTTACCATGTTCATTACTAAAACCACACCACCTCTCGCTCCATTCAGGTCAGCGTATTCTCGTATAGATTTGGGCACTAGAGTGGGTCACTATGTGGCAGTCCCTAGCTATATGTTACTGAAACTGCAATTCAGGTGCACTCAAATGAGCAGAGCCAGCTCTTCAGGCATCCTTCTGTTAGCTTTCCTAGATGTTGCTTGTGGAAAACAAGAATGTAAAAAGGTAACTCTGAAGTTTGATGTCCCAACCTGTCAGAGTACTGGCAGCACAGATGAATTTGACCATTTTATCCTTTTACGAATGCTGGCACAGTGCAATAACCTTTTAAGTGTGGCATTTATGAATAGTGAGTATCTTGTTTCTTTCACAAACGTTAAAGACTCTACTGATGTGATTTTTTTATAAATTTGATAAAGCTTAATACCCTTCATGTGTGAGGGATTTTATTTAATCTGCCTGCTTCTATTTCACTTTGCTTCAAATTTAACTTCAACTTAGTTCTTACTGTGAGGAGTTGGATGATGTAAACAAAAGATACAAAAGGGCACATGTAGGGCCTTTACTGTAGCACCCTGAACTACAAAGAGTAGCAATATTGTCATTGAATCTTGGCTAACCATTCAGAACACACACTTTTTAATATTCAAGAACATTACTTTTAATAAAGACAGCTCACATGTGAAACTTATTACCATAAAAGGCCAGATCCTTCACCCGTGTGACTTGGCATTAACTTCAATGAAACTATGTCATTTCACATCAGCTGAAGACCTGACTAAAAATGTGCACATTCAAAGGCTCCTGTCCCTATCAATAAACTGACGTTCATGTTAATGCTTCATTACAAAAATTAAACAGCACCATTTTCTAAGATTAGCTTGTCCCAATGAATACAACACAGCAATACTTTGATCTTTCCAATATTTTTTCCAGTGATCTTGCAGTGCTTTACTAAGATTTCAAAGTATTTTCCTGCTCATACAAGGCAGGCAAATATCCCTGTTTTACAGATTGGAAAAGAAAGACACAAAAAGTAAGTGATTTACCCAAGGTTTTAGAGAGAGTCTGTGGCATAATTTATAGTAGAGCCCAGATTTTTTTAATCCTGAGCTTTGCCCACAAGACTGTCCCACTTGCCCTTCAAATTAATAGTTTGAAAATGGAGTCTGAAAAGACTTAAAATTGACAAAATAAGCTACTGAATTAAACTGTTCCCTACATTTCATGGCTTTGACTTTGACTTCCCATTCTTTTAACCTTTATTTTATGAATTTTCTACAAATAGATCTTAGAATTTTCTTTAATAGTTGGCTAAAGAGCCACGTAGCTTATGCCCAAAATGGAAGTTTCATAGGTGTACATATTCCAAATCTAGATTTACTAAACCTGGTATTAAAAGAAATGTGGGCATCAATTTACCCTGAAGCACATCTTGTCTTAGATTGTTAATGTTCTGCCACCCATTTGCATTCTTGCTGTTTAAACTGATAATGTTATTATTGTGGCTCTCTGGATCTCTGCTGTACTTTATGAAGCACTATTTCATGGGAAATAATAGTTCCCTTGGGGAAGGAAAGCTGGATTTAGTGTTGTGTGCAGAACATGGAATTGGCAGACATTGTTAAGGAGTGACTATTGAATGAACAGCGGTTATGAGGGAGCTTGTGGTGATTCTATCCCTGTTCCTCCCAGCATGTGTACTGTTGTGAGGAGGAGTCTTAGGAGTCCTAGAATTGGAAACTATAAATACAATTAGTACATTGATTTTGTTTTCAATGGCTGTTTTTCCCAAGTGGAGTGGCACAGTAAGTCTAAAAATGCAATTGTTTCTAAATACAAAATACCTATATTGGTTTTTCACATTTTGATCTGATAATGTTAAACTGTTTTTTGGCTCATGTATTAGTTCAGCAGCTCCACCGCTTCAAAAATGTATTTCATATTGGAAACTCTTGGGTTTACGATCATGTGATATAAAAAGACCAAGAAAAATGTGAAAAGATGGGCAGTGAATTATGGCACTGGCAGTTCTCTAGGATTTGCTGTGTGAATCTTTCTATTACTAAGAAAATAATCCTTGTGTACCATTTTGAAAGCGTCTCTCTAATGCTGGGATGCAGTCACATTGCACTTAAGTCACTACTTAACTCTCACGTCTGATTTTATTCTTGCTTTTGTTAATTTAAGTGCCAGATCCTGCACTTAGGCCAGTGATGAACATCTGTGAGTCTGTCCTGCAAAATCAGCACTGATGAGCAGTTGTGTAAATGCATTAGCCAACATTGAATGCTGAGACATTTGAGGGAAGGATTGAGCCTCTTGTTTGTATCTTTTGTTATACAACACAGAATAAGTTTCTCTTTACACTGCACCGTAGTTCGAAATATGCAATTTGAGCTACACAAATTGCGTATCTTATTTTGAAATAACCTGCTGTTCCAAAACATCCCTTACTCCTCGTGGAATGAGGTTTACAGCGACATTGGAATAGCGACCCCGAAATAATGGGCTTGCTGTTAAGATACGGGATGGCTATTTTGGGATACTGCGGTATCCCGAAATAGCGTTGCTGTGTAGATGTAGCCACATCACTTACTGAATGAAGCATTTTTCTACAGCAGGATTTGTGATTATCTTGTTTGTGAAGGGTTATTAGAGATTCACTGAGGCTGGGTCTGCACAGTTTCCATACAGATTTACCAATTTAATGTAGGACTCCATGAATTGATTGACTCATTGCCAAACATGACATAACAGTGCTCTATCTGCTGAAGGCATACTGCTCCACCTCTGCAGAGGCACTGACTTTCTAAGTTTCTGGGAGGTGGAGTGGTCCACACTGGCTCTGTCATAGCTCCGCTCTCTCTCTACCCGTTTTCTCAACATCCTACTCTGCCTTTTCCCACCCCTGCTTCACCGCATCCCACCTATTTCTGCCTTTGCTGCTCCTCCTTTCCTCCTCTGCACACTGCTGAACAGCTGATCACTAGCAGGCATGAAGGCCTGGGCGGAAGGAGGGAGGAGCTGATTGATAGAGTTCAGCACCCACCATTTTTTTCCTGGAGTGTTCTAGCCTTGAAGCACCCCAAAAATTGGCCCCTCTGGTGGTCTGCCTCTTTCTGTGATTTGGCCCACCAGCCAAGATCACTTCAAAAGTCTTTCCCTTTCTGGGGTAGTCCACAAACAAAAAAGCAAAGGGAATTAATGCAAAGAAATGGAATTAATAAGAGATTTAGGTAATGACTTCCTCTCAGGTGTGTTAGGATCTGGCCCTTCCTTCCTTCAGGGAGGCTTCAGACAATGGTTGTCTGGCAGCCCTTTCTCAGATGCGGAGGGCTGAATGTCTGTTCGCTTCCCTTGCCTGCCCCAGAGTATGTGTGTGCCTTGCAGGTGTAGTGGGATGGAGCTCGCTGAGCCCAGAGCAGCTCCATAACTCCTTGTTGCTCAGTGTGGGGTTTGTACACCTCGTCACAGGCTCTGATCTGTTTTTTGTTTTACTGAAATGTTTAATTCAGTACTCACCTGAGTGTGGAAGAAATTTTACTGGTGTAAAAGAGCTTTCAATTGGTATAATTCCATCCACTTTTGGAGAATTGTACTGCTTTAGCAATTCCAAACTGGGATAGGTAAAGCAGTACAAAAGCAATGTGTAGTTCAGGTTATTTTTTATAAATAAATAAAATAAATAAATAAATAAGATTTCCACATTTTCAACTGACAATGCCTTTAGTACAAGGATCTTTTGTTATTGCCATATTTGATTGACTTGTCTTTTTAATTAACATGGTACTACATAGTAGTAAAACAGGTGGCAGACTCCTGCCACGCTAGCATTGTGCCTTAGAAGCAGTGAGAACATTTTAAATAAATTTCTCCAGCATAGGCATATCCTTATCCTGTGTTGTTCTAAAATCAGAAAATAAGCTCTGGTGTTTGCCCTTTTTAAAAAAAACTTAGCCAAGGCATTAGGGAGATGGTGGAGGTGGGGGAGGTTAAGGGGAACATGAGGGAGGAAAGACTTGAGAGATCCCCCAAGCTAGATGCTTTTATCAAGACAACTTGAAAGCCCAGATCAAAATGTCATTAATCAACCTAGTTAAAAGTAACCCCTAATCAGTCTTTTTCCACTGTGCAAACATGGTTCCGGCTGCTCAAGCAAAACCAATCTGCGGAGAAAAGATACAGAATGTTTTATGTTTAAGATTCTGATCACTTATTTTTCTGGAGCCAGCTGAAACAGAAGAGAAATTATAAGTAAGTAAGTGTGGGGGGTTTATGTGAGGAACTTTGCTGTCTGTTGTATTTTGTGTCAGTAATCCAGTGCCAGCATTTTTCTGTTCCACATTAATACTACAGTGCCTTTGTGGTGGAGTGTTGGAACAAAAGCTCTTGCCAAAAGAGACATTCCTTTTGGGGAAGTGAGGTTCAAGCACAAGATCAGCTCAAAAGTATAGCAGAGTACACAGTAAGAATGCAGAGCTACAAAAAGAAATTAGTGCAAATCTTTCTGGGGGAAAAAGCTACCACTTAAATCAGTAGTGTTATACCTGTTTAACATCAAGTCCATTGTTTTGCTGACCCAAATAGCATGTAGGATACTCGATAGAGTTAGTAAGCCATTGGATCACTTTTTTGCTTTTTGTTTTCAAATTACAGAGATTAATCAGTTTCTCTGCTAAAAGCAACAAAGCCTATCTCCTAAGATTCTCTACCCTGAACAACAGTAGTATAGGCTTGTAGAACTGAAGTGCTGAAATTTAGGGGCCAGCTCTGTCATCTTGATATTGTAGGTGATAGATGCATTAGAAATGCATATATATTTACAGCTTACCACAGCAGTGGGAAAATATATAGCCTGATGTAAAATGAGACTTTGCTCGAGTACTTGGAGAATTGTCTTCTCCTTCCATTTCACCCCTCAGCACCCATGCAGAGTACACCAAGTCCCCTTTTTGCCAGGTGTGTCATTTCATTTTGTTGAGCTACTGTCTGCAGAGCCCCTTGGCTCTAGGGAAGTTTATACTTTTCTTTCCGTGGGACTAAAATATTTGTGCTCGTATTAAGGGATTGACACCCCCCCCCTTCCCTATGGGAAGCTTGCAATTGATGCTACACACACACATACACCCACACCATTCCCTGGCCAGACACCCTCCCTGCACTCTCCCTTCTGCACCCATCCTACACCCTCCCTTCTGGCCAGACACCTTACCTCCTAGCCAGAGACTCTACCCCCAGCCTGCCTCTGCACCCTACATCGCACCCAGATCTCGCAACCTCTCCCCCTTCTGCAACCCATCCCTCTTCCACCCATTGGCAGCCCTGTCCCGCACACTGAACCCTTCTTTTTCTCCCCATTCCAGAGCCTAAAGGGGTCCATAAAATCCACTAACTCTGGAACCCCAGAAAAGTAAATCTGGCCTATGGGAAGCCCTGAACTAGGGATGTTAGGGAATAGTCGACTATCCGATAAGCAAAAGAGTATTATTTACTTGCTTTCCCCACTCCTTGCTGCCTCTATGTAGTTAAGGCATTCAGCACCTTGCAGGAGCAACTCATTAGAATCAAGTGCATTACATACTGAGAATTATGGACATCAGAGTGCAAGCAATTATGGACATTGAGTCAAGTCACTGTATGAACTTTTAATAGTAAGTTTCTCCTGTAGAAAGAATTTTAAACTGAAAAGTTAGTAACTAAATTGCTGAGAGTTTGGTCATTGTCTTTTTTTGGGAAGGGGAATGATGATTTTTATTCTCCTATGATAATTTAGTTTTGCAACAATTGCGTCTGTGTGGTTAGTATTTCAAGAACATATTCTTATCTTGATTCATCACATTTTAGTCAGGTTCTATTAACAGTGTAAAAAAAAGTCACCTTCTGTTACACTCCTTTGCTATGGTGAAATAAGTTGGTGTTATCCATAGTCACCAATCAGCATCTACCTCACGTTCACATTTGTGTGGCTTCTTCTTACTCTTCATCCCTTAAGTATATACTCTGCAACTTTATATGGTAACTGTTAAATTCCAAAGTGCTGTTCATTGTTTGTCGCAATGAGAGCAGCTGTCTCTATGTGAACAATTATAGCTCTTCAAAACTATGACCATATTTTCCTTACACTTTTTGAGAATAATTTTGCAGTTTCATTTGGTAGAACTAGTTCACAGTAGGAAAATTTTGATATTTATGTTCGAAAATTTCATGTGGGGATTTTGTTGTTGCTGAGACATTTAAAAATGAGCCTAATATTACTCAAATATTCAAATTTTTGGCATAGAAAGGGGATGATAGTAGCTGCAAATGCTTAGCTCAAAGTTGCACACAACTTGGAGAACACTTTAAATTTTTGCAAAAAATACCTAAACCTTCATATTTCTAGAATTTCCATTTCTATTGCCAAAATTTTACATAGCTCTGCTAACAATACAATGTTTCTTGGTAGGGCATCTATGATGAGACCCTTCCAAGCTGAATTTTATACATAATACCAGCCTTGTGGAACCAAGACCCAAGAAACCTGAGGCTGTGTCTACACTGGCGCAATCTTGCGCGCAAAAGCAGCTGCTTTTGCGCAAAAACTTGCTGCCTGTCTACACTGGCCGTGTGTTCTTGCGCAAGTAAACTGACGTTCTAATGTATGAAATCAGGGCTTCTTGCACCAGAACTCTGACGCTCCGCTCAGGAATAAGCCCTTTTGCGCAACTGTTCTTGCGCAAGAGGCCAGTGTAGACAGGCAACATGAATTTCTTGCGCAAGAAAGCCCTATGGTTAAAATAGCCATCAGAGCTTTCTTGCGCAAAAGCACATGCCAGTGTAGACGCTCTCTTGCACAACTACTTTAATGCAAGAACTTTTGCGCTAAAGAGTTTTTGCTCAAGATCACGCCAGTGTAGACGTAGCCTGATTGTCTTCCTTTGCAAGATGCCATTACATATCTCTCTGATTGTTGCAGGATCTGTTGATAAAACTACCTATTAAATATGTCTCAAACATGCAAATGCAGGAACAAAATAGTGATAAGGATTAAAATACTTAATTATTATTATTGTGTTAAACAGGAATTTTTTTGACAAAAGCATGCTATTCACATTATCCTTAGAGAATTAAAACAGAAGGCATTTTGCATTTTAAAAATGGATTTTTTTTTCACTATTTGTGCTGCTAGTTTAATTTTTCAGTTTAGTTTAATTTTTAAATTTCTTTCAGTATAGACCATGAAAATAACTAGCCACTTTGGGAGGGGGATGTTAGTGTTTGTTATTTTAGTTGTGTTCTTGTTGTGCTTTTTTTTTTTTTTTTTTTGGTTATTTCCACTTTCTGGTTCTCGTGCGTAGTTCTGCAAAGTTCAGGATGGGATGCTGAGGGGGAAAGGTTTAAATTCTGACAATAACTTGTTTGCATTGGATCTAAATGTGTTATTAATTTGTGTTCTGATCATGTAGTTTCAACTGAGCAGGCAGAGGTCCCCGCGGGGTGTCTCATTGAAGCTGAGGGGCCAATTCACCTGCAGGATCAAAATTGTGTTTTTTAGAGACAATAAACAAACAAACCCTTACATTTAGAATCCAAAAGATCAGTCTTTTTTTTAAACCAACAAGAAGAAGCCCTCCCTACCCCCCCATGACCGCAAAACCAAACCCTCCTGTCGCAGGTCCTGTTGAGTACCCACTCTTGGCCACTCACTAGATTGCTGGGGACGGGGCAGGTTCAGCTGTGTTAAGCCCTCAGACTCTGAAGGAAATCCAGGCACTGCTGCTATCTCAGGGCCTTTCCCTGTCCGCAGATCTTCCCTATGGCATATTGTCCAGCTAGCTATGACCACATAGCCCCCTGCCCAACCCTTAAAACCAGGACTGACCCTGAGACTTCCCTTGTAGCTTAAATGCTTCCTCTCCTAGAATGCCAGCAGGGGTGTGTGTTGTGGGTACACAGGTCAACTCCAGGTGATAAAACACACTGACACTTTGCCCAGGGTTCTAAGAGCACAATGACTCTATACTTACTCCCACATGAAATACACAGATTTGTATAAAAATTATCAACTCTGCTGTACTCACCACTCCACGCCATCTTTTGTGCTGGGATTAGAATTGTCTGGGCATGAAGTTGACAACTTTCCCAACTAGATA
Organism: Rafetus swinhoei; assembly: GCA_019425775.1. NCBI lineage: Eukaryota > Metazoa > Chordata > Testudines > Trionychidae > Rafetus > Rafetus swinhoei. The sequence goes on along the minus strand of CM033425.1, from coordinate 15,792,989 downwards.
CCATTTGTAGCAATAGTGGGGGCCATTCCAGAGTGTTCCTATTATAGTACATGGCTTGTTTTGTGACAGCTGGAATCCTTCAGGCTGGAGTTTGCCCTTTTAGACCATGACTCTTCTTTCCCCTTCCTGAATCCTGCCCGAAAACTTCCTTTGTGTCTCTGAATCTTCCCCCTCCCGTCTAGGGTTGCCAGATAGTTTCACAAAAAATACCGAACATGGTGGGAAAAAAAATTGGTGGAGGAAAAAAAAAAGAGAGAACCCGCCAGACACAGCAGGGGAAGGGGGAAAAGTGTCCCCGCGAGCCTTCTGTCCGAGAAAAACAGAAAATATCAGTATTTCTGGGTTTTTTTTTAACCGGACAGAAGATGCAATTGCCAGACTGTCCAGTTGAAAACCGCACACCTGGTAACCTTAACCCCATGCAGGGAAGGGGTGGGGGCTTCCCTTTCCTTCCCCTCTTGCAAGGGATTCTCCCCCCGCCTTTCCCTCAGGTCCCCCATACCTCCTTAACTGTTAAGGAGGCATCGCGGCCAGTGTAGGGCTAAATAGGGCTACAAGACACTGCTCCTTGCTGTAGCACAGCCTATTGCAGGGAAGGAATTCTGGGGCTTGCCCAGATGTGGCCGCCCCTTCCTCCCTAAATACACCCCATGCAGGGAAGGGGTTGGGGGTGATTCTCTTCCTTCCCACTCCTGTGAGGTATCCCCTGCCCCCGCCTTCCCTCCAGTCCTGCATGCCGCCTTAATTGGTAAGGCTCCAGACTGCCAGAGGCTAGCCAGCCTATTCAGGTAAGGTGTGGGGGAAGGGGAGAGGAAGGGCAGATGCTGTCCCTGCTGTGGCTTCCCCTTCCTTCCAAAAGGTGCCCCTTGCAGAGAAGGGGCTCAGGGGCTTCCCTTCCCTCCCACTCTGGGAATGGATCTCCTCTCCTCTCCTCTCACACACCTGCTCCTGGCAAAAGGAGTTTTGCTGGCAGCCTTTGTAGCCGCTTGAGCCTGGGAAGGAGCTGCAGCCTCTTTCACTGCCAGGGAGGCTGGGGGAAGTTTTTAAAGTGGCCCCAGGGACACCCCGCCCTCCCTCCTCCCCGCCTGACACAGCAGGAGAAAAATGTCCCCACCGCCTTCCGTCTGAGAAAAACAGAAAATGCCGGACATTTTGCATGTCCGGTATTTTCTGGTTTTTTTTACCCGACAGAAGACTCAATTACCAGACTGTCCGGGCAAAAACCAGCCACCTGGCAACCCTACTCCCATCCTTTTTAAAGATTAAAATCACCATTTTGGTGTCTTGATTTTGCTGCTAGTGATTTTCTACCCCCTGTCCCTTCAGTATATATGCTGGAAGGGGAAAAGTGGAGAAAGTATCTTCTGGCTTCAGCTAACTCATTGTCATTCAAGTGCTTCCACCTAGATAGGCAGCCGTTAAATTCTAACAACTCACTGTTGTCCCTTGTCTGGCAAACACACAATACAGCCCTGTTAATCAGTGATAAATTCCACTTTTATAAAGAGGTATTCAGTGATACAGCAATTTTTATAGTAACTACTTCATAATATTAGCCAGAATACTTAGGTTGTAGAGCAGTCACATCTCCCTTTTGATTATAGTCTGCTGTTTTGAAAGCTAAAATTGAGCTATATTGTGGAAGGAGTTTGTAAATTAAATTGAGGGTTACAATAGACATTGCTGCATTACTGAATCTGTTGCTAGCCTGGTTTATTTTAGTAAAAGTGACATCATGCTTATGGGTCAGCTATCATTCTGTTGGTAGGCCAGGTCTACACTGCAGGCCTATATCAGTTTAACTGTGTTGCTCAGGATGTTTAAAATCTACACTTCTGAGCAACTGTCCTAACCCCCAGTGTAGGCAGTGCTATGTCTACAGAACAACTACTGCGTCTCAGAGAGGTGGAATAACTATGCCAATAAGAGAAACTCTTCCCTCAGAGTGGTGGTGTCTTCACTAAAGTACTGCAGCAGCCCAGCTGTACAAGTATAGCAGCCCAATATTGTAGCGCTTTATGTGAAGACAAGCCCTTTCTATCACTGTTGCAAGGCTGGAATAATTCACTGATGTCAGCGGACTTACACTACTGGTGTAACTCAGAACAGAATGGCCAAAGAGAGCCATCTGCAGCTTGAGGCTGAGTACCAAGTGTAATTACAGCTTTTATTTTAAAATAAATATCTCAGTTTATACATTGTAAAAAGTTTGTCCTTTTTAGACTGCCAAATTGCTGGGTTGAACAAAATACTCTTTTAACTATAGCTGTGGAGATGGAAAATGCTACATAATGTTGCTGAAGTGCTTTTAGGAACAAGATTTTAACAGAGATGTATCTTTAGCCATGAATGACATAATGATGTTTTAGGCCACAATAGTTAAAGGTAGGATTTGAATTTCCATTAATTGTTCTTTTCCTTTGCTAATCTATTTTCATGTGTGAGTATCTAAGGGCATGAAATTTGCCCAGAGCTAAAACTTTAAACACAAGGCCTTTACAAGACCCTAACTCTCCTTTGAAAAGAAAATGTAGAAGTTGATTCAAATGGTTCATTTTTAATTTGCCATTACCATTCAAAAGCAGGTTTTGTTTTTTCATAAAAAGAAATTAAACTAAATCAGAATCAAGTAACATACTTAACTGCTTTTGGCATTTTGAAAATGAGCAAACCAAACCAACCACCTTCTCCCAATAAAACTAAAAAATTTTGACAAATTAAATATATCTGTAGAAAGATCTGTCCTCTGAGTGGTGTCTCATGCAAATATATCCTGCTATATGCTCCCAAAACAACATGCAAGAAAATCATCCGGAAGCTCTTTCTGTATGATCAGTTGATTTTGACATGTACTGTACTACTCTTTGGATGTTTTTTGAGTAATTACTAGGTGTTTAGTAAATAACTTCTTTGTTCTCTTTATACAGAATAAGATTTGAGAGGGTAGAGAACATGTCCCATTACAGTAGTATTTGCTAATTGGAGAAGGTGCTTATAACAGTGCATGCAATTTTTCAATAATATTTGGAAATAATGGAAACTCTATTGGACAAGAGGCTCCTTTTGGAGTGTGCCTTGAAGATAGAGTTCTTTATTTCCAGCTGTCCTTATTAAAAAGAATTAAAATAGAACACCACACATTCACTACATAGTATTCTGACACTCTTCGCTGCTTTTTCTATATATTAAAACAGGTCCATACGTGGTGTGTGTGTGTGTGTGTGTGTGTGTGCAAAGGGTGCAAAAGCACCTCCCGCCCCCCGATTTTCTCCCAAGTAAGCATGCTTGGGCTGGCCAGGGGAAGGCAGGAGTGGCTGCCTGAGCCTCCTTCCCCCAAGCTCTGACCAGCTGGGGGAAGGCTGTGGCTGATTTCCCTGCTTACTTGGGGAATTGTAGGGGATGGGTTCATACCCTTGAGGTCCATATTTACAAAAAAAGGACCCCCCCACAGAAACTCCTGCATATGGGCCTGTAAACAGAAAAAGGAAAGTAGTTTACTCATGATACTAATGTAATAAGAAAAGGCTGACTGGTGTTCAGTACTATGATAAGCAACCATCATGTTTCTGACTGTAGCAAACAAGAGTTCTCAAGCTGCTTTGGTAGATCTTGCTTTGCTGGCTTTATGAAAGCCTCAAGTGACTGAAGTCATTGCTGTGTTTCCAGGCAGAATTGTATACTTTTCACTTTTACTCCTGAGCAAGTGATTGAAACCTTGCTGGGGCAAAAATCTAGACAGATTTTACATTATTAAAGAAAAGCAGGCCAGTAATAGAGTTTAAGTATCCTATTTTCTCCTCTCATTTCTAAAAGAGAAAAAAAAGCTGCAGCTGGAAGAAAGGTGGTACCTTTAAAAAAACAAATTAAAATCCAGAAATGTAGAAAGAAAGAATAGTGACAAAAGGCAACCCTAGAATGAGAGCAGTGAGCGATCATCACCAACATTCAGACTGGTTGCCAAAATGTAAAGTTCACAGTGAGTCCTTTAAGGGCCCAATCTTGCAAACACTTAAAGTGAGTAGTTCCATTTCATTCTATATCAGACTGACCATTGCCCACCCATAGAGTGCAAAAAATCATGAGCTGAGTCCTTAAAACATCATGAGATTGCCTTAGAAATCATGAGACCTAAAATACACGTTGGATCTTAGATTTGCCTTCTGGTTTTTTTTACCCTTGACGGTTTATATTTTCAAGCTTTTCTCCAGAACCATACAAGCGACAAATTTTGTTTGTAACAAATACTGAGATTCTTGCATACTTGCATGACTCCAGGAGCTGAGGCTTTAAGAAAAATACCAAACTTCATAGGGCTTGCAGAAATATATGATGAACTAAAAAAAACAACAAATAGTCTGGTAGCTCTTTAAAGACTAACAAAACATGTAGATGGTGCTATGAGCTCTTGTGGACACAGCCCACTCCTTCAGATGGTCATAGTCATGGCTGTGCCTATGAGAGCTCATGATACCATCTACATGTTTTGTTAGTCTTTAAAGTGCTACCAGACTATTTGTTGTTTTTTTAAGTTTATCCTGTACAGCCTAACTCGGCTACCCCCTAAAGCGTCAGAAATATATGAGATCTGACAATAAGGGAGGTCTCTTACTTGTGTAAGAGAACTGCCAGGGTTATTCCTGAAATTTTCCATTGTGTTAGCTTTCATGCAGGAGTAGCTTTTTCAGTGCTCTGTGGATGCAGACTTTACATGTAGTACAAGAAAACATCATGGAGAGCTGGGCCCTGGCACATAACCCTGAACATATTTGAGATGAATGGCACTTTTCTACACCAGGGTGGCTTCCGCAGAAGCTGAACTGTTTTATTTAGTTAACTAAAAGAGGAGTCTCTTTTGTTCATGCTAGTGAGATGCATTCTTTCTTTTACCAGACTCTAATTTAATATGTTCCATGTTAGCTGAATTCTGTGGGAGACACTTCTTTCTAATTTTTATATTACAACTGATGTTAGTTAAGAGGCCCTAGTTACCAACCACCTTGCCAATATTTGATTTGGCAATCCTAGCTGTTTTCTAATGGATTGGCCAGTTGCCAGAAATATAATTTATCCTTCTGGGGTTTATTTTACATGTGACCAAAGGTTTGCATGATTATCACAATACACTGGGATATTTGATGTTAGACTTTCTATGGCAGTTAAAGATGCATCAGTGTTCCTATTTGTGCAATTTAAGCAATAGCAGATCAAAACTGTTGAAAGTACAGCAGATGTCTGCCCACCAACAGATGTGGGAGAGAGGGTCCCAGAGTAAAGGGATTGTTTACAACAATCTTGTCTATATATGTTCTCTGTCTAGGTCAGGGGGATGGGGAATCTCAGACCCAGGGGCTGGATGCGGCCCCCAGCTTGCCTGGATCCAGCCACCAAGTTTCAGGACCCCCAGCACTGGGGAGCCCACGCTGGTGCTCCAGCACCATCCCCCTCCCTTCCACTGTGGCACAATCTACTATGTTAGGCCCTCCTACGCTCTGGTGTATGAGGGGAATGTGGGAAGCGTCTTTTTCCTTCTCCGTCAGGGACCACATCAGTGAGGGGTTTTTTCTTCTCACTTGTGTGAGGCCCCCAACTGATTTTTCAGTGGGTCACTGGCCCCTGACCCAAAAAAGGTCCCCCACCTCTGGTCTACATACACTAAGTGGCTATTGAAGGGGGCATGTTGCGAAGTTGCCTTGCAGTTGGGGTGGCCGTGTGTTTTCCTTCTTCTGGGGGAAGACGATTTTTTGTTGATAACCTATTGATAACACTGGCTGAAAGCATTTTCTAGAATTGAAGAACTTAAAAAACAACAAATAGTCTAGTGGCACCATAAAGACTAACCCTGAAGAAGTGGGTTTTGCCCACAAAAGCTCATGATACCATCTACCTATTTTGGTCGTCTTTAAGGTGCTACTAGACTATTAGTTGTTTTTTAAGTTTTTCCTGTTACAGTCTAACTTGGCTACCCCTCTGAAGCTCTAGAATTGAAGATAAGATGTGTGAGAAACTGTGGGGTAAGCAAGTTTGCTGTGTGCAACTGTGTGCTCTGATCATGCAAAGTATTAATGTGTGACCTTTTTTTTTATTCTCTGGTAGCTGGCTCCAGGGTCTGTTGGTGGCTGTCTGGATTTCCCACAGTCACTCTAATTTGAGGCCTGGTAACCAGCAGCGTAGTTAACAGTTCATCCCTAATTACCATTGTTCAAGCCACTGGCTGCTAGAGTGAATTTATTTATTGCATGGGTTGTTTGCTGCAGGAAGCTTGTATGAAAGAGGAAAAATATCCTCAACCCATTGGCTAGTCCCTGAGAGCAATGTTGGTTATTTAGTACTGGAGGCAGGGCTTAGCTGGCTGACTCAAACCCCATTGATTGCTTACATCTGAAGGGCAGGGTTTCAGAATGCCTGTTAAATGTCCTTCTGTTCCCCTGCTGTGGGTCAGCAAGTGATCAAGTGATCACACTGGCTAAGTAGGTTTCCAAGGAAAGAGCCTTTTCCAGAGATGTAATGTGCTTTTGAGATGTATATTTTTCTCTTGCTGTATCCTGCAAGATGCAGAAAGAGAGATCAGATCCTAGTCCTGGGAGGCATGGAATTACTCTTCCTTTCCCAACATCTCGATAAACAAGACTTTTTTCAATTGAGCATGATAAATATGAACTATAAGCACAGCTAACAGTCATTGCTAAAATAATGTACCACAAAGTGCATATTATTGTATTTTTACAGTCATGTATGTGTATTATCGAAGTGCTTGGTAGCAACATCCATGTGTGTCTAACATGACAAAAATAATTTGAAGATTGTAGTTAATTGTAAATCCCAGTTTTCCTGTGCTGGGAATTTAAGAGGGGAGGAGACTGTATTAAAAATGAATGATCTTCCTTTTGTGCTACTGCAGGAGTGCTGGCTAGTCTGTTTTCACGGTCCAAAGTGAGGGAATGGCAAATAAGCAGTTTTCCTACTCGGGATTATAAAATGTTGAGATTCCCCCTCCTCCTTCATAACGAAATCAGGTTAGCTCCTCTTCAGGTTTAGGAGTGTTCTACTGGGAAATTATTTCTGAGGCTATTAGAGAGCCCATTAACTTTAACAATTGCTGTCCTGTCTGGAAACTTGTATTTATTCGTCTTACAAGGAGCCTTCTGCAATAAGTGGGGGGAGTGGATGGGTAGGAAAAATATCCTTTCCCCAGTTGGTGGGAGTTTTGAATGGGTAACTCTTTCTGTTGTCTCCAGTTAAATTATAACCATTTCCCGGTTTCCTGGGTTTGTGTGAGTCCTTCACACAGCAGCAAAACAACGAGGGAAAAAATTAAATTGGGGGAAAAGGGACTGATAAATAAAAACGTTGGCGAGGGGCGTAGCACCTGAAACAACTTGTAACGTTAAAAAAACTGACTGGGAGAAGGAAGCCTGCCTTTTCTGGGAGGCTGTGGCATTTGGAAGAACAGCATGCAGGATCCCAGCATAAAACGGGAATTCTCTTCCTCTTTCCCTTGAGCTACGGTGTTTTAAGTCGGCTCCAGTTTGTGTCTCAGACTGCTGCTTACTGGGTGTGGCTAGTGCTGTTTTATTGGCGCTTCCAGCTGTGACTGTCTGTCAGTTTCCGCCCCCAAAGAGGACCGAGTTTTCAGAGTCCGGGAGCTGCGTTAGGAGGAGTACGAGCAGCAGCAGCAGCAGCAGCAGCAGCAACAACAACACGCGGAGGTCAGGTTTGCTTTCTCCAGGGGGTTGGGAGAGAAATAGACCATCTGAAGAAGTCCCTTCTTTACTATTCTCGCCAGTTTTTCTTCAGAGCAACTTTTGATTGTGGTTTCTCTTCTCTGAATCAGTTCTCTGTATAGGTAATCTGCAGAGAAGCTCTCAAACTGCAGATTACAAAGGGGGTGAGTGTGAGAGGAGAGGGTATTCATTTAGAAAATAGGCTCTGAAGGCAAGTGAACCGGGTTGCCACGCCAAAGATCTGGGTGCACAAAGAGCCTGCCATAATCCAGAGTCTTTCCTGATAGGGACTATAAAACTGCCACCTTTCATGAATGCCCGCAGAATTCAAACAGGTTAGTGCAAAACTTGCATTGCTTGCTTCCTGTTCCCCCATGTCCTTTATACATTTCTTGCATTTATTTATGCATGTCTTTTTGGTGGCTTTTTAGTGTCAGGCTGGGAGGGACGAAGGGAGACAGAGGTTTTGTTTTTTTAAATCTGTGGGCTAAAGGAGAAATCTAAGCTTTTCTAACAGACTATTCGAGAGAGATTTTACTGTTGTCTCTTGTGTTAACTGTTTAATGTCCCCCCCCAAAAGCAAGCTATTATGTACTTTGACCTTCAATAATGTTCAATAAATCCCAGGCACTCTTTAGCACTGAATAGCTAGATATTGGTTATTTATTTAAAAAATAAAACAACCGTGTGCCATTGTTGAATACTGAGTGGAGAATAAATCTTTTTGTGTGTGGTTTGTCTTTAATTTTGATATTGAGTGTACCAGAAGATAATGTTTAAAACAAGAGTGAAGTTGGTTTAAAGAAACCCTTCCTGCCCATAATGTTACAAAACGTTGTGTTCTGTGGAAAAACCTCAAACCTTCTATCTTTCCCTGGTGTGGTATTGTGTATTGCAGAATAAAGCTTTTGAAAGTTAAATATAAATAAACCACATGTAGATTTCTGCTCCCTTGGAATAAGGGGAGCAAAGACACTCTTGTGCATTAATACCAGCTAGCATGTTGAAGGTGGTGGTGTTTCAGCTTGCTTTGATTATCTCAGCTGGAAGTTGTCCATGTGTCTTAGTAACACAGTTGAATCAGATTTCTCAAAGCAACCAGAGTATTAAAAAAGTCACACTACCCACCCCCCCGCCCGGCTTTGTGGGAATCCTCAAATGACTACTGATATGCAGATGGTGGCACCAGCCACCGACCTTTCTGGTAGAGATGGTAGGATTCCTATCATGTTTAGGTGTTTGCTTGTCCTTGTCTTGTTTGACTGTGGTAGCACCCAGAAGGTGCACTGCAGCCTTGTATCCCTGCCAAAACTGATTGCTCCCTCACACCCCCACCCTGATCTTCTACATGGCCCTCCCTGCACTTCCTCCTCTCATTGGCACTAATCACTTATGGTTGTATTCCACCTGTGGACTTTTTAAGGAGGTAGGCATAGCATTTTACTTTTTTTATTCTGTTTGACCTTGCAACTGTTGTGACAGTTGAGTGATGTGATTGGTTGTTGATATACACAACATTAGCAACAGAAACCTGTCTCCTTGGATATTTTTAAGTTGGGAGGAAAAAGCAGGAGGTCAGGAGTAGAATGCTAACTCCAGAAAAGGCATATCTGAGATGACCAGACTTGTATGCTTCTGGGTAGGCAGAAAGGGAGACTGTACAGAGAACTGAATGGAATATTACCCATAACTGCATCAGTAGTGCACATCAGTTATGTTCTCCATATAAATCTGTTTTCACTGTCATAATAATATAGTATGATGGCCTTAATTTTAGGTGAGCTGCTGCATGTTTTTAATAAATAGGTTTTATTTCCTCTGTATGGAACCTGGATGTGGTAGATTGAGGTAACTTTGCAGTATAACTTATAAGTGATGCTGTAGTTGGGTTCCTTTTCCAGTCTTGAATATAGAAAGAAGGCATCCAGAGCTTCCAGGTAAAATACATCACAATTACTAGCACTCCTTTTTTCAGCTTCTGCAGATGTCCATGGAGTTGCCCTCTCGTCACTGTTTCCAGTTGAGTTGGCCGCTCCTCATCAATGTTTGTGTCTTGTAATGAACTCTTTAACTCTGTAAAGTAATTGGTAAAGTTTAGATCTAGTTTTCAAAGCTTCAAGGTTTTGTGAGTGTTTGAGTGTAGGGCTTAGTTTCGGTCACTACAATGATATGAATTCAAGCTCGGATTTGAAATCTAGGATGCGTTGTTGCTTTAGGGCTATCATTGATTCCAAATATTGGATCACACACTAACTTTAGGCAAATATCAAAGTCCACAATTCCCTGTAGTATAATTATTCTATCTGCTGTTGTATTTATCCTCAGTAGAGGAAGAGGCAGCAGCAGAGGGCAAGTCTACATTATTGCAAAAAGAGGTCTAGTGGTCATAGTGGAGCTAAATACGAGTCATGAGTATAAAACTATAGACACAAATACAAACATCATTCTGAGTTGCATTAGCAGGAGCGTTGTAAGCAAGAGATTAGAAGTAATTCTTTTGCTTTATTTAATGCTGATTAGGCCTCAACTGGACCATTGTGACCAGTGCTGGGCACCATATTTCAGGAGAGATATGGACAAATTAGAGAGGGTCCAGAGAAGAGCAATACAAATGAATAAAGGTCTAGAAAACATAACCTATTCAGGAAGACTGAAAGAACTGGGTTTGATTAACCTGCAAAAGAGAAGAGTGAAGGAGGACGCCATAAGAGTTTTCAAGTACCTAAAAGGTTGTTATAAGGAGGAGGGAGGAAAAATAGTTCTTCTTAATCTCTGATGATAGAACAAGAAGCAATGGGCTTAAATTGCAGCAAGGGAGGTTTAGGTTGGACATTAGGAATAACTTCCTGCCTGTCAGGGTGGTGAAACACTGAAATAAATTGCCTGGGGTGGTGGTGGTGGTGGCATCTCCATCATTGGAGATATTTAAGGGCAAGTTAGACAAACACTTGTCAGGGGTTGTCTAGAATAGATCAATGTTGGTCAAAATGTTCTGTGCGCCTGCTTTGGGAAAGACACTAGAGGGCTCATGGTGTTTTGTTTACCTTAAGGATCTGTAGCCAAGGAGCTTCATCACTCCCATTGGCTCCAGTTTGCCATTTCCAGCCTAGAGGAGCTGCAGGAAGCAGCAAACGGGAGCCCAGTGTGGGCTGCAAGGCTCTGTGGCTACAGCCCCTTTAGGTAAACTAAGTGCTACAGGTCTGCTAGCAGCTTTCCCAAAGCGGGCCTGTGGGACACTTAGAGAAACATTGGTCTAGATGGAGCTTGTTCTTGCTCTTGAAATAACCTCTTGGGAGTCCTCTCAGTCATATGATTTCTGCACTACATCAGCCCAGCTGTAGCACACATGTTGAAACTGTGTTATGCCAACGGGAGAATAACTCCCACCAGTGTAGCACCAGTCTGGATATTGGTTAGGTTGATGTAACTTGCTTTGTTCAGAGGGCTTTCTTACTCTGTTTCTGTCTTTCTTTCACACTCCTGAGTGCTGTAAGTTACCAGCCCTTAGTTTCTTCTCCCACAATACCATTCAGATCTATCTATGTCTTGCCTTTTCTTCCTACCTCAGCAAATAGGCTTTCTGCTGATTGCTGTTAGCACAGGCATTATTCACATCAAACTGTCCAATTTCAGAAGCCAATGACTCTGATGAATTATATTAGAGAGCAGAATGTTGTTCTGATGACGAAATCTAGTGCCCCTTCTTGGGTAAAGTTCTGAAATAGATTGCGACCCTTTAGGCCAGAGGTGGGCAATAATTTTTGCCCGGGGGCCACTTCAGAAATTTTTGAAGTAGCCCTGGGCCACCCCAGAAGGGGCGGGGCCTAAACAGGAAGGGGTTGGGGGAGCCCCGTTCCCCCCCCCTTCTCATTAGGCACCCATGTCATGGAAGAGGCTTGGCACGCTCCCCAACCCCCAGGCCAGTCAGGGCCTGAGGGCGAGGGAGCATGGGAAGCCTCTCCCCTACCCTGCGAGCAGCGCGCGGTGCTTTGAAGTGCTGCGGGCTCCTTGCAGGGCCGAGGCAGGGCGAAGGAAGCTTCCCGTGCTCCTCCCTTCTCCCCCCCCCCCAGGCGAATTAAGACATGGGGGCAGGGAGAGTGTGAAGCTTTCTCCACTCTGCCCCCGTCCTGTGAGCAGCGCGTGGCGCTTTGAAGCGGAGAAGGCTTCGGGTGTTCCCCGGCCCCCAGGCTCTAATTGGCTTGGGGGCAGGGGAGCAGCAGGGCCTCCATAGGCCGGATCCATCCTCTTGGCGGTCCTGCGGAGGCTCTTTTGCCCACCCCTGCTTTAGATTTTGTTTTCACTAGTCCTTTCTTCTAGGTTTACCAGTGCAGCTCTTATGCTGATGGAACACCACAGCTGGTGATAATGGTGAGCGAGCTACTGTAAATAGGCCATTGATGTTCACCAACTACAACCACCATGTAACCTTAGGTGTTCTGAGCAGCATCATATAATGCAGTGGTTACTACTGGTGGCCTGTTGGCATAGTGATGTGGATCTGTACCAGTAGCATGGAGTTTGAAAGAAAATGTTACTGGAGACATGGAATGAGTTATAGTATTTTGTTTTTAAACTCACTGTAAATGTTCCTCTGACTAAATTGTGTTATGGTATGAGTTGGCCAGTGTGGGCAAAGCTGGAAAGGGAGGTTGAATTTCTAACATAGATCCGTATCTGGGGTAGCGTGCACATATTTTAAAACATAGTTTGCTCCTGTTTACATTGAATGCTCCCACTTCTCTGGGTGTAACATCCCAAAGTAGATGGTCACTAAAAATAATTTCAGTATCTGAGGTCTTTAGTTATACATGGCTTGCTGAGGTTAATTTTTATTCAGGTAAAACCTTGGCATTTGGGCTATCACAAATGCTGGATCTGCTGCTAGCAGTGAATGTTGCCTTTAAATTGTGTTAACTTGTGGAGAAAGGGATAGGAATATACCAACAAGGTCCTGTAAAAAGCTCCTAGGTGCTGCATGAATTGTTAGAAGAAGGTGCTTTTATAAATAAAATTGTGTGTATTAAGGGTTTTCTATGTGCATTCTATCATGTACAGTAGTTGATAGGCATTATGGACTTTGCTATCCAAAAAAACCGAAGGCATGTCCCTTTATATATATATATATATTAATCCCATTTCATAACAGCAAAAGGTTAAGAAAAAGCATTTCAGTGTGATTGCTGCACTTACAGGATGCCATTTAACCCTCTGCCTTACAGCTCACAAGCTTTAGGACTTGTTTTAGGACTGTCACAAAAATAAAAATGAAGTTCTTTTTGTGCTGTAAAACTTTTTCTAGTAAAGAAATATGGAATATTGGGAGCATTGTGTTAAAAAAAAGTTGCTGGGGTTGACACAATCAGAACTTGAAAGTACATGAAGGTTAGTATTTGAAATAACCTGTGCATTCATATATTTAAGGGCTTCACTTTTATTTAAGTATTTTTGATATTGCTTTCAGTGGGAACAAGGTCAGGTCAACTATGTGAAAATAGTTACAGCAAATATGAAATGTCTCCACACATAAGTGCTAAATAATTCCTGGGCCGCAAAGGAGGCATTTCTCAGACCACTGAAGATTTTAAGATGAGTTCTCAGTAACTTTTTGTGGCTTGCTATGTTTTTCCTCAGACACGCTAGTTTAATTTCTTCCTTGAGAACACCTGTAAAATTCTGGAACTGTGTGCAAGGAAAATTATTGTGACTGACCTGCTGCTTTATTTGAAGTATGTTGTAACATTATTGAGAGCATGTCACAATGATATATTGCATTTATATTGCTTCTCTTGTTCCAAGATTTATGAAAGTACCTAAACTGAATTATGGGATGGTGGTAGCAACTTTTGCAGTAAAGAGAGAAAGTAACTTCCTATTATAGCCTGACTTTTTAATACCCTCTCCCACTTTAAAATAAACTGCACTGGAATTTTGCAGAGCCTGTTTATTTCAGAATAGTTTTTTGAGTGCAGAAGATGGGGGGCCCGCAAGATACCTTAAATACCTTGTCTCTATAGGCTTTGCTTAAAAAAACTCCCTAGAGTCACAGATACACTGACTTTTGAGGGGCATAGCTGCCACCACCAAGTGAAATAACAGAAAACCCCCTTCTTCCTGAACTTATGAAGAAAGCACTTGGACTTCTTCCAGAAGGGTACCCCCAAACTCCTTTACCATAAGAGAGCTTGAAAAACAAACTGCAGTCTCTGGCAGCTGACCTCTTCGTCTGAGGCGCACACACAGACACACACACAACCCTCCTGTTTCTTTCCAGGACACAAGAATCAAATCATTGCCTAAGAAAAGGTGATTTTATTAACAAAACGATAAAGCATATTTGGTTGCTAGGTGCAACTGAGTAAAACAAATTAAAACACAGAGAACATTTCCGAAACAAACAGGACTATGTAGCACTTTAAAGACTAACAAGATGGTTTATTAGGTGATGAGCTTTCGTGGGCCAGATCCACTTCCTCAGATCAAATTGTGGAAGAAAATTGGCATGACCGTATATACCAAAGGGATACAATCAAAAAAAGTGAACACATATGAAAAGGACAAATCAAATTTCACAACGTGGGGGGGGGGAAGTAAATGTCTGTGAGCTAATGATATTAGAGGTGATAATTGGGGAAGCTATCTTTGTAATGGGCTATACCCCGCTCACCAGCTGCGCTGTCCAGCGATCTGCGCATGCGCAGATCGTTCTCTTATCTTGAATCGCCCAAACCTGGCTCTTCCGGGTTACAATCTACTCGCCATGGGCGAGTAGATTGTATAATTTGTCGAGCCCTGGTAATGGGTAAGATAATTAGCATCTTTGTTGAGACCTCGGCGTAAAGTGTCAAATTTAAGTATGAATGACAGTTCAGAGGATTTCTGGGTATGCTCTTAAATAGTGAATGGGGGAGGGAAGGCATAGATTTACACAGAGAAGTTTAACCAAACAACCAAAACAAAGAAAAATACTCCAGTCGTGACTGACTACACCTTTTCCCTCTCCTCACGATCCGTGCTGATCCATACTCCAAGGCCCAGCTCACGCCCGTGTCCAATATTTCTTATAGGCATGGTAATTCTGAGTACTGTGTCTGCTCCGTCCACTCCTTAACTTAGAATTCACACAAAAGAAGAGCAGGCCAGTTATCTATATCCGATTCAGATTTCAGCACTGTATCTCATCTTCTGGACCCCTGCCAACACCCTTGTTAGCTACCTGAGTTTAAATCTATGTGGACCCCCACTAATGGTTGTAATGAAAGTCTTGATTTCTACATTGACTGCTTCTGCAAACGTGCTTGAGCTGACATTATCAGCAAACAACAACATATAACACAACCTCAGTCATGCAGAACGCAATGCTATACACAGCCTCAAAAACAATCCTAACATCATAATCAAAGAGGCCGACAAAGGAGGTGCTGTAGTCATAATGAACAGGACAGATTATGAACAGGAGGCAAACAGACAACTCACCAAATACCAGATTCTACAAGCCTCTCTCCTGTGACCCCACTAAGGAATTCCAACAAACCCTGAAAAAACTGCTCATGAAGCTCCCTGATGCTGCTCAGGAACAAATTTACACCAACACCCCTCCTAATCCCCGACCAGGAACTTTCTATCTGCTACCCACAATACACAAACCCAGAAATCCCGGATGGCCCATCATCTCAAACATTGGCACACTCACCACAGGATTATCTGGCTATATCGACTCCCTCCTCGGTCCCATGCTACCAGCACTCCTAGCTACCTCCGCAACACCACTGACTTCCTGAGGAAACTTCAAAACATCAGTAATCTACCTGGAAATACCATCCTGGCCACTATGGACGTAGAAGCCCTTCACACCAACATGTCACATGAAGACGGATTACAGGCCATCAGAAACACCATCCCCGATAACAGCACCGCACACCTGATTACAGAGCTCTGTGACTGTCTTCACCCACAACTACTTCCAATTCGGAGATATTTTGTGTCTCCAAGTCAGCGGCACAGCCATGGGCACCCGCATGGCACCACAATATGCCAACGTCTTTATGGCTGACCTTGAACAACGTTTCCTCAGCTCTCGCCCCCTAACGCCGCTACTTTACTTGCACTACATCAATGACATCTTCATCATATGGAACCCACGGAAAAGAGACTCTTGAAAAATTTCACAAGGATATCAACAACTTCCACCCCACCATCAACCTCAGCCTGGACCAGTCCATACAAGAAATCCACTTCCTGGACACTACAGTACAATTAAATAATGGACAAATTCCCACTACCCTATACTGGAAACCCACCGACCACTATACTTGCCTTCATGCCTCCAGCTTACATCCCAGACACATTTCTCAATCTATTGTATATAGCCAAGCCCTAAGATACAACCGGATTTGCTCTGATCCCACAGACAGACAGAAACACCTAAAGGATCTATATAGAGCATTCCTAAAACTGAAATACCCACCTGGAGAAGTGAAAAAACAGATTGACTGAGCCAAAAAAGTACCCACACATGAACTACTTCAAGACAGACCCCAAAGAGAAGACAATAGAATTCCACTTGTCATTACCGACCGTCCACAACTCAAACCCCTCCATCGCATTATACATAATCTGCAACCCATCTTGGAAAATGATCCCTCACTCGCAGAGGCTTTGGAGGAAAAGCCTATTCTCACTTACAGACAACTCCCCAGTCTGGAACAAATTCTTTTCAGTAACCATGCTATACAACCACATCATAAGCATCCAGGAACCCAGCCCTGCAATCAGCTGCGGTGCCAACTCTGCCCACATATCTATACAAACAAATGAGCCTCTGATTTGGTAGCTTATGTTGTTGGCTCCAGTAATGAATTTAACTGCACATCTAGTAATTTGATCTTTTAACTATCCAGTCTTTAGGTGCTTATAGATTACCAGTTCTGCCTATTTGGTTTTCCCTTTGATATTTCATACCCTCTGCTCCTTGTTTCCCACCCCCTTCCATTTTTTTCCTTCCCCTCTCTGCTTTCTCCCTATTTATTTTGGGTCTGCATATCCTAAACTAAAAACTCCGGTCATCTGAAGAAGTGGGCTGTGCCCATGAAAGCTCTTGATACCATCTACATGTTTTGTTAGTCTATAAAGTGCTACAAGACGAATTGTTATTTGTGGGTTTTTTTTTCTTTTTTAAAGTTTAAATCTTTAGTCACTGAGTGCTGACTGGCACTACCCCTATCCATCACATAAGTTTTACAACTCTGCTGCTTTTAAAATTGCTTTCTCCCTTTGCTTCTTTGGAGTATTTCTAAGTCTTTTTGGGTTGTCAATTTCCTAAATGGTGTGGCCTGTAAACTCTATGTATTTGGTTTGCTGTTGTGTTGAACAGTGCACTGAAGAAGGGGTTAAAAAGGATAGTTTTAATGTTGCTCTTTATGGGCTTGAAAATAGCCATTCTTTTCTATATCCCACCTGATTTATACAATCCAGGAAACCTTAATGTTGCTCTATAATTTTTGGCCTTTTGCAGTTTTTTGTAAGTATGGCAAAGTTAAAGTTTTACAAGTGCAATGATAGTGACTGAAAAACATAGCTATGGGAACTGGCTGTGTCCTTTAACTGTGCATGCCCAGACTTTCTAATTTGTAGAATTTTTTGAAAATGTAATTTTTAAGGGGTCAAGAAGAGTTAATTGAAACATACATTCAACCATAACTCTTTTTAACAGATCTGTGTGTGTGTATAGGAAAGTTTTATACAGGGATTATTTTAGCCACTGATAAAATGCTGCTACCCCTGATATGGAAAGTGGCAGCTATTTAACTGAGTACAGTGGTTCAAGAAAGTTAAGAATGTCTTGTCCCTCAGCTCAATAGCAGAGATATTGGCTGGATTAGTAGCAACAAAGCAAAGCTCCTAAAAAGGCTAGGGGCAAATAAGAGCTCATGAGCCCAAAAGTGCTGGATCCCTTCTATTTACCTCTGAAACAGGTACAAATGTATCAAGGGGAGGGATTTTCTTCTTTCTTTGGCTGTCTGTCTGGCTCTCATGCTACCTCTTTCCCAATGTAAAGTTTTCCCAGAGGCCCTTTTGACTTGTGCCTCAGCTATCCCCCTCAGTATCTTGAACTGTGGCTTTGACTGGTCACCTGTTTAGGGTGAGGGGTCGAGAGGTTGTTTGTTTGTTTTTTCCATTTGGGCCAAACTGGCAGAGGTTTGGTGCATTTTTTTTCCCTTCTTTCTCAGTGTTGTGGAGGCATACTTAGACAATGGAGTAGGAACAGAAAGTCTAACGTCAGGAGGTAATATAGGAGTATTTAGTTAGTTTCAATTTGAGGCCAGTGTTGTGCACAGATAAATGCTAAAAGGGCTAAGTCCCAAGGATAAAGGAGCACTGGGGTTTCACTACAGGGCCAAGATCCACCAACGACAAGTGGGGTCTTGACATTTAGGCAGACCTAGAGTCTCCTAGATACTTTCTTCTCCCCTTGGAGGGAAGGCAAGGGGGTTCAGAAGTAAGCTGAGATTACCGTAAAATCTCGAGTATAATGTGCATCTGCCTCTTAAAGGTCAGAATTGTTGAATAAACTAAACTCTTATCTATAATGCGCACCCCCATTATACTCGAGATTTTATGGTATGCATAGGAAGGAAGGGGCTCGCGCTTGCTGCGGGGCCCCCTACCCAGCCGAGCTCATACCTGCCGCGGGTTCCCCCTGCCCAGCTGAGCTCGCGCGCGCTGAGCTCGCGCCTGCCGCGGGAACTTCCCCCGCTCAGCTGCCGGCGTGCCGACCTCGCGCCTGCCGGCCCCCTTCCCCAGCTCAGCCCGTGCCTGCCGAGGGTGAGTTTAAAACTTTTTAAAAAACCTCCTATAGGTAATGTGCACCCTGACTTTGAAGCTAAAAAAACCGGGAAAAAAGTGCACCTTATACTCGAGATTTTATGGTAGTCCTATGGACCAGCTCAAGGGGCTTTATCCTGAAGTGTTAGCTATATCAGTGATTTGCAACCTTTTTTATACTGTGGACTGGCAAATTCACAGACTTTTGGCAGACTGGTAACATTTTATTTGCATATTCATTATGCAAACAATGAATATGCAAATAAAATGTTATTGGTCCAACAAAAAGTGCAGGCACCTAGAGCCACCACAGACAGCTGGCTTCAGGTCTCGCAGTTGCCACATGGTGGGCGGCTGCTGCAGCTGAAGCCAGCTGTTTGTGGCAGCTCTGGAGAAAAAGGCTGCTGTACACCCTGGCCCCCCCGAACCACCCCAATGCCAGCCCTAACTCCTAGAGCCTCCCACCCTCCACTACCCCCCAGTGCCAGCCAATGACTCCAGAGTCCCCTGCACCCAACCCCTAGTGCCAGCCTTCTGATCTCAGAGCCCCCAGTGACAGCCTCCCATCCCCAGTGTCTCAGTGCCAGCCCCTGCCCCTTAGAGCCCCCTCCACCAGACCCCCAGTGCCAACCTCCGGTTTCCAGAGCCCTGCTGCACCCAACCTCCCCAGAGTTGACCCCAGTGCTAGCCCCCAGTATTAGCCCCTCCACAGAACACTCAGTGTTAGCCCTGGCCCCATAGCCCCCCATGGCTAACCTCGCTCCCAGACATGCCCCCTGGTGCCAGCTCCCCACCCCAGTGTCAGACTGCCACCTCTTAGAGCCCTCCACCCCTTAGGGCTCCCCAGTACTAGTCCCTGCCCCAGAGCCCTCCATTATTAGCTTTGCCCCAAGAGCCCCCCAGTGCCAGCCACTCCACCTCTTAGAGTTCCCCATCCCTAGAGCTCTCCAGCACTAGCCCCATCCCTGAAGCTCCCAGTGCCTGTCTCGCTCCCCTCATCTAGCCCTGCGCTGACTCCCAGCTGGCAACTGAGCAGTGCTGCCTGGGTCATGGCTGCTCTAAGGCTGCTATGCCAGGTTCCACACGGCCCTCCCGCTACACAACAAATCGCTGTTCATGTCTGGGAGGAGATCCCGCCCCTGCTTGATGCTGGTTGGCTGAGAGGCGGGGTGGGGTGGTTTACCCCAGTCCCGACTCTTAGAGCCGCCTGGTCCAGCAGCTAGCGGTTCGCAGCCCAGCACTGACTGGTCTGCTGACCGGTGGCTAGGAACCACCAGGCTATATGGTGGGAGTTCTGTCACCCCCATCCTGAACAGTTAAATGTCTAATGTGGAAGTGGGTGAACAGCATGTGTGTCCCTTCCAATTGTTAAGATAATAAAGTTGTGACCTGTTGCTCTGCTCTATCCCTGTGTCAATCTGTCATTTGTCTGTGTGTCCTGATCTGTGCCACCAATGGACATTGAAATTGTTACCACAACGTAACTATACCTGGAAGAGTTTAGTCAGCACTTGAAGGCTAAACCTTCTGTTCCTATGAAGGCCTTGAAATCTTTCATATCTCTATGTGGCCATCAAGACTTTTCTTCCTAATTTCGTTCAAAAGAGGTTCCTGCAGCAGCAGTGGGTGCTCATAACACCAGATCAGGACAATTGTTAATTACCTTTGGTGATATTTTCTGCCCATTTGATAATGACTGGTCCACCGTTGCCTACAATGGGAAATTGAAAAGCCTGAGATTTTTCTTTTGCTAACCCCTAAGCATTTTCCCTTCCCTTTGGCATTGGGGAAAATAAATCTAACAAACAATTATAAGTGAACCTGGAGAATATTTGGGCTCCAGAACTGTCCTCTTTGCAGCCTGCCTCCTGAGGCAAAATCACTCAGTTTCCCCTATAATTGTATTCAGTACAGTTTTCAGAGTTGTTTCAGTGGTGGCTTTTGACAGTCCTGAGATGTTGGAGGCATTCCAGAAGACCTCAAAAAATCGCCCAAAGTAAAACAGGAATTTCACAGGCTTGTTTTAAATGACCAAGTGTGTGCTGTATGTGCATATTTGAGGAATGTGGACTGACTTACGTGAAAACTCAGATTCTACACCACTGTGTGGGGTTCCTCTGGACGTGTAGTAATGTACAAGAGATGAGAATCAGGCATATCCTATAAATGACCCTTGAAATGGGAATCAAGGTTGTAAGTCATTGGGGATCTGATATGAGACAGAACAGCTCAGTTAGTTTATGCAAGGACAGAACCCTGAGATGCAAATAAAGTTCTCATGCATACTCAGGTTCTGGTATTCAAAATATAAACCTTTAAAAAATTAGCAAATTTTGCATTTTTAGCCATTTCATTTTTTTCTTGATGTTACTGCCAAGGGAATTTATAGTTGACAGCATCAAGACCTTGTCACTTTCAGGCACAGTATGTGGGCTTTAGCTGGCTTGTTTTCTGATGCACTTAAAGAAGTAAATCATAAGTACATACAAAGATTAGAGCTTTGCAGACTTGAATGAAACGGAGTTATGCATTTAAAGAGCTTAGTAAAGGCTATTGACAGTATGTTAAATGTTTTGAAGTATCTGCAGAGAATTTTATAGGGAAGTTGGTATAAAGCTATATGCTGAGGTTCCCACTGTATTGAGTTACATCTACTCTGTGTATTAAACAATAGATGGGTGAGGGTGAAACGCATTGAATCTATGTAGAAGAAAGTATGTGCATTTGTTTATAAACTGGTTATACAGGTGGATGTTTTTATTACCCCCTTTGTGCACTATTCCCCATTAGCAAAGCCTGTTCTAATTGCATATATTGAAATGGTGGCTTAGTTTCAGGGGGTTAGAACTTCGCCTCTATAAATTGAGTCCTGTATAGGTTCTTCTTCTCCCCATCCCCCTCGCCCCCTTGGGTAGGGAGAATTTATTCTCAACTTGCAAAATCCTCTTGGGAAATTTCCTACCATAGCAACATTTAGGCTCAGTTTTGCTTTCCATGGCTTAACAGGGAGTTTAGATTCCCCAAGAAATGCAGTTTGACTTCTATTTCTACATTATCTTCTTGCCCACCTGAAATGCTCCTTTCACATTTAAGAAGATAACTACAGGTTGGACCTCCCTGGTCCAGCACTCTGAGTGACTGGTCCCAAACATGGGAAACTGTCTTACCAGGGGAGGTTAATTCTGGCCCTTCTGCTACTAGCCCTTCCAGCCCGGCTCTGCTTCTGTCCTGGCTGCCAGCCTCCCTGCCAGCTCTTCCCTTGCCACCAGCTCAGCTGTGCTCTTGGCTACAGCAGGGCTGCTGGCCCTGCTGCTTCCAGACTAGCAGGCAGGGCTGTTGGCTGCTACTGGAGTCTGCGGCCCCGTCGGGCACCCCCCTCCCCCCACTGGAGCTCGCTGGAGTTTGCTGCTGCACTGGCCCCCCTGCCGCCAGCCCAGCCAGACTTCTACTACAGGGCTCCTGGCAGACAGCTCTCCACTAGGGCTCTCTGGTCCAGGAACATCTGTGGTCCTGCTGGACCAGAGAGTCCTAGTTTACAGAAGTTCAGCCTATATTACTAACACTGATATCTACATAGACTTCTATTGCTAATGCCTGTGTTAGACACTGATTGAACAAGTTATGAGAATAGTCCCATTGAAGTCAATGGAACTACCTATAAATTTAAGTTAAACTATGTGGTTTAAAGTACCTTTCTGAATTTTCATAAGTGTGCTTTTTGTCTTAACCCTTCCTTCTAACAGGGCCATTCTCCCGTTACTGTACAGACTTTAATTAGGGGAAGAACACTTTTCATAACTTTGTTTAGCTTATGCTATATATTATTGGCCTGAATTCCAGATGTGCTCAGCACTTGTGAAAATCTTGCTGTATTTTTTTGGGACACCGGTAATGCCCATTTTGGTGATTCCTCCTCTTCCTCCCATCCATTCTAAATCTGTTACGAATCATAGATGTAGTTTTCATCAGCCTTTCTTCTGTGCACAGCTTCTTTTACAGATTATATATTAATATGCTGCTTGCATAAATGATATTTTTAATAACAGCAACAGTAACACTTACTATTTCTTCCTCCTTTTCTAGGATTTTAAATATTGACTCATAACTAAATCTAGTAGAAGTATATAGCAGCTATAAGTAGTATTTCTGGGTTTGCAGAAATAAAAAATGGAAATACTGCTACTAGTTATAGAATTTTACTCTAATGTCCATAAATTAATTCACATTCTCGCCTGGTGTCTTTTGGCACCTAAAACTTCTCTTCTCTCAACAGTATTTTACAGTTGAATTTTTGATAACTAGCATTAGTGAATTGTATTTCACTGCTTCTCTGTAATAAAGCAAAATTGTGGTTTATACATTATAATTTCATAAACAATTCAGCTTTATCAGTTCATTTTAGTGTTGATTGTTTTGTGTGCTATTATAGCTTAGCTGTTTCCGTTGAGTTAATAATATTTAAAATTGCTGGAAGACTGCCGAAGAAATTCTTTACCCTGTACTTCCTTATCACCTTTTTCTTTTATTGCTACCAGTTATTAGGAAATACAGTCATAAATCAGTATTGGAGAAGAAAGGGCCTTCGTATCACATGAGCCCTGAACACTCCTGAAAGAGAGATGATTGGACTTCATGGGTGAGAGACTCTGCTCTATTGGGTGTTTCAGTTTTCTCATTCACTGCTCTTCATGTTTTTGTATCTGGTAAAAGAATGTGAACTGCAGATGTAAGCTCCTCTAGAAATGATAGTTATTAGATAATATACTGCATCTTATCAGCAGAAATATAGATCATCTCTACATTAATAGATGGCATAATGGCAGTATTTAAAATTATCCTCCCCAAACTTGTAAATGCAGCCAATATGACTATAAATAAAGACACTAGCCTCTTAAGTCTGAAATCCTTCCTTGATATCTTCAGAAGATTTTGCATGATTTATGTGCTGTACAGATCTTTGCTGAATGAGTTTGAAGTGGGGCCAATGATGAGAAATTCTAGTGAAAGGTTGGAGATCAACCCTCAAATTATGTAAGGAAGTTGGCAGGTTTTTTAATTAAACTGGTTTCAATGCTATTGTCATCTACTAATAACAGTATATTGATTATGAAGCTAAGCTCATTAATAGCTTCCTGGATGCATTTCAGAAGAGATCACACGTACAAGGTTTATGTTAGAAGTCTTTTCCTGTTTTCTAGCTCTGACTGGGTACTTGGTGGATATTTAATAAAGTAGATTGGATCTTTCTTACAGATGAGTCTTGTTGTTTAAAGCACTTCAGAAGAAACTTGAGGATCACAATAATGCAAATGTATAGGAACCTGAAAAGAATTACTACTTAGTGGTGGATATTAAAATATCCACAAAAGAACAATAAAATATTTTCTGTGAACAAGATGGTAAGAGAATAGATTGAGCAGAGATTATAAGAGTATTATAAATAAAGTTCAGATTAATAATTAGTAAATCTATGCAGTAAGAAGAACACAACTTCATTTTATATTTGTCCTTAGCGGTTTTATCTTATCTAGATCATTTGTCCCCTTTCCCTCACCAAATTCTGTTGAATTTCCTGGGGCTAAACTGCGTCTAGGTCAAGGCTACACATTTATCTTGTGTTTTATGATGTGATCATATCACATCCCATTTCTCTGCTCTTTCCTGTTCAACTTTTCATCAGTCAGTGACAGTCCTGACACCAGCTAGTGCAGTGGTCTCCAACCTTTTTACACCCAAGATCACTTTTTAAATCTCAGAACAGGTGAAGATCTACCGCCCCGCCCCTTCCTTGAAGCCCCGCCCTCTCTATTCTCCTCCTGTCCATCACTTCCTATCCCCAGCCCTTGCTTACACACTCTGATAAACAGTTTATTTTTAAATTATGCAATATATAAAATTAAAATCACGTGTTTATAGTTATGAAATAAATGGTCTGTTTTTTATTCATGCTATTTAAATCTAAAATGAAGCATTTATAATTATACATTTTGTGGGGACAGAGTTCTGTGGCTGGGGGCAGGGGAGAGGGAACAGGATGCTGGGAGGGCAGAGAACAGGGTTATGTAGCTGGGGACGGGAGTGGGGACAGAGTTTGGGGAGTGGGGACGGGAATGGGGACAGAGTTCTGTAGCTGGGGTCAGGGGAGTGGGGTCTGGGGAGTGGGGAGTGCAGACAGGGGGTGCGGTGCCAGTGGCAGCCGAGTCTCCTGCATCTGACTCCTCCCAGGATTCTCCCCTCCCCAGAGGGAAGCCAGCATGTGCCTCCTCCGGGCCCGACTCCCCACGGTGCAGGGAAACCCGCGCGTGCCTGCCCCGGGCCAACCCCTGTGGTGGGGCCAAACCCCCGAGCCTGCCCCAGGGCCAAACCCCCTCTCCCGCGGTGTGGCCAACCCCCTCGCGGAGGACGGCCAACCCCCACGGGCGCCTACCCCGGGGCCAAACCCCCCTCCCACAGCGTGGCCCGGCCAACCCCTTCCGCAGCGGGGCCAACCCCCGCGGGCGCCTGCCCCGGGACCAAACCCCCCTCCCACAGCCCAGCCCGGCCCGGCCCGGCCAACCCCCGCCTCCCGCAGTGCGGCCAACCCCTGCGGGTGCCTGCCCCGGGGCCAAGCTGCCTTTCCCACAGCAGGGCCAAACCCCCACGGGCGCCTCCCCGGGGCAGACCCCCGCTCCCGCGGCGCAGGGAAATCCCTGCGCTCAACTCAACCCTCCCAGGAAGCCGGACTCCTCTTCTGAGCGACGCCTCCCCAGCATGTGACAGAGCTGTGGGAGGGGAGCAGCCTGCGCACTTCCGGAGCCCCCGGAAGTGATGCAGGCTTCACCCAGGACTTCCGTCCACCCTGCAGGAAGCCAGCACTACACTCGAGGTAGGTAGTGGGGCTTCTCGGGAGTGGGAGGAAAATGGGGGGCGGCGGTGCCCAAACGCCTCGCGATCAACTGGTCGAGGCCTCGCGATCGACCAGTCAATCGCAATCAAAAGGTTGGTGACCACGGAGCTAGTGGCATTAGGATTGCCAGGTGTCTGGTTTTGAACCGGACAGTCCAGTATTTGAGCTTTCTGTTAGGGGAAACAAACTGAGAAAATATAAATGTCCGGTATTTTCTAAATAAGATGTAATGTCAATTGTGTTGTGATGTCAGGCGTGTCTGCTATTTTTGTTGAAACCATCTGGCAACCCTCCGTGGCATAGCAATACCAGCACTTGCCTGCAGCTGGTATTGCTGCATACAGTTGGCAGCTTTTAAGCATGGTACCCTGCTTCTGAGGAACAATATGCTTTTTAACAGACTATTTCTTGAAGGGAGAAACATTTGCAAATACATAAACACCAGCCATCAATCACTTTTTGCAACAGGAAATAGCAGAAAGGCTTTCCTTGGCTGGCAGATAAGAAATATGAAGAAAATAAAAATAAAGAGTAGAGTAAGGAGCAAGGAATTTCTAATTCGGTTTATTAAGAATTATCAGGAATGACCTTCATATTGCACAGCAGCCATTGTTAGTATCATTATCTGAAGAAGTGGGCTGTGCCCACGAAAGCTCATGATACCATCTACATGTTTTGTTAGTCTTTAGAGTGCTACCAGACAATTTGTTGTTTTTTAATTTTATGTATTTTTTACTTGCTGTTTTTTCATCAACTCACTAAAAACATTAGCATAGTAGAGGGAATAGTATATTTACATAAATTCCCACCTGAAGACATTATAAAGGTTTTAATCTGCTGGAACTGAAGTGGCATTTTTGTTGTGTTTGTAAGAAGAGACTTTCTGCAATGCAGGCAACTAAATAAGCGCCAGGTTTTCAGAAAAGCTTTATTAGCTCCCAATGTGATGCTTAATCAGATTTTTTTCAAAAGAAAATCCTGCCACTTATTTTGATGCCAAAATTAGAAGTGAGTTCTTCTGAAAAAGATGGGTCCAAGTCGCTTATAATCTGGTGCAACATGCTTTTGATCTCTACTGTGTAGCTCCTCCCTTCCCCTTTTTAATTGAGGCTTAGCAGCCAATTTTTCTTTCTTTGGAGGGGAGGAGGGCTTGAAGGTTATTACTTGGGATGTAATTCTTCCTTTTATTTTTTTTTTCTGTAGCAAATGTGACTTTTTAAAACCTCTCTAGATAAATAATGCCAACACACAATTTTAAGACCTTCATAAAATAAAATCTTTCTGCTTTGTTGTCTGTAGCAGAGGCATAACACATATTGTATAAAACTTCCAGAATCAGGCTCCAGTCCAAATATTTTCTAGAAAAAGAAACACTGATAAAATCAACTTTTGCTATGTAATATAGGAAGACTTGAGTCCACAGCGGCTCCAATGTGTATAATAAATATTATATACTTGAATGTGTGGGTGTGTTTCTAAAATTACTGCTCTTCAAGTTTTCTTGTGTCCAAAGACACTTGGCTTAAGAGCATTTTGTGGATACTGTTTTGGCAGCTGGAACCACAAAATTGTTTACAAAAGACTCTGTTTCTTCCACCTCCCTTCCCACCCCTTCCTGTTTTGAAAATAGAATGTTTGAGGGAATTTTATTCCTCCCTGAGATATATTTGAAATCTGAGGGTTATTTATTTATTTAAAAGAAAAGTAGACTTGGACAGGGTTACTTTTGGCCATAAATTATAGATAATTTAAACTTCTGAGAGTCTTACTGACTTCAAGTAGAGTTAGGGACTGAGAAGTGACATTAAAATATTATATTCAGTGTGTGTGGTTTTTTTTTGTTTTTGTTCCTCGGTGGCTTCCCAAACTTTTTGTAGAACACCAAATAGAAATATATTTTCCTTGTAACTTGGTACTCTAGTAACCAAAATTAAATTTTCTGATTTTGTATGTGTGGTGGAGGATGGGGGTATTTTTTTCAGTGTATTGTGTATTGTAAACAGCAGCAACATTTTTTGGAATTAGGTTAGTGGGTTGTTTTGTGGTGTGTGTTTGTGGGGGGGAGGGGGAGGGAGGTCTCCTTTTTGGAAGTTAGGTGTTAATGAATGTAATGCAGCAGGCTCTGTTATATGGTATACTATGATAATAACGAAAATATAGGCTTTTCTGTATCTTTTGTACAATTCCACTAACTGCATTTGAGTTTCCCCCAAGGATTAAAATGGCCCATGAACTTTCAGTACACTGACTGATATGGCTGAGATGCACAGCAGGGTAAGATGCTCTACTGTGTGCAGTACAGTGCAAGCTAACGGAGGCTGACTGTTGCTGGGCAAAGTAATGTTGAACAAGTATTCTAGAAAATGTCAGTCAAACCCATTCTCTCTGTATGGCTTAAGTTCTAGCAGCAACCATGCAAAACAGTGGGTTAGTTTGAGAAATTCACTTTTTAGTTGAAGAGGAGCTTTCTACAAGGCTCTCTTCTTTGTTTTGAACATATCAATGCATCTGTGCTGTAAGAGCATTTGTTCTCAGCTTTATTTTTATTGACAGTCACTCATGTCTCAGTGAGTTAGTCTAAAAGTACTGTAGTGGGGCCACATTCAGCTGTGAGAGAGATGTGCAATTCTATTCAAATTAAAAAGCTTCAGACCAAGCACATGCTGTGTGATAACAATTGTTATGTTTTGATCAGTATGGTTCTCTTTCAGTTTTCTTAATGGGAAAATAACTCTTATAAAATGTTCCATATGATGTATTTCTGGGACACAGGAGTCCATAATGGGCAGTTTTCATCTACTGAGGAAAGATGATGTTGTGGTTAGGAGATTTTTAGGTTAAAACTAGGGATGTGATAATGTAAACTGTTGTCTTATAAACAGGTTTATTGGTTAGCTCCCTGCAAGCACCAGCTCCTGCCTGCCCACCCAGTGATACAGAGGCCGCCGGGCAGCAGTTACACGTTTACATAAATACATGCATTTTAATAACACTTGTTCTTCTACATCTGTCTCTGTGCATCTTTTTGCCTCTTGTGTTTATACTTAGACTGGAAGCTTTTGGGGGCAGAGACCATCTTTTGATTCTGTGTATGTACATCACAAAATGGTGCTGCAGTAACTATATATTTGAGAGAGTTTGTATGCATCTGTCTCTGTTCAAGAACTTCTCCTAAATGGTAAGAGCACCAAATTCAATATACAGCTGCTTCTTATAACTTGAAGCAAGGTAAAGGTTTGGTTGTGCCAAGAAAATGGGATGTGCCTGAAATGGGATTGCATCTCAGAAAACCATACAGAACAGAGACAATCACCAGGCAGATGAAAGGGGCTGACTGACCTCACCCACCTAGTCCAGAATTGCTTGAGCCTCCCACCCACTATTAGGGTTGCCAGATAGTTTCACAAAAAATACCGAACATAGCAGGAAAAAAAAATTGGTCGGAGGGGAAGGGGGGGGAAGAAGAAGAGAACCCACCAGACACAGCAGGGGAAGGGGGAAAAGTGTCCCCGCCAGCCTTCTGTCCAAGAAAATATAAGTTTTTTTGTTTTTTTTTGTTTTTTTTTTAACTGGACAGAAGATGCAATTGCTGGACTGTCCAGGTGAAAACTGCACACCTGGCAACATTAACCCCATGCAGGGAAGAGGTGAGGGGGCTTCCCTTCCCTCCCCCTCTTGCAAGGGATTCCTCCCCCTCCCCACAGCCTTTCCCTCAGGTCCCACATACCTCCTTAACTGTTAAGGAGGCACTGCGGCCAGTGTAGGGCTAATAGGGCTACAAGACACTGCTCCTTCCTGCAGCCAGCCTATTGCAGGGAAGGAGTTCTGGGGCTTGCCCAGATGTGGCCGCCCCTTCCTCCCTAAATGCACCCCATGCAGGGAAGGGGTTGGGGGTGATTCTCTTCCTTCCCACTCCTGCGAGGTATCCCCCATCCCCGCTTTCCCTCTTGTCCTGCATGCCGCCTTAACTGGTAAGGCTCCAGACTGCCAGAGGCTAGCCAGCCTATTCAGGTAAGGTGTGGGGGAAGGGGAGAGGAAGGGCAGATGCTGTCCCTGCTGTGGCTTCCCCTTCCTTCCAAAAGGTGCCCCTTGCAGAGAAGGGGCTCAGGGGCTTCCTTTCCCTCCCACTCTGGGAATGGATCTCCTCTCCTCTCCTCTCCTCTCCTCTCACACACCTGCTCCTGGCAAAAGGAGTTTTGCTGGCAGCCTTTGTAGCCCCTTGAGCCTGGGAAGGAGCTGCAGCCTCTTTCACTGCCACCTGGCTGAAATGCCTCAGGACTCCAGCATGTGGAGCTTCTCCCTCCCGCCAGATCTCCTGCGCCTTTCCCATGTGTAGGAGAAGAACCAGAAGAATCTGGCTGTGCTATAGGGGAGGCTGGGGGAAGTTTTTAAAGTGGTCCCAGGGACACCCCGCCCTCCCTCCTCCACGCCAGACGCAGCAGGAGAAAAATGTCCCCACTACCTTCCGTCCGAGAAACAGAAAATACTGGACATTTTGCATGTCCCGTATTTTCTGGGTTTTTTACTGGACAGAAGATGCAATTACCGGACTGTCCAGGCAAAAACCGGACACCTGGCAACCCTACCCACTACTTGTAATTTAGGGCGTGTCGGGGGTGGAGGCTAAAGCTTCCTCCCTTCCCCTCTGCTCTGATTTATACAAGAACATTGCTGGCTGTTCCCCTTTCTCAGGGAGCAAGGGGAAAAATGCACAGTTGCTGCATTCCTCACTCTAGTTAGGGAGTGCTGAGGGCAGATGATGAACCTGGGCCTGCCCATGATGGGGGATATACACCCCTCTTCCAGCTCTTGTGATCTCTGGAGCTGGGCTGGGGTAGTCCTCTGGGACACAGTGGGAGCTCAGCCCCTCCACCTGGCCAGACACCCCACTCCCCGCTTGCTTCTGCACCCTACCTCCCACCCAGACCTTGCAACCTTTCCCCCTTCTGTACCCACCTCCCTCCCAGATCCTGCATCCCTATCCCACTCACTGGCAGCCCTGTGCTGCACATTGAACCCCTCATTTTTGTCCCTACCCCAGAGCCTGAGGGGGTCCATAAAATACACTAACTCTGGCACCCCAAAAAATAAATCTGGCCTATGGGAAACCCTGAACCTCAGTTCTCCCCGTCCCTTTCCCTCACTCTGTGAGGCTGGAGGGCCAGAGGTATTTTTTTGCTTCTCACGTGCATGGTTCTCCAACTGATTTCCCCCCCCCCCGTGGGTCAGTGGCCTCCAACCCAAAAAAGGTTCCCCACCCCTGCCATAAATAATATACACATTGAAACCTTTTGTATTGGGTATATATTAATATTTTAAAATGAAGTTTGATAAACTAACATGAGCAAGTTAAAACATTTAATATGTTAAAAAATTTAAATTAAACTATTCTCCCTAGCAGCAGCTGGTTCAGAAGATATGGTCACTGTATCCAGCCTGCCTCTCAATTGCTCGTGCACCAAGATCCATGACTAAGTTCAGTCTTGGCACGCCACTTTTGAAAGGTTGCCAACCCCTGATTTTAAAAGAAGAAAAACATTTTTTTGAGTTAAGGACTCGAGCAATGCTGGGTAAATCTTATAGTAATAAATATTTCTTAAATATCATCTTAAAGTAGGGATGTAAAATCTCAGTTAATTAGTTAACCTGTTAGGTGTTAGGTCAACGTAATGTTTAACTGGTTAACCAATTTAAGCAGGATTTGGGCAGGGGACTGCTCCAGCCAAGCTGGAACAGCCCACAGCCCACGGGGTTCCCACTCCCAGCCCTCACATGGGCTGGGACTGCTGTCCAGGCCTAGTCTGTGCCAGAACAGCCCCTCTGTGACAGGCTCCTAGATTTGCCACAGACTGGGGCTGCTCCAGATGAGAGCAGCCCCTGTCTGTGGCAGGTCCCCTACAGAGCTAAAGCAGTCTTCTACCCACAATAGGCAGGGAGCTGCTCCAGACCCCATTAGTTACTAGTTACCCTGTTAAATTTTCACATCGCTAGCTCAAAGACCTACTTGGGCACTTCTCTTTGTTATAACTAATGCTACATAAATAAGGACCAAACAACTATTGTGAATTGCACAGTATATTTAACTTCTAGCCAGAAAGATTTTGGGTCCAATTCTGATGTGATTTTTGTGCTAGTTTACCTTTGCCTTCAGAAAGACATTCTGTTGACTTATGCTCATAGACCTAGATTCTATTACACGTCTTTGGGCTAATGGATACAAATATCATCGTCACCTGTTCTGGAATGTAGTGGAGGGATGAAACAGAGGGGATTATAAGTTTTGCTGATAAATCAATGTGTTGGAAAATGAAGAGTTAAGAATATAAGTGTGAGATTACAAAGTTGAATTCTCAATTTTGGGTTTGTGGTCTCTTGAGAGAGAATGCCATTCAGCACCATTGAACAGAGTTATTTAATTCTTAATTTTAATTGACGTATCCCAGAGTGCAGTCTTCCCTTATGAATTCTTGGTGGTCACTTGAACTTACAGTACAAGTTGACAAGTGTTTTTTGTTCTTGTTGTTTAGTTTCAAAACTCCTACTCTCAAACACATGGGTGCTTATGTGATTCAGGCATTTATATTTGCCTACCCCCTTGAATTGAAATTCCAGTAATCGTTCATTTCTTTTTGACTTCAAAGTCCTTTCTAACAACTTACAAGTGTGTAGACTTATTTAAGGAAAGATTTATTTGAATTTCATTGGAAGCTGGTTATCTCTTGGGATTTTCAGCTTGCTTCAGCCTGAATTAATGAAAGCTCTTCGCTGCTGCAGCTGGTGGCTATGATTCTATTATATGGATTTCTTAGTCTCAAGCTGTAATGGCAAGTGTATAATATGGGAGGTTTAAACAATAGACTATTTAAATAGATTTTTTTTTTTTTTTTTTTTTTTTTTTTTTTTTTTTTGCTGTAAAAGTGGGTTGGGAGCCCGGCACGCTGCAGTGGGGCTGCTCAGCTAAGTTGCTCAGCATGCCCTATCTGGGCTGCCTGAAGGGGCTGGAAGCCCAGTGTGTCACAGCAGAGCTGCCTGGAGGAGCCAGGATTGGTGCGCTGCAAAGAGGCTACTCAGCTAAGCTGCCTGGAGTGCCTGGGCTGGGCTGGGCTGGTGGGCTGGGAGCGTGACACACTGTGAGCTGGATTGCCCAGCGTGGCGGGCAAGAGTGGAGGAGCTGGCGACAGTGGGGCCTGTGGCCAGTCTAGTGCTCGGGGAGCTGGTAGCAGGAAGGCCAGATGTCACCACCTTTGTTCTGGCAAAATCCCTCATCTAGGAGTGGTTAGGTCCCAAGGGTGCCAGACCAGGGAGGTCCAACATGTACTAGATCTGAACTCTAGTTATTCACCTTGGAGTCAAACCAGAATTTTAAATCTGAACACCTTAGACATTTGAGACAGTCCAGAACTGAATTATATTGACTCAGGCTAGCTTCCAGTTCTATTTTCATAATACCGGAATACTCCAGCATTTAAAACGGTTTCTTCAAACTAGCAGCCCCATATTACAGTATTTTATTAATAGGAAAGGGCTTCTATGCAGAGCTTTGACTAATAGATTCTTAAAGAGCTCTCAAAGCTTTGCACACCATTACACTTTGTATAATGGATTTGTTATATCATTAGTGTTTTTGTTTAGACACGTACGCTACTATGTATGTGGTTTGCTAGGGAGATACGTAGTTTTAAGAACAGTAATGGGAGAGTTCCCAAGGCTGTAACCTCTTCAGTTAAATTCCCTCACCCACCGCTTCCAGAAAGATGGATCAATGGTAACATGAGTAGACTAAATAGGAAATGACAGCTAGAGGTCATGACCTAGTGAACTCCAGTTAGCATTAAGTGATGTTTTTTTTTCTCAGAGGCATAAATAGAAGTTGAATCTGTGGTTTTTAAAATTGGAATGAGTGGTTTTAAATAAGAGTAGTATTGTGTTACCTGAAACATTAATAAAGGTATGGCATCATGAGCTTTAGTGCGTAAAACCCACTTCAGTAGATGAGTTGGAGTGGTTTTAAATAGTTTATTTTGGTGTATGGTTTGGTAGAGAAAGATTGATCAAGAAACAGAACAAAGTGGCATGCCTCTCAGCTGGCTACCCATTTCATAGAACATGTACTCCTTATGGCTAATCTTAACAGATTCTCTCAGTGAATTTTCTCATGGCAAAAATTGAAGCTGTTTTTCAGACAGGTGTGGTAGCACAATGAGGTGTATTAGTCCCACTGTTAATTGTTCAATGAAAGCAAAAAGAGGAAAGGAAACTCGGGGGTAGGGCAGAGGTTATGTATCTGATTACATTATGTATGAATAAGAGCGGTATAAGATAAAACTAACTTCTATTATCCTAGCTGATGGGGCAGCTGAAACAATGAACCAGTGCCATTAAATGCAGTGTGGCAAGTGATTGATTTTAAAGGTGATTGGTAGTGCAGTGTTGAATATGGTCCATTGCCTATTCTTTCTATTGACAACCTAAAGCTTAGATCGTTAGTTGCATTTATGTATGGGTTGTATCTACTATTTATGATGGCCACAAGGGATAAATGTAACTAAGTCTATTACCTTACCCTTCCTCTTCAGTTTGTAACCTGCTTTTGTATCAGATAAATGACTTTATTTTTTGAGTCTGAAGGTGGTGTGTTTAAAAACTGGTTTGTTAATTTTTTGGTTAGTTTGTTTTTTTTAATGTTTATCATGGTACAGAATGCTTAGGAAGGGTGGTGCTTTATAAACAATTAAAGTTCATGCATGCTTGTTTTGCATAGCTTCAAAGCACATCACCTGCTTATTCTAGAGCCTAAGAAGCAGAAATCACAAATTCTGTTTTTAAGTTTCTATTCTTCATGGATTTCCATCTTACTCATACTGGTATGAAACCTTATGGCTTCAGAACCTACATATATTGCCTAATAGTAACATGTTTTAAGTAACAGGGAGGTAGTCATGTTAGTCTGTAACTAAAAAACCTTAAACAATGGTCCTGTATCACCTTAGGATACTCTACTCAGCAACATTATTTTGAAATAACTTAGTCCGCGTCTACACAGCAGTCAGTTATTTAGAAATAATGTTGAAATACTGTCAAGCTGGAGGACTTGTTACCCTGACTCGTGTAACCCTCATTGTACAAGGAGTGAGGGCAGTTGGAGGAAGAGTGCTCTATTTTGAAATAAGTGCTGTGAAGATGCTCTCAATTTCGAAATAAGCTATTTCGAAATATGCTACACAATTGATGTAACTTGAAATAAGCTACTCAGATTGAGCTAAGCCCTGCTGTGTAAATGCATTCTTAGAGACTAACCAAAAAATATAGACAGTATCATGAGCTTTTGTGGGCAGATACAAATATGGAGTAAGAGGCACAGCAGTTGAATTATGAAGCAGAAAAAGGGAGGGCGGAGGAGAAAAAAACCTATCCGTTTAAATGTCCATGCTAAATGAGGCTGCTAGAGTGGGCTGCAAGTGTCCGATACTTAGCTTTTGATGTCATTTGCGTGTTGACTATAACAGCCCATCCAGTTCATGCCTCTGTTCAAGCTGTGCGAGATTATCAAATTTGTATATGAAAGCCAGTTCTGCAGACTCTGTGATTCCTGGTGGTAAATGTTGCATCTGAGCCTTAAAGTCATGTATAGTGAAGTCAGAGGATGTATCCCTGTGCATTTTTTTTTTTTTTTTTTTTTTTCCTGGGAGGAAAGGGTGTCATTCCCACCTCCAGAGTTCTAATAAGCGAATCGCCTGGAAGACCATTGTTACGATATGCAGCTTAGTGTTCAAACAGTATCTATTGTTCACGGTCAGCATGGTTTTAGATCAGTGGTGGCTTGCAGGCTAATTGTGCTGCATTCTTTGTTTTGTGTGTTTCTGCATTGCCACATGCTCCAATAAATTTTAATGGCTAACATTTATTTTTAGTCAGTTTGTAGAGGGTTTTGGGGTTTGGATATTTTCTGTTGGGAAAGCTGCATCTTGTGCTGCCCACATGACGAAAACCCGGAGTAAAAGAGAAACTGTCCAGCTTCCTATGCTGCACAGTGCAGATACAACACTTGATCACTAAAGGGATGTCCTGTTGTATGCACTTGTGAATCTAGGAGGAAACCTGTCTGAAGTGTGTTTGTGTCAAGGTGAAATTCACCACTTGAACTCAAATTAGGACATAAAGGTAGCGGCATTAGGCCATGAAGTGAAATTCCCCCTCAGCGCAGTGTTCAGTGTGCTAGTAAGAATGTATATTTCTTTAACCACATAACAAAAGTCAGTCCACACATGGACAGTATATGGCAGTGATGGCAGTCAGTGGGTTAGAGTGAGGGCTCTAAATAGGGGTCCGGATGTGTGAGGGGGCTCCAGAGGAAGGGATGTTAAAAAGTGGGTAACTGTGTAACCACTGAGATTTCCAGTGGTTACATGCACCTGCAGCATGGTAGTAGTTGGCTCTCCAGATGCAGCAGGAGCCTGCATATAATCATTAAAGGTAACTGATAACTGATAAGCCTGGGTTTAACTGTTAAAACAGTCCTACTTTTATATCCCTGCTCCAGGCTGGGGCAGTAGTTGTGGTGCAGGACGGGGTGAGGGCTTTGGCTGGGGGTGTGGACTCTGGAGTGGGGCTAGAGATAAGGTTTTTGGGGTGCAGGAGGAGCCTGTGGCGTGTGGCTGAGGGATTTGGAATACAGGAGGGGGCTGTGGGTTGAGGCAAGAGTCTGGGGTTGTTGAAAGGTGAGGGCTTGGGTATGCTGAAGGATAAAGGGTTTGGGGTGCAAGGAGAGCTCCAAGGAGGAACTGTGAGCTTTGGGGTGGGGCTGGGGGTGAGGGGTTTGGGAGGGCTCAGGCTAGGGTGGGTAGTTGGGGCTTGGGCTTAGCACCGCTGCCCAGGTAAGACAGGCTGCCTGATACCTGCCTGTCCTAGGGCACTGCACCCAGGAAGTGGCTAGCAGCAGGTTTGACTCCGGGGGGGGGGCCGGGGGAAGAGGAGAGGAGGGAATGAAGCTTTGCGGCAAGTCAGCTGCTCTGCTATTGCCTGCAAACACCTCTCCCCCAGCTCTCATTGGCCGGGAACTGGCCAATGGGGTATGGAGCTAGTGCTCAAAGTGGGGGCAGCATGCAGAGTCCTATGGACTCCTGCCTAGGTGGCAGAACTGCTGCTGGCCCCAGCACAGAGTTGCTGCGGTCATGGCAGCTCTGTGCTGGGGCTGGTGGGCAGAGGTGCCTCTCCCTTAGCTGCAGCCTGTTTGTGGGAGAGGCAGCTCTCCCTGCTGCAGCCATAAGCCCCTGTGCAAGACTAGCTAGTGTGCGGGGCTTAATAGGAAGCTGTGCAACTGTGCCCCTTGGAGGGAACTTAGCTTGTGATGGCTCAAACACTAGCCTGTTATGACACAAAATGTAGAAGGAAAAAACCCAAAATAAAAAAAAAACCCCAAAACCCAAACCTCACTGATGTGGTCCCCGGCTGAGACACCTCACTCCCTTTGTGCTCCAGCTCCACAGGGGCAGGGAATGTGGGGAGACGGAAGAGAGGACAGAAGTTCAGAGCTTACTGCAGGCTAGAAACTCTTCTAGGGTCCTAGGGCTAATAGATTTTGTGGGTCCCCTCAGGCTCTGGGTTGGGGCCAAAAATTAGGGGTTAAGTATGCGGGAGGGGAAGCTGACAGAGAGCGGGGGGAGGGGGATTCTAGGTCTTAGTTGGAGGCTGTGCATGTGTGCAGGTGATAGGAGTGTGGGGATTGGGACTGGGGGGCTCTTACCTGGCGCTCTGCACCCTGCTGCTCCCATTGACCATGATTCTGGCCAATGGGAGCATCAGGGAAAGCCTCCAGGTCAGCGATTTCCTGCACTGTTGTTCTTTCCCGCCTTTCCCCAGCTAGGAGGGAAGGGCGAGCAGCAACATATGGAGCCACTTGATTCCCCCTTCCGCCCCATGAGCTGGAGCTGATCCGTGAGGCTGAGGGCTCCCTTATCCACAGTGGTGAAGCTAGTGCTGGCTCTCCAACTTTTGCATAGGATGAAGGGCTTAGCACCAGCACAAGCTTCCCACTGTAGGGGGACTGAGTCCCAAGCTCGCAGCCGACCTACGAGACTGCCATAGTCCGCAGACTACACTTGGAGAACCACTGTACTATACAGATACAAATAACTAGAAGGCAATGCAGAGCTGCTCCTCTGCTTAACTGCCGTGCATCAAAGGAGAAAGAATTGAATTGGGACCCACCTATGTCTGCTTTTGGGAATGGGAGTGTCTTTCAGTTGCGTGCTTTTTGATGATTCTACGGCGACTTCAGAGATGGATTTTAAAGCTTCACAACAATGACAGTTTTTAGCAACATGAGTGTGTCAACAGGGACATATCTCTAATAGGTAGTGTAAATGCTGTTTATCAGCATTTTTACCAACAGAATACTTCCACCCCCAACGAGGGGGGCGTGTGTTGTTAGCAGGATCACTCTCCTGTTGATGAGACATTTATACTGCCACTTGCTGTGACAAAACTGGTCTTTCGGAGTGACAAAATTTGTTGTTCAGTTGGCGGTGTAGACAAAGCTTAAGAGGTGTTGAGCACTTGATAACTCCTGCTGTAGTCACAGGAATTTTTGAGTACAGCACTTCCTGGGATCAGGTCCGTAAATCTTCCTCTTCCCCTTTTTTTTTTTTTTTTCTGGGAAGGACAAAGTTCCAAGAAACATAGGGAATCACTTGAAAGCAGCCTTTTCCTGAGGCTGGGTGGGGAAAGGTCCGTTCACTTCTGTCTCCCACACCAAATTACCTTAGCTTTGTTGTAATATATCTGCACTTTCTGTTCCTTGGAGGAACCCTTGACCCCAGCTACAGGAGACACTGCGCTTCTGATATTTCTGGTCTGACTTGAAGCAGGAAATACCATAGCTCTTAGCCTTGAGAGTAGACTCTCTGTTTAGGCCCAATCTCAAGGCCTAAGGGCCCAATCATGTACCATTGTTGTTGATGGGAGTTTTACCATTGATTGCAGTTGGAGTAGGATTGGATCTTTGTTTTGATGAAATGTGCATGAGTAAACAAACTTTTGGGTGTTAACCTAGGGTGACTGAAATTCACCTTCACTGAACATGATGTATTTATATTAGCTTATTTGCAGGGCCAAGTTTCACTGTTGTTTGGACTGATAAAGAAATGTTGGTCATAGTGTCTGTAAGATCACTACATTGAGGGCACATCTAGACTTGCTTTCACTTTTGAAAGAAGGTATGCAAATTTGGTGTGAATTTGCATCTGTTCTTCCGATCACTTTTTCGAAAGAGGTTCTTTTGAAAAAGAAAGTAGTCTAGATGTGGTTCTTTCGAGGAAAAACCCCTTTTTCGGAAGAACCATGTAAACTTTTTTTTTTTTTAAAGGAAGAACGGTTCTTCCGAAAAAGGGGTTTTTCTCGAAAGAACCGTGTCTAGACAACTTTGTTTTTTGAAAGGACCTCTTTTGAAAAAGCGATTGGAAGACTATATGCAAATTCATGCCACATTTGCATACCTTCTTTCGAAAGTGAAAGCAAGTCTAGACGTGCCAGGAGTGAAAATGGAATTGCTTTTTTTGGGGGAGGAAGAGGTCAAATCCCAGACTCTTAAAAATGCAAATTGTTGCCATTGCAAGACTGATTTCTCCCACACCCTCTTTCACACATATGCAATCAAATGGATTTCAGTACTTGTCTGAGAGAGTGTCTAAAAAGACAGTATAAATTTACAGCAAAAGTAGATATCTTTGTTATGTATATTGTACAAGAAGCTCTAAATGAGTAATTAATCTGAAGAAAAGAATCAATTGGGGAGGTAAATTATTGCTTAAAAGATGTGATAAGTGGTTACTGGCAATACTCCCTCATTTTTTCCATCCATGTGTGGAATAAATTTATGTGCACCGAGGCATATGTGAGAATGCTTATCGGTAGAAACACAAAAACCCAGCTTTGAATGTTCTGAAAATCAGCTGGCTAGCATTTAAATCTCTGAGTGGCCACACAAGCACACAGTTTATAGGGAATGCTGGTCACCAGTAACTTTTTATTGTAGTCGTGTATCTAAATTATTTGGGTACTACAGAAAGGGAAAGTTCATACAGCTGTATCCATATATTGGAAGGACAATATTGTGGGTTTTTAAAAATATATATCTATATCTATATATAGATAGATAGATATTTACCACTTTTCTTCCACATCTCAATAAAAGTCCAGTCCACTATATTTCTTGACTGGGTGGGATTTTTCAGAAATGTTTAAAGGAACTGAAAATTAACGGGTGCCTAATCCCCTTAGGTACTTTCGGAAATGTCAGCAAGACTCTATGTATAGCCTTCAAATACTGGCAAGCATCTTCTCCAGCACTAGAGACAGGAGAAGAAGCCACTTTCCTAAGAGGTACATCCTCTCTTGAGTTCAGTGCTGTTGTAGCAGGTGGAGACACTATTTGAATGGCAAGCATGAGTTGCTCCAGGAACATGCAAAGGGAAGATGGGAAGGGTGGCCACCATGTGACTGGCTCTTTTCTCTGGCTCTGTCTTAGCAGTGTTGATGGAATAGCTTTGAGCCTTCCCCTGTGGTGGTTAAAGGCAGGGTGTGCTGAAGCCTTTGGAGAACTGCTCCCTTGTTTATTTTCTGGCCATTGAAGCAGATAGCTATCTGGTACCACCTTAGAAACAAGTACAGAAAGTGGGTATTACTGGGTAGAATGAATATGGTAAATCCCCTCTTCGCTTTGGTGTTGCATCCCTCGGTAGTTGCTTTACAGTGTTCTGCATAGAATGTCGCTGCTTAAATAGCTTGCCTAGGAATAGATGTTACTATTCACTGGCATGGTAGATCAAGGTTCTATATTTTCTTCTGGCTTCCTTGCTTTTGTGTCTGGCAATCAGCACACAGCTTGGCACAGCTGACTATGTGTCTGTAACCAGAAGAGACTGGGATAGCAGGGTTGGGGCAGGTAAGGATTCAGGTACTTTTGAAGAGCTATATTAGAAACCTTCCACAGTACATACACGTATTACGCTGTATCTGCCTTTAACTAGGGAGATGAGTGTTTTATGTTCCATGAGACCTTAAAATCTGTTCATTTAAACCAGGCAACCAATCCTCAACATGTATTAGTTGGAACATGTTGAATGAAGATTGCATATGAAACCTATTGAATGTTTCAATGGTTGATGATGAGAAGGCCAGCGGCTGGATTGGTGTGAAATATGTTAGAGCACAATAAAACTCTAAAACTTAAATCTAAATGAGGAAACAGGTTTCTCATGAATTGATTGCAGACATTAACCTATTGTAATCTGTTAAGTTATTTGTACATTGTAGAAATGGATGAAGTTAATTGTGGACAAAGTTAACAACACTCAGAGGTGTGACACAGTTGCTCTCTTTAAATATTTTGCCAAATATTGGTGCCAGAAGTTTATGTAGCATTTTGCAAACATAGATCCTGTCCAAATGTGGTTCTAGCCCAGGAAGAGGTGGGGAGCTAAACAGGAATATTGGCCTCCCCTACAATGTATAATAAAAAGAGGAACCTCTTGAGCTGCTTGGGGACCCTAATTTAGTGTGCTGATACCTAGGGAGAGCTCTGTTCGTTACTCTGCAATTGTAATGACATATGTACCAGGGTCTTGCTACATGGACATGATTTTGCAAGTCTGGGGTCATCAATGATGCATAATTTTCTGCCCTCCGGAGCATATAAACTTAATTTGCAAATGTGTGACTTGTCTAAGAGAGGGGAGATATGTAATCATTATTGATGAAGAGAAAGGCCTATGTATAGCTAAGTTTTGAGAGGATATTTGGAAGAAAAGATGTAGCTCTTATGTACTGTGGATCACACATGTACCTACGCTAACTTTAAAAAGGCATTAAGATATTTTTGCTTACTTGATAGGTACTTCAGAGCTGTGATCTGTGGCAACTCTGACAAATTTATTTTGTTCAAAATAAGTAGCAGAATGCTAGATATAATAATGCTATCCTGTGCAAAAAGGAATAAGGTGAATATGACCTTGACGTTATATGGAGGACAACCTCTGTATTTAACAGACATTGGATGAATGTAATTGTAGGATGACAGTCTGAATATTGGTGGCTTTTTTATTGATATTCTGCCAAAAAGCACACAGAATTTGTTGGAAAGAGGAGGAAATGTTTTAAACATCAAAACTCACATCTTTAAACTCTGAAGCAATCAAAGGTTCCTCAACCAAGTGAAAATCAACTTGATTTTCATCATAGGACTGTGTCATTGTTTTCTGTTTCAGAGAGGTGGCTGTGTTAGTCTGTTTCAGCAAGAACAACAAGGAGTCTGGTGGCATATCAGACTAACACACTTATTCGGGTATTAAGGTTAAGAATCTCCTTATTGCCAAAGTTAGCTTTAAGCACTGATCCTCTATCTGAAATGTATTTTTGTGTAAGTGTAAAAATCTTTTCAAGTCTTTGCTGCTTGCCTTTAATCATACTTTTTTGTGAGTTGGGTGTCTTGGTTTTGGACAGCTGTATTGTGAAATCAGTAGGCATCTAGTAGATGAACTGTACTAAAATGTCCTTTTTATCTGCATCTGCTGGCATCTTGAAAGCAAACAGAAAACTCCTGTCTTTGTTTTTGCTGATTATTTTGTCACAATAAGGATGTCATATGGGGAGAAGTCCCAAGTAACGATCACTGGTATTACTCTTGCATCTATAGTCACTGCAGGTCTGAATGCAGATGGATGCCATTCTAAGAGTCCTTGCTCATGTTTTCTCTCTTCTTGTGTGGCAAGTGGAAAGACTCTAAAGTAAAGAAGGGGATTCAGATTTATACGTCTAAAAAATGTAAATTCTTGGAGCTTTCTCCTGACAACTAGTTGGAGATGGGGGAGAGACTTCAGGAGCAAACTATATTTACATACAGACACCTACTCCACCTACATATCTGTCAGACAGGAGCTGTGTGATTCCAAGTGATTGACTATTCTTGGGTTACAAATCACACTTGTACTGAATGTAAGGGTTGTGAAATGTTATCAATGTTGTCGTCTTTGTGTGAATAAAGGGGAGCAGAACTGTGCTTGTCACCCTCCGCTAAAAAGGCCTTGTTAAGCCAACGATTTGAATGCCAGACTTGTGAAAGTAAGAGGAATGGAGGCTGAAATCTCAGCCAGGGGTCGACTCTTCCTAAGGCTACGTCTAGACTACACACCTTTTTCAAAAGAGCCTCTTTTGAAAAAGAGCGTCTAGATTGCACTAAGTAGCTCGAAAAAGCGATCCGCTTTTTCGAAAAAGAGCATCCAGACTGCCTGGATGTTCTGTCGAAAAAAGGGCACCTGGAAGCACTTCTGCCAGGGCATGGGGGCAGCCTTTACTTCCAGGTCCTGCAGCATGTTCTTTGCAGAGACATGTGCTTAAAGGGACCCCCCTGGACCTCTGCTCCTGCAGCTGGCTTGCCTACCTCCTAGAGGGACAGCAAAGCTTCAGCAGTGCTTGCTTTGAGTGTCCTGCTTTCTGTGACACCACAGCATTTTTTTTTTTTTTCCTGGTTGGTTTTTGTGCTTTGAATTGTTTTTTTGCCATGGAGCCGGAGCTGCCCCAGGGCAGGCAATGACCCCACTCTGTAGTGCTTCAAGTTCTTCTGTAACTCCATGAGACCTTCATGGTGTTCATGCCAGGTCTGGATTCTGAACCCAGCCTTCAGCCCCTTGTTCGGGCTGCGGCAACGCTGTTCTTACCACCGACAAGTTCAGACTAGTGGGACCGGCTCGTCATGGAGCGGTGGGACGACCAGGCTTGGCTTCAAAACTTCAGGATGCGGAAGGCCACCTTCCAGGAGCTGTGTACCTGGCTTGCCTCTGCCCTGCAATGACAGGATAGACACCTGTGCCCTGCCATCCCCCATAGAAGAGGGTGGCTATTGCCCTCTGGAAGCTAGCCACCTCCGACAGCTACCATTCAGTGGGAAACCAGTTTGGTGTGGGAAGATCTACTGTTGGCGCCATGTTGATGGAGGTAAGTCCCTCTGGGGGGACAGTCCATGCAGGGTAGGGGAGTGTTACAGGAAGGGAAGGGGCAACGGAGTGGGGGAGGGCTCCTGGCCTCATCCTGCCCTACTGTTGGGAGGGGCCTCCTGGGGGGGGCTTCTGGGGCCTTGGGAGGGGAAAGGGGGGTACTTCCCAAGGACTCCGGCAACCCCTCTAACTTCCTAATCTGTGTGTTTTTATGTGTCTATTTCTGCAGGTGGTGAGGGCATAAACTCAGAGCTGCTGAACAGGATTGTCCGCCTTGGAGACCTGGACACCATCATGGCTGGCTTTGCTGGGCTGGGATTCCCGAACTGTGGAGGAGCGCTCGATGGAACTCACATCCCGATCTGTGCACCGCCCCATCGATCAGCCCAGTACATCAACAGAAAAGGCTACTTCTCCATGGTGCTGTAGGCCCTGGTTGACACTATGGACAATTCTCTGACATTCGTGGGGGGTGGTCGGGCTGGGCACATGATGCCCGGATCTTCAGAAATTCCTACCTTTACCACAGCCTGGAACATTCTTCCTACAGCAAAACTTTGCTGTTGGGGACATAGAGATGCCAGCCTGCATTGCAGCCGATGCAGCATACCCCCTCATGCCCTGGCTTATGAAGCCGTACACTGGGCATCTGAACACGAGCAGGGAACAATTTAACGCGCATCTGATCCAGGCACGCTTGCAGGTTGAATGTGCCTTTGGCTGGCTGAAGGGAAGGAGGGAATGTTTAGGTGCCTGCTCACTCGCCTCAACATGGGGGAATGCAATATCCCTGAGGTGGTGGCTGCATGTTGCGTGCTTTACAACCTGGTGGAGGGGAGGCCTTCCTCCCAGGGTGGGGGACACGGGCTGATGTCGAGGGGAGGCAGTTCGAGCAGCCCCGGACAGCTGCCATCCG
Organism: Rafetus swinhoei; assembly: GCA_019425775.1. Lineage (NCBI taxonomy): Eukaryota > Metazoa > Chordata > Testudines > Trionychidae > Rafetus > Rafetus swinhoei. Next base: position 15,748,658 of record CM033425.1, on the reverse strand, counting down.
CCAAGCCCATCAGGTGGGGGTCCGTATCCGGGAGGCCTCAGCAGGAGCCCAATGACTCTCCCCACGGCCTCCCTAAAGGGGCCTGTAGCCTGGCCCCCCCCCCAACCCCCTCCAAGACCTTTTCTCCCTCAACCCATCGCTGCCCCAGTCTCCAGACAGTTACACATACACCAGGTTTTATATCAAAAACATTGTTTATTACCAAACCATCAAACAATGTGCAAAGAATTAACTTTTTGTAACAAAATAAAACTGTGTGCAAATGTTTTCAAAAATAAACTTTTATGTTAACTAGCAAAGTCTTTTTAACTGGGGGGGAGGGAGGGAGGGAGGGAGGGCAGTTTAGGGCTGAGGGTGTTGCCTGGCTCGCAAAAGTCTGCTCCTTGGGTCCGTGGCCCTAAACGTGCTTGGGGTTGAGTGGGGCCTGGGACTGTGGGAGTGGGGCGAGAGGGGATGCAGCTGGGTCTGCGATAGCAGGGGTTGGGAGGAGGGGTTGAGAGGGGGCAGCGGGTGGGGAGGACAGGAGGCAGGGTGTGTGAGGGAAGGGGGGGGGTCAGAGGGGGCTGGAGCAGATTGAGCAGGAGGAGCGGCAATGGGGGCAGGACCTGGGACACCCATGGCCTCATGGATACTCCCACACATTGCTGTCTACTTCTGGAGGAACTCCTCCAGCAAGTGGTTGTGCCACCGAGCCTCTTCCCGTGTCCTTTCTGCCATGCTCTCCTCCATCTATTCGAGGGCCTCAACATGCCTCCACGTGAGGTCATTGTAGACCCACCAGTGCCTGCGGCTTCCGTGGGACCAAGTGGGTGGTGGCATGGGTATCACATGGTGGTCTGATCCAGCAGGTCTGGCTGTGGAGGAGAAGAGGGAGAAGTGATCAGTTTTATGAATGCACACACTGTCCCTGCTTGTGATCAGTAAGTCATTGCCATCCTTTTTCCAATGTTCTCACTGCAAGCCCACGTCTGGCCTGGCCAGCAGCCCCAGCCTCACAGGGGCCCCAAGGTGGCTAGGGCAACGTCTTCCCTCCGCCCCCCCCCCCCCCCCACACCCACCATTGCTGTTCAGCCCAGGGAAGTGTCCAGCCACAGTGGGTCAAGACATAGGACGGGCCTGGAGCAGCTTGGGTCTCCCAGGGCCCACACCCATCGCCTACCTGTGGCAGCGCTGTCTACGGGAGCGATTGTAGTGTCACTTGTGCATACCTGCCTGAGTGCTAGGTGACACTTGCGGTGGTCTGTGTGCTGTTGTGTGTGTGCACCCTTGTGACCAGCCTGCTTCCCGCAGTTCCTGGTGGGAAGAGGACAGCCCTCCCTGGGGTCAGACATTTGTGGGGCCCTCCCCGAGCTGTGAGCACGTGCCCATGTATGCCCTGGGAATTAACATGTTTGCACATGCACAGAGAGGTGCAAGCTGTCCAGGAAGAGCATGACATTTGAAGATTGGCCTGCATCCCCTGTGCTCCCACCTCCCCTGTTCTGTGTGTGTGACCCTGACTGCACTCACCTGATGTTCCCTCACCAGTGTCAGAGGATGCCTGTGAGGCCTCCTGGGTCTGGGGGACCGGCTCCAGGGTTAGGGTGACCAGACTCCGGTTGGGGTCGTCCTCCTCCTCTTCATCCTGAAGCTGCTGCTCCGGGTTGTCCTCAGCCACCTCCTGGCATCGCTGGATCAGGGTCTGCAACCTGGACTGCACAGGAATCAGGGCGGAGAGGGGCTCCCCACCACCTAGGATTTTGTCCAGCTCCTGGAAGTACGCACAGTGGTGAGGTGCTTCCCCTGAGGTGGAGCTGCGCTCGCAGGCCCTGGCATAGCCCTGCCTCAATTCTTTGACCTTGGCCTGCACCTGGTCCAAGGTTCTGGGGTGGTGTCCTTTTTTGGCCAGCCCTTCGGCTGTGTGGGCGTAAATGTCTGCATTGCGGCGTCGGGAATGCAGAGCCTACAGCGATTCTCCCTCTCCCCATAGTTCCAAAAAGGTCAGGACCTCTGGCCCTGACCAGGCTGGAGCTTGCCTCTTTGTGCCCCAGGATTGCTCGTGGGATGGCTCCCTGGAAGGTCCTTGGGGGGGGGAGGGTGGCGGTTTCGGGGGTCTTGGGCTTGTGCCATGCTGAATTATCAGAGGCAGGGAGAGCCGTGTGGTCAGTGGCTTCCTCTGGCTGCCTTCCTGCCACAATGGCTGCCCAGGGTGCCTGTGCCTTTAAGACACAGCTACAGACAGGAACAATAGAGGTTTTCCCTGCAGATGGAGTATCCACCAGGGAATACTTTTCCCTGGAGGTCTGTTTTTCCGGAACCCCCCCCTTCCTGCGTCCACACACACCTTTTTTCGACAGATCTCTATTGAAAAAGGCGTTCTTCCTCATAAAACTAGGTTTACCGCTATTGACAAAACCGCCGCGTTCTTTTGATTTACTGCCAAAAGAATGCGGCGGCAGTCTGGATGCGGGTGAAGTTTTTTCGAAAAAAGGCAACTTTTTTTCGAACAAACTGTAGTCTAGACACACCCTAAGGGTCCCCAGTCTGGTATAAACCATTTCTCTCTCTCTTCAGAGATGGAGCTAAATAGGTTCTGTGATGGGGCAGCTGCACCTCATTGGCATAGAAGGGATTAAAGCAATCCTGGGGAAAGTTTGTGGGAGGAAGCCAATGAGGAAATGGTTTATAGATCCAGTCAACTAGGGACAGGTTTATTGGAGGCAGCCAGTTAGTGCCAGCTTGAGGCATATCAGAAAGGGGTTGCTGAACAGAGCAGGGGAGTTACTCCCTGAAGTTTGAGGAGGGAGGTTTGGCTGCTCTGAAGGAGGAAGAGACAGCACCATGGACAGAGCAATGCAGTGGTGAGCAGAAGCAAGGGGCTGCTGACAAGGGTCCCTGATAAGAAGACTGAGAAGGTGCTAGGGCTGTGGAGAAATGGCCCAGTAAATCAGATAGTGGGGGTTGAAGATGACACAGCACATGGCTGCTTGCTAGAGGGATCCCTTGCCCTTCAATCCCAGTTGCCACTGAAGGGAATGGCTAGAGTATTGACTGTAGTTCGCTACTGAGGTAGGTGGGTGGCCTTCTTCCCTGGGTGGGAGGTAGAACTTGACGTGGTTGCACCTTCTAAAGCCTAGATACTCACTGATCAGGGACAACCACTGAGACGGAAGTTTGGTGAGGGTGCAGAGAGAGGCTCAGTAAAGGAACATTTGGTCGTAGAATTCAAGGACATGAGGCAGAAGATGTTGTTCCACGCACTCTGGGCTTGGCATCCTGCTCACAATTTTATGTTGAGAGGAAAATGCCATAAGTAGGATTCATAATGAATATCAGGTGGCTTCCCTCCTTTTGTTAAAAGTTTGTTTTCTGCACTCAGACGCTGTTGCATGCGAGTGGGGAAGCGTTGCCTCTGAGGCGCCCAAGGGTGGAGTGTAACTTTCTCCGGTTACTGGGTGGAGGCTTGAGCTGGTTTGTATTGTTGAAAAAGAATTCCTAGATATTGAACCTGGCCCTGGTTGCTACCAGCTCCACCTGGCAGAGAGGTTACAAAAACAAAGCTTGTGCTGTTTTTAGGTGATGGCCTAGGCCTCCTTTGAACATGCCAACAAAAATTCTCAAGTCTTAAGCATTGCCTAGAGAATCCTATATTACTTCCTAAATTTAGGTGATTTTGAAAACTACCCAGGTTATCTTACTGTTCAGTAGCTGCTAGAGACTGACACTTGTTTATTACAGGTGATTTGGAACAAAAATACTCTTTGGGGATTTTTTTCCCCACAAAATTTTCTCTTCTCTTTTTCATATGGTTCTGTGTCATAGATGTAACCTGGCACTGACCTAAACATAGCTTGCTCCATCACTGGCTCTACTTATCATCTATGTATCTTGGTCTTTCTTATGTTTAGGTAACACGTGATTGTATCTGTAGACTGACTAAAAAACATCAGAAGAGGATATAGGACAGGAAGATGGATAGGATACCAGTACAGGAAAGCACTTAAGCATTTGCTTGAGGCTCACTGATTGGGGCCTGATTTATACAGGAAAAACACACAGGAAGTACACTCACGGGACTTCTCCTGGGGGATGGTTCTTCATTCATTATGTAACAAAGATGATAGATTCAACAGGCTGCCTTATTAGTATCAGAAGAACAAAAAAAAAAAGGGATGAAAAAGTTGTACAAGGCAGTCTTACTTTTCTTAAGATTCGGCTTCTTGTACTTATAGTAGGGATGTCAACATATAATTGAGTACACGATTCACTGATAACCCTAAGCTTTTTGGTTAATCTTATTGAGCATCTCACCATGAGCACTGGATCCCCAGAGCCACCTCCTCTCCCCTCCAGCCCTGCTGCCTCTGATGGAGGCAGCAGCATGGAGGGAGAGGGGGGCAGGTGGAAGTCAGTACACACAGGAAGTCAGCTTTCAAGCTAGCTCCCTGCTATCTCTACTGAGGGGGCAGGGGAGGGGGCCGCGGATAGCCCAGGCTTGCCACAGACAAAGACTGCTCCGTAGGATGCTGGCACAGCTTCTGTTTGTGGGGAACTTGAGGCTTCCTCCCCCCCCCAAGACAGAGGCTGATGCTACCCCATGCTGCTATCCCTGTATCAGAGGCAGCAGCACAAGGTGGTAGGCAGGAGCTGGTTTGCACCAGGAGGCAGTTTAAAAACTGGCTTCCCTCGCGCATTGGCTCCCACCTGCCACCCCCCACTGCTGTCTCTAATACAGAAGCAGCAGTATAAGGTGGCAGGGGGCTCTCTGGGTGTAGGGCTGGGACCACACTGGCTGCTGGTCCCACCCCTGGGGACTGTCTAATAGTCATGTAACTGATGATAATATGTGCGATTACAATTAATCTATATAGCCTTATTCGGTGTACTGTACCAAACGTTGTTGAGGCATTATTGAATCTCCTGGAATACTGAACCATGGAGACTTTTTTGAAATGGTAAACTTGCCTTTCCCTTGTGGATAAAGCAGAAGGAAGCTCAATGGAGCAGCTTTGGAGAAGAAACATAAGACACATCCTATCCACTTCTAAGGTATTGGTAGCTATCGTAGTTCTAATTGAAAAGGCCATAAATAGAGACTATTTACAATTTCTACTGGATTTTTTTTTAAATTTTTGATTAGGGAAATCTGATTTGACTTAATTGATGTGAAATTGTGGTTAAGGCATGGTTCTATAATGCTCTTGATCCATTTACAAATTAACTTTGCAGTTTCTCTAGCAGAGATGCATTGTTTTGCTTTAGCTTCTCTCCCTTGAGAATCTGAAAAAAGGGTTCTATGCTTTAATTTCTTACATAGTTAGAGATAAGGGATTAAATCTACAAACAAAGTATCCACTAAGATTATATAAAAGGAAAGTGTGTGTGTCACTCTGTGGAAAATGGTAGGGAAATCCATTGCTGAATTGGGAAAATGCAGGTGGCATATTTTCTGGTTATGATTTTTATGGGCATGTGAAATTATTTTCTAGTTACATAGAGGAAGAAAAGCCACTGTAAACAGCACATTAGACTTTCTAGAAAGAAGTGCAAAATGAAATATGTAGATATCTTTGCCATACCATACCACTTTTTTATTTGTCTATTCAGATAAGACCACATGCTTGATAGGATTTTTGCTTTCCTCCTTATCAGGTAGTTTAATTATAGAGAGAGACTTTTCCCCCTTTCTTGAATGTGGAAAACTCTGTCATTGAATCTCTGGCTCACAGGTTTTTTTTTCCTTTTGTTGACTTGGAAGAGAACATTCTTGCCTTTCACAATGGAAAGAACGTATTCATTTTAGAGTTGCTTAAGGTTTTTCTGGTTTAAAATTGAATTACTTATTCCTATGGGGAGTGTTGGGGAGATTTTCAGAGTTAAGGCAGTAGATTTGGACTAAGAAGTAATTTTATTTTTGAAGTGACAGTGAAACAAGGAGAGATTAAACTTTGATTTGTTTTCTGTTTTGGGGGTCTTTTAGCCTAAATGTAGAATTTCTGGCATTAGGAGTCTGATTTAAACATACAAAAGTGATGGCAGCACAAGGTTGTGGGGTTTTCTTGTTGTTGTTCGTTTTTTTTTTTTTTTTAAATCTGAATTTCAGTTTGTGTTCTTAGAGCTACAGCCTTTAAAAGCCCCTTCACCCCACACACAATGAAACTCTACTTCTATCATATGTAAGACATTTCAGATCTACAAGATTGCTGAAGGGACCACTTTTTTTGAAAGGGATAATAGTCGATCTGTTCATCAAAATGCAAATATTTTGCATAAGGCCTTAATGGCTCTAGGCATCCATCATGCTGAGCCCATTTTTCCCCTTAAAAGACTCTATTTCATGGACCATCAACCCAATAGACTTTAATGGGCCCCTTTTTTGAGCCATAGTTTCTATCAGGTCAGTAGGAGGTACCTTTGATATGGGGGTCAATAGGAGTTCAGATCTTTAATTTGTGTGAAATGATATGGCTCAGTCTTTATTCAGTTTTTTAAAATCACTGAATTGTACTATCCAACACTGAAATTAAGTCAGAATTGTTATGGTATTACAGAACCCAGATTTTGGTTTGTTGTGCTTCTAATGTTCTTTTTTTTTTTTTTTTAATTTGTTGGTGTCCCTGTGTTAGACTAGTGTGCTAGATCTTCCTGTCTCCTTTCTGAAGCAATGGAAGGGACATGACTGTAATACATTATGTGGTAATGCAGACAGAGCTATGATGATGGCAAAATTTGGAGGCCTACAATGGATGAAGAAAAACCCAGGCTATGTCTTTTTGACATAATGAGAACTATTCTTGTCAATTCCTCTAGCTTAGCTAAGTGTAATTTACGACTGGTACTATGTTGGTCTCTGTTTTTCTTAGCCCTCCTCAAAGTTTTTCAACCATGTTTTCATTCATTCCTAGAATTAGCATTGAATATGAAATTTACCAGATGTGGGAACTTGTTGCAAGTCAGGGAGAAGGGCATGACATTTATATTTTACCCATTACTGTGTCCTGACTTGTGTGTAACTTCTCATTTCTCTCCTCCTGCTCCTCCTCCCGCAACCACTTAAAACACAATATGAAATGCTGAATTGCAATAGATCTGGCCTGCTGTAAAGGTAACGCTAGCCCTTGAGCAACATGTTTTAGCACTGAAAAGTGCCAGTATAAACAATAGTTCAGGGTGAGGCCTTTTATCACTGGGGGAGAGTTCTCCCCAGCAATAAAGCGTGATTACCCTGCCCATGTGACAGCGCTGCAGTAGTAGAGGTGCTGCAGCTATGCTGTGATGTGGGCAGTATAGTTACATTCTTGTTCATCCCTCTTTGAGTGTTAGAATTGGAGACACAGCAGCATACTGTACCTCTGTGGTTTGAGCAGGGTGGAAGGGAGCTTGAATATCCAAAACGTACTAAGGGAGGTCCTTACTCTCTCCATGAGCAGGGAGCTACCTGGATTTTATAACGTGCATAAGCAATTTGTGCATGTACTTTTGTTGCACAAAGACAACAAGTGTATTGCACTGCTACTGGTTCCGAAGTTCCAGCTCTGCCATTTGGTGAATAGAGTGCTTGAGGGGCAATTGTGGAGAGGAAGTTGTTGTATAGTAATTGCAGAACAAACATAGTTTGATAGTTCAGCAGCAGGGTTGTGCGCTCGCCAGCTTTTAATTGTGGTATGTGGATCCTGCTGATGTTTCCAGAGGCATTTGGAATGACAACAAATTATTTAGCCAAGTGTAGGAAAATCATTGTTGGGAAAATGCTCCCCATGAAATTTCTAGCATTTAAAGGGACAGAAAGAACCCTTTGTCCTTTTTTAAATGTGACAGATGCTGTTCAAGTGAAGAAATGTTCTCGCTTGTTACTGAAACGATGCAAGCTTGCTATTCTTGTGGGTCTGAGTACTCCCAACTTCACTTTGATGTAAGCAGAGGTAGTACGCCAGCTGTTATAACAAGACCTCTTACCTACACTGAAGTTCTTGGAATATGGCTGCTGGCAATATTGCCATGCACTATTTTTCTTTTTTCTCCCATGCTTGGAATAGTTACCAACTACACTGAGACCCTTCTGAGCCATAGAGCTTTTAGTTGGTGTTTTCTAAAGGAGGAATCTGACAGTGATGCTCTTGGATCATGGATCTTGTTTTTCTCTATTTAAAACATTCTTTTAAAAAATACATACTACACCAGCGTTCAAGATCCACTGTGTATTGAGGATCAGCACATGTTCTGTGCACCAGTTAAAGGGCTAAAGTGGGGCTTAGCCTTTATCAGGTTTATGTGCTGCTTATCTGCACGGGGAAGTATCACTTCAGTTGATTGATGTCTGTTGCAATTATTTATTGATTTGCCCATCAGTTTTGTTTCTCTGTGCCAACTCTGCATGATGTACACCCTCTGACTAACTTCATGAGAAATAAAAATGAGGTAACTTACTGTACCAGAAGAGGTGTCACCCTAAAGTCTGGAAAATTGGCTCAACGTTTACCCTCTCTGCAAAATTCCAGTTCCCATAATGACATGATGTTGAATCAAATGACAAGAAGATAGAAACGTAAAACGGAAATCTATATCCAACGCTGCTCCTTCTGAGATACTTGGGAGTTGTGCGCTTGTGGGAATCATTTGCAAGATCAACTGTAACAAGCAGACTCTGCTTTTCTATCCTGCAGAAGGGGCTGCAGGGGTTCCTCCTCCCCTCCATATTTAAAATGGAACTTTTCTGTCAAGTGAACCAGCAGCAGGGAGGTCCAGGTTCAATATCTAGGGCAGGAGTGGGCAATAATTTTTGGCTGGGGGTAGGGGGGGGGGAGCTCAATGCTTCTGGGCTTCCCTATCCCCAGCCCAATTAGGGTCTGGGGTTGGGGGAGTCTCTTTGTCTCCCCTTCCCACTAGGCACCCATGCCCTTGGCAGGGTGGGAAGAGGCTTCACACACTCCCCCGCCCCTAGGCCCTGATTGGCCTGGGGGTGAGAGAAGCACGCGAAGCCTCTTCCCGCCTTACCCCTGCCCTGCGAGGAGCATGCGGCACTTCAAAGTGCCACACACTGCTCGCAGGGCAGGAGGAAATGTCACATGCTCCCCTGCCCCCAAATCCTGATTGGCTTGTGGCGGGGGGGAGCAGTGTGAAGCTTCCCTCGCCCTGCTCCTGCCCTGCATGCATGTACAGCACTTTGAAGTGCCATGCGCTCCTTGCAGGGTGGGGGGGAGGGCGTAAGAAACTTTGCACAGTTCCCCCGCCTCCAGGCCAATCAGGACTTAGGGGTGGGGGAGTGCATGACATCTCCTCCTGCCCTGTGAGCAGTGCACAGCGCTTTAAAGCGCTGCGTGCTGCTCACAGGGCAGGAGGAAGCTTCGCGTGCTCCCCCACCTCCAGGCCCTAATTGCCCTGGGGACAGAGGAGTGGTAGGGCCTCAGTGGGCTGGATCAACCTGCTTGGTGGCCTGCTTCCAGTCTGTGGAGGTCCTTTTGCCCATCCCTGATCTAGGGATAACTCTCCATCCATCCAACACAGAATTGGCTTGAGCCCCCACTCAGAAAACTGGGAAGTTCATACATTGCCCCAAGGTGCCTCTGAAAAGCAATGCTTCTCCACTCAAACACAGAGTCTGACTATAGAAAAGAGACTTTTTTTTAATAAAAGGGAGGGAAATAACTTGGCATTTATTTGGGAAAACAACACAAAGTTTATAAACATGAACCATGAGTAAAAGTCCCACACTGAGTAGGTTGGACAACAACCTTTTCCTCTCAGGTTCTTCACTCCAGCAACGTAAATGTCTCCTTCATATGCCCAACCCTTCTCGGCATGCCACAGAGTTCCCTTCCTGTCCTGGATTGGGGGTGGTAAAGTGGCATCTTACTCTGCTGGTCACTCGCCATCTGCCTGCTCCCTGCTCTCTGCAGGAGCAGCTAATGGGGCGTTCCGAGAGGGAGTTCTCCAGATGAAGGAGGAGTGGGGTAAGTGATTGTCTGTAGTGTGTGTGTCTGTGCTTGGGGCGTACTTGCTGGTTGCCTGAAAGATACTGTGTGCTGAGCTTGTGTTTGTCTCTTTGTTTGGAGATCCATGTATTGAGCTGTTTGTTTAAAAGACCTTGTGTTGAGGCCAGCAGTTGGAAACTGTAGACTTGTTAACTAGAATTTGAAATCTAGAACCCTCTGTGCATTGGTCAAGCCTAAACCACGGAGCAGGGTTATCTGGAAGGCCAGGACTATATAAATCCCGCTAGTAAGTGACCAGGGAATTTAGCAAGCAGAGCAGCTAACAGGGAATTTCGTGAGAGGCTTTAGAGGGGGTAAACAGTGAGGTGGCAAAATTTGCAGACTATACTAAATTGCTCAAGATAGTTAAGAATGAAGCAGACGGCCAAGTGCCTTAACAGGATCTCACAAAACTAGGTGATTGGGCAACAAAATGGCAAATTTAATTTAATTTACTGATAAATACAAAGTAATGAAGATTGGAAAAAATAATCTCAACTACACATATAATATGATGGGGACTAATTTAATTATAACCACTCGAGAGATCTTGAAATCATTGTGGATAGTTCTCTGAAACATCCACTTAGTGTGCAGTGGCAGTCAAAAAAGCAAATAGAATGTTGGGAATCATTAAAAAAAGGATAGAGAATACAACAGATAATATATTATTGCCTCTATATAAATCCATGGCGTGCCCAGATCTTGAATACTGCATATAGATGTGGTTGCCTCATCTTCAAAAAAGCTATATTGGCATTGGAAAAGGTTCAGGAAAAGGGGAACAAAAATGATTAGGGGTTTGGAACGGGTCCCATATGAAGAGAGATTAAAAAGACTTGGACTTTTCAGCTTAGAAAAGAGGAGACTTAAGGGGCGATACGACAGAGGTCTATAAAATCATGACAAGTATGGAGAAAGTGAATAAGGAAAAGTTACTTGTTCCCATAAGTAGGGGTCATCTGATGAAATTAATAGGTAGCAGGTTTAAACCAAACAGAAGGAAGTTTTTCTTCATGCAGCGCACAGTCAGCCTGTGGAACTCTTGCCAGAGGATGTTGTGAAGATCAGGACTTTAACAAGGTTCAAAAAAGAGCTAGATAAATTCATGGTGGTTAGGTCCATCAATGGCTAATAGCCAGGATGGGTAGGAATGGTGTCCCTAGCCTCTGTTTGTCAGCGGCTGGAAATGGATGATAAGAGACCTTGATTACCTGATTCTGTTCACTCTCTCTGTGGCATCTGGTATTGGCCATGGATAGAAGACAGGATACTAGGCTAGATGGATCTTTGATCTGACCAAGTATGGCTGTTTCTATGTTCTTATGCTGCTGCCAGGGTGGCCATTTGTTTCACCTGTCTACCATCGCCCCATTTGCGGCTCATCACCCTGTTGGCTCCTAGTCATGGACGACTTTCTGATTTCTGACCATCAGTCTGGATGATTTCAACTCCCAGTGATTTGAACTCTCCAACACAAGAAAAGAGGCACCTAATGATGCCTATTCAAAGAATAGAGCTAAACAGGTCAAACCAGTTCAGGCAGGGGAGGCCATATAGCCTCCTGACCAAAATAACCTTCCCTCACCCCTCTGTCTCACAGTGCTCTGAAAGTTGAGTCCCTGCATTAGCAAGATTCTTTCTGCTAACTCTAAGCTCTTTCATTTGGAACAATTTAGCACAGTCCTAATCTTCTGTATTCCCACAATTACATACGTTGGTAATGATATTTTAGCTATCTCTGCATTTAATACAAATATAGTTGGTGTTTGGTCACAAATTAAGTTGATTACAGTGAGCAGTATGCCACTTCATATGCTGAATATTTTACAAATCTAAGCAAAGCGGGAGAAAACTGTATTTCCATAGACATTCCCTGGGTTTCTCTTCCATTCCGTGAAGCTACAATAGAAGCATTCCTTCAGATCCTGCTTATAAACAGAATAAAATGAAGGAAAAGGAAGGGGCAATAGAGCCAGGATTATTTCTCTCCTCCTTGTGGGGGGAAGTAAATGGATGAGGTTTCAGATTCACTTGTAGATCAAATGCTCTTGGATGGTTTGCAAACCAATCTTAGAGCAGGGTAAGTGCCAGGCAGATTGTCATCTGACAGTAGTTTTCAACCTTTTGTCATTTATGGACCCTAAAAAATGGAGGTTTTGTCTACAAAACTTATGTTGACACTAGAAGTCAACAAAACAGAAATTGCCAGAGGGTGTTCACACTTGCTTCTTCTGTTGACAGATCATGTCTACACTTGGGGAACCATCATCAATAGTGTGAGCAAGGCATAGTGGGTATGTCACATTCCCTCACATTTCTCCCGCAGACTCCCCAGCTGCCATGAGCAGCATCATGAGTAGCTCTGCGAATTCTCTGTGCCAGAGAATGTCAAAAGCAGCACATCAGTTTCTCTCCCCCAACCTTCCTGATTCCCTGCATTCTGCTTGCTGCTATGTTCTTAGTGCAGGGCAGAACTGGAGCATTCCGATGATTTGCTTTTTGTTCCCCAAAGGGAGCAGCACACTCAGCTGTCAGATACTTCCTGGAGCTTTGAAAGGGAGAGGGGTGCATGCCTGCAGGGCAGCAGAGATCAAAACACATAGCAGAGAGATCAGGGCGGGCATTGTGTTATACTAGAGGAAGCCAGACTATTCGTTGTTTTTAAAGTTTTTCCAGTTACAGACTAACTCTGCTACCCCTCTGAAGGTAGAGGAAGCCAGTTCTGTCAACAAAACAAACAGCAGAGTATATTATGGCTCTTTGTGGACAATAAAGGGAGGGGGAAAGGGTGAAAAAAAAAGACTTTCACCACTACAAAACTGGATGTTTTTCCCGACAAAAGTCACATTACAGTGTGTACACTCTGACTGTGTTGTCGCCAAAAGGCAATTTTGAGTGACAACACTTGGTGGTATAGGCAAGGCTGCATGTGCAGACCACTTTGGAAATATTAGACAGTCTGTATGGACTAGGGTTGTAAGAGACTAGTCAACTATCCGATAAGCAGAAGCTTGGATAGTTGACTAGTGATGTGACTAGTTGCTTCCCCCCCACCTTGCTGCCTCTGTCAGAGAGAGGCAGCAAGTTGGGGTTGGGGGAGCAGGAGCCAGTGCTGGGGGGAGCTGGCTTGAAAGTCAGTTCTCCCCAGCACCATCTCCGCAGGGGGCAGAGGAGGTAGAGGCACAGCGTAAATGGCACGAGCAGGGACTGAAGCAGTCTCCACTTGCGCCGCTTCTGTTGAGATTCTGCTTTTGAGATGTACAGGAGCCCCCAACAGGGCTCTCGTACATTTCAAACAGTGAGGCACTGCAAGGAGCTCAGGGCCAGCGGGTGAGTCCCCATGGGCACCGCGCTCCCTGTGGGGCTTCCTTTTGAAATGTACAAGAACCCCGCAAGGCTTCTGCTTTTGAAAGGCGGAGGCACCCTTATAAACTGATGGAATAGTTGATGGAAATCCCATTGACTATTCAATTAGTTAATCTAAATTTAACATCTCTACTGTGGACCCCCAGGACTCTGTGCATGGAATATTGAAAACCACTGGTTTCCATGTTGCCAGCAATGATGACAATGATTCACCAAATGAATACATGAGTGTGGTGATTGGTAAATCAAAATGCCTGTGGAAAACTGCAGCAATGCGCATATAGTAGGCACAAAATATTCACAAAACTTTCAGAGTGAGTGCCCCAAGTCCACAAAAGGTAAAGCTTTCCAGGTGTTTAAACACAAATTGTCTGTCACATGTCAAAGTATGCAAAGTAAACATCTATTAAATCAATCTTGTTCTCAGGCAGCATTTTTTTTTCTTTTTCCTATCTCTAAATTTCTGTTGCCAATGAAAATATTTTTTGCCAGTTTGTTTATGGTGAAATCCCCATTTACTGATTTTTTTTTTTTTTTTTTTTTTTTTTTTTTTTTAATATTCTTCCAAACTTGCTTATCAGATAAATGTGTATTTTGGTCAGACCTCACTCTTGCAACCATCCAAAAGCCAGAGGTCTCTGTAGGGAGGTTGGGAGACAGGGATCATACTTAAAAGTTAGGCATATCTGAAAACAGGATTTTACAGACCCTCCTGAGGGTGTGCTGTGAGAAGTAAAATTTGCTTGCGAGGCCTTTGGTACAAGCAGTATGCCTCATGTATGTAGCTGTTTTATTTTTCAAATACAAAAAATTTATTTTAGGATGTAAAATTCCAGTTAATCAGTTAACCAGTTAAGCCTGCCTGTGGGATGTTGGGACTTGCTGCGGACAGGGACTGCTCCAGACAAGAACAGCCCTTGTCTGGTGGGCAGGAGCAGGCCTTGTATGTGGTGGGCACTCTGTGGGGCTGGAGCAGCCCCCTGCCCACAGCAGGCAGTAAGCTGCTCCAGCCCCCACGATTACAGGTTAACCTTTCACATCCCTAATTTAGATTACAATTGTTTTTTGCAATGTAGTTGTAAAATAGCTTATTGAGGATACCATCAAAGTGCTGTGCTGTCATGCTGTTGGAAGTTTTGATTTGAAATCTTCCATCTGAATTAGAGTAGGATATTAGAGAGCATTTTATGCATTTATTTTTGGATTGTTGACACTCTCAACAAGATCAGAACTGGCTGTTTCTCACATACATTGAATTGCCGATTTTTGTACTTTAGGTGTGTATCATGGTAGATAGGAATCTTTTTCTTCATAACACAAACTGTGTTGTAGTTGTTAGAGCACCTCAGTGCTGAGTTCCATCAAATCTCTATATTACCTGGCATGTTATACCAGCGTACTACAAATCAGAGGCAGACACTGAGGGCGCCCCAAAAGCTAGGTCCAGCCATGGTGTATCCTAAAAACAATTCAGACATGTAGATAAATGAAAGGATATTTTACTAGGACTGACAGAAAGGGGAAGGTTATGAATAATCTTGGTGAAGAAGCTTAACTGTTGCAAATCAAGCTAAAACAAGAGTGGTGCCTAGTTGTGCCCATAGGGACTCTCTGCAAGCAGTTCTCCAGCAATCTTCCCTATGTTGGTGTTGCTGGGAAATCTCAGGATGGCTTGTTTGTTTTTTGTTTTCCCCCATTAGTTCCTCTAATCTGAGCAAGGGTTTTTCCTGGGTCAGAGTCTTTCATAGTGATCTTTGTCTCCTGCCCCTATTGGCCAGGGGAAAGGTATATGCTTGTGTGTCCATCCTGCAGGGTCATGAATCAGAGTGGAAGGAGTTAAATGATAGTTTTGCAATTACTAATTGATCATAGTAGCATTGAGCTTGGACTTCTGCTCATGCACGGTTCATTAAAATGAGCAGATGCTAAAAATCTAAAGATCATTTTTTAATACAGTAACATCGATAAGTTAGTTGCTTGTACATTGTGTGACTGTTTAATGTGATTCAACTTTGGGGGTGTGGGCCTCAAGGGCATCTGAATGAGATAGTCTCTAAAACAGCCTTACTTGAGAAATGTAGGATTATTTGAATGAAAACTTCTCTAACCTGTAAATCTGTTAACTCTGTAGCAAATGTACTAAATATATCAGACTCATTGCCTCTCTCGTACATAGGCTATAAAAGAGGTGCATACAGGTTTAGGCAATCTTCAGTGTCGGTGTCTCTGCTTGTCCAATTTGTACCACTTTCTATCAATTTCATGCCTAGCACTGGCATGACACATACCCGACAGAGAGGGATTGAATACTTGCCTGAAAATGCCTGGTCCAAGTTGATTTGTTTTCCAGTAAAGATACTGAAAAATATCTGACAGGTGGACTCTGCTTGTTGCAAACTGAGAGCTTACCTTATATGAACTCCTTTTACTATTATGAAATGGATGGCAGATTTTTTTTATAAAAAAATTCTAGTATGGTAGGAAGCTATATTTTTCCCATGTAGTTTCAATAATTTTCTCAGTGTCTGTATGTATTGATTTAGTTTTGAGATGCGGTCTCAATATTGGGGTGTGTGGTTTTTTGTTTTTTGTTTTTTTTTGAGCCCACATAAACTTCACTGATTGATTGTTTGAAGTTGATTAGCTAGAGTGTTGCTCATGGATAATGGAATGTCAGCTTAATGCATATTGTAATGCTCTTGGCTAGGGGTTGAATGGAAGTTACTCAACTGAAAATTTCCCAATAACACAAGAGCCTGAAAGTTGGCATTATGAAGTGAGTGGTTTGGAATAAGCAGGCTTTACTGGAACACAACAAAAAAGACAAAATTGTAAGAAGAAGAAAAAGCTTTGTTTTTACACACGTAATTTGGAAGCTTGGAGTACTTATCACCTAATGACTATCAGAGCATCTTTTTGGAATCACTGTGGTAGATAACTTTATTCTTACCTTGTACTAATATTCACACATTCAACACACAAAACTAGCACTAAAGCAATATATTTTTCTGCAGTGGACAAGCTGCCTCCATGCAGAAGTTTCTCTGCCGCTCTGGCATACTGCCCCTCTCCCCTTACCCCAAAAAGTGATGTGCTAACCTTCTGTTGAGCAAATGATCAAGAGGCAGGCAGTGGTAGAGATAAAAAAATATGCCTTCAAAGGAATCTTGTACCTTGTTCCATTGCTAGAAATGTATGGGAAAATGAGCAGCAAACAAATCAATTTGGCAAGCCAAAATAATACCTGTTATGGAAGCAGGATGTAAATGCACAGCCAGAGAAGAGAGCACTTTCATGAGGAGCAGGAATGGGATTTAAGCACAGTGAGCACACATTGGTATATCCCTTTCTAACCTGAGGGCGGGGGTTGTAAATCAACGATTTGGGAGTCCATAAAATCTCTTGCTAAATCAGTCATCTTCAGCACGGACAACTGATGACTACTTGAATAAATTCTGATTTAATCATCTTGGTGGAAGGTCATTTCAGCCATATCTAGGAACTTATTGATTTTTGGAGAGGTTTTCTATTACGTGCCACAGTACCTTTACTTCATACATAGCTACTGATGCTTAGATTAATTCCACTTTTTCAGAGCTTTCGTTTTTAAGGTAGCTATAGTTGTGTCCCTTGGGATATCCACAGAGAAAGTACAGTTAGAGCCCTAGTAGATGATTTGGATACTGCTGTGCTCTACTGTACAGCAGTGCTGCTGCCATTACATGTGTTAGGAGTTAAGTAATGTACTATGGAAACATGAGTGTTTAAGCTAGTGCAGGGGTGGCCAACCCATTTAACAAAGAGAGCCAAAAACAGCAGCAGAAAAAATGCGAAGAACTTCACTAGTATTGTTGAGCACAATAAAAAAAAGGAAAGCCCCAACCCAGAATTGTCGAGCGCAAAAAAAAAAAAAAAAAAAAATTTAAAAAACTTTCCCTTTAAGAAACAAGCTTAAGCTTTTTGGCCATATCAGGCTTATGTCGCCGGTCGCCATCTTGGGCGCCATTTTGAATTGACGCCCCCGGTGAGCACAGGAAAGCCAGGGGTGAGGGGGAGCCATTGGGGAAGGCACAGGAGCGGCTTCATGAGCCGCACTTTTGGGGGAGAAGAGCCACATGCGGCTCATGAGCTGCGGGTTGGCCACCCCTGAGCTAGTGCATGTTCAAGCAGTGTACAGATTTATGGTGATATGTTAGAGCTACAGGCTCCAGAGAGCCAATGGCTCTCGAATCTATAGCTGTAACATGTCTGACATGTCTCCCTAGGTCAGGGGTGGGCAATAATTTTTGCTGGGGGGGTCACTCCAAGATTTTGGCAAGCGGTTGAAGGCCGCACTCTTCTATGATATTGATGGAGGAGATGTGGGGTCTGGGATGGAGATTGGGTGCAAAAGGGAGCTTGGGGTAAGGGACTGGGGTTAGGGTTGCCAGGTGTCCGGTATTGACCCGGACAGTCCGGTATTTTCACCTGTCTGGTTAAAAAAAAAAAATTCAGAAAATATCGGACACCTAAAATGTCTGGTATTTTCTGATTTTTTTTTTTTTTTTTTTTTTCCCGGCGCGAAAATCTCGGGTGCTTACCTGGTTCCACAGGACCATCTGGAGCAGGAAGACAAGATGGCGGACGGCCGCCGGCAGCCTGTGAGGGCCTCTGTTTTTTTTTTTCCTTTTTTTGCTCAACAATTTTGGTCCCACCGCCCCTTTTTTCTCAACAGAATTTTTTCCCTGGTGTGTGGTTTTTTGGGTTTTTTTTGTTTTTTTTTGGCGGGGAGGGGGGTGTTCGGTATTTTTTCTTAAACCATCTGGCAACCCTAATTGGGGTGCAGGAGGGAGACTGGAGTCTGGGAGGGAGTTTGGGTGAAGGAGGCGATTGTGACCTAGGGCAGGGGACTGGAATGCAGGGGTTTGGGATGTGACGTAAGGTAGGAGGGGATTGGGGTGCCAGATCTAGGAGGAGGTATGGGTGTAAGAGGGGGTTAGGGGGTTAGAGGCTATGGGTATGTTGAGTGGGGTGGGCAGAGGGTTGGGGTAGAAAGGGCTGTGGTGCTAGAAACAGGCTGTGGACAGGAGACTTAATTGTCAGCTGCCAAACCTGCCTGCCTGCCTGCAGAGCTAAGGCTTGCAGAGGTTAAAAAGTTAGCCAGCCAGCCAGCCTGCCTGCTTGCTTGGCCATGTGCTTCATTGAATAACTAAGCCGAGGAGAGGGGGTGTGATTCTTCTTGCCTCCTGTTGTTCAAACAAGCAGCTCCCACTGGTTGGTTTCTGTCCAGAAACCAGCCAATGGGATTGTGCTGGGAGTGGGGCGGCTCTCCGCCCCCCCTTCCCCCCCCCCCAATCAGTTTTAAAACCGAAACAGAGCCTTGCAGCCGAGTTTCTGCACAGGGTTGCAGAGTAAACAGGGGAGACTGCCTGGGGATCTCTGCTGCCTCCACAGGCTGGATCGGGGGACTTGGGGGCCGGGTTCGGCCCACAGGCTGTATTTTGCCCAGGTGTGCCCTAGGATATTAGTGAAATGACTTAAGCAGGTAGGACTGTCAGACTTTTCATAGGAAGTGAGAGAGGCTGTTCATTCATTCTTATTTGCTTATAATTTTGTCACATCACTTAAAATGTTTTCTTCTGTAGCCAAAATATTAATTCCCTTCATTAGATCTTTTTCCATGCCATTCTTTTTGCTATGGGCTCTTGATATTTGTAAGACTTGATCTCATGCTCAGGGTAAATGCCCTGAGTAAATGAAGATCTAGGATCATGATTCTCAGGAAGATGGAATAGGCTTTAAAGGGAAATTGAATGAATGACGAAAGACTTGAGGTTTCATCAGGATGATCAGCTGCACTGAAAATGCTCCACTTTGTTTCTGCCCTGTATGTTTCCATATGCTTTCATGTGGCCATGATGAAGATTATCTGATGAAAATGTTTTCAGTGCCTAGTTGGTTGATTGGTTTCTTGCTTGCTATGAGCTAGCAGCCTAAAAATGTTTTTTCCTGGAGTGGACATTCCTTCTTTGCCAGGTCAAGTAAGAGGAGCTGTTTATTTGCCTCTTCAGGACCACGTTCCTCCACAGCTAAAATCTGGAAACGAGCTACCAATCGCAGCAGCAGCATGCAGTTTTTGTTGTGAATTTAAAAAACACGCAGAACTTGCTGTAGAGCTAAAATGCAGCTGAGAGAAGGAACCAGTAGTAGGATTAGGATGGTAACCCTTAGTGTTCCAAGGGAGCATTGTTTTCACTAACTGATTAATTTATGTCCACTCTGCACAGTAGGGGTACCAAAGATTTCGGTTCAAAACCTGGCTCAGTCTCTTTGCTCATAGGTTAAGGTCACCATGAGATTTCAAACGTTTAGGTTGGCGAAGGAAGGTGGTCAGTAATGAAGTACATACCTATTGTTCTGTGCTATAATGATGATGAGTTGTCCAATACAGCCTGAATGTCTGGGTTTGGCACCTACGGAGGGAAAAACTATCCCTGAAACTGTGTGTGTGTGTGTGTATCCCCAAGGACAGGGTTCAACCTTATTATTAGGGATAGAGGAGGGATTGCTAACGTTGTACTTATGTATACAAGAATCAGTTTCCATTTTACCAGTCCTCTAAGCTCAAAATGCATAGTTTTTGGCTTTGCCTGTGTCCTGGTTTCACAGCTGCGCTTGTCAAAGGTATGTGAGAAGGAGACATTTGAATTAAGACATAAAATGAACAGGTTCCAGCCCTGTTAGTTTTTAACTTAAACATTTCTACTATTTTTTTCCCCAAAGGCAGTCAAAGTTTGTTAGAAACAACACAGCCAACTAAAACACAGTGAATAATTCAACCATTGCCTGGAGTAATAGTGGGAAAAAAAGGAAAACCCATTTAATAAATCAATGTGAGCAAAAAGTCCCGTGATTATTATTATTTTTTTTTTTTTAAGAATGTTCATCTGCCCTCTCTATGAACCAGTTGAATTTCATTTTTGCAATTCATTGTTCCTTTCTCTAATCTGGGTTCTGCTTATGCTTCTGGCATCTTCCTAGAAGCACCTGCTGGCTTCCTATCCTCTGTCTTCAAGACAGAAGATTTGCCCACAAACCAAGCAGATCCTTTAGGGAAACATCAGGCTATTTGGCTAAAGGAGGTGGGAAGTGGGCTTCATTAAAAGCTGCCCAGGATTCCCTCTTTCCATGCAGTTGTTTTTGGTTAGCAGTGCTTTCATTATCAATTCCAGGATGAACATTCTCATGTCTCTCTTCACATTGTTCATGCTGTTCCCCACCGCCGGGCCGTGAATTGCTGGTTGCTGGGCTGCAACATGCTGTTAGGCCACGCCCATGCTGGCTGTTCCGAGACCGGGGTTGGGGTATACCTCAGGCTTGTGGTGGGTGGCTGCGGCAGCTGAAGCCCTCTCGGTGGTTCAGAGGCAGGGAAACACCCTGGCTGCCATACACCTATGGCCTCTGTGGGGAGGGGAGGGGAGTACAGGCTAGTGATTAGACCAGGGAGAGATAAGAACATAAGAATGGCTGTACTGGGTCAGACCAAAGGTCCATCTAGCCCAGTAGCCAGTCTGCCGACAGTGGCCACCACCAGGTGCCCCAGAGGGGGTGGACCGAAGACAATGATCAAGCGATTTGTCTCCTGCCATCCTTCTCCAGCCTCTGACAAATAGAGGCCAGGGACACCATTTCTATCCCCTGGCTAATAGCCTTTTATGGCCCTAACCTCCATGAAATTATCTAGCTTCTCTTCTGCCATGAGGGTAGGGGACTGGACTCGATGACCTCTCGAGGTCCCTTCCAGTCCTAGTATTCTATGATTCTAAACTCTGTTATAGTCCTAGCCTTCACAGCCTCCTCTGGCAAGGAGTTCCACAGGTTGAATACGCGCTGTGTAATGGGTCTATTTGAAACCATGAGAATGTGGGCGGGCAAAGCCCCGCCCACGTTCTAAAGGCCCCTCCCCAGCCTTACGGGAGGGACTGGACCCATGGCCACTGATCTCGGGGACAAATAATGACAAGCGGATCAGGAGTGCAGATCACAGGTTTAAAATAAGGAACCAAGCGGGGACACGAGCAGAGAACCCGGACAGCGCCCACTGCTATCGATGGAGCCAGTGGGCGCCGCCCAGAGGAACTCTGCCCGGATACGTGACACGAGGGAGGAGCGGAGTAGGCCCACAGTGAGAGAACCCCTCGTCCAGCATCCTCCTCCTGGTGTCATAGATGGCAGCTTTCGCTAAGGCCAGGAGGAGGTTGTCGAGGAGGTCTGTGTAATGGGTGCCTGGGTTCTACCCCAGCCTGGCCAGACCCCTGCTGCCTGCTAGCCCTCAGCATGTGGGGTGGCCCCAGGAAGGCAGAGCCCAGCTCCGAGCAAGTCGGGGAGGAGGAGGCGTGTGCGCGCATGCATACGGGCCAGTTTGACCAGTTATGATGTAAATGTCAAAGAAATGTGTGAAAAACAATGCAATGAGGAATATCGGTAGTTTGAATTAGGAGCTTTAATTCTAACTACCTAGTCCGTGCAGCGTGTAACCGCAGGCAGGGGTTGAACTACGGGCATTTAAAATGGCGGCACCGGGAACATGCAAATAAAGCCGGGATATTTTAATCCGGGCTTCATTTGCAAGTTCGAATGACTACATTAGCCACCCTAGTTCGAACTAGGGTGGCTAGGTTAGACATACCCTGACTGTTACTCACAGGCTGCCAGGGGCCTGGCCCTGACAGTGTGACCTGGTGTTGAGATTAGGGTTGCCAGTTTTGGTTGGACACATTCCTGAGGTTTCATCACATGCAGTAATCTCTGTAAGGTGAGTCTTGATTTCCTGGAGATTGCAGAACAATTGTGGAGAACTGGCAACCCTAGCTGAGGTGCTGTCTCCAGCTCTGCTTCCTCCTTCCCTCAAATGCTTGGGAAAGATAAAGAGGTAAGAGTTAGAGACTGATGGCCAGTTGGGTTCTAGGGATACAAAGCAATGCTAGAGCAAGGAGGACTCCACACCCTGTTAGAGGGCTGAAGAATTTACTCAGACTGAAACCTCTCTCTCTGTTTCTACCAGTACAGTGTAGTATGTGGTGGTAGTATATTGCATTCTCTCAATCACTGAAACATCCTACTTGCTTAGAGTGCTGCAGTCTTCAAAGTGCGTTTGTTGGGCAAACAGGTAGAGCCAGTCCTGGAACTTTTTTAGGGCATGATTTTAGTCATACCTTCCTAACACCAAAAAGTGGAATAAACAGAGCGTGAAGGGCTGATGGTAACTTCAGCACAAAACTTCTCTTCCTCAGAGATGCTACAGTCTTCCAAAAGTGTACATTGGATCATTGTGTGTCTAATGCACCCATGCTCAGAGGTAAAGAAATGCAATGGGGTTTAACAAAAAAGTGTGAGGTGCATACTAAGTCTGAATTTAGAGTATTGGTAGTACTCTTCAGATTTGTGAAGTAGGCTATGGTTGCTGGAACACAAGCCACTTCAGGTACATAGCCAAGAGAGAGATGCCTCTCTAGGTGGAATTTCACACATCTCTCAGATCAAAGATCTGAATGCAAAATATTGTACTTGGGGATGTCCTACCGATATGTGGCTCTTAGAGAAGGAGGAGCAGGGCTTTAAGTCCATAAAGTCTTGACAAGATTGTATTCATCTATATGTAGTGTTTTCAGTTGTAACCATAATAGTCATATTAATTTGTAACATTGGAACAGGGATCTTCTAGCACATCAGTAAATGGCCATGCAATGTGATAGAGTGCGTAAATAACTTTTCCCTTCGTATTTTTCTTATGGGCGTTGCAGTCCTTAAAATAGTCCTGCTATTGCCATATACTTGGTCAGTGAGCTCTGCGTCCTTTTTCAGGTGAGATGCAGCGTTTCATAGCATCTGACATCCTACTCACTGACATAAAAGGCATATAATAAACTGGCATATTGGCCTGGGTGAATGGGGAGTGGGGAATAAATGGTGTTTAGTTTGAGAGTCATGTCTCAAAATGTTGCAGTCCCCTCTCAGGTGTATGTGTAGTTCTTATTTTCTGAATTTCAGAAAACACAGGCTATTGGGCATAGTGTTAAAACAGAAGAAAGCATAAGTTGTATTGGTAACTATACTAAATTTTACTTGATTTTTTTTTTTTATTATAAAAGGCCTCATGGTTTAGTGGGACCATAATTTCATTCTAAATAGAGTATAATCCATATAATCAGTTAGAGATGAAACTACTGCATATGGATAAGTGTTTTTAAGATACAAAGTACATATCATGTGTATAATCTACTAATTGCTCCTGTCTACTGAGAAAATCAAAGGTAGTATTACTAGCCAAACAAAGGTTTCCCCCTTCCCCCCGTATTTAGTTCAGCTGCTCTGATAATCTGTTTTTAATCTGCAAAATTAGTTAGGCATTTTGTATCCAGTTACACAGCAGGCTGAAAATGAAAGCCTTGGGGGGGCCGTATGCGTGAAGGAAACAGTGACCATGACGTGGAAAAGCACACAGACTCTCCTTTAATGTGAGGTGCTGAGCACTTGGCCACCTCCACTGAAAAAAGTGAGCACTTGACACTTTTTCAGAGTCAAGCATAGAAAGTGCATAGTGTACAGAGTTGTGCAATTCATATAGTGCACAATGAAGCTTCCTTTTTCAATGTTTGCATTTTTAAAGTCAGTCCTGAGTTGAAACCTTAGGAGCTAGAATGCAATTAAACTTTGTATTTAATAATTTTAGGGCCTTTCATTGATTCTTGTAATCCATCTTGTTTATTTCTTGTAAATGACTTGATTTGTTTTTTTCCAGTATGAAGATGCCTCTGAACATGAACTCTGCCAGAAACTTGCGTTCTGTAAACATTTGACTTAAAAATCATGAGAGTTTTAAAACATTGGGAAACAGCAACTAACCCTGTGGCACTTGAGAGACTAACCCAGGAAAGCTCATGTGAGATAGATAAATTTGTCTTTCAGGTGCCACAGGACTACTCTTTGTTTTTAAAGTTACCAACTAACAAGGCTACCCCCTAGGAAACTTAAAAAAAAATTGGGATCTTCTGATTTGCTTTCAGGTTGCTGAATGTTTAGAGTTTATTTCCTAACTTCTTGTTTCCTTTCATCACAAGGACTGCGAACATTTTTTAAAAATGAAAGTTGAATTTCGTGTAATCACTTGTCACCAGAGGCTGACGCTTTAAAAAAAACAAACCCCAAACAAATATTGCATGACTTGTGATAGCATTACCACAGCTTGCAGCTTTGCACCTCTAAGTGGGACTTTCCTTCCAGCTTAGGCAGTTTGACAGATTAGTGATATCATCTTTGCCTATTCATACTGGGAATTTTTGCTTTTTAGTTCCCAACTTCTCACTCACTGTATCAGTTGAAGAAAGAAATATAGATCCCTTGAAACAACACTGTCATGCTGTTGCATATAATTGCTTAGCAAGGAGTGCAGTGTGGTTACAAAGTCTACACTACTGTTCATGGAGACAAGACCAGGTCTGTCCATCTGCCTACCTTCCTTGTCTTAGGAGCCATTCATGTATAAATGTATTTCATAGGAAGATGCTTTAAAGTGCATTTCTCCAAGAGAAGTTAGACAGAATTTTAATCTATCCTTTTAAAACTCCATGACTACGTCTACACTGGCATGATTTTCTGCAAATGCTTTTAACAGAAAAGTTTTCCGTTAAAAGCATTTGCGGAAAATAACGTCGCGCTCTGCAAAAGCACTTTTTGCGGAAAAGCGTCCGTGCTAATCTAGACTGGAGTTTTGCAAAGAAAGCCCGATTGCCATTTTCGCGATCGGGCTTTTTTGCGCAAAAACAATACCGTGTTGTATATTACTGGCCTCTTGCGCAAAAGCATTTGCGCAAGAGGGCTTTTTGCCCGAACGGGAGCAGCATAGATTTCAAGAACACTGACAATCTTACATGAGATCGCCAGTGTTCTTGCGAAATTCAGCGGCCAGTGTAGACAGCTGGCAAGTTTTTCCGGAAAAGCGGCTGATTTTCCAGAAAAACTGGCCAGTCTAGACACAGCCCATCTGTTTTCACTGATCAAGTTAATCTTATTTCCCCAGTTACCATACCACTGGCAAACGTATTCTCAAATCTGTGACCAGGACAATCGAATAAATTGTAATATTTTTGTCCGCCTTATGTATTTAGGAGGCTATGGCAGGGTCACTTAACAAGAGCTTGGAAGAGCTGGTGAAATGAAGCTGTTCGGTTTTCCCATAATGCCGGTATTCTTTGGTTTTGCATTTACAAAATATTTTAAAAATCATTCCAAAATATCCGTCCTGCCTAAATCATCCTCTTCTATAGGGAAAAATTCTCCGGATGGGAAACTGCTCTGAGAAACTCAAATCTCCTAAAAATCCTTAAATGTCATCTGTGTCAGGAAGCAGTTCCTGTTACACCAAGGGAATGTGCTATGGGCTCATGGACCCCCTACCATCAGATTGCCCTCTATGTGGTATATCTTGGACTGGGCCGTCGATCAACGGATCTCATCTTGTATGAAGGAGCCTCATTTATACCTGCTTACACCATCTCTTGAGCTTCAGGGGATAGCTGAGTTAGATACCATCTACATGTTTTGTTAGTCTATAAAGTGCTGCCAGACCATTTGTTGTTTTTTTACCACCTCTTGGGGAAGGGATGTAGATATTCATCTTTATCTCCAGGATAGTCAGACCATAAGTGGGAGGCTAATATGCTGTGGGATAATGAAATGCAAATAGCTGCTCCCTGATTCTTTCCACCCCATCCATCTTGCTTCTAGGACTCTTAAAGCTCCAACTATTCACTGATCAGGCAGATGGGCTAAATGTTTCTTAAGCTGCTCCCTTCAATGGGCAGAATTGGCCAGTTTGTGTTGCTTCTACTTCTGCACCACCCAGTAAAGGTGAGGAAATGTCCCATTATCTGTAAATGAATCTGACTGAACATCTCATTTGCATTGGAAAGAATGACATTGTTTTTGGCTGTATCTGGTTAGGTAAAGAATCTTTATTAGTTGGTAAAGACAATAAGTAAAAATTTCCAAAGCACTTGATTGACACTTGTGGTCTCCTAAGTCAATGTGACTCAAGCTTCTAAATCTTTTAGGCACTTCTTGAGTGTTTTATTCAATAAAATTCTGGATGAAATGTTAAACCAAAAAATTGAGTTAGTAAAACTTAAAGTTCAAAGAACAGCTTATATGTACCCAATTAGTACATAAATTAGCATCATTTATTAATACATTAAAATGTTTAAATCCTTCCCTACTGAGCAGCCAGCTGGCTCTTTATTATAGACAACTGACTGTAGTAGGGAATTACTATCGTTGTGACTGGTGTAAGGCTATTTTGTGTCTAACACTGACACAACTTCATTGGTTAGAACTGAGCACCATACCATAAGGTTATGTTGAGATAGCTGGGTATTTTAGGTGGAACCCCTCATTTCTCCTCCGAAGTCTAAACCATTTTTATTAAAGTTTCTATGCTTCTGAAAGTATATTTGTGCTAAGATAGCTGAGAGAGTGGTCTGAATGCATTTTAGAGAGAGCTTGCTGCATCTCAGGGATAGATAGTCTGTCAACACATGGTGCTTGTAAAGAGAAAGGTGACAAAGGTACAGTCAAAACCCATTTGGCTGTGTGCTTCACAGACTGCCCTCACATCCTGTTACACATCCTGTTAAACTTGCCTTCACTAGTGTGCCAGATGGCAAGACCAGTGTTCTGGTGGCCATACAGCAGCAAAGGGTGAACTCTTGGAGCGAACCAAATCAGAGTCCACAAATAGACCATTGGTGAGCTAGGGTTTCTAAAAATGGTAGCAGATACTTAGTAATAGATGTGCATATAAAGGACATTATCAGAATTTGCAAAGAGGCAAGAAGTGTGCTGTATTTTGTAGCTGCACTTCTGTGCGTGAGGTATGCTCGCTTGACTGAGAGCATTCTTTAATCTGCTGTTCTTCATACGCCAGCTGCATTTCCCTCTTTCATGCCAGAAGTTGAGCTTTAACCTATGGGAGTGGATATACAGGTAGCTTTACTTTGGAGACCTCAAAAGGGATTTTTATTTCTGTGAGAGAAAGGATTCTCAAATATATGAATGTACTATTAGAAATTAAAAAACCCCCACATTTATTCATAACATGACAATTCTATGAACTGCAGGTGTTTTAATCTCATAGAATTGTGTCTTCTCACTACATAGAAACAAGAATTTTGGGGATGGGAATGTTTTTTCAATATTCTGCTCTACCCTTGTGAAGAACTACTGATGCTTTTGTTCATCAGAAACATTGCTTTTCCCCAAGCAAGCAGAAAACCAGAACTCTGCTAAATTGGATGAATCTAGACTTTATGCCAGTGATGGGCAACCTAGACTAGTGGATGTGCCATGTTAGTAGTCCTCCAGCACAGTGGGCTGCAAGATTGTGGGACAAGGTAGCTTTGCCAACTGCTCTTGGATCTGTAGAATTTGCAGGGCATGACAGTTGAATCATAGAAGCACTTTGGATGCAGAGACAGTACATGGCTCTCAAGGTCAATGTCATGTGCAGTTAGCATGCACCTCACGTCCCGTGCCTTTGCGTTAGCTGCTTATCACTTTAGTAATATCAGTAGGGAACAAACCCTACATGGATGGAAACCAGTGGAATCTGGCAACCCTGCACATGGGCAATAGTAAACAAAATGTATCGATGCACCAAACCCCTATGGGCTACATCTTGCCCACCACTGCTTTGTGGGCTCTTCTCCCATTATTTTGATGTAACAAAAGAACGCCGGTATTTTAAGAATTGATAAGTGATTTGGCTTTAGTGTGGAGCTTGGGAACCTATTTTGGGTCGGGGGAGGCGCCCTGACCCAGAGAAAAATCAGATGGGGTGGGGGTGGCTACACACAAGCAAAAAAAAAAAGAACAAAAATAAACTCTTGCTGACGTGGCCTCTACCAAGGAGGAGAAAGACACTCTTCACATTACCCTCGCTCACCAGAACCTGTGGGGCCCAGGCTAGTAGATTGTGTGCTTCAGCCTTTTGGGGAGACAGCAGGGGGGCTAGAGTACCAGTGCAGGCTCCCCAACGTTGGAGGCATGTGAGATTCTGAGACAGTGCTTTTTATCCACAGAGTTCAAAACACTTTACAAAGGGCAAATAGATCATTTATCCCATTTTACAGATGGTGAGATTGAAAAACAGAGGGGTTAAATGATTTAGCCAAAGGCATCCAGCAAAGAAGAGGCTGAGATAGGAATAATCCCCACCCCCATTTTTTGTGTCCCTATTTAGTGCTATCCAGTATTCAACACAACTTCCCTTAGAATGAGCAACAAATATGGTAAAGTGAAAAGAAGTCAGATACAGCAATACTATCTGTGATGATGGATTGTTTCTACTCCCTCTAGTCTACTAAGTGAGTATGTAGCTTGGTCCCATGTTTAGATTGAAAGGTGATGGGAATAAAAACTTTAAGGCACGTCTACACTGCCCAGTCTTGCACAAGAACATATGCAAATAAGGCGCGGTGATGAATATTGCCGTGCCTCATTTGCATACTTTTTGCTGCCATTTTTGTGTAAAACCCCCCTCTTGCGCAAGAGCCATTCTGCCTGAAAATAAGTGGCAGAACGGCTCTTGCGGAAGAGGGTTTTTTGCTCAAGAAGGAGCATTGTAGACTGCTCCTTCTTGCGCAAAAGCCTGTTGCGCTGCGCAAAATGGCCTCTCATTTCATATGTTCTTGCGCAAGATTGGGCAGTGTAGACGTAGCCAAGCAATACTCCTGTGAATTTTATTGATTAGTTCTAATAGATTGCTGTGAAAAGGGAAGAAGGAACTGCTCATGCTGCCATACTGGTCAAGAGCTGGTTTTTCAGAGTTGCTAATAGGAGGCTGAACACTTCAGACATGCACTGAAGAGATGGATGCTGGGCATCAAATGCTGAGGTAAGATGGGCAATAAAGAAACAAAGAGAACACTTTGAAGATATCTAAGGAGATAATTACGATTGTGCTGCTGAAATGGAAGCTTATGTGTTCTGATTTTAAGAAAATCAACAGACTATCAAGGACAATGGGTCCCTGCAGAGGAAAGAATGCTTATGAACACTACAAATGATAAAAGCCTGGGCTGTAGAAAAGCAGCAGAAAGCATATGAAGAGGAAAGGACAAGATACTGCAGGGCTGTGTGACCCTGCCCTGAATGGCCATGCTGTTTCAACCTGTGGCCATTTAAAGACCACGGGATTTCATATTCTCATCACTAATCAATCACAATTCCCTCTGCATGGTGTTAATGGGAGTTTTGCATGTAACCTCCCCACAAACTTAATCTTTCAGATTTGAGACTATCAAAACAATTTTGTGTTTAATGAGAGCATTAACTGATGTGCAACGTGTGTAGGAATTTCTGAAATGTTCTAAGCAACCAGTTTCAGAGTTCTACATTTTTAATCTCCTTTTTCTGTGTCCCTGTACAAAACTTGCTTCCTGAAAAGAATTTAATTTCCAGAAAGCCTGAAAGATTTTTATGTGATTAAGATACAGGACTGTGAGTGGGAAGATAAACCTTTTTTTCTATTCCAGGCTCTGACAGTCTGATTTTTGGTATTTTGCGTAAGTAGTAAGGAGCTGACATTAGACTGTGATGAGTTAGCACATTAGCTACACTCAGCCTAAACTTGTCTAGATTAAGAAAGAGGTTATGTTCTTTGAGACTTGAGTAGATCACTTGGCAATCAGTGCCTGAGTTTAGTCATAGAACGTAGATAAAACTACTTAGCAAGAGTGTTGAGGTTTCACTTGTCAATGTTTTATAAGCCCTGAGGTCCTAGCAAGGTACGTAGTCTAAAATTGTAAAATATTATTGAAGGGGACAGAGAAATATTGTCAGTTGCACAGTATGAATGAAAATAGGGCCCTTGTTCGGACTGGGACATGTCTTGCAGTGTATTAAAGCTGTTCTCTCCACTTTTTTCCAGGGTCGTTCTGTCAATATTCTCCAGATGTGAATCCTTATGGTCTGTCCAAATGTGGTTTTCCCTGTGTGGTGTTAATAGCTTTTTGTGATGGCTTCCAGAAGGATCCCTCCTGAATGTTTTCACTTCCTTGTTTCAAATTTCCTATCTTCCCTCTGCCTTTTCAATTATTTGCTCTCCAGTTCTCCTAAAACATTCCAGTCAGTCATTTGGGGAAGAAATCTCACTCCCACTCCATTTCCAAGAGAGAAGCATTAAGGGAAAGGGACAACAAAGCAAATTATATGACTTTGGTTAGTCTATAAGGTGCCACAGGACTCCTCGCCGCTTTTGCAGATTCAGACTAACACGGCTACCCCTCTGATACTTGAAAGCAAATTATAGTAGATGGAGAATAGGAGAAACATGGAAGTTTCATAGCTGTAGCAGTGTCTGAGAAATGTGAATCCTATAGCGAAGACTACTGCTCACCACAATTCTCTTTCTCATTCCTTAACATTTCTCATTCCTAAACACCTATCCGCAAAGGCTAAGTGGGTTAATGTAAATGTCTTAGTTAAGTAAAAAAAAATTAGTGAGACAGAAGCCTTTATGCACATCCCAAATCTATCACTTGATTTGATGGGAGCAAAGCAGACATCATATCTGCCCATACTTTGACTGACATGAATCATCTCTGCCATTCCCTCACATTGCTGAGTATCAAATGATGCTATGTAAGTTCATAGCACTTTTCCACCTCCTCATAAAAGTGCATGTGCACTTTAGAAGTGAAACCACACACACCTCTGAAACATGCAATACAACAGGGTTATTGCTCAGAGCATTTTAGAGTTATAATCCATGTGTAATAGATATCAGCATTGAGCTAACATGAATGTGATAAAATCAGAACTTCATTTTTCCCCTTATTGTGTTGGGCAATACAAGCAGACTGTTACCCAATTCTGTTTTTACGCCTCCAAGATAAACTATATTATGTTCTTCAGTCTTCTTAAAATATTTGAATTGGAATGTGAGTTCTTACATCAAGTATGTGTCTTGTGAACATCCTGAAATTATTATTATTATTGAGAGGTATAAAAGTTCAGGAAAGACATTTTTAAAAGCTTTCACTTATGTGGTGTTCTTTTAAAGATGCCTTTGTTTTTCCTTTTTTCCCTGGCAGGTGCACTTGGGTCTTCTTTCACTTGTATTGGTGTAATAATGTCTTTGCTTTCAGTGGAGTTAATAACTGAATGACCCTGATTTACATCAGTATAAGGCAAAGCCAAGCAAGGCCTCATCTTGAGTCTTATTCTGCATGGACTATAGCACTATTTATGCTGCTTAGATAAAGTTAAAATGTTGAATTTTTTCGTTTT
Organism: Rafetus swinhoei; assembly: GCA_019425775.1. Classification (NCBI taxonomy): domain Eukaryota; kingdom Metazoa; phylum Chordata; order Testudines; family Trionychidae; genus Rafetus; species Rafetus swinhoei. Next base: position 15,717,015 of record CM033425.1, on the reverse strand, counting down.
AGGTAACTGATGTAAAGATGGGCCAGAGTCAGAGTAATTTGGAACGATGTCCAGATTTTCTCATAGTTAAGAGGGGTTTAAAACAGGAAGTCGGTAAAATATTCACAGTTGAACATAGATCAGTTCAGGTTCCACAACAGACTTTTTGGGGTCCCTGGAGGGGAGTTGGAAGCATGTTCCAATATTTGTAAGACAGGAAATAGGACTTAGGATACTTGGGTTCTTTTCCATCTCACTCTGGACAAGTTGTCTTTCACATTGCACTCTCTCCATATTCCCATCACAGAATGGAAGGCAATGATGTATTTACACCCACCTGTGAAGTGCTTTTAAGATCTAGACCTGTAAAGCTCTAAGTAAAAGATAATCTTGGTAGCTTGGGTTGTCATCCAAGATTGAACATTGTAGTCTAAGGTCTTCTACCTCCCAGACCCCTACTCATTTGCCATTTAATCTTTTAATAAACACCAGAAGACAAATTCAGCCCTTCTGTGAATTTACTTCATTGAAAACAATCCCAATGAGCAAAATTCATCTCTGCCCGCCAGTGCTAAATCTGGACTATCTGATCAAATAAAAACCAAGATAATTCCTTCACTCCTACTTTAAGCAGACTGAGGGGATTTTGATTTAAAATACTAGAACAATACAAAAATAACACAACACACATTAAATGGATTAACTGGCTAACTGTTAGGTTTCAACTGTTTACAATTACATTTTATCAAGTGATTGTGTTTCCCGTAGAGCCCGGCAGGGATTTGTTCTTGGCTGGATGGTATTCAATTCTTTTTTTTTTTTTTTTTTTAATGAGCTAGAAGAAAACAAAACAATCACTGAGTTGGGTTGTAAATAAGGGGTGGAAAACCTCAGGGCTGGGGGCCAGAGGTCACCCCTGGCTTGCCTGGGTTTGGTCCCCGAGGCTCAGGGCCCCCCCACCCCAGCATTAGGGAGTCCGCACTGGCATTCCAGACCCCTCGCTGCCCTACCGCAACGCTGGAGCATACAAAATCTGCTAGGCTGCTCCCCACCCCCACCCCAAAGCTCTGGCTGGCGAGGGGAATTTGGGGACTGTCTTTCTCCTTCTTAGTCAGGGGCCACATCTGTGAGGGTTGTGTTTTTTGTTGTGTGTGTTTTTGCTTTTCACTTGTGTGCAGTCTCCAACTGATTTTTCTGTGGATGGCTGGCCCCCTGATCCAAAAAGGTTCCCCACCCATGTTGTAAATAATAAAAAGCACAGATCCCTAATAGAGATCTGGGTTGTTTAGTAAACTGAATACAAGCAATCAACTGTGCAGTTTAATATGGATAAATATAAATGTATCCCTCTTGGAACAAAGACCGTAGGTCAGGCGTGGGCAAAATACGGCCCACAGGCTGGATCTGGCCTGCAAAGGCAGTGGGGAGCCCCAGGCAAGCCCCCCAGCTTGCCCTGCAGCCCGTGTGCCATGCAAAAACATGGCTGCAGGGCTCCGTTTCTGTTTTAAAACTGGAGGGGAGGAGGGAATTTTTTGGAGCCACCCCAGCACATTCCCATTGGCTGGTTTCTAGGAGAAACCAGCCAATGGGAGCTGCTTGTTAGAATAACAGGCAGCTAAGAAGACTCCCCGGCCCCCCCCCCGGGTTCAGTTATTCATGAAGCACATGACCTGGCAGGCAGGCAGGCAGGGAAAAATGTTAAGCTCTGTAGGCAGACAGGCTAGTTTGGCAGCTGGAAAGTAAGTATCTTGGCCATAGCCTGCTTCTGGCACCGCAGCCCTTTCCTGCTACAACTCTCTGCGCAGCCTCTCCTCCCCCCCACCAACTCAACATACCCAAACCCTCTGTCCCCTTCTTACACCCTTACCCCCTCCCAGATCTGGCACCCCAATCTCTTGCCCCAGATCACAGTCCCCTCCTACCCTGGGTCACATTCCAAATCTCTGCACTCTAGTCCCCTGCCCTCGGTCACAACCTCCTGCTTCCAACTCCCTCCCAGACTCCAGTTTCCCTCCTGTACCCCAGTCCCTTACCCCAAGCTCCCTTCTTCATCCAACCTTCATTCCAGACCCCGCATCTCCTCCATCAATATCATGGAAGAGTGTGGCCCTTGACCACTTTCCAAAATCTTACAGTGCCTCGCCCCCATCAAAAATTATTGCCCACCCCTGCTGTAGGCCATACTTACAGGATGGCATCTCTCCCAGGAAGCAGTGACTGAAAAAGATTCCAAGGGCATGGTGGATAATCAGCTGAACATGAACTCCCCCTGCGATTCTATGCCCAAAAGAACTAATGTACTCCTGGGATGCATGAACGGGGGAATCTCAAGTAGGAGATTGTTTTACCTTTGTATTTGACACTGGTGTAACTGCTGCTGGAATACACTGTGTCCAGGTCTGGGGCCCACAATTCAGGAAAGATGTTGGCAAATTGGAAAAGGTTTACAGAAGAGCCATATGAATGATTAAAGAATTAGAAAACAAGGCTTATAGTGATAGACACAAAGAGCTCAGTGTAGGTAGCTTAACAAAGAGGAGGCTAAGGGGTGATTTGATTATAATCTATAAGAACCTACACACTGTGTTCCCTCTAACTTTTTTCATCTGTGAGTGGAATAAATTTTGTTATACACGGTGAAGCTCATATGGATGCGCACCCCAAGTAGAAACACATGCTGTTGCTCTGCTAATCAGCTTGGCAACACTTTAATTTATTTGGGCGGCCACCCAGAAGACATGGCTAACTGGGAAGACTGCCTACATGGGGAACAAACATTTAATAATGTCTTCCTCAATCTAGTAGAGAAGGTATAACATGATCCAAGGCTAGAAATTGAAGCTATTCAGGCTGGAAATGGGGTGTAGATTTGTCAAGTGGAAGTGATTAAGCATTGGAACAATTTACCAAGGGTCGTGGTGGATTCTCCATCATGGACAATTTTGAAACAAGCTTGGATGTTTCTCAGAAGGGTTATGCTCTTTGAATGATCGACTGTGGGGAAGTTATCTGGCTCTGATACAGGAGGTCAGACTAGATGATCACAATGGTCCCTTCTGACCTTGGAATCTATGGATTGTGTGTGAGGTCTTTTTAGAACACAGCTGCCTGAAGTAGTGTGCCAAAACAGCAATTGGATTACAAAATTTATAGGCTCAGAGGATTGGCAGTATTTTTTCATTGATATGTGTGCTGCATTGTGTAAAATCTCCTTAGAGTCTAACAATATTTTTCTGGGTTTTTTATTTTTTTTCTTTCTCCTCCTTCCCACTACTGTCATGTGTTTCCCCAAAATGTATTGCTGTGTATAAAATTGAGAGACATTGCTCAGTTGGGCTTTTTGCAGCTCCCTTGTCATAACTTTCTTCCACCTTGTCCATAAATCCTACTGCTAAATGTCCCTGTTGCTCTTTGGAGGTAACGATCCACGTCGTCTCAGGTGTTCAATAAAATTTTGAGTAAATTGTTTGGCAGTTTCACATAGTAAACATGGAGGATTAAATTAACTTCATTGCTTTTTGATGTTTTAGTTCTTTACTAACTTAGGAAACATTTATTTCTTAAGCGGAAAGAGGAGAAAGTTAAACATTTTTCTGTGGAAATATTGGTGGTAGTCCATGTGTGTGTTACCTGAGTATTGTGCAGGTAGATGGTTTATTCTTTTATTCAGTGTGCTCATCAGATTTTGGATGACCTCATGCTTAAGAATTGCTGAACGAGGAAGGATGTTATACAGATGCTTTACAAACAGTATGTAGCGAAGGAGTTGAGGTTTTTTTTTATTTTTCCTTGCAAATATATACCAGATTGCAAGTTCCCAGTAAGTGAGCCGTTCTCACTTCTAGGTAGAGCTTCAGCTGTTGTACTGTGACTGGAGATGAGTTTGTTGTACAGTCATTGAGGGCAGCAGTCGTTCTTGCGCTGCCAGTATAGCATCTCAGTCTAGTACGTGTGCTAATAGTGAAAGTGCCCAAGTCAATAGGCATTAAATCATATGTTAAACTTGCCAACAAATCTACAGCTGTCTTCCTAGCTTATATAAATGGAAATGAAGCATAGAAAGGTGAAATGAATTTCATCTTTGTGCTAAGAAATCATGAGGGCTGTAGTCTTCATGGAGGAAGGGAAGCCTAATTGCAGTTCCCAGTGCTCTCTTAGTAGTTATTTTGTGCTCATTCCCCAGTGGAGCTTCTTCAATATTTCTTAGTTACAATAGAAGCCCTAATGCTCAGGGCAGCAGCTGTCAGTGCACCTGTTTTGTTTGGATCTTTGTGCAATATGGAGAATTCCAAAACCACTAGAGGTCAAAGTGGAATAAAAAAGTGGAATTCTTCTCATGCACACTTGATTGGTGACTGCTGCTCCCTTTCCTCCTGGTGTAGTCCTGGGATATAAACTAGAAGCCACAGAGAGGGGTACTGCAATTTAGGCACCCCCACAGACCGCTACAATTAATGGGCCAAAATCAAGGAAAGGAAAAATTAGACTGCAAAGGAACTCCTTCCTAATGGGGAGGTTTGTTAGGCACTTGGTTGCTTGCAGGAGGGTGGTGAAAATCAACTCACTTGGGACATTTGTAGACAGATTAAAGCCCTGTACAGTATTGCAGGGAACAACCCTGCTATGGCAGGATGATGCATAAGGAAACCTAAACAGGTTTCTGCAGTTTGTGACTTCTCTCATCTAAACCTGTGCTTTATGTGCTTATTAGCTGGTTGTTTCTACTTGTCTTAAGGTGCTCTGCTCACCATTAGAACCATGTCTGGGGATTAGCTCTGCCAGTCGCCTCCCATCCTCTGGTTTCTCTCTCTCAGGACTCAGCTGCTACTACTGCATGGCAAGGTCCTCTAGCAAAGTCACTATAGTTCTCCCCTTCTGGAAGGTTCATATGTGTCACGCCCTCTTGGGACCCAGTGTCCCAGACAGTCTTCCCTTTCACTGTCCTGTATTGGCGCCACTTCCCTAGTGGCAGGTAGTAGAACCCAGACCTGCCCTCTACATTGGATTCCAGCCTTGGAGCCTTACAACAAGCAGTGATAGCCAGCATAGTCCTAAACCTTACTTATATATCCCTAGGCTCCTTCCTACCTTACCTTCTCTCACCCAGAGAGGATCCTCAGCTCCTTCTCTGCTCCCACCTACTAGGCTTTATACAAGCCCCTTCTATTCCTGTCCAGCGAAGCTTCATCTCTGATTATCCTTGCTTACTGACTCTCCTTCAGGTGCAGCCTAAACAGTTTACTGGCCTTTCTTAACTCCTCCATGTCTCATGTGGGATGGACACCTTTTCACATACCGAATTTGATAAGAAGGAAAATTAGTTAGCCAAGATAATCTTAATATTTTGATCATTAGGCTTCAGAGTTAACAAAGGGGGCACCTTAATGAGGCATCACACTGTTAAAAATCTGATTCTTATTAAAAAATCCCTGTCAAACACAGAAAATGCACCATGGTCGCCACCAGTGTTCCCTCTAAGCTGCGTGGCAGCACAGCTTCACAGGTGACGAATCAGCCCCGCCCAGTCAGTCAGCTCCGTGCACTGAGCCCTGAGCCTCTGACTGGGTGGGGCTGATTAATCAGCTGTGAAGGTGTGCTGCCATGCAGCTTAGAGGGAACACTGGTTGCCGTTTAAAAAGCTGCCTTCTTATTTTGGAGGAATATTTTCAATAGTACAAATGGATTTTGGGTGCTGAAATCTTAGGTGTGCTTTTTCTTACTTTTTTACTTCAAAAGTGAGAAATTTTGCAGCATCTCTGCTGCCACAATGTCTGTGGTAAATAGTATTCCACATACAGAAGTAATCCGTGCTAAAAAATGATTAGGAAGATACTCTTAGGTGCATATGTACCGCTGAGAGCTGATTTTTGCCACCCTCTGACCTGCTGTTAGTGGTACATCTGATGAATCCTATGTGGTGGTGACTACTTCCAACTCTCGTAGTTGTCACCCTGAACTGCAGTAGGCTTTTATAGAATTTCAAAATGTTCAACACTTTTCAGTATTTGTTCCTAAACTAGCTAGGAGTTACAGGTTAAATCCCCATGTTTAAGATCTTTCAGGCTATGTTATCAGCTATTATAGAACATCCAGTCTAATGTGCATAGATTTAGCTAAACCTGTCTAACTGCCAGACTTTCCTTAGTCTGCCACTTTTTTTTTTTTTTTTTTTTTGATACACACAATAGCGTAACAGAAGAAGACTTGAGGAAATAATCTATCACCTCAGCTTCACCCCACATCTGCCTCTCCTCTGACATGTTGCCCTCCCTTTCCTTTTAATTCTGCTTAGCGAATCATCTCAGAAAGCCCACCCAACTAACATGAGATTTACTGGCATGACATTACCAGCTCTGTTTGTTGGTGCTTCTGTTTCCCCCACCCTGTGTTTATCTCCCCATCTGTCTCTATGTCTTTTCTTGTATTTAGATTGTAAGTTCTTTAGGGACAGGGACCAATTTTTTTGTTTAGTTTGAACAGTATCTAGTGCAGGCAAGGGTAAGACTCCTAGGAATCATGGTAATTTAAATAATGTTGGTCAAAAAGCCCCTTCAAGAGCAATAGCCACTAGTAATGAAAATCACTGATGTTGATTCTTCAGACTTTAGTCTTGGAAATATTGTAGACATGATTATATAATGGAGGGATGGCACACTTTCTAGAGACGCAAATGGATTCAGGAGACAACAGAAGCTAGCTGCATTTGGAGGGTTTTCTTTTAATAGGTTTAACAAAGGTGAAATATTTGTGACCCCGAATGTGGTACATAACCCATTAATGTGGGCAGTTGCTAATGGATTCATTCTTTGGAGTTAAAAAAGCAGTGTTACCTGAGATGTAAAGTGAAGCTGTCACATGAAGTCCAGTCCAAGAAGTTAAATGTCTAGCCTCTATAAGAGTTTTAAACTGGTGTCTCTGTGTTAAATAGGAGGGAAGGAAAGTTGCCTTGACAAACCTGTGTTGTACACTATATGTACTCACTCGCCTGGCTTTCATAATTTAAACAATCATTTGTCCTCCAGCCATTTGATATTCTGGATTCCCCAGTCTTCTAATTATTTTTTGCTTAGGTTGTTGTATCTTTCTGCTCTCAGAACATGTAGGAAATCCAGAATGCTAATTGGATGATGTGGAATGGTTGTTACTTGTCTTTACTGAGCATTCCACCAGGAGGCAAATTTCAAAACAGGAGAGAAACTTTGCTCGCATTGAAATGCAGTGACTTAATTCACTCATGATCTCTCTTCCCATAACTCCTGCGTGTAGAACATTTACTTCAAAAATACAAATCAAATTCTGGTTTACATAGAGTGAAAGGCACCCTTTTGCATCACTCCATTCCCACTTACACCTTTCAAACTTAAAGTTGCACTTCAATGGAGCAACTATGGCATTCTGCTCTGACGTGCCTTCTCTGTGTAAGGGAAATGGACAGCCATAGCTATTCCAGAATACACTGAAGGGTAAGAAAATAAATTAATCTGGATTAAAGTTGTTCTTATTTCACAATATATGTCCATGTGGGGAAAGTAGGGGAGTTGATTCTGAAAAAGCCATTCTGGTATATTTCAGCTATCACTATTTTCCTATGTAGGTAGCTGGAAATGAGGGACCTGTAACGGAAACATCTGATAATCCCATACTATAAAAGAAAAAGATCAATTGGGAAGATTTCCTGAGGGATTCTTTTGGTATGTTTGTATCCTGCAAGAAGCAGCTACTATAATGCAGTGACTGGTTTTATGTCTAGGGAGACTTTATTATTTCTACATACTTTTCTAAGTGTCTGGAAGTTAGTAAGTGCAGTAAATCTAAATCAGGCAGTTTGGTTCTGATGACTACATAATCTGCAGATATATAGATTGTAAATTTAACTGTCATTTCCCCTTCCCCCCAGTTCCTAATTCCTTTTCCCCTTTTTTTCTCTGTACTCTTATTTTGACATCTGAAATGCTGTGGTTTCTGGTGGACCACTTCAGCCATTCTATCTCAATTAACTTCAGAGTGACAGGTGCTGAAATAGCTCATGTTGAAATGTGTTGTGAATTCTGTCATTAAAGTTGAACTTTGTTGCATCCATGAAATTAACTGGTAGGTTTCAGTCATTCAAAGTGTAATGTCCTCCAAGGACTGTTTTCTTCTGAATGTAGGTTGCACTATATGTAAGATGTTTATTATAGTGCATGGAACCTCTGTCAGATAAATCATTTCTGAATATGTGGTGTCTTCTGAAGTCAACACATGTAAGGAGAACTGCTGGTAGGATATTTATACTCAAAGGGTAAGCAGATGCAAGGGATTATTTAACACTTCTGGCCCAGACTGTTATGAATTCTGGGGTAGGAAAGGGAAGCTGTTCTCTTGCATAATGGTTATGTTGTGTGGCACACACAGCAAGAAAATCTTGCTTTTATTATCTGATCTGCCACATGTTCTCCACTTGAAAATACTTCTCAGAACAAGTGGGTTTTTTTACTATAACCATTGAGTTCCCAGATATTGTGCTGAATATGAAAAAATGCCACAAGACTGGTCTCTGCCCGCAGTCTATCCAGCTAGATTTTACACCAGGTTTTTTTGTTTTATTAAAAAACAGGGAAATCCTGGGAAAAGAGAGAAGCCCTAACAGCTGTTTACCAGTATATTTGATTTTTTTGGGAGATTGACCACTTATGACTTCTGAATTGGCACCAAATATATTCCTAAGCATGCCTCTGTCAATGTACAGGTTAACCCAGAGCCCACTGAAATCAGAAGAAAGATACTCATTGACTTCAGGTCCCTGTGTAGAAAATAACTGGTACCTTTGCTGACCTTTAGATACATAAGGATTACTAAGGCATATATTGATGAGGCATTGTGGGCACCACGGTTACTGTTCAGCCCTTCAAACATTTATAGAGTCTGTACCTATGGTCAACATACCCAAAAGTCAGACATACATCAGTCTGTTCCCGAGTCTCTCGTTTTAGCTAGTGTCTGAAAGAAGTATCCTCCTAAATGATACATGAGAGGATTGTAATCATTTGAAAGGGCAGAAAGTCTGACTTGAAGAGCAGCCACTCATAGGTTTGCGAGAGATTTACTAGCTCTTCGAAAGATGAAGTGCCATACCCACTTCCAATAGGGCATGCTGCAAGTATTTCAAAAACTTTCTTCCCGGTGAAAAGAGAGCTTGTCACCTTGTTAGCTGCATTATTAGACACTGCATTGTGATAAAATTCAAAGGTCTTCTTTTCTATGTGCCCAGCATCAAACGAAAATGTCTGCCATGCAGATAGCTCACTCTGTCTCCAGTGTGCAACCCACACTAAGAGCAAACATTGCTTTTGTCGCATCTAGCTTGAATATTTTTTACTTTTAAAAAAATCGATGATGTATGAGAGGGAACAGCACAATTAGTGAAGAACTTTGATTAAGAATGTGAAATAAGTGTCTCCCTATCTCCCTTCATTTCTTGTAGCACAATCTACTGCAGTTTTCTCAGCAGGAGAGCTAATTTTGGGCACATTACACAGCTTCACAGATTAATAAATAGATTTATTTTTGGAGCACTTTCATCTCATTGACTATAGCAGGAAGCCTTGTTGGAAAATCACAGATCTGCTGTGCTACCAATATGCTCCTCTGGTTTACATTTCGTTCTGTCCAGGTCTTAAGAGGTGGATGGTAGAGCTACTCTCTTAGTATGTGTGGTTGTAATCCTGTGCAAATGTTGGTAAAGAGAAAGTTTTTAACTTTCATGATAAACTGTAGTTTGCGTGTTCAGGGAAGAATGGAGGGATTTACAGTGCAAAGAGTTTGAACCTGTGTGCAGTGGTTTTAAAGGGAACTTGTTCTAGGTTTTTCGAGGGCTTTATCCAGCTTCCCTGTAGACATCTGTAACCAGCATGAGGCTTGAATAAGCCCTTACAGGATGCTTAGGTGACCCAAGGTGCCATAAGCCTCTTGGTCTGCAAGCTCTAGGACAAATGAGGTCTTAGCTGCAGGTAATTTTATGTAAACATTGGCAAAAGAGGATGGGGAGGGAAAGGAGTGTCAGACTAGATATGCCACTCGGGACATGGAATGCCTCAAAACTCCCCAAGATTGGGTTGTAGTCACAGTGAATAGGACCACTGAACTTGTGATTCATGTGATATCCACTTTCACCAGCATGTCCATGTTTGTTACTAAGTATCAGCTTCTGTTCACTGCTTAGTGACCCCATGCTGTTGAAAAGTTATATAGGGTTTTTATTAGGGATGTTAAATCTTGTTTAATCAGCTAATTGAGTAGTTGATGGAATTTTCATCGACTGCTCAATTAGTCAATAAAGTGGAAAACTGCAGAGCCACAGTGGGCTCCCAGTGTGGCCCCAGGATCTAACCTGGCCCCAGGATCTAACCTGGCTGTGGCTCTGCCTTTTCAGGCAGGTTCAGTTTACCCCCAGAGTCAGAATAACTCTCCTGGGGACCCAGGGCTAGCAGATTTTTGGGGAACCCTCCTAGGCTCTGGGTTGGGGCCAAAATGAGGGATTCAGTGTGCTGGAGGTGGCTGCCAGGGAGCGGGATGGGTGTGCAGAGTCTAGACAGCAGGTAGGGAGCGAACTGGGTGATTGGGATGCATACCTGGCACAGCTCCCAAGGGAACACAAGGCTCTATGCCACCCTGCAATTGCAGGCACTGTCCCCCTACTGCTCCCACTGACTGCCATTAGGGAGCCACAGGAGTGGAGCTTGCAAGCAAGTGCAGGGACAGCTTCCCTGCCCTGCTGTTTTCTCCAGCTGGTAGAGAGGGGGATGTCAGTACCCAGGGCCACTACCTCCCCCCTGCCAGGCAGATCCTGTAACCTGGACACAGCCCACAGCTTGCCTTGATTCAGCTCCATGACGCTTGGGGTTCCCCCTCTGCAGTGGGGAGCTGGCACTGGCATTCCAGCCACACAGGGATGGGCACAGAGATGCTGAGAGTTGGCATCTCTGCAATTCTCCTGTCCTCCCCACTGCCCCACGTGGCTGGAGCACCAGCGCCAGCTCGCTCTGCTGTAGGAGCCCCGAGCCTCTCTGGCTGGATCAAGGCAATCTGCAGGCCATAGTTTCCCTAATCTTGTATAGCCTTCCACTAGTAATCTTGTAACTGCTCTGTTTAATCCAGGGGTGGGCAAACATTTTTTGCCCAGGGCCACAAGCAGAAGAGGCAAGGCCAGGATACTTCCATGCTTTCCCACCCACAGACCATGATTGATTGGTCTGGAGATGGGGAAGTGCCTTTGCCCCCGCCCCCTCCAGGTTCCCTCCAGGTGCCCATGCCCCTGGCGGTGGGAAGAGACTTTACATGCTCCCCCTTCTGCCCCCAGGCCAATCAGGGCTTAGGGACAGGGAGCACACGAAGTCTCCTCCCATCCTACCACCACTTTGAAGCACTGCATGCTCCTTGCAGGGCGGAGGAAGCTTCCCCCACCCCCAGGCCAATCAGGGCGGGGGAGTGTGGAAAGTCTCCTCTAACCTTTCTTGGAGCCACATGCTCCTGGCAGGGCGGGAGGAGATTTCACACGCTCTCCATTGCTCCCTGGCCCTAATTGTGGCAGGGTTTCAGCAGCCCGCGGAGGTCCTTTTTGCCACCCTGGTCTAATCCATGGGTCGGCAAACACTTGTGGCACGCAAGCCAATTTTGAGTGACTCATGTGATGGGAGCTCAGCCCACTCCCTCCCCCAGCAGCAGCTGGAGTCTTGCGGTCGTTGCACAGCTGCAGACTGGAGAACCAGCTCCTGCTTCCTACTGGAAGGGCAAGCGAGAATAGGAGGAGCGCATAAGGCCTGGGGCGTCCCAGCAAGAGGAGCGGGTGGCATGACCTCATGCTGGGCTTTGTGTCCTTGGGACTGCCCCTGCCCAGCCTGGGCATGCTGCTCCCAGGGGCAATGGGGTTTAACCACCTTCCTTGCTACAGGCTCTGCTCCTGGCTCTGGGAGGGGGTGGGGCTGGAGCTGCTCTAGAGATCTGGGACGGGGCAGCTGGTCACAAGCTGCTGCTGCCTCTGGGAGGCCCTGGGGGCCGAGGTTCTGCTGCGCTGCTCCTTGCGAGGTGTGTGCGGGGGTGGGGAGCCTCTTCCCCAGCACCCCATTGCACCTGGCTAGTTTGGAACCGGCCCCGAGCAGCCCCAGGCTCTGCCCACGCCAGCCCCACACCAGCAGCCTGCTGGTGAGGGGAGAGGCCCAGCAAAGGGCTGGGCAGAAAAATGATTCTGTCCCCTCTGGGACTTGGGGGGCTGCAAGTCCCAGTGCTGCTGCTCCACGCTGGGGGCACAGGAATGTGGGAGTGGGAGGGGTGAAGGAGGGTGCAGGGGCAGGGGTTGCACTGGGTGATGCCGGCTATCAGGTGGGGGGAAGGGGAGATCATGGGGCTGAGGGGAGTGAGGCTGGAGCAGAGGGGAGATGTGAGGGGGATATAATTTTACTTTGCAGAAGCTGCACTTCCCTTTATTCCCCACTTCTTTGCCTCCATCCCCAGCTAGCTCTTTGGCTGCATTCTCACCCTCTAACCTTTTCTGCATTATTCCCCCAACCTCTTCCCGCCCCTAACCGCCCTTTCGTACCCACACCCTCTCCTGCCACCAAACTCTCTTCCAGACCCTGCTGTCCTCACCTCCTGTACTCTACCTCCCACCCAGATCTTGTATCCCTATCCTACTCACTGGCAGTCCTATCCTGCACTCTGAACCCTAAAATCCACGAAATCCACTAATTCCAGAACCCCAGAAAAGTAAATCTGGCTTTGGAAAGTGCTGTACCTCCCTGTCCCTTTCCCTCACCCCCCGGGGCTGAAGTGTGAGATGTCTCAGTTGGGGACCACATCCGTGAGGGTTGATGGGGGGTTTTGGAGGGGTTTTTTTGCTTCTCACTTGTATGGCCCCCAACTGATTTTTCTGTGGGCCACTGGCCCCCAACCCAAAAAACATTCCCCACTCCTGCCATAAATAAAGATAACATTGAAACCTTTTGTATTGGACATAAATTCATATTTTACTTTATTTAAAATGAAGTTTGATAAACTAACATGAGAAAGTTAAAACTCTTAATCTGTTTAATAATTCAAAATTAAACTGTTCTCTCTAGCTGCAGCTGGTTCAGAAAGGTTGCCAACCCTTGGTCCAATACATAGTCACATAAAACAGGCCGGGGGATGGTTCAATATCGAAGCCTCTGATCTAGAAGTTCATTCTAGAAAAGGTCCTGTGCACAGGGGTGAGAGTATACACTTCCTGTGCTAGCACAGTGTTTCCACAAGTACAGTTGTAAGAGATTTCTTCGCTCTATGCTCCATGCTCCCACCGCACCATGAGCTGATGCATACAGATCAATGAAGGAAAACTCCTACATCAGTAAATGAAAAGTCATAGATCCTGCCAGCTGACATTATTTGTGTGATTGGAAAAAAGACTCTGTGAATGAAACCAATAGCACTGGAAAATGATCTCACTATATATGCTAGTGCCAGGTGCACTGTCAGAATCCAAAAATATTCCTCCTACACTGCAGCCTGATGAAAGGGAGTGGGAGTGAGAGGATACATTGGATTTAAAGCTTAATTGGATAGTGGTAGGAACAGCTACTATAAATAGATTTTATAAGAGGTCTAAAGATATGTATTTGGAAAGAAGCTCTCTATTGTGATAGAACCTTACCTCCTAGAAAAGGATGGTTCCAACTCAGTCTCTTCTTCCTTTCACCCTTAAAATATCCTGCGTCCTCAACAGAGGTGGTACTTTTATCTGAAGGAAGAGCATAGGTCAATTTTATGTAGTCTGGATTTTTTACAGCTTCTTAAATTTCTCTTCAATGTAGAAGAAATGCTTTGTACTTGGCAAAATGGAAAACCAAGTGGATAGGTTTCTGGATTGAATTCAGTGCCTTCACAAGCTTCTTAATTATAGGGGCTAGACCCTGACACATTTCAGTACTGTCTATAGATCCACAGCCTCTGGAAGCATGATAATTAATTCAGTAGATCAATTAGCAAATACGTTTGCTCTGAGGGAACCCTTTTAGGCCCACCTTATGCTTGGCTCAGTGGCTCACAGATGCTCTATGATTCTCTGTATACTAAACACAACATTTTGCTAACATTTGCTACCTGTTTTTTTTCTTGAAAGAAAGAATCCTCTTCCTTGATAGTTTTTGGGGCTCTCTAGGACTCAGTTCAGTTAATGTATACTGTAATTTGCAGTTGTCAAATTTTGAATCTATTTTGCATACTTAAAGAAAAGAAAACCCTGTTTTAGGAGAGGATAGCAAGGTCAGCCTCATTACGGAGTGTCAGGCATCTGGGTTGGCAATATATCTGAGAGTGCATTGATGATGCAAATATTGCAGGCTGGACTGAAAAAATAGACTCCACAGAAGTGTAAAGGAGTTATAAAAATGGATTAAAAATAGAAATTAAATTACATCATCTCATAGCATGGAAATAATTATGGCAAATCAATGTATATGGCTCTGATATGGAGAGAATAGTGAAATAACTCTTGAGCTCTAGTTCAGTGATTAACAGAAAAGATCTTTAAAATCTTCTCCACCTGTTTCTTACTGTTAATTGGTTCTTTTCAGTAATAACCAGATGCAAATGACTACAAAAGCTATTTGTGCTTGATCATCTTAATTTACTGAATATCTGAAACTTCAGGTTAATGCTTTAAGAAAAGAAAGAGGTAATTGTTCTGTTATGGTTTGGCTGCTGAAATATAGCAGATGTTCTCAGTAATTCTTTCAGCACTTTAACTATAGAATCCAACTACACTAAACTATATGAACTTATATAATCAAACATCAGTATAAGATATGAATACGAGAATGCAGACAGCCTGTGTTACAGAATCACCTTCATAATATTTGTGTCCTCACTTATGTCTGAATGGGACACTCCGGAATAAGTATTATACAGAAGGATTATCCCTGCAAGCCTAACCCTGGCAAAGTTCCCACTGAATTTAAATAAAACTACAGAAATCTTACAAAATCAGTAAAGTGACTTTTGGTTGTCTTTAATAATCCAAGATGGACTCTGTCCTTGCCTCACCTGAAGAACACTGGAAATTTTCCTGACTATGGGGTCAGCTCAGGAATGTTTAATTTATCCCTCAATAGTTTCTTAAATGCGGCTTGTGATTTAAAATATTCTTCTTTAGCTATGTCAGCTTGGCTCTGCCTGGAGGAGAGAAGTCTTCATAACCCATCTGGAAGGATATCTGGTGTGTAGCTCCCTCTCGTTTTTTTTCTCTTTTAAAAAAACAAGCCAACTTGTTTTGCTTTTGGAAGAACATGCTGCATTGTATTTGAGACTAACCCCATTTTCTATAATTACATGTTTATAGAATGGAATCTTGAAATTTTCAGAAATGAAAACAAGGCAAATCTTCCAGAAGATGAAAGTTTGAAATATATATAATTCAATTTCATGATAGGTATGTTGGAAATACATCTTCAGTGTATGTACATATGCTCCTATAGTTTCTGAAAATTCTGGGAGAGAAGCTGATAGCACAAAGATCCCTCAAGTGTGGTTGTTGACCTCTCCAGTAATAATTAATAATTAATATAACTTTGGTGAACCCAGCCTTTTTTCTATTTGTAAATAGCGTGCAAACTGAAATGGATTTCTGCAGATGTTAATATTGTTTGTGGAATAATTTGGATAAACAATTTTTAGTTTATTGTATATGACCAGTACATTTAGAAAATCAGTCTAAAGTGGTTTTGCTCATCTGCGTCAAATGGCATTGCTTTTGGTCCTTGATTGTGTGACTGAGACTTTTTAACTAGAACAGTGAATAATTAATATTATTTATGCATGCATACTTGTGTTAGTATGTTAATTAGTATTTGTATGAGACAACAGCTTTCCCAAATAGCTGTGCATAACCTCCTATCCCCTTAGATGTTTGTGAATAGTAAATGAGGTGGCTGAATCAGTGATTTCAGAACCTGAATATTGACAAACGTGTGTGTGTGTGTGTGTGTGTGACCTCTATTTCTGTTGCTTAAAGCTTCCCAGTTTTCATTAGTAGAATATAGGCCTTTGCAAGTATCTTCAATAGTCAGTGTAATATATTCATGCTATCAAAAGGTCTCCTATCTCTTTTCAGGCAAATACATACTTTTCTACTTTGTATTTTCATCCTAACTCCTTAGCAGTGAAAATTATTAGTCCCTGATGATTGCAACTGAAATGATACATGAAGTCAGCAGAAATCTTTTCACTGAGTGAACAGGCAGGGCAGGCTTCTAAACCAGCAAACTGCAGAGCTTTGCAAGATTTTATGAATCCAAAAGCACAATCAATTATGTCTACAAGATTTAAAAAGCCAGGATTAAGAACAGCTGTAACTTCTACTGCCAGGGTCAAAGAACAGGTTATCTGGTACTCTTCAGTTCCAAAATACTGTTATAAAAGTCTACCAAGCATCTGTTACAATATTGTGGTTTATAATGAGAACTGAATGATCTGATTACCCGGAGGATTTCCTGTAATTTACCAAATGGAGCTCTATGCTTTGTAATGCTCTTTGATCTCGACTAGCAAATCATAGAATCATAGAAGATTAGGGATGGAAGAGACTTCAGGGGGTCATCTAGTCTAACCCCCATACTAGTTTTCTGCAAATTTAACTAGACAACTTAATAAAGTATTTGGATTTCTGCTTGTGGGTTATTGATAAACTTTGGTAAACTATAAATAGGGAATTATGTGAATCATTGTTCACACAGAACATTGATTACAGGAGAGAGGCTGTTTTTTTTTTTTTTCATGTGAGGAAGGAGATTTTGCATTAAAGGGTATTTGCTGGAGTGGAGTGAATCATTAGCCACTTGATCAAATAGGTGTAGTTATGTACTGTACAGATTGTGCTGCAAGTTCTTTGCTTACATTCATTCCTTTTAACAGGCTTTTATGTTCATTTAAGAAGGCTCTATTCCTTGTTTCTGCTTTAATAAAAAACGCAGTAATAGATGTTTTCCTTCAACATGTTGCCTTTTGATTATATCTTGACTCTGGAAATCTTCATTCGTTGATCTCTGACATCTAAGCCAACAGAGCTGTGTCTGTGAAATTCTGTTTCTTGTTAGATCAGGAGACTCAGATGAGAAGTAGCTGTAGCTTACTGAAAATTAGGATGTGGCTGAAATGCCTTGTATTTGCATTGGCAGTCTCTTCTATGAGCTGCTTATAGAAGCTTTGCAATGAGAGAACATTTTTATTGCATGTTTTTTGACTCTGTGCTGAAACTTGGATCATTTGGTGATTTAAAAAAAATACTGTACTTATATAAAAAAAAAAAAAAAAAAGTATTTTGAAGGGAGGTTTTTGGCTGTGGATAGTGCTGTCTTTCAGTTTGACGGCAGAACATGCATCATATTGATTCCAAAACTTCCAGGAACATTCTAGGCATCGATGTGAACAAGCTTATTGATTTTGGGGGCAAATCAGAATAGGAAATTCTTACTTCCCCCACTTCTCTCCCTAAACACTCTTCTTTCAGAAAGCTTGGTTCAGCAGGCAAAGGAATATCAGAGGCAGCAGCACAACTCTCCTTGTGGGGACACTGTATGCAAGAAAAATAAGAGAGCTTTGCAGGGAAGACTTGTGTGGAGTGGGAGCAATAGAGTGTTGGGAGAAATGGGGACCCAGGAAAGAAGTGAGGGAAGAGCAGCAAGGTCCAGATGAATGGAGGAAGAAGGGACCTGGAGGGGATATGGGAGAAAGTGCTTGGGAGAGGGAGAACAAACCTAGTACCAGCAAAGGAATGGAGGGCAGGGAATGGTAGTGGGGGGGGAAACCGGAACTCAGAAGGTGGGGTATTGTACATTCTTCTAGTCAGGCAAAGATGCCGAGTGTGGGGGAGTGACTGTACAGATGAAACACACTAGACCCTAGTATGGTTGGGGAGCGGACTATGTGCGACCCTGATATGGGGAAGAGGGTAATGCAGGAGAGGAGTACACAAAACTCCTCGCATAGCGGGGCAAAAGTATGCAAGAGGGGATAGACAGGAGAAACAGAGCTCCTGGCTGGAAACATGATCCATGCATGGGGAAAAGCCATGGGGGGACTTGCAAAGAGTCTCTGAAATAGAGAGGCATGGGAGGATTGCTCACAGGAAGCTTGTGGTGAGAGGAATGGAGGGGTGAAAGGAGCCACTAATCCATGTAATATCCCTGGCCTACAGACGCTGCAATCTGCATGACCCCTTAGTGTTTTTTATTTCTTTCTTACTCTGGTATCTCTTCTCCTTAAGAGCAATGTGTCCACTAAGAGTGAGTGTTGGTTAAAGCAGGGAGCTCTCAAACCTTGGTGTGCCAGCCTCTCCTTCCATGGCTGATGATCATCCTGTATGCTGAGTGGAGGGTCATTGCTGTCTTGTTCCCATTAAGGTTTGAGTGCTTGTGCTGTAGCCTGCCATGGAGTTTTGGGTGTTGCAAGCCTAAGTGGGGGGTGCAGCGGAGGTTATACTCTGAAAAAGGTTGGAAATGACAGATTAAGGGGCAGTTTTTTTCCTTTCTTTAGAGTTACTTGCCCAGTTGTAGTAGGCATTACACCAACATTCAGCCATCTCCCCCACTAGAAGATCCTGTTAATTGGTTCTTATTAATGTGGATCAAGAGAACATAGTAAATTGAGACAGGGAAAATGAGCAGTCATAAAAAGATGTCATCTGATTTGGAGGGATCAGAGTAGTACAAGGCTAGGTAGAAGACTTCCTGAGCCTAGTGAGAAGATGCCCATGACCCCTTTTGAGACACCTTGGCTATCAATGCAGGAGCAGAATCGTTTTCCTTGTTTGTTTTCATATCTATGCTTGTGTAGAAGATAGACAAGTGTCACCGTTTGTGTCCATTCTTTGTGCCTGTAGACAAGTTAGAATGTATACACAGGGTACTATGCCATTTTAATGCATTTTCAAACAAATACTGGAAACTCTACAAACCTCATTCTCCTAAAATGAACAAGACACATTTGTTTTATGCTTTTAATTTCCTAGCTTTCTACTCTCTGCTGAAGTCTTTGAAATCTTAAATTCCTCATTGACATACCAGTTACCTCTTAGGAAAAAAAATCAATATCTGCCTTTGTCAGCACCCAAGGAAAAGCAAATACCCATTTCACTGATTTCTTGTTTGTTTGGGTTTTTTTTTCCCCTCCATGGTGGCATAAATTTGAAAACAGGGTTTGTGTTCAGGCTTCTCCTGCTTAATCTTTTTTCTCTGGGGATACTAATACATAATACTTGTAGTGAATGATTGGAAACATAACAATAATATAGGCAAACCACGTATAAAACAATGAATAGTACCTGCATTATTTGGAGACGTTGGGAGTGGGAGGGAAGAGATATCGATAATGCAGTCTGACAAATCTTCCACTATATATTTGAGAGAGTTTGTCTGGTTTGTCCCTGCATTTAATATGGGGACATTGGCTGTTCCCTCGCCCCCTGACGAAGGGGGAAAGTGCACAGCTTGTTGAATTCCTCACTCTAGCTAGGCAGTGCAGGGGGCAGACAAGCTGTGCACTTTGCTCTTGCTCCCTGACCAGGAACACACAGGGGAAGAGCAAGCAGCCCTAGTATGAATCTCGGAGTGGGAGGGCTTTGGCTCCCCACACACCCTGTCCTGAGTCCCTCCTCACCCGCAGTCCTGATTCGTGCATCTCCATATACTCCCAGCCCATGGCCCGAGCCCCCCCACATCTCTAAGCCCTGACTCCTGAAGTCCCCCTGTTCTGAGCCCCCCTACATACCAGCCCTCTGCGCTCAGCCCATCTTCACTCCAACTCTGATTTCCACACTCCCATGCCTTGAGCCCCCCCCACATCCTCAAGCCCAGCCCCCTTCCCTGAGCCCCTTCTCATCCCAGCAACACTGACTCTGGCATCCCCACATCGTCACCCCCTGCCTTGAGCCCCCCACACTTAAATTCCCCAGCCTTCTGCCCTGAGGTCCCTCTTCACCCAGGGGGAGGGAGGATTGCTACATGTCAGTACCTGTAAGAAATTTAAATTACTTTCACATCTGGACTGAACTGAGATGAACCGAAAGAATAGGATAAACCTAGAATACGATTGCTTGTCAATATACCTTATAGAAAAGAGATAAAATGGAGAAATTTGGACTAGTGCTCTATAGTTTTGGCAAAGCTAAATCAATGCATAAAGTTTGAACACCGGAAGAAAATGTTATTGCAAGTCACGTTGACTTTTTTGTTAAAGCGTAGCAAATGCTAAGAGTTTATAGGGCTGAAAGAAAAAAATACACTTGATGGAATTCATATTTTAAAAAAATTACTAAAAAACAAATGGAAAAATATTAATCTTAACAATCCCTTAAAAAGAAATCCAAAATGAAAAAAATCCATTGTTTTTGAAAAATACAATAATTTAAATAAAACATGTACATTATCCTTTTATTTTAAAAAACTTAATTGAGTTAAGGACCCAGACAACATCAGGTGAATCTGCTAGAATGGTGTAAAGTAAAATAACAAAAGAAAACATTAACAAATAAGGGGAAAAAACTGTATTAATATTTCCCCATTTTTATCTCCTTCTCTTTTTCTGCCACTTTTCCATTCGGCTTTCTTCTTACATTCAGCTATCATATCATAACATCTCCTTTCTGTTTTTTCATTCTCTCTCTCACATGTCTTTCTTTCCCCCTCCCCTCCAATGTTGACTCATACATTCTTTTAGGCTTCTCATCTGACCTCTATTCTCTTCTCTTCTTTCCTCTCTTATTCCTGTAATGACTTTTTTCTTCTCTGCTCTAGTCCAATCCATTGATGGTTTAAATCCCACTGTCTGATTTAACAAGCTGGACTGCAGAATTGTGTATCGTTCTGCTTTCATTACTTCTCCCATATTAAAAACAAAACAAAAAACAATGGCTTTAGGAGATGGTATAAAGCAGTAATGTTATTACGGTTGCCAGTCATGGACTCAGTGTAAGAAGGTTAGTGAATTAGTGAAAACAAAAACACATGGCAGACGCTCAAGCTTGTTTTGTTTGCTTCTTTTCTGACAAACCAGCTGCCTTATTTAACAGGAATAGAGTGTGAAGTTTTGTTGGGAGCATTGATCTGCCAGTTCTTTCCTATAACTCCATGACCACTTGGCCTTGTTTCACTGAATGCCATTGATGTGTGGGTCAAACAGAACGTGTCTAGATCCCTTCTGTGAATAAGAACTGGGAAGCCTTTTGTAGCTGCTGCCAAAAATAACAAGGAATTGACTGCAGATAATAGCATGATTGCTATATTTGTGCAACTCCTGTTGTTGTTTGGATTCCTGATCAGCGTGATGGATGGAATTACTCCCTTTTTATAAAGGAAGGAAGTGTCTACAAAAAACAAAACCAAACCCTAAGAGAAAAATATTGTGTTCTCATGCCTTGTTAGTGAAGTCTGTGACCTCATTTTTTCATTGGCTTGTCTTCCACTATATCAAGAATATAGTAATTTAGATTTGAATGTTTGTCTTCATTTCACCCCAATTTTTAAAGATGTTTCCAGTTGTTGGGCAATTTCATTAAGAAGGAAAGTTTACCTTCATATCAGTGGAATTGAATCATGGTTCAGCAACATTTTGGCAGAAGATGTATGCTAGATAGTTAATTTCTTACAGTAGCATCTCCCAAGATACTGTATTAAATTTAAGTATCATTGCGAGCAAGAGACTGTATGTAACTGCACGGGGCAGTGTAATTGTAGCTTCTCCAACCATTAAAACTAGTGTGATCTGGACACAGTAACAATTAAATTTAGTCTTCTAATTAGAATTTAAAAGGGCCCGCTCTGACTTCCTGAGATCTAAAATGTCCCAAGTCCCAGAAGAAGGGAACGCCCGAAGCTGAGCAGTCTATCACCGGTGGTTTTTCACAGTAAATAACAGCCGGACTCAAAATATGGGGCAAAACCATATATTGTAAATATTTCGAAGTAACAGCCAGCAAGATATCAATTTTGAACAATACAGATTCCTCCCTAACCCAGAAGTGAAAGAAAACAGTAAATCCCCGATACAAAAGGTATATACCTTACAATTGATTGAATATAGGCAGCTGGTGCTCACGACCTCAATGCTTTGGCTAGTTGTAATCCCACGACAGCAGATTACAGGCTCTTCGGCTCTGGTCTGGTCAATGAGGATTCCCAGTGGGCCGTGGCTCCTGGACTCTGAGATCAAGGACCTTCCGTTCTCCACTTGTAATCCAGTGTACCCAGATCTTCACTGTCTCGGTAGAATCACTGACAAGGGACTTCTCTCCACAAGCAGTTAATTCGAAGAGAGCATGTAGCCCACAACGACACTAATCCAATCTCTCACTCACTCATGACGAACAGGGATGACAGACAATCCATTCACACGGACCCAACCGTAAGGACAGATATAGCTCAAGGAACGAACTTGAAGGGTGGAACCCGAACTGGGCTTTTGCAGGGGTTTTTATTAACCTTAAGGCGGGAAAAGATGTATGAGTGCTGGGTGCACAAGGGGGCTGAGTGCAATCCTGAGCAGGGTGCACAGCTCCTAGGGCTGTGTGTAGAGAAGCACCTAAGCACCGAGTGCAAATCTGTGGTGATTGAAAAGTAAGGTGGGAAACCTTTGGCGGGAAACCCTTCCTGACAGGAACCTAAAATGGCATCCCCACAGACTCCATTTTGAAAGAACAACTAAACATTAAAGCCCAATCATACTTATCATACTTTTAGGTGTAACAGTATGCTAGATAGTTAATTTCTTACAGTAACATCTCCCAAGATACTGTATTAAATTTAAGTATCATTGTGGGCAAGAGACTGTATGTAACTGCATGGGGCAGTGTAATTGTAGCTTCTCCAACAATTAAAACTAGTGTGATTTACTAAATAAGGCAAATTCACACAGGTTGACACACCTTAAAGTACCACCACCTGGAAGTGCTTGCATAGATGTTTCAAACTTGATTCTCTAGAGATAACCTGACAATAAAAGGATAACTAGCCTAAATTTAAAATGTTTCATGGCCTCCTTCCTGATACAGCAAATGGGTAGTTCCTCCAATCCAAGGAGGCCACAACCCAGGCACAACGATTGGAAAGACTTTCACCTAATAGGGGCCCATAGGACTAAAGAGTGACCTCTGGTTAGCTGTTGGAATGGATGTAGATATGTTGTTGTTTACATTTTCTCCTTGATGTTTTTACCTGAGGAATAAATGCACTTGCTTACAAAGAAACGTGGTAATTTATTGCTGCTGGCAATATGCTCTCCATAGCACTTGGGGAGAAAGCAACACACAGGTGCTGACCTTTTCAGGCTAGTCTTTGTCAAATTATCTATGCAATATCCATGAAATGTGGATTAATGATAATAGCAGCCAAGCAGTTTACTCTACAACCTACACATGGAGGGATTCTGTGCTATTGCATGCATGCAAAATTCATGTCCAGCACAAATGAATATGCAAATAACATGTTACCAGTCTACCAAGAGCCCAGCCCTCAGAGCCCCCAAGTGCCAGCCCTAAACCCTAGAGCTCCCCACCCCTCCACGATCCCTCAGCACCAGCCAATGACCCCAGATTACCCTGCACCCAATCCCCCAAGTGCCAGTCTCTGCTCTGAGCCCCCCAGTGCCAGTCCCCCATTCCAAATGTCTCAGTACCA
The DNA here is from genome assembly GCA_019425775.1 of Rafetus swinhoei. Lineage (NCBI taxonomy): Eukaryota > Metazoa > Chordata > Testudines > Trionychidae > Rafetus > Rafetus swinhoei. The sequence continues at coordinate 15,693,361 of CM033425.1, read as the reverse complement.
GCCCCTGCCCCTTAAAGCCCCCTACCACCAGACAGCTTAGTGTCAGCATCCTGTTTCCAGAGCCCCACTGTGCCCAGTCCCCAATCTTAGCCCTGTCGCCAGATCCCCCCCCGCCAGCTCCCTATTCTAGACACTACAGTGCCCCCAGTGTCAGCCCCCGCCTCTTAGAGCCCCCTAGCCCTGCCCGGCAGCACTCAGTGCGTGCCCCCCCTTTTCCCACCTACCCATGTGCTGGCTACCAGCTGAGTGCTGCTGCACAGATCGCAGCTGCTCTGTGGCTGCCGTGTCGAGCTCCATGTGGCTCTCCCACTGTGCAGAGAAGTGTTCTTCCATGTCTGGGAAGAGACCCCGCCCCTGTCCGGCAATGGTTGGCTGAGAGGCAGGGCAGGACACACCTCTCTTGATTGTGGCAGAAGGAGAGGGGCTGGGCGGTGTATCCCAGCCCTGGCCCCCAGAGGTCCACACCCCAGGAGTGGGCTGTGGCCCAGCAGTTGGGAACCACTGATGTAGACTACTCAAAACTGAACCACTAGAGACACATCATGACCAATTTTAAGGCCATTCTGTGGGTGGTTCAGATGGTGACAAAGATATCATTGCAGTCTCCCCTCAACTCATGAGGGGCTAGATCCATCTCCACAGCTGTACTGAAGTGACTGGCATCATGGCTCCTCTTTCAGGAAGCCTGAAAAATGGTACAGTCCACAGTTGAGGACCTACTTTTTGAGGGCACAAATTTCTTTGTTGACAAGACTGATGTCTCAATTTAGCCCTAAAAGCCGCCACTCTCCAGTCACTGGATATCTACATGCTAGGAGAAAATAGATAATTTTGTCTCCAATTCCAGCATAGACCCCACACATCTCAGTGTAACTATGAGCCACAAAAAAAGAAAGGGAATGTCCTGAAGTGCAAATGACCTAGCTCGCAAGCTCCTTCGTCCCAGCTCTCTGTGTCCAAACTAGAGATGTTAAATTTAGATTAATTGGCTAATCAAATAGGCGATGCAATTTGCATCGCCTGTTTGATTAGATGATAAGGGTGCTTCTGCCTTTGAAGTGTAGCAACAGCTCCAAGGGTCCCCTGCTGTCCCTGTGCTTCCCGCAGCATTTCAAAGTGGCAGCACTGCATGGAGCCTGGAATCAGCGGGGGGGTGTCCCCAACTGACCCAGGGCTCCATGCGGTGCTGCTGCATGGAAGCACCCCCTTTTCTTCCCCCCCATCCTCTTGCTGCCTCTTCTTGATAGAGGCAGCGGGGGAGCGGTGACTAGTCGAGTAATGTGTCAACTATCCGATAAGCATTTGCTTGTCGAATAGTCAACTAGTTGTTTACATCCCTAATCCAAAGACGAGTTTTGACTGTTAGATTGCAGTATCATTACACTACTTCCCCCAAATGACACAGCCAACCAACATCTGAGCAAACCTGATCTGTATTAGGTCTCAGTTGGACAGAATTCTTACTTGTTAGATCTAACAATCGTCAGTAAAGAAACTGTCTTCCCTAGTGCTTAGAAATTCCCAAGATGTTTTAGTAATGGCCGCATGAGATGAGCATATGTCACTCAGTGTTAAGTCTCACTTTATAACCATTTTGTTTGCTGTAAAATAGGTGCTGAAGACTTACCTTTACAGGGACAATCAGCAAAGTAAAGCTGAATCAATGAAAGATATGAAATAGGTGTGTATAAATTAAAGTGCATTTAAACTTGCTTCCTGCTGATTTGGATGCTTTTATTCATGAGTACAGTGGGTTTAGTTCACTGCAACTTAATTTAGCAACCTGAGGCAATTGTGGAATGAAAGCATGCATAGAGGTGGGGACAGGGGAAAAAGGAGAGAGCTAGGGTGTTTAATGTACTTTAATTTATGCACATTGACTTTGGTTGATTCACTTTAACATTCCTGGAAGGTCCCTGTGTACATAAGCCCTAAAACTCAGTTGTCATCTCATTCTGTAGTGTGAATGGTTGAGCTGTAGCTGGCACCAACTAGTCCATCATCTTGTGCTGTATCTGTTAGAATACTGATCCATAAGCATTCAAGATCCTTTACTTCTGAGTAGTCAGTGACTTGGAAATGGATAATGCCATTTTTACCTTAATCTCCCTTTTTTTTACCTTTTGCCATATTGATCCTTTCTAAATTCGCCTTCCTGATTACTCCCCTGCATTCTTCAGCAATATATTTATACTTCTCTTTAGTCATCTGCCCAAGCTTACACTTCTTATAAGCTTCCTTTGTGTGTTTAAGCTCACCAAGGATTTCCCTGGGAAGCCAATCTGGTCGCCTACTATATTTGCTTTTCTTACTGTGCATTGGGATGGTTTCATCCTGTGCCTTTAATAAGGCTTCTTTAAAATACTGCCAGCTCGCCTGGACTCCTTTCCCCTTCATGTTAGCATCTCAGGGAATCCTGCCCATCAGCTCTCTGAGGGAGTCAAAGTCTGCTTTTCTGAAGTCCAGGGTGTGTATTTTGCTGCTGTCCTTTTGTCCTTTGGTCAGGATCCTGATATCGACCATCTCGTGAGCACTGCTGCCCAGGCTGCCACCCACATCCACTTCCCCTACTAGTTCCTTCCTGTTGTGAGCAGCAGGTCAAGCTGTGCATGGCCCCTGGTTGGTTTCTTCAGCACTTGTACTAGGAAGTTATCCCCAACATTTTCCAAAAACTTCCTGGATTGTCTGTATACTGCTGTATTGGTCTCCCAACAGATGTCAGGGTGATTAAAGTCCCGGTTGAGAACCAGGGCCTGTGATGTGGAAGCTTCTGTTAGTTGTCCGAAGAAAGCCTCGTCTACCTCATCCACCTGATCTGGTGGGCTACAGCAGACACCAACCACAACATCACCTCTGTTGCTCCTGCCTCTAAACTTAACCCAAAGACTCTCAACCGGCTTTTCTCCCTCTATATACTGAAGCTCTGAGCAATCATACTGCTCTCTTACATACAGTGCAACTCCTCCTCCTTTTCTCCCCTGTCTGGTCTTCCTGAACAGTTTATACCCTTCCATGACAGTGTTCCAGGCATGTGAGTCATCTCACCCAAGTACCCATTATTCCAATCAAATCAAATCCATAGTTCTTTGACTGTGCCAGAGCTTCTAATTCTTCCTGTTTGTTTCCCAGACTTCTTGCATCATACACAAACACCTTAGATAACTAGTTGATCGCCCTACCTTCTCTATTTGAATCAGGGGTCCTCCTTTGTTGCTCATTCCTCCTTGTGTTTCCTCCCGGTATCCCACTTTCCCCCCTTACCTCAGGGCTTAGGTCACTGTCCCCCAACTAATCTAGTTTAAAGCCCTCCTCACTAGGTTTGCAAGCCTACCTGCAAAGATGCTCTTTCCTCTCTTGGGGTATGTCTACACTGCCACCCTAGTTGGAACTAGGGTGGCTAATGTAGGCATTCGAACTTGCAAATGAGGCCTGGGATTTAAATATCCCGGGCTTTATTTGCATGTTCCCGGGCGCCGCCATTTTTAAATGCCCTGTAGTTCGAACTACCTGCCCGCGGCTACACGCGGCACGGACTAGGTATTTCGAATTAAAGCTCCTAATGCGAACTACCGTTACTCCTCCTGCAATGAGGATGTGGACGCATTGGAGAGGGTCCAGCGGAGGGCAACCAAAATGATTAGGGGGCTGGAGCATATGATTTATGAGGAGAGGTTAAGGGAGTTGGGTCTGTTTAGTCTGCAGAAGCGAAGAGTGAGGGGGGATTTGATAGCAGCCTTCAACTTATAGACTCATAGACTTTAAGGTCAGAAGGGACCATTATGATCATCTAGTCTGACCCCCTGCACAATGCAGGCCACAGAATCTCACCCACCCTCTCCTAGAATAATCCTTTCACCTATATCTCAGATATTGAAGTCTTCAAATAGTTCGAAGACCCCAAGATGCAGAGAATCCTCCAGCTGTGATCTGTACCCCACGCTACAGAGGAAGGCGAAAAACCTCCAGGGCCTCTGCCAATCTACCCTGGAGGAAAATTCCTTCCCGACCCCAAATATGGCGATCAGCTAAACCCTGAGCATGTGGGCAAGACTCACCAGCCAGACACCCAGAAAGTTCTCTATAGTAACTCCTATCATCCCTCCATTGACCTATTTACCACTGATAATGAATGGTCAATTAGTTACCAAGATCATGTTATCTCATCAAACCATCCCCTTCATAAACCCATCTAGTTTAATCTTGAAGCCAGATAGATCTTTTGCCCCCACTACTTCCCTTGGAAGGCCGTTCCAGAACCTCACTCCTCTAATGGTTAGAAACCTTCGCCTAATCTCAAGTCTAAACTTCCTACTAGCCAGCTTATATCCATTTGTTCTTGTGTCCACATTGGTATTAAGCTTAAATAATTCCTCTCCTCCTGGTATTTATCCTCTAATATATTTAAAGAGTGCAATCATGTCCCTCCTCAGCCTTCTTTTGGTTAAGGTAAACAAGCCAAGCTCCTTGAGTCTCCTTTCATAAGACAGGTTTTCCATTCTTCGGATCATCCTAGTGGCCCTTCTTTGTACCTGTTCTAGTTTGAATTCATCCTTCTTAAACATGGGAGACCAGAACTGCACACAGTATTCCAAATGGGGTCTCACCAATGCCTTGTATAACGGCACTAACACCTCCTTATCCCTACTGGAAATACCTCGCTAATACATCCCAAGACCGTATTAGCCTTTTTCACGGCCATGTCACAATGGCGGCTCACAGTCATCCTATAATCAACCAGGACTCCGAGGTCCTTCTCCTCCTCTGTTACTTCCAACTGATGTGTCCCCAGCTTATAACTAAAATTCTTGTTATTAATCCCTAAATGCATAACCTTACACTTCTCACTATTAAATTTCATCCTATTGCTATCACTCCAATTTACAAGGTCATCCAGATCTTCCTGTATAATATCTCGATCCTTTTCTGAATTGGCAATACCTCCCAACTTTGTGTCATCCGCAAATTTTATCAGGACACTTCCACTTTTGGTGCCAAGGTCAGCAATAAAAAGATTAAATAAAATTGGCCCCAAAACTGATCCCTGAGGAACTCCGCTAGTAACCTTCCTCCAACCTGACAGTTCACCTTTCAATATGACCCGCTGTAGTCTCCCTTTAACCAGTTGCTTATCCACCTCTCAACTTTCATACTAATCCCTATTTTTCCAATTTAACCAATAATTCCCCATGTGGTACTGTATCAAATGCCTTACTAAAGTCGAGGTAGATTAGATCGACTGCATTTCCTTTATCTAAAAATCTGTTACTTTCTTAAAAAGGAGATCAGGTTGGTTTGGCACGATCTACCTTTTGTAAAACCATGTTGTAATTTGTCCCAATTGCCATTAGCCTCAATGTCTCTAACTACTTTCTCCTTCAAAATTTTTCCAAGATCTTGCATACTACAGATGTCAAACTAACAGGCCTGTAGTTACCTGGGTCGCTTTTTTCCCTTTCTTAAAAATAGGAACTATATTAGCAATTCTCCAGTCAAATGGTACAACCCTGAGTTTAGAGATTTATTAAAAATTTTTGCTAATGGACTTGCAATTTCATGTGCCAGTTCCTTTAATATTCTTGGATGAAGATTATCTGGGCCCCGATTTACTCCCATTAAGCTGTTCAAGTTTGGCTTTTACCTCGGATATGGTAATATCTACCTCCATATCCTTAGTCCCATTTGTTATGTTACCATTATCCCTAAGCTCTTCATTAGCCTCATTAAAGACTGAAGCAAAGTATTTGTTTAGATATTGGGCCATTCCTAGATTATCCTTAACCTCCAGTCCATCCTTAGTAATTAGCTGTCCTACTACTTCTTTTTTTGTTTTTTTCCTATTTATATGGCTATAAAACCTTTTACTATTAGTTTTAATTCCCTTTGCAAGGTCCAACTCTACCTGACTTTTAGCCACTTTCACTTTGTCCCTACATGCTCTAACCTCAATAAGGTAGCTTTACTGATCCCTCCGTCTTCCACTCCTTATATGCTTTCTGCTTTTTCTTAATCACCTCTCTGAGATGCTTGCTCATCCAGCTTGGTCTAACACACCTGCTATAATTTTTTCCTTTTCTTGGGATACAGGCTTCTGACAGCTTCTGCAACTTTAACTTAAAATAATCCCAGGCCTCCTCCACCTCAAGATCCATAATTTCTTTAGTCCAATCAACTTCCCTAACTAATTTCCTTAATTTATTAAAGTTAGTCCTTTTGAAATCAAAACCCTAGTCTCAGATTTATTTTTGTTTATCTTTCCATTTAATTTGAACTGTATTAGCTCATGATCACTCGAGCCAAGATTGTCCCCTACAACCATTTCATCTATGAGGTCCTCGCTACTCACCAAAACCAAATCTAAAATAGCATCCCCCCTTGTTGGTTCAGCAACTACTTGATGAAGGAATTCATCAGCTATCACATCTAGGAAAATCTGAGCCCTATTATTATTACTAGCACTTGTTCTCCAGTCTATATAAGACTAATAAGATGGGTGAACTAGAGTACCTAGTATTAAATGAGGAGATTGACATAATAGGCATCACTGAAACCTGGTGGAATGAGGAAAATCTGTGGGACACAATCATACCGGGATATAAAATATATCGAAAGGATAGAGCAGGCCGGGTGGGTGGCGGAGTGGCACTGTATGTGAAAGATAATGTAGAATCAAATGAAATAAAAATATTAAATGAATCAACATGTTCAATAGAATCGCTATGGATAGTAATTCCATGCTCCAAAAATAAGAAATTAGCAGTAGGGATATATTACCACACACCTGACCAGGACAGAGATACTGACATTGAAATGCTGAGGGAGATTAGAGAGGCTACCAAAACAAAGAACTCTATAATAATGGGGGATTTTAATTACCCCCATATTGACTGGATACATGTCACCTCAGGAAGAGAAGGAGATAAAATTTCTCAATGGCTTAAATGACTGCTTCTTGGAGCAGCTGGTGCAGGAACCCACAAGGAGAGGCAATTCTCGATCTAGTCCTGAGTGGAGCGCAGGATCAGGTCCAGGAAATAACTGCACAGGACCGCTTGGGAATAGTGACCATAATATAATAACATTCAACATTCCTGTGGTGGGAAAAACACCTCAGCAGACCAGCACCCTGGCATTTAATTTCAAAAAGGGGAATTACACAAAAATGAGGAGGTTAGTTAAACAGAAATTAAAAGGCACAGTGACTAGAGCCAAATCCTGCAAGCTGCATGGAAACTTTTAAAGACACCATAATAGAGGCCCAACTTAAATGTATACCCCAAATTAAAAACATAGCAAGAGACCTAAAAAGAGTCACCGTGGCTTAACCACCATGTAAAAGAAGCAGTGAGGGACAAAAGGTATCTTTTAAGAAGTGGAAGTCCAATCCTAGTGAGATAAATAGAAAGGAACATAAACACTGTCAAATCAAGTGTAAAATGTAATAAGAAAAGCAAAAAGATTTTGAGGAACAGCTAGCCAAAACTCAAAAAGAAATAACAAAATGTTTTTTAAGTACATTAGAAGCAGGAAGCCTCCTAAAAACCTGTGGGTCCCCTAGACGATCGAACTATAAAAGGCGCAATCAAGGACGATAAAGCCATTGCGGAGAAACTAAATGATTTCTTTGCTTCAGTCTTCACGGCTGAGGACGTTGGGGAGATTCCCAAATCTGCACCGTCCTTTGTGGGTAATGAATCTGAGGAACTGTCCCGGATTGAAGTGTCATTAGAGGAGGTTTTGGAACAAATAGAAAAACTTAATGTTAACAAATCTCCGGGACCGGATGGCATTCATCCAAGGGTTCTAAAAGAACTCAAATGGGAAATTGCTGAACTATTATCTGTGGTTTGTAACCTATCCCTTAAATCGGCTTCCGTACCTAATGACTGGAAGGTAGCCAACGTGACACCAATATTTAAAAAGGGCTCTAGAGGCGATCCTGGCAATTACAGACCGGTAAGTCTAACTTCAGTACCTGGCAAATTAGTCAAAACAATAGTAAAGAATAAAATTGTGAAGCATGTAGAAGAACATAATTTGTTGGACAAAAGTCAACATGGTTTCTGTAAAGGGAAATCCTGTCTTACTAATCTATTAGAGTTCTTTGAAGGTTAACAAACATGCGGACAAGGGGGATCCAGTAGATATAGTATACTTAGATTTCCAGAAAGCCTTTGACAAGGTCCTCACCAAAGGCTCTTGTGTAAATTACATGGCCATGGGATAAGAGGGAAGGTCCTTTCTTGGATTGAGAACTGGTTAAAAGACAGGAAACAAAGGGTAGGAATAAATGGTAAATTTTCAGAATGGAGAGGGGTAACTAGTGGTGTCCCCAAGGGTCAGTCCTAGGACCAATCCTGTTCAACTTATTCATAAATGATCTGGAGAAAGGGGTAAGCAGTGAGGTGGTAAAGTTTATGGATGATAGCAAACTGTTTAGGATAGTCAAGACAGAAGCAGACTGTAAGGGACTCCAAGAAGATCTCACCAAACTGAGTGATTGGGCAACAAAATGGCAAATGAAATTTAATGTGGATAAGTGTAAAGTAATGCACATCGGGAAAAATAACCCCAACTATACGTGACAGTATGATGGGGGCTAATTTGGCTACGATAAATCAGGAAAGAGATCTTGGAGTTATCGTGGACAGTTCTCTGAAAACTTCCACACATGTGCAGCGCGGTCAAAAAGGCAAATAGGATGCTAGGTATTATTAAGAAAGGGATAGAAAATAAGACCCAGAATATCTTACTGCCCCTGTATAAAACTATGGTACGCCCACATCTTGAATACTGTGTACAGATGTGGTCTCTCACCTCAAAAAGATATTTTGGCCTTGGAAAGGGTTCAGAAAAGGGCAACTAAAATGATTAGGGTTTGGAACGGGTCCCATATGAGGAGAGGTTAAAGCGACTGGGACTTTTCAGTTTAGAAAAGAGGAGACTGAGGGGATATGATAGAGGTGTATAAAATCATGAGTGGTGTGGAGAGGGCCGATAAAGAAAAGCTATTTATTAGTTCCCTAAATAGAAGAACTAGAGGACACCAAATGAAATTAATGGGTAGCAGGTTTAAAACTAATAAAAGAAAGTTCTTCTTCACACAGCGGGTAGTCAGCATGTGGAACTCCTTGCCAGAGGAGGCTGTGAAGGCTAGGACTATAACAGAGTTTAAAGAGAAGCTAGATAATTTCATGGAGGTTAGGTCCATAAAAGGCTATTAGCCAGGGGATAAAATGGTGTCCTTGGCCTCTGTTTGACAGAGGCTGAGAGGGATGGCAGGAGACAAAGCGCTTGATCATTGTCTTCAGTCCACCTCTGGGGCACCTGGTGCTGGCCACTGTCGGCAGACAGGATACTGGGCTAGATGGACCTTTGGTCTGACCCGCTACGGCCGTTCTTATGTTCTTATGTTATGTTCTTATGTTCTTATATCTGGAAAGTTGAAATCTCCCATGATTACGCAGTTTCCATGAGTATTTACTTCATTAAAAACATTAAAGAGGTCTCTATCCATATCCAAATTGGATCCTGGTGGTCTATAACACACCCAAGCACTATCCCAGGAGGATCTGATAGTTTTCTTCCCAATGTGATTTTTGCCCAAACAGACTCTGTCTTCTCCATTCCATCACTTTTTATTTCTTTACAATCTACCTCATCTTTGATATACAATGCGACTCCACCACCTTTATCCTTATTTCTGTCTTTCCTAAACAGCACATACCCTTCAATACCTGTACTCCAATCATGCCTAGTATTCCACCATGTTTCTGTTATTCCTATAATATCTGGTTTCACTTCCTGGACCAATAGCTCAAGTTCCTCCATTTTGTTACCTAGGCTCCGTGCATTGGTGTACAAACATCTTAGTTTTTGCTGTTTGGCCTCACTCACATTCTTTACACAATTTGACACAGACGTTGTACCTCCAGTATGACCTATTAGACTACTATCCACCCTACTCTTCCTCCTTATGTCCATTCTCCTACCCCCAGCTATATCCTTTCTTACTTCGTTTTCCTCCCTCCCAGTGTTAAAATCTGGCGGAGAGATTACCTGAACATCTCCCAACCGTCTCCCCCAAATTCCTAGTTTAAAGCTCTCTTAATCAGTTGAGCCAGCCTCCATCCTAGAAGTCTATTTCCCTCCCTACTTAGGTGAAGTCCATCCCGAGAGAACAGTCCTCTGTCCATAAATGCCTCCCAGTGCCTCCCAAAGCCCTCCTTATAGCACCACTGCCTAAGCCATCTATTGATCATCATAATCCTATCTCATCTTAGTTGCCCTTCTCTAGGAACAGGCAGAATGCCACTAAAGATCACCTGAGCCTCAATTTGCTTGAGCGTCCTCCCCAACCTAGCATACTCTCCCTTAATTTGTTCCAGCAAGAATCTAGCCGTATCATTTGTTCCTACATGAAGGATGATCAATGGATTCCTTCCTGCTCCCTTAATAATCCTCTTCAACCTCAGTTCCACATCCCGTATCTTAGCACCTGGCAGACAGCACACCCTTCTATTCTCTGGATCCACTCTAGTTACAGGCCTATCTATTCTTCTCAATAAGGAGTCCCCAATCACGTAGACCTGCCTTTTCCTAGTGACAGTGCGATTCTCTGGTCTATCTCTTGCTTCCTCTAACTGCAAGTCCTTGCCATTCCTGTTTTCCCTTGTAATCCTCTTTAACCCATCCTGTATCCTCCTGATGCTCATTATTGGTATTGTCTCCATTAACTCTTCCCTTTATCTATGGACTAGCCACTCTTCTCTTCTTCCTTACCCTTCCATCTTCATTATCTGCCTGCTGTACCCCTTCTTCATTCTCCAACTCCACATACCTGTTCTTGAGCTCTATTTTTCCTTCACTGACCCATCTTTTCCTCTGCCTTGTTCTCTTAGTCACATGCTTCCACTGTCCATTTTCTTCGCCCAGCAGTCCCCCCTCTGAGGCCCTTGATCCTGCTTCCATCTGCATATCTAAGCTTTCCCCTTCAGCCACGTCATGCCTTTGCTCCATCATCTGCTCAAACCCCCTTCTAAACTCGACCAGAGTTTCCACCTGCATCTCCAGTCCTCGGATCTTTTCTTCCATCAGCTCTATAAGGCGGCACTTCATGCAAACAAAAGTCCTTTCAGATAACCCCTCCAGAATCATGTACATACCGCAGCTACCACATCCAATCATCCTCCTTGTGTTCTCTACTACTTGGGCCATGGCCACTACTGCCTCTATGTTTTATCTACTTTCTCACCAAAATCCTATTAGTCCGGTGAACACAAAAACAAACCAAAACAACCCCTCCACAGCAAAAACAAACCCCAAACAAGTCCCAATATCCAAACTCCCTTTACAAACTCCCACTCAAACTCCCCTGTGTACAGCTCTGTTTGCTGGCTCCTGTGCCGCTGCAGCTATCTATGCTGCTGCCTGACTAGAAGGCTACCTTTATAGGACCCCTAATCAGTGAAGCCCCTCCACCTGAAGGGAGGTTCCAAAAAGGATGGAGAGAGGCTGTTCTCAGTAGTGACAGATGGCAGAACAAGGAGCAATGGTCTCAAGTTGTGGTGGAAGAGGTCCAGGTTGGATATTAGGAAAAACTATTTCACTAGGAGGGTAGTGAAGCGCTGGAATGGGTTACCTAGGGAAGTAGTGGAGTCTCCATCCCTAGAGGTGTTTAAGTCTCGGCTTGACCAAGCCGTGGCTGGGTTGATTTAGTTGGGATTGGTCCTGCCTAGAGCAGGGGGCTGGACTTGATGACCTTCTGAGGTCTCTTCCAGGTCTATGGTTCTATGATACTTTCCTGCTGTCAATTTTTACGTTCTGAGGATATACACTATTGAGAGCCAGACTTGTTTAAAAGCTGATCTTTGCATTCCCTGCTATGTCCAGTTTAGAAAATAGCTGTTGTGGTGGTGGTTTTTTTGTTTTGTTTTTAAGACCCATAACATGATTTAACTCTTCTTCTGTGGGGTTATTTGGACTGATGCTGACTTCTTAATTCAAAATAAACCTGCCTTGATGCTTAAGAATGGGAAATTTTGGTTAGTTCCTTCCACGTGGGTTAGGGATCAATGAGATTTATCACCAATCGCTTTGTCCTCTCCAGAATAAGAAACAATATATTTCAGAAATTCCACTCTTTGAATGTGGGTTGTCAATAGCTTTTCATTGATGGTCCATTTATTCTTATTGTTCTGTTTAGAATTGTGAAGGTTTGGGGGGAGAGTAAGTTGAATTTAATTCTGATTTTTGCTATCGTAACTGTTACATGTAGAAAGACTATGCTCAAGTTTTGGTAGTAACACATTTTCACATCCTGTATATTAACTCTGTCTTGAAATTAACTAAGCGTTTTGCTCAAGCCCTTGTACCAGTGCAGCTTGCCTGTGTAGTTATTTCACCATACTAACTATGTGGTGTGCTAAGTGTGCATATACAATCCTGATATCAAAGTACATCCAAGTGTAACTGTATGATGTAATGTGTGTGCACATACATATTAGCTAGCATATACATGTTCTTCTAAGTGACTACTTCATAAAGAGGAAAATCTGTCAAGCTGAGTAAAAGTTCTCAGGTGCTCCCATATATGTGTAAGCCTGTGGACTTTGTGAATATACAGATACGTGTGTCATCTTAATTCTTGATCAAAACTTTGAAGAGGGGAGTGGGGGGAAGGAGAAATAAATTTTAAATGTCTGAAAAGGAAAGGACAATGGAATGGGCTCATCATTCCCGCATGCCAGCATTACATGAACAGAAGCTAGAGATGAAGAAAATTCCATTACAAGACTGTAATTGGTGATATAGCCTTATCCTCAGGAAAACTCTTCCTCAGTTTCACCTCTGCTAGATCATCTGAAGACCCTAGGAGGACAACAAGTAGGAGTCTGTGTTGTGTTGAACTCAATATGCAACTGGTTTGTTCAGTCAAATATTAGATGTGGTAGCATGTATGTTTAGTAAATCTCTCTGCAGTATTCTTTTAGTATGTGGCTTGCCAGTAGCAGATGGCTAGCAAATTACAGGTCTACAATAGTGCAAAGGAAAGAGAGAGCATTATCTACGCAAACACAGTAATACAGTGTTTTCCTATTCATTCATTACACTATTGTGATGGATAGAGTTCTTTGATTAAATACTAGAAATGCAGCTTATGTTACAACAGCTAAGAGAAGCATGATTTACCCAGAGTGCAACCTGCCTTATGGGATTTCTTTTTTTTTTTTTAATTTTTAAACCAAAAAACCCCACAACACCCTATTGAGTCTATTCCCAAAGTTGGGCTGCTAGACCATTAATGAGAAAAGATGGTCATGTGACTCAGACACTAAGATTTTTGCTAGGATACCTTGTTTCAATTCTTGGGGATCTTTCTCTCAGACTTGTGAACTTGCACATCATGCTGTCTGAACTTGAGCCTTTGTTTCCCCTTCCATATGGTAAGGATAATGGTTGTCTCACACCTTCCCTTTCAGGAATGTTGTAATGCATTAATTGTCTGAAAATCCCATTGAATGCCCTGGATGGAAGGTGCTACAGAGTGCCCAATGTTTTGAACAGGTGTTACTCTTTCATGGGCTTTGTCTAAGGGCATGCCTACACAAAAGAAAATGAACCCAATCTCTGCTGCAGCAAGTGTCTCAGCCGAAGTCAATTGACTGGGGCTTTATGCTGCAAAGCTAAAATTAGAAGTGTTGTCTCAATCTCCATCACCAGCTTGAAAACTTGGTGAGTGGGGAGTAGAGATGTGAAAGGTTAACTGGTAAGCATAATCCTTAATGGGGGGATGCTTGCCAGTTCTGGTTAACCAGTGGGGGCTGGAGCAGCTCCCCGCCAACTGTGGCAGGGGCTGCTCCAGTCCTGTGGTATCTGCCGCTGGCAGGGGCTGCTCCAGATGCCGGAGCAGCCTCTGTCCATGGTGTGGAGGTGCAGGCAGGGGATACTCAGGCCGGGCTGGAGCTGCCCCCCTCCTCTCACTCTTGAATCAGTTAACCGGTTAAACTATGTTTAACCAATTAAATGGGAATTTTACATCCTTAGTGGGAAGAGTCTAAGCATGAGCCCCTACCTAACCCAGAATGAATTTACACTATTGTTATGAGCCCCTAGTGTGAGTCCAGGTCTGTTGATCCAGGATCTGAGACCTGTTTGCTGCAGGTTGATGTGTGGGTTGTGTATATGTACCCAAAGATGTACCTTTTTCTTTGCACTATTCAGAACACATGCTTAGTGATTCTCCCAGTACTGTTTCCCATAGAGGTCAGAAGATTTACATTTCTTTTGCAGTAATTGCACTCAGCATCAGAAAAGGAAGTTTCTTTTCTTTAAATTCCACGTACGATCTTCCTGTGTAAGTTCATCAGCATCATTTTCTTTTTGAGCCTTCATGGGACATGAACCACAATCATACCTACCTAATAGCAGTTTCATTTTGCTCACAATGCAGCTTTCGAGGTCTAAACTGAGTGCTCATCAAAATAGATTTGAGATTATTTAGGTCATTTGCTCCAGTACATGCACTATGTGGCTCTTTCCCAGTGGCTATCAGTAATTACTGTGTTCTGAAGGCCACCAGGCACACATCATTCTTCGGTTACTGAGCATTGTGTTTAATGTGGTGAGTTATTAACATTATCTATACATCTGTGATGTGAAGATAGGTGGGATTTAAAGCCTCAGAGTATTCAGGTAGATCATTTTGGTGCTGAAAAAATCGTTGCTGTGGCAAGACAAGGCAATAGAGAACGGAGACTTCTTTCTTGTCAAAGTGACAAATTGCTATTTCTGATCCAGAGGGCCCAGCTTCTGCGTTAGAGCTGGGCTGCACATTAGCCTTTAGCTAATGGAGAAAAGGAGAGGGAACGTGAGGGGGAAATAACCTATTCGTGGCACTCAACCTCCTTATTCTTTTTACTGCCTTGGGTTCAGGTTTTTTGTTTTCTCTCCTCCAAAAACAACTTTGCTGCTGGTCTATAAATACCTGGGTCATTCAGCAAGTTAAGTGGGAGGCAGTGCTTCTGGAATCCCTCTCCTCCCCCACTTCCATTCGTAAAACACTGTTTACAAGCTCCTGTCGTTTTCTGGCTTTGTGGCAAAGTTCAGTGGGTCAGTTCCCCTTGAGCTTCATCCATCATTCCAGTCAATTAGAAATAGTTGAGGGCCAATTGGCCAGTCTTCCATTAACTGAAGCATTTCAGACTGTTAAAATAGCCTAAAAGCTCTCTTTGTCCAAAGCTGGGCAGCCACTGTAGATTTTCCTGTTGATGGGCAGTTTACCCATGGCTGAACAGAGCAGTAGAGTGTGTTACTGCGCTTCAGGGATGAATATTACTACTTTTCTTGTTCTGTCTGATTTTTTCCCCCCCTTTCTTACCCAAAAGGTGTGGTAACTTGTGGAGGGCTTGGACCACAAATTTCTGTAGGCTGTTATGAAGTCCTTCTTTGTGGCTGAAAATGCTTTTCCAAATGACTTTCCAGTTGTTTAAAAAGTCCCCTTTTTACAAATATTTTAAGGGTTCCTGCATCAAACATTATTTGCCTGTATATTATGTGTTTATACCTGAAGGTCAGAGGTGAAACTCCTCTGAGAACAGCTAATGCACTGTGGTATGCAGCTGGGTTCATTATACTATCACTTACCAGGTTAGTTTGTTTTTTGATTAGGGGAAACATTTTTCTTTTGTGCAGACTTGACTGACTTCAAGATATGGCTTCTATGAGCGTTCATGTGATAGAGTTGAGGGGCAGAAAGGACCATCAGATCACCTAGTCCAGTGGTCTCCAAACTCTTTATGCCCAAGATAACTTGTTAAATTTCGGGGCAACCTAGGATGTACCCCGTCCACTCCATCCTCCTCTCTTTTCATCATATGCTCTCCCCCACCATCGCTCACTTCAACTGGGCTAGGTCAGGGAGTGCGGGATCTGGGTCAGGAACAAAGGGTGCAAGCTTTGGGAGGGTGTTTGGGTGCAGGAGGGGGACTCCAGTTTGGGGCAGAGTGTTGAGGTGCAGGACGGGTGCTGGCTCTGGGAGGAGGCTCCAAGTTGAGACAGGAGGAGTCCAGAATGCTGGCTCAGAAGAGAGATTTGAGGGGCACAGTTTGGAGGTGTGGAGTGCTGACTCTGGGGGAGAGGGTCCAGGCTAGAATGGAAGTACAGGAGGAGGTGCAAGGTGAAGGCTGCAGCTGGGAGATGCTTGCCAAAAGCAGCTACCAGCCTGCACTGCCATGGCTCACACAGGTTGGCTGGCTGCCTGCCATGGCCCATGCCGCTCCCAGAAGTGGTCAGCTGAAGCTTGTCTCTGTATTCCCCTTGCGGGGGAGTGGGGCAACGTCTCTCTGTATGCTTACCCTACCTCCAGTACAGTCCTCACAGCTCCCATGGGCCAGGAGCTGGCCAACTGGAGGTGCAGGTAACTTGCAGAGACACACTGTCACCTTACCCCCCATGAGGAGCACAGAGATGAGCCTGCAGCCATCCGCTTCTGGAAGCAACATCAGCTGCCCTCCTGCCAAAACCCTGCCTGAGCCTTGCTGTGCTGCTGGACTTTAGTGGCCTGGAGATCGTGATCAACTGCTGAGGCTCCAGGATCGACCAGTTGGTGACTGATCTAGTCTGATCTTCTGTATCACGCAGTGCCTTAACTAAAACCTAACTTGGCTTGGGCTCCGCGTCAGGTAACAGTTGCCTTAATAGCAGAACTCCCTAAAATGAGCACTCAAAAGATAGTTTCTATTAATTATTAGTAGTAATTCAGTGTGACCTCATGGCCTCAACCAAGTTTATATTTCTGTTGTGCTATAAACTTTACAGATACAACAGTAACTGCTTAAAGTGTGAGAGGTTGCCTACATATGGAATTATTAGCTATTTTACTTTGCATTCACACCCTACCTTAATCTGAACGATCTGCTCAAGAGTAGGTAGACGAGCCCAAATTCCTGATCCTGCAAACAATGACTTGTGCTCTTCACTTTACACAAGTGAGTAGTCTTATTATATAAAGACATTGCAAGGATCAGGGCTTCAATGGAAAAGTCAGACAAAGGGTAGGAGACGGGACTTAATTTTATTCTATTAGAAATATCGTCTGAGTTAAGTACACCCAGATTTCTAGTAATCAGCACATTTTGGCTTTGTCTACTGAATTGCCTCCATTGCAATCCACTAAAACGGGGGTTAGGAATCGTCTTCTGGGTCGTGGGTCACTGACCCACAGAAAAATCAGCAGGGAAGCTGCACAAAAATAAGAAGCCTAAACCCCTCCTTCATCTCACAGACATGGCCTCCAACTGAAAAACAGAAAAACACTTCCCACATTCCCCTCTCACACCAATGCTGGGAGGCAGCAAAGCTAGTAGGCTTTGTGGCCCCCAGCTATGGAGTGGAACCCCAAAATGAGGAGTTGAGTGTATTTGGGAGGGGAATGGTGGGAAGAGGGCTTTGGGTTTGGGAGGTTGGTAGGGTGCAGGAGTAGCCTAGGGTTGGGAGGCTAGGTGGGTACAGAAGGGGGGTAGAGGGTTTGGGCCGGAGGGAGGCACTTACCTGGCACAGCTCCGGGAGGACACTCATGACTCCATGTCCCCTGCTGCTCCCAGGCACTGCCCTCTGATGTTCCTTTTGGCTGTGATAACAGCTAATCCAGGCAGTGAGGGGGAAAAGTCTCCAACTGTTTCCCCACCGAGGGGGGAGGGAGAGAGGGAGTGCAGCCGTACTGCACGGAGCCTCTTCCTCCCCCTGCCAGAAAGAGTCTGTAGGTCTCATCAAACCCTGGGCTTTCCTGAGTCCAGTCTGTGAGGCTCGGGGCACGCTCGCTTCCTTTTTCTCCTGCCCTCCAAGGGAGAGCCAGTGCTGGCACTCCAGTATCCCCATGGGAGAAGGCCACAGGGCTGGAGCACCGGCACTGACGCTCTGCTGCAAGGGAAGGGAGGCACTCTGAGCCTTCCGGACCAGATGTGCCCCCCTGGGCCTTAGGTTCTCCACCTCTACACTAAACAGGAGGACATTGCAAGAGGGAAGATGATTAGATGGACATGCTTTGAATGTTTTTGAAGAGTGCTCTGGGGGTGAATAGATAATCTCCTGTAATTTAACTTGTTTAATAAAAACAGAATAGGGATATGAATGGATAACTAATTAACCGGTTACCCAGCTTTCTAGGTATCAGAACTAATATCTGGGAGCAGCCACCTACCTGAGGCCTGCCTCCTGCCTCCCCTCCTGGGCTCCTGCTCCTCCCCCTGCCCAGTCACGCACATGTGGGCTGTAGGTAGGTAGGTGGTTGCTCCCTGATACTGGTTAACTGGAGAAGGAAATAGAATGTAACTTTTCTATCTCAATGCAAAAGATATGTGAGTCTTCTGGGGAAGCTTATTCTTTTATTAAAACAGATATAAAATAGTCACACCGATGGAATGATAACTCTAGGAATCAAAATCATGATGGTATTAGGGGCTGTGATAGTCTAACGCTAAATAGGCCCAAGGAGGTATTTCTGAATGGGAAATCACTCAGCTTTTAACAAAACAAGAATTACTATTTTACAGTTCTTGCGTGAAACATTGAAGGATATTTCAGCTGTACTAAACTTTTAAAGGCTGGGGATAAATTGTTGTTTTTTAAAAACAGGTTGTTCTTACAGGCTGCTGGACATATAAACACAACTAAACAGGGATGTAATTCATCCACAACGCTGACAAAAAGGAAGGGGGAAAACCTTCCGTACTAATACACTTTCCGAATCCGGTTATTGAGAAATACTTTTTAAATCAAGTAGCATTGACTTCAGCGTTTTTTTGTGATAGACCTAAAGATAAGATGGCTTGTACAGTGTCTCATATGTTATGCTCAGTGATTTCTGGGTGACACCTTGCAGTGTGCTCATTTATCACAAAAGAGCTCCTGCCATAATTTTATGTAAACGCTCTTACATTTCTGTAGTCTGACTATCATGCTTGAAAGGTTAAATGAGATGTGGTCTCTGGAAGGCAAAGCAGGGAGTAATAGCTCTATCCTACTGGAGTTGTCAGAATCCTGAACATCTTTCCTTCCCACTGGTGAGGACTGGATAGGAGCTTTATTTAGTGGCAGTCTTTGCTGATGCTTAATTGTTCAATCTCAGCTTTCCCATATTGGGATCCCTCCTACGATCTAGAATGAGAAGTCTTACTTGAAATCACACCAGGCTTGAACTCCTCTTGCAGGCAGCTCACATTTGATTTGCTAGTACCCTAGCTAAATGAACAAAGGAGTGGGGAGGAGGGTTGAAACTGGAATCTCCAGCTGCATGGAATGGAATGATTTAGTTGGGGTTATTCCTGCTTTGAGCAGAGGGTTGTACTAGATGACCACCTGAACAGAGCCAGTGCATGGGATGCACGAGCTCTTCTTCCCCCAAACACAGTGGGCGGGAGGGACTGACCAACAGACAGAGTGGGGTCTGGCACCTGCAGCAGAGGTCCGGCTCCCCCACAGTTACTGGCAGCGACAAGGAGAAGACGAGCAAGGCAGCTCCAGCTGCTTTGCTGTCACAACCCACTGCACTGGAAGACGGGACGGTCTGTCCTTCCCCCCCAAAATTTGCCTTCAACATTTGCCTCTGCTCCTGAAGTCTCTTCCAACCCTAATCTTCTCTGAAACTGCCACTAAGACTACCATTGAGGGAATCATATTTGAACCATTAGAAATCTGCACAGACTAGAAAATACCAAAATGTCTGTCAGGTCAAGTTTATACTAAAATTCTTAAATAATTGAGTTGAGCTGGTTATACGTTTGAAACTGTGACTTCATGCAGTAACCTCTTAAACAAAGGAGTGTCCTGGATATTTTTGCAGCTGTGCAGAAGGATTTCTGATACCTTTTAAAGTAGTATTGAGTCCCAGTTTCTGTGATTGAGACACAAACATAGTGATAACTGAAACTAAACATTTCTTATTTTTTTCACTTGGCTGCTACTTTATCAAAAACATGACCGTTAAGAATTTTAAAAGACTTTGGAGATCAAAGAGCAGCCTCCTGGAAGATAGCTTGGGGAACAGAAGACTGAATGACATTCCTTCTTCATTGCATGTCTTTGGATAGTTCGTGCAATAAGAAAGTAGATCTGTGCATCTGTCTGAATTGGGAAATCTACCTTGAACTAGTCAGGTTTTTAATCTTTCGATGCACAGGACAGTCTTTTCCAACTGATAGCACACTGCATTAGGCATGCAAATCTGTACCGAATCTCTCAGGATAATCATTTTAGAATCTGCCACAGGATAAAAGCAAGAACTAATGTTCATTTAAAGTCAGCGTGCTCTAGTTTGCAGTTTGCTCATGTTTAAGTGCCAAGCTTTAAAGATTTCCTTTGCCTATAGGCAGCCTAAATACCAAGGGAGGAGATTATTTTTGCTGCTGCTGTTTTATTTATTTATTTTAATTAAAGTAAGTCAGCCGAGATGCCCACTGGAGTGGTGCCAATATGGCACTCAATATGTAGCCTTCCTGACCTGCTAACCCACCAGTTCCTACTTACTGCTTGGTGATGGCATTTGGAACATCTTGCTCTTTGCAAGTACTCCTAGCAGTAGCTGTGTGTTGATTTAATGTTAGTTGTTAGTACAGTAGGCTTCCAATAATCCGGAACCTTTGGGACCTAGGTGGTACCGGATTATCGGATATGCTGGACTATCGGGAGGTACTATAAGCTGTATATATATATAAATACACACACAGTATATAAGTGTTTTTAACCCTTTTTATTGTACATACTGTATACAGTATACTGTACTGTTTTAGTTTTTTAACCCTTTTACCCTTTTTATTGTACATACTGTAACGCATAAATTTAGTCATAGAATGAAAGAATAAATGTACAGTACAGTACTCACCATTATTATTGCGAAGCCTTTGAATACAGAAAGCAGAGGATACTATGTACAGTAGTGTGCAGCACTGGCTAATCACTTACACTATTAATACAGTAACCTCTGCTGCCTTGTGACTTCTTTTTTGCTGAAGCACACTCACTAGGCTCTTGCCATTTTGATGCCGGACTATCGGGAGTGCCGTACAACTGGATGCCGGACTATTGGAGTTTTATTGTATTTTACTGAGGCCTTAGGCTCCCCAATCCTGGTTTAAAGCTTGCAAGGCTTGTGGCAAGTCTATGCCAAAAAGTGACCTTCGCATGGAATGTCTGAAGTGTCTGGATGAAGGTCACTAGAAAGAGAAGTGTCGTGTCTGTGAAAGTTTTTGCCCACAAACACTGAAAGATCAGGACCGCAGACTTAGAATCCTGCTCACAGAGGTCACACTTCATCCCCAGTCTGATTTGGTGCCAGCCAGCACTGCTTCCTCTGCGTAAAGCACTCTGGCACCTGTGTGGTGTGGTGCAGAGTAGATACTGGCTTGGCACTGACCACAGGGGGAATAGGCACAAGTCTACTTCTCCACTGCCTCAGAAGAAACAGGCCCGAGAAGAGCTAGTCCTCAACTTCTCAGTGGAAGCAGTTGTCCGCCCTCAGGCTCCAGCTACAGCAAGCTAAGCCTAGGCCAGTGGGCATGTAGATTCCTGCCCTGCAAAGGGTCCAGTTGAGTCCAACCCCCATTAATTCCCTGGAAAGTTATGGTTGGGACATCCAACTCATCTACCTGGAAACTTTCGAGGTAGCCCAGGATTTGATTCAGATGATGGCACCAGACTCTTCAAGAAAGAAACAGGTTCCTATGTTATCCAGATCACTAGTGCCATCATGTGGTAAGCCCTTTCCATTGCCACATCTACCACTGTCCCTAGCACAGACCTCCCTGGTGTAGATGACTCACAGGGCCACATCTTACAGGTCTCCAGAGTCCTACCACTTGACACACCCAGCACCTTGATATTCAGCCTCAGAGACTGAGTCTGATGCAGGCTCCTACTGCTTGAGGAGGTCCACCATCAAAGTCTCCGCGTCAACACCAGCCTCCATTAAGACAATGACTACCAGCTTGGAATACACCTCAGTGGCACTTCTGGACCCCGTTGGCCTATCATCAGGTATAAGGTATGGTCTGAGGTCCCAGAGCTAGGTTGACTTCTTCAGTGGGCTAGATGCTGGAGTTCACTCAGACCACCCAGATGAAGGAACACTACCATTGTTGCTGGCACCTTCTATTTTCATGGCACCGATGTCCATCACCGCATCTATGGGCTCTTGAGCTCTTTTTTAGTACACCCCGGCATTGATAGGCACAGACCTATTGTCAGCGCCGACTCTGTCTTCTGTGCCGATAGCTCCACTATAGATAGCTCCACACTGGGTGTTATAGTACTGTCTGTTCTGGCACTGGAGGCTGCCCCGCTGCTGCTGACTGCCTTGGTATCAAACACTCCTCCGGTACCACCTCGATTACCGGCTCTGGTGACCTACCTAGCACCATATGTACCACTGGGTTTGGTGGTCCCTAGGGCACAAGGACCTGCTCCAGCACTGGGATTCCAAATAGCCCAGCTGCCTTAGTCGCAATGAGACCCCCCACCCAAAGAGAGGAAATCTGTGATTTGGCCCAAACTGTTATCCTCTCCTCTTCATCATCTGATGAAGGGATGAAAAGCGTTTCCATTGCACCGGCTCACAATAGAACTCTATAGTAGCTTTTGCACAGAATTACCCAGAATTTGGGCATACAGGAGGATGTTACTTAGGGTGCAAATCCAGTTGTAGATATCCTCATTTCCTCAGGACCTTCCTGGATTGCCCTCCCCATTATAAAGATAACTTCTGACACTACCAGCTTTCTCTGGCAGTTCCCTGCCTCTTTGCCATCCACAGGAAAGATAAATGAAAGAGTCAATTTTGTGCCATCTAAGGGGTGTGAACATTTATATGCCATCCACTCCTGGACTCATTAGCAGTTATCCTAATAGCACCCACTTTGCCGCAACAACATTGGTACGTGTCCTTCCTGGACTTGTCAGTGGATGTATCGATCTTGTTTCCTCGATCTGGATCTTCTGACATAAGACCATCATATCCACCATCTCAACCTCAAGTCCTTGCATCGTATGACCTGGCAGCTCCCATGGCTAAATCCCAGATTGCTTCTCTGCCCAGAAGAGGTTCTCCTGGGTTGCAGGATACCTTCCACAAACAAGAGCCACTTACCTGGGCTAGTGAAAGAGGTTCTCTATTCAGGTATCACAACTTGGTTTGTCTCCTATGTCAGCTCTGATCCTAATTATCCTGGATTTCCTCCTCAGCCTGAAGCAGCAGTGCTTTTCAACTTCATCCATAAAGTTTCACCAGGCTGCCGTCTTGGCTTTCCACCCGGAGGTCTGGGGCTGTACAGTGTTCTCAGACCACCTATAGTGGTTCATTTTCTAACAGGATGAGAGAGGCTATACTCAAGGGTCCACAAACAGTACCTTCATGGGATGTCAGCTTAGTCCTATCAAGGTTGACAGGTTCCCCTTTCGAGCTGCTGACCACATGTTCTTTGCTTTCTCTCTCGTATAAGGTAGCCTTTGTCACAGCAATATCCTCTGCCAGGCGGGTGTCTGAACTTAGTGCCCTGACTTCGAAACCCCACTACGCTGTATTCTTTAAGGATAAGGTGCAGTTCAGACTTAAGTCTGTGCTCCTTCTTAAGGTGGTCTCTCCATTCCATATCAATCAAGGCACATTTGTCCAGGTGTTATACCCTAAACTGCAAGTCAGGGCACGGAAAGAGACTCCACACTCTGAGCAGGGCATTGGCTTTTTATATTGAGAGAACTAGACTTTTTAGAAAACGGATCCAATTATTTGTAGCAGTTGGAGACAGGATGAAAGGACATCCAGTTTCACCCCAGAGGATTTCCTCCTGGACAGTCTCCTGTATTCGTGAATGCTACAACCTTGCTCAGATCCCCATGCCAGTATTACAGCACATTCTATCTGGGCCCAGGCTTCATCCACGACTTTTCTCACTCACATCCCAACTCACAAGATATGCAGGGCAGGAACATGATCATCCATCCACACATATGCCGCACATTACAAAATCACCCAGCAGGTCAGAGGTAATGAGGCCTTTGGTAGGGCAGTGCTCAAGTTGGCTCATGACTCAGACCACACTTCCTAAAGTTAGGCTTGTGACTCACCTGATTGGAACCCACATGAACAAGCACTTGAAGAAAAAGCAGTTACTCACCTTTTGTAATTTGTTTGCAATGTGTTGTTCATGTCCACTCCAGTACCCAACAATATTTTCAAATGGACTTCATACAAATGAATAGGAGCAGGGCTTTGAATTCTCTAGATCAGGGCTACTTAACATGCAGCCTGTGGCCCATTTGTTTGCAGCTTGCGGTACGGTTTGGAATTATGCGGGACTCAACACACTGCCCATGGGTGCGAGCCGAAACAAAAAAGTAGTCAATATAATGGTCTTCTGTTGATAGGCGTTTTAGTAGTTAAATTCCTGGACTGTCATTGGTCATTAAAAGTGCTGTCACATCGGTGGAAATCAGGAAAATATTACATGTTATTAATATAAGCAGAACTGACTTAAATGGGGCCTGCGTGTTCTGTAGTCTTGCCTTAATCTTTGTATTCATGCCTGTCAGAAGCTATTTGCATATATATTTGCATGTATATGCAACCATACTTAAGTTGCAGCCCTTGGTATGTGCTGTGAGAATCATTGTGGTCCCCAGGGCTTCCAAAGTTGAGTAATCCTGCTCTAGATTGACTGTTTTTTCTGTTGGGTTGAGAAAACTGCTTCACTGTAAGGAATTAAAGCATATGATGTTTTGGGGGGTTTTTCCTGGAAAATATGAAACACAGTCTTCCTACATCTAGTAAGATGTAACTTTGTAAGTATTACTTCCGATTTTGCTTTAGGCTTGCACACACCCCACTGGCTTTAGTGTATACAGTAAAAGAAACAATCTGTTTTAACATTGTCCCTAGTCAAGGATTGCAAATGTTTTGGAAAAGACTTAGTTTTCATTCTGTAATCCAGTGCTTCATTGCCCACGTATTGGGTTGTGACACTTCTGAAATTCATTAATCAAGAATACCTCTTCTGATTTGTTGCCATTTGAGACCCACACAAATTGCACAACATTAAAACATAACAAGATGTTTGCTTGAGAGGCAGAAGAATCCTTTTCAGGTAGCATTTCTGAATAAAATCATCCTTTGTAGAGAAATTTTGTTCTGTTTAGCAGTTGACAATCTTGTTTTTATGCAACAATTTTTAACTGATGTTGTAACCAGTTAGACCTTGTCTATGCAGTAGGATATTTAGCAGAAAAAAAATCCCACTTCTGCCACCACCAGTTCAGTTCAGCAGTTCTTTGGCTAATTGTATCTTCTGAACTATGAGTTTTGTCCATTTAAGATGTTGTTAGAGTACTAAGTAACTGGAAGGCCTTGTTATATCATTTACAGCCTTGTATAAATGACTACTGAGGTCTGAAGAGTGTATTTTATCAGTTAGAAATAAGTTTTAAATAGTATATAAGATTAACTGCTCTAGAACAATTGGTCCTATTTACTGTGGAACATGGTTATATTGTTGTTGGGAAGAGTAGGAGTTATGTGCAAGTACTCCACTCCATCCTATACTAAGTACAGCAGGGAAAGTGTAAATGAAGTGTAAATATGAAGAAATAGTCCATTGTAAATGGACAATAAATGCTGAGTCTGTGATGTCAGTTTCAAATGTTCTCTAATAATTGGAGTTATTCAGTCAGGCCAGCATGCCCTCAGCTAGTTATTCTTGGGTCAATAAAACCCTCCCTTCTGAATCTATCTTTCCAGGCATCGGATACCTTGTACATTATTTTAAACCTACAAATAAACCCCTCTAGGTAGTGCTGGTAAAAATAACAAACATGTTCCATTTTTATTTCTTAGGAGCAAAGCCCCAGCAACCAGACATCAATAACAATGATGCAAGAGCCTCAGGAGATGGTAGAGGAGACAGTTACTGTGGAGGAAGACCCTGGTACACCAACTTCCCATGTCTCTATTGTGACTTCAGAAGATGGAACCACAAGGAGAACTGAGACCAAGGTTGGAATTTCTGGACCTTTATGGGGGGATGATTTAGAGGTATTGGAAGATTATTTTCATAAGAAGTCCATTGGGAAGAAATTACAAAATTTCAGCCTAGGCACACAGGAATAAAAAATAGCAGTAGCAAGCAGAATAGAGCAGTAGGGTTATCCTGCCTGTGTGTGTGTGTGTCAGACTATTTACAATCCTTATTAATAGTATGAAACTTCCTTGCTTTGTTTTTCAGAAAATAGTTTTCCAGTTTGCACAGATTTTGTTTTCAATATCCCCATAATGGCAGAGCTGGGGCTCCAGATGAGTGATTCTGTGTGGCCTCTGTCAATGCCATGTGTGTAGAATACCAGACTGATTATGAGTATAGATCAGTGAGGGGCAACCTAAGCTAGTGAGTGAGCTGCATGAATGGCCTTCCATCTCAGTGGGTCGCAATATTGTCGTAACCAAGACAGTCTCCTGGGATAGGGTAGTTTTGATAACTGCACTTGCGTACCTAGACTTTGCTGGGGGTGCTCATTAAACCATAGCAGCACTTTGATTGAATGCAGAGGGCGTGCACAACTGTTAGTCAATGTTGTGTGCAATCAGCACATACCCCACTTCATGTGTCCTTGCTTTATGTGCGTGTTGCTTTAGTAATACTGGTAAGAAAGAAGCTCTAAGTGGACAAAAACCAGCAGAATCGGGCAACCCTGTGCATGGGCACAGTAAACAAAATGTCAAATGGGCCACACACAAAACCCTGATGGGCCTCATGTGGTCCTCAGGCTGGAGCATGCCCCCACTGGTATAGATGTTACCACTGGCCTTCCTTCCCCCTCTCTCATTCTGCTCTTATTTACTCCCCTCATTTTGTATTGTCTCAAATATTTTCCATGGGATAAGTGTTGTGTTTTTGGAGCTGCCTGGCACACTTTGGGAGGCGCTTAGAATAGCATTGAACCTAAAGTTCTGGATTTCAGCAGTTAAACGGATACCTCTCCTAGGGTTTGGACCTGTTGGGGCTATGGGGTTTTCCATTTTTAAAACTGTTAGACAACATTATTTAAAATGGGATTGTCCAGCTGTTTCCTCCTTAGATAGGATGTAATTGGACAGCCAAAGAAAGGTAAACAGATGTTACCCTGTGGATAGGTGTGTGTATTTATTGGTATTCCAAAATTGCAATCTCTCTTACGATATCAGCTCAGCATGTGAAATCTTATTAAGGGGCACAATTCCACTAAAGACAACAGCTGCATGCACACAGTTCCACAATTAGTGTAAATATTCTTTTGGTTGTTTTGTCTAGAACAACCTGGCCTTTCCTAGTAAGTTTGTATATAGAATTTAAAAATCACCTCGGTCTCCTCCCATTTTATTTGAGGGATTTACAGTTCAGTATTACAAGGTTTTAAAACAGTGTGTTACATCTTAAAATTATATGGACTAAGTATATTGTATTTTTTCTAGCCAAAAATATATGAAGGACGTAATAAATTTAGACACTGATGAAAATGCAGCAACCAACCTTTTATAACTAATTATAAACTTATGCCTTGCAAAAGGATAAAACAGTAGATGGGGCTGAAAGGGTAGTGTAGTTTGTAAAAATAGCAGAGGACTTCTTTCCATACATTGACTGCTAGATAAGAGTACCACATGGATGATGTAGTTTGTTCAAAATAGTCATATCACTGATAAGCAATATGTTCGGTTCTCATGGTGTGAAGAGAGTAATCATCTCTTACATGGAATACTTTGCTATTTCGCCATCTTCCCCACATACCTTACACAAATGCTGAACCTGTTCTTTCTCACTCACACATACACCTTTTTTCCATACATTGAAGAAAATCCTATCCAGAATAACATTGCAGTTTAATGTGTGGTATCAAAGAATGAACTTTTAATCATTTATATTACAAGTACATCCTAAGCATTATAAAGAGTAGGGTGCATAAATGAAAAGACTGTCACTGTAATTCTACTTCATTCAGGGTACTATACCCAGGGGAATTTTGGAACATAGCAGAATCATTTTACTGAAGTAATAGTTCTGTTATCGTCCATTTGTGATTCATGAAATATATTGAAATATCAAAATTCAAGTTGGCCAAACCACTTGTAATTCTGTCAGAAAAGGCAATGTGGCTTCAAAGGAGATCACTGCTATCTATATGTATTGTTTAATTTTGTATTTGTATATGGTTTTAATGTTTATAACCGCTTGAAAGCAAACTGGTCTTCGGCTTGTTGTTGATTTGGTAGCAAATGGGAGAATGGAAATAGACTTGCAGCTCATTTGCATCATGCTGGTGCAGTGCTGTGGAAGTTGAGCACCATTGAGCACTATCTAGTTAAGTGTTTTTCAGAGCTCCCCTCTTTGCAGTATCTGAGCACAACTCAAAGAAAATTAAGTTTTTGTGGTTACCGCTATGAGGGAAGTACTGTGCCCATTGCACAGGTGGTGGCAGAGTGGCACAGTCATGTAGGAAGTGTGTGGCAGACAAAGGGACTGACAAAATTGTGGGCCCCTAGGCAATGTGGAGAGGGGAAGGGACTGACTCTGTTCTCCTGGAAGGAGTGGGGTCTTAAGCAGAAGGGATGGGGCTAGGAATGGCCAGCCCTCAGCACTTCCCAGACTGCTTCATGTTCCCCTATCCCTGCCATTCCTTAGCACCACCCAGAGTGTGCCGCCTAGAACTCTGGCAGTGATTTGAAGGGCCTCTGCCTCCAGTTGCTGCTACTGTCACAGTAGTGGCAGCAGCCGGGGGCCCCCAGCCCTTTTGAATCACTGGGCCTCGGGTAGTTACCCCTGCTGTCTCCCCTGCAACTGCCTCCTATTGGGGGGCTTGATAGCAGACTCCAGGTCTGCTGACAGCCAGACTTGTACCATAAGACTGTCCTTCATTCCAGCAGTTTAGGTGCTAGCCTGGGACTCAGAAAACCCATGTTCAAACCTCTGCTCCAGCACAGACCACCATCACAGACATCCCATCACTGGCTGGGATGATTTAGTTCTTCTTTGAGTGCTTGCTTATGTCCATTCCAGTAGGTGTGCGCGCACTGTGTGCATGGTCGTCGGAACTTTTTTACCCTTAGCAGCACCCGTTGGGCCAGCTGGGGAGCCCCCTAGAGTGGCGCCGGCATAGCCACGCATATATATCCCTGCTGGCCCCAACCCCGCTCAGTTCCTTCTTACCGCCCATGAGGGTGAACTAGAACGTTGGTCTTGCTCTGGCAGACTGCCCTTAGCGTTAGCTTATCTTCTGTAAATAGTTGTTTTCTTTGGTTAAGTGTTCTCTTTCTTATTCATAGTTAGGTGTTAGTGTCTTCCCTCCTCCCCCGTGCAGGGGAGGAGGGTATGCCGGAGCCTCAGGGCTTCAAACCCTTCAGAGGCTGCTCTAAACCGAAGGCCTGTGGTGACCCTCACAAGGACTGCTTAAAGTGTTTAGGTGAGGGTCATCTTACTGATTCTTGCAAGATTTGCAAGTCTTTCAAGCCCCGAACTAAGAGGGAGCGGGACTCGAGACTGAAACTGTTGCTCATGGAGTCCGCGCTCCAACCCCAGGCACCGGAGGCTGCATTGGTGTGGAGTGCACCGGGCTCGGTGCGGGAAGCCGGGCACCAGGGGAAACACGCCTCGGCACATGAGCACTGGTTTGCACCGTGGCACTGGTCCCAGTCCCTGGCCGTGTGCGCATAAGAAGGTGCGCAGGACAGGTCCCCCTCGTGTAAAGGGGAGGCGCGCCAGAGGAGTGGGCGCCTGAGCTCTCCGGCACCGGAGCAGAGTCACAGGGGGCCGAGCCTTCGCAGAGGGAGCAGCTCCGAGTCCCCAGACCTGTCCGTGGAGGAGGTCCATCCGCCGCTGACACCGGAGACATTCCTGGAGGCTCAAGAGCTTATTCAGCTCACGGCATCTCCGGGACCGGCACAGCATGGTGCGGAAGCCCATCCCAGATGAGACGCACAGTCAGCTGCAGCCCCCGGCACCGCAAGCTGTGGCACCGACCCAGATGATGCCGATATCGACTCAGCCGGCACTGGTGCAACCTGTACCCCCGGCACTGGCACCACCAGGGTTAGCGTCAACCCTGCCAGCCCCGCCTGCGCACGTGGCCCCGGCACCATTGCCGCATGGGCAGGAGACAGAGGCCATGCCCCCACCGGCACCGCCAGGGCACCGGGGCAAGCCAACAGCTATGGCTCGCCATATGCACCAGGAGGGGCAGGAATGGTCGGCAGCACCACCCTGGTCGGCCTCTGACTACTCCTCTGAGTCAGAGGTGGAGTCCCTCTCTTCTCAAGCCTCCTCCAGATGCTCCAGTAGGCCACGGAGGTACAGCCCTTGGCACCAATCGAGGTCTCGGCACCGCTTGAGCTCCCGGCACGGGGACCGGTCTCAGTGCCCTGTGGAGGTTCAAACCTGGCCTTCCCAGTGGCAACCTCCGCAGCAGTGGCCTTTCTGGACCCCCTGGGCATACCACCAGGCCCAGGGGCCAGAGTCGATGAGGTCGGAGTCAGTTATGGCCTCTTCTCACTCTGGTTGTAGGGCGGCCCCCTCGGCGACCCCACTGTTTAGGGACCCGGGGTCGGAGAGCAGACCTTCCCTTTCTGGTATGGCTGGGGCTGAGGCTCCCTCGCAATGGCCACCTACACCGGCCCAGATGGTTGCCCACGCAGTGCCGCAACATCCACCTGGCTCAGGGGAGGCGCTCCCCCAGGTACAATTGGAGACGAGGGATTCGTTCTCCTCCCCGCCTGACGAGGCCTTGGGGGACCCAGCCCCGGCGATGCCGGCCATAGATGCGAGAGCCCACCAGGACCTCCTGAGACGGATGGCCCAGAATTTGGGGGTCCAGGCAGAGGAGGTCAAGGAGGAGCAGGACCCTGTCATGGACATTATCACGGCCGACGGCCTGACTAAAGTCACCCTTCCCCTGAACAAAACGGTGGCCAGAATCATCAAGACGCTCTGGTAAACCCCAGCGTCCATACTGCCCATCGTCCATACTACACAGAAAGGGGTCGAGAGGCAGTACTTTGTGCCTCAGGCTGGCCATGAACATCTGTTTTTCCACCCTCCGCTGGGCTCGGCGGTGGTGCAGGCAGCCTGTAACAAGGAGAGGCAAGGACAGCTGGGCCCCACGCCAAAGAGTAGAGAGCCCAAGAAGCTAGACCTATTGGGTAGGAAGGCGTACGCTACTGTGGGCCTGCAATTGAGAATTGCCAATCAACAGGTCATGCTTAGCAGGTATGCCTATGACTCTTGGGTGGCGGCGGATAAGTTTAAGGCGCGCTTGCCTCTGGATGCCCAACAGGAGTTTGCGGCTCCCACTGAGGAGGGCAGGATAGTCTCCAGGTCGGCCCTACAAGCTGCCCTTGATGCGGCTGACGCGGCGGCGCGGGCTATGGCTACGGGCATAGTCATGCGCCGAAGCTCCTGGCTCCAGGTCTGTGGCATCCCCACGGAGGTGCAGACTACCCTGCATGACTTGCCGTTTGAGAACATAAGAACGGCCGTACCGGGTCAGACCAAAGGTCCATCTAGCCCAGTATCCTGTCTGCCGACAGTGGCCAGCACCAGGTGCCCCAGAGGGGGTGGACCGAAGACAATGATCAAGCGATTTGTCTCCTGCCATCCCTCTCCAGCCTCTGTCAAACAGAGGCCAAGGACACCATTTTATCCCTGGCTAATAGCCTTTATGGACCTAACCTCCATGAAATTATCTAGCTTCTCTTTAAACTCTGTTATATTCCTAGCCTTCACAGCCTCCTCTGGCAAGGAGTTCCACATGCTGACTACACGCTGTGTGAAGAAGAACTTTCTTTTATTAGTTTTAAACCTGCTACCCATTAATTTCATTTGGTGTCCTCTAGTTCTTCTATTTAGGAACTAATAAATAGCTTTTCTTTATCGGCCCTCTCCACACCACTCATGATTTTATACACCTCTATCATATCCCCCTCAGTCTCCTCTTTTCTAAACTGAAAAGTCCCAGTCGCTAACCTCTCCTCATATGGGACCCGTTCCAAACCCCTAATCATTTTAGTTGCCCTTTTCTGAACCCTTTCCAAGGCCAAAATATCTTTTTGAGGTGAGGAGACCACATCTGTACACAGTATTCAAGATGTGGGCGTACCATAGTTTTATACAGGGCAGTAAGATATTCCGGGTCTTATTTTCTATCCCTTTCTTAATAATACCTAGCATCCTATTTGCCTTTTTGACTGCCGCTGCACACTGTGTGGGCGTTTTCAGAGAACTGTCCACGATAACTCCAAGATCTCTTTCCTGATTTGTCGTAGCCAAATTAGCCCCATCATACTGTACATATAGTTGGGGTTATTTTTTCCCGATGTGCATTACTTTACACTTATCACATTAAATTTCATTTGCCATTTTGTTGCCCAATCACTCAGTTTGGTGAGATCTTCTTGGAGTCCCTTACAGTCTGCTTCTGTCTTGACTATCCTAAACAGTTTGCTACCATCCGCAAACTTTACCACCTCACTGCTTACTCCCTTTCTCCAGATCATTTATGAATAAGTTGAACAGGATTGGTCCCAGGACTGACCCTTGGGGACACCACTAGTTACCCCTCTCCATTCTGAAAATTTACCATTTATTCCTACCCTTTGTTTCCTGTCTTTTAACCAGTTCTCAATCCAAGAAAGGACCTTCCCTCTTATCCCATGGCCATGTAATTTACACAAGAGCCTTTGGTGAGGGACCTTGTCAAAGGCTTTCTGGAAATCTAAGTATACTATATCTACTGGATCGCCCTTGTCCGCATGTTTGTTAACCCCTTCAAAGAACTCTAATAGATTAGTAAGACAGGATTTCCCTTTACAGAACCCATGTTGACTTTTGTCCAACAGGTTGAGACTGCGCCCGCTCCAGTCTTGGCTGTTGAGCATTTACAGGCTGGCATGGGACCACATGGACAGGATGGTCACCATCCCGCCAGCGATCCTGTCGGCACTGGAGTGGTGGACGAGGGAGGAGGAGGTGTGCAGCAGGATACCGTTTGCGCCCCCTCTCTGTCATGCAGCTGGGTATGGACGCCTCGGAAGCAGGTTGGGGAGCCCACCTGGATGACCTGAGGACTCAAGGTGTGTGGTCCGAGGTGGAGAAGAGGCTGCATATCGATGTCTGGGAGTTGCGGGCGGTCTGGCTCGCGTGCATAGCGTTTCTTCCCCGCCTCTGCAGAAACTGTGTGTTGGTCCAGATATAGTACATAGCGGCTGTGTTGTCTATCAACAGACAGGGTGGTGCTCACTCCTCTTCCTTGTGCCAGGAGGCAATAGCCCTTTGGGAGTTATGCGTGGTGCACGACATATACGTGCAGGCGACGTACCTGCCGGGGGTGGACAACACCCTGGTGGACTGGCCCACGACTGGTCCCTCAAGGAGGAGATGGTCAGCTCACTCTTCCTGAGGTGGGGTGCTCCCCTTCTCAATCTGTTTGCATCGAGCAGCAACAAGAAATGCCCGTTGTTCTACTCGTACAGGGGGAGCGGGAGCGGGTCCCTGCGGGACGCCCTGATAGGGCGATGGCCCAAGGGCCTCCTATACGCGTTTCCTCCCTTTCCCCTTATTCATGAGGTCCTCTTACGGGTCAGGAGGTTCAGGGCAACATTGATCCTCATTGCCCTGGCGTGGCCCCACCAACACTGGTACACGACCCCATCCTCTTCCCGCAGGTCCCAGACCTGCTCACTCAGAACATCGGGCAAGGTCTTTTCTGTCACCCGGACCTGCACTCCCTGCACATCACAGCCTGGAAGATCAGTGGCTGAGGGGGGAGGAGCTCCTTTGCTTGGACCCGGTGAAAAGGGTACTGGATGGAAAGTAGGAAGCCTTCTACTAGGGCTACTTACTGGGCTAAGTGGCAGAGGTTCTCCTCTTGGGCCAGGGAGCGGGAGGTGGACCCATTTGCGTCCCCTACACAGTGTATCTTAGACTATCTGCTGGAGCTCAGGCAGCAGGGGCTGTCTACCTCCTCGGTTAGAGTACACCTGGCGGCCATTGCGGCCTTTCATCAGGGTGAGCGGGGGTGCTCGGTATTCGCCCTACCGATAGTCAAGAGATTTTTGAAGGGCCTGGACAGGCTATACCCGCAGGTCAGGAAGCCCATTCCTCAGTGGGATTTAAACCTAGTGCTTCGCGGGCTGATGGGGGGGCCCCGTTCGAGCCACTTGCTACCTGTTCCTTGTCTCGCCTATTCTGGAAGGTGGTGTTCTTGGTGGCTATTACCTCGGCTTGGAGGGTCTCAGAGTCGCAGGCCCTGTCCTCGGAGCCGCGTATATGGTGTTTTCCAGGGACAAGGTGACCCTCCGCCCTCACCCAGCTTTCCTACCCAAAGTAGTGTCCCCGTTTCATATGTTAAAGGAGATCTATCTCCCAGTATTCTATCCTAAACCTCACGCAGACGGGAGGGAGCAGGCACTACACTCGTTGGACATTAGGAGAGCATTGGCACTTTATTTAGAGAGGACAATGCATTCCATAAGTCCACACAGCTCTTTGTCTTGATAGCAGAGAGAATGAGGGGCTCGCCGGTCTCGGCGCAATGTCTCTCCTCCTGGATCACCGCTTGCGTCAGGCGTGTTACAAGCTGAAAGGGAAACCAGCACCCCAAGTCACTGCCCATTCCACTAGGGCCTGGGCGTCGTCCACAGCATTCTTAGCCCAGGTTCCAATCCTCGATACATGCAGGGCGGCCACGTGGTCGTCCATGCACACATTCACCATGCATTACGCTATCTCACAGCAGGCCCAGCAGGACGCGGCCATGGGGATGGCTGTGCTACAGTCTGTCACTATCTAGACTTCCGACCCCACCTCCATAGTTATGGCTTGGGAATCACCTACTGGAATGGACATAAGCAAGCATTGAAGAAGAAAAAACAGTTACTTACCTCATAACTGTTGTTCTTCGAGATGTGCTGCTTATGTCCATTCCAATCCCGACCGCCTTCCCTTCGTCGGAGTTTCCGGCAGGAAGGAACTGAGCGGGGTTGGGGCCAGCAGGGATATATATGTGTGGCTATGCTGGCGCCACTCTAGGGGGCTCCCCAGCTGGCCCAACGGGTGCTGCTAAGGGTAAAAAAGTTCCGACAACCGTGCACACAGCGCGCGCACACCTACTGGAATGGACATAAGCAACACATCTCGAAGAACAACAGTTATGAGGTAAGTAACCATTTTTTTGGCTTGGTGCTGCTTTGGGCAAGGGGCTGGACTCAATAACCTTCTGAGGTCTCTTCAAGCACTATGATTCTATATGACCTGTGAGAAGCCAGTCTCTGTCTCTATGCCTCAGCTGCCGATAATGAGGATTTCCCATCTCAGAATAAGGGTAAAGACTGTGAAGGGCTCAGATAAAACAATAGGTGGTATGGTGCTACCACTCATCAGCTGTGACGTAGTAGGGACTGTGTTGGCTTCTGTAGTCACTGTATTCACTCTGTTAACTTCGTTGTGTTGTATGTGATTCTACTGCCCTGTGCTGTTCTAAAGTAACTGTGTGTGTGTGTGTGTGTGTGTGTGTGTGTGTGTGCGCGTGTGCGCGCGCCTCAGTTTCCCTGGGCATTGCAGCACTCTCTGGATGAGGCAGGGAAGGCTGGGCATGGCTCACTGTGAAAGTGTCGGTCTCTCATGTCCTGAGGACCAGGTAACAGCAGATAACATCTTGGGCCTGAAAGCAGGATAAAGCAGGAGGCTTCCTGGGGGGCTGTGAGTGGGGGTTGTGAGCAGTGGCTTTGAGTGTGAGTTAGTTTTGGTCTGGCTGGGGGAGAAGGGAGTCTAGCTGGCCTGGGGGGCCAGGATACGGGCCCAGAGCCCCAGCTCTGGGTTCCCCCTTTCCCCAAGATGGGCTGTACTGAATGCTCCTGGTTCCTGTAACAAGAAGTCTGAGCCACGCTGTGTCCCTGTGAATCAATAAACCTTCTGTTTTACTTGGTGGCTGAGAGTCACGTCTGATTGCAGATGGGGGTACAGTGCCCGGTGACTTCCCCACACTCCTTGACAAGCTCACCTGTCTTCTATGGCCACCACAGGACATTCTGTTGCTCTAGAATTAGGACGGTCTTCAGAAACATGTTAAAATCTATTTCAGATAATGGTTAATGCATTACTTTAAAAAAAGTGGTATTAAAAATTGACATGGTTCCTGTTCTCTTATACACGCTTCATCCCACTCCTCTCTCAGCCAGCAGCTCATTATCTTGCCTTGCAACTGCCCCCAAACGCTATGCAAAATGTGCTTTAGCCCAATTTAACCCTTCCCTGTGCTGGCACAAATCGTGTTCTGCTTCCTACCTAATGCATTACACGTCCACTTTCTTTCCTTGTTCCAACCAGTTTCTCTTCTGATTTCCAGGCAAATCATCAATCCTCAGTTCTGCCCTGTTTTCTCTCCCAATATGGGTCTCCAGCTGGAGACTGATGCCTTTCTCCCTCAGACAGTAGCTTCAGGATATGTCTACAGGAGGCTTTTTTATGTTGAGTTAATTGATTGCCAACAAGCTATTGGTAGTTGACACTTTTTAGTGGTTTTTCCTGACTACAACCCTTTGTTCTTTGCCTTAGGTTGGGATGAGCCTTCCGTTTCCCTTCACAGCAGGAAATGTTGTTCTGGGAAATGCCAGGCAAGCTACATTCCCCAACTGGACTGCCTTTCAAGGGAGCAGTAGTGCCAGTAGCAGTAGCTCCTCTGACTGGCTGTTATTCTGATTTAAGTGTCTGAAAGACCAGAGAACCCAAAGATCTGCTCCTTCCACCAGCCAGATGCATTCGAGAAGCTCCCCAAAGTCCCATGTCCTTCGTTGGGATTTCCCTTCGAAGACCACTTTGACTGTGTGCCTGTAACTAGCATGACTCGTTCATTCCGGATTTGATGTGCTATGTAGAATGTGCTTTGGGGTTCCACAGATCAAGAGAAGATTTTAATGTTTAGATTTTGAGTGCCTTTTCATTCACTTTAATTTTGCATGTGAAACTTCAGAGCTAGAATTGAAATCCCACATCTGATGTAAATGTCAGTGCTCCTGCTGCACAATGCTGTTCCCAAGTGCTTTCTTTTACACTTGTTTCAGAGCCATACTATGTTACTGTCTTTTTCAAAGTATAATTAATGTAAATAGCCTCAACTCAGAGGCACTGCAATTTGACACTGAGCTTTTCCTTTCTTCTTCTCTTTAAAACCCCTTATTGCACTGAGCTGAGTTAAGAAGAAGGGTTAATAGAACTGAATAATTGCCATCTTTTAATGGGATAAAACCTCCCTTCATACAGCATTTTAAAATGCACTTTGTTTGATTGCTCTGCAAACTATTTCTCTGTTTAGTGCACATACCTTGCTGGGTTGGTCTCTGCATATCACGCACTGCACAAAGGATGCATAAGATGTGCACCTCGACTTTACAATCTCTGCTGGAAGGCACATATCTAGCAGATTTAAAACAGTGAAGGTCACCTTGGGGAGGAAGCTAGCACGCTTAGTTTTTAGCGTAGAAGCATAGCAGCAGATTAAATGAAGCCTGTTTATAAGTGGTTGAAGGGCACTTTATTAAGCCACATTATTTCTGTGGGTGTTTTAAAAATGTTTTTTTCTATTTCTGGCTATTCATTCTTCTCATTGTTGAAATGCTAAAAGCTTTCCCAAGATAGATTTTTAGTCCTTTTTATATTTGCATATAACAATGGATAGATTTTTTTTTTTTTTTAGGTAGGCTTCTTGTTTTTGTATTTACAAATAAAAGGTGTCTAAGAACATGTACACATTCTGCCTTGTGCATTTCTATGCTCGCCAGGGGACCTGATCCTGCAAAGTGCCAAACACCTGCTATTCCCATTATGGGGATTAAAAGTGTTTGTGATTTAAGATCTTGATTCCTGAGGTGCCATTTAGCCCCATAGTGCAGCCATACTCTTGAGCAGAGCTTTTTGAAAGGACTTTAAGGGGAGTTGGGCAGTGCAGCTGGAATGAATTTCAGTGGGAGTTAAGTACTTCACTGGCTTTGAAAATGTCAAGTTTAAGTGGGAGGAGGAAAATTTGAGCTGTCTTTTTGAAAATCTGTAGGGTTAGTTCCAACCCAGCATTTAACAGAAAGGTAAAGGTTTGAACCTATTTGGCCTGATGATTTTACAGTCTACAGTTCAAAAATAAGCACTCGGAAATGTCAAGGTGTTTTTATCCTTGCGTGCTTCCTTCTTTCCTGTTTCCATTTTGTGACATATTTTCAGCAAACTCTCTCTCATTCTGTCAGTTTCTATGAAATATTTAATGCACCGGAGGTATTTTTTAAAAAAAACACCACACAACATGAAATGTAGGAATGCCAAGATCGACAAAGAAGTTGATAACAGGCTGGCTAAGGCAAACAGTGCATTCGGCAGACTATACAAACGTGTCTGGAACAACAGCAACCTCAAAAGAGACACGAAGGTCAGTGTCTACAAAGCTGTTGTGCTGACCACTCTCTTGTATGGCGCTGAGTCCTGGGTCACGCACCATCGTCACCTGAGTCTCTCGAGCGTTTCCATCAGCGCTGCCTCCGCACAATCCTCAATATCCATTGGAGTGACTTCGCCAACACTGAAGTCCTCGAGTTAGCGGAGGTCACTAGCATCGAGGCCATGGTCCTCAAGATACAGCTTCGCTGGGCAGGGCACATCGTCAGGATGGAGAACCACCGCCTATCCAAAATGGTGCTGTATGGGGAACTGTCCTCTGGCTACCGCGACATAGGGGCACCACGAAAGCGGTACAAAGACTCCCTGAAGAAGTCCCTCACTGCTTGCTGTATCGATCACTGTCAGTGGGCAACACAAGCAGCTGATGGCAATTCCTGGTGGCACACAGTCCACCAGGCCACCTCCTTCTTCGAAGATACCCACAGGGCCTGTATGGAGGTCAAAAGGAGAAGGAAGAAGAACCGTGACCCCTCAGCACCTATCCCGGATCAGACCTATATTTGCAGCCGTTGTGGCAGGACTTGCCTGTCCCGCATAGGCCTCGTCAGCCACCAGCGTGCCTGCAGAAGACGTGGATTTCCTTCCTAGAGCTTCGTTCGCGAAGCCAAGCCATGATGATGAGGTACTATTTAATCGGGTGGTTATATTTGAACAAAGGCAAACCATTTAAATAAAATCTTGATACAGTCTTCCTCTGTATTAATGTTTGCACTTCATACTTGTTGAGGAACTGCTTTGCATGGTGAGCTTATCTATCCAATCACCTCTAATTTAGGCTCATGTACAATAAATGCTGTAGTTTTTCTCATTTGCTGTGCCTGTGAGTTCAAGGCATTGCCATAAGACAATTTTAGACCTTCCAGGACAAGAGAGGAAAAGTTGGCTGAGCAGTAACAAGATCAATGCACAGTGTGGTCTCCTGGTTTCTCCATTCTTCTCTATTCGCAAATATGCAGGATGCTTATTTTGCTTTTAAGAGGACTGATGTACTTTCAGGATTCCTAATCAACTGATTCTTCACTTCCTGCTCTGAAGTGTTACATAACTCTACTATGACTTGTTAAACTATCAGCATTTTCTGTCGCAGAGGGTGTTGTATTGCAGTTGTTGATGAAGTGATCTTGCAGAAACTTAAGTGAATATTTTTAGTCAAATAAAAACCAAAAAAATGTAATTAGTTGAAATGGTTCATTTTCACATTTTAGAAGAGTCAATTTGAAATGTTTGATATAACCCAAACATAGTTTCTTCAGGATCTTTGTTACATCAAGAACAAAACAAAACTCAGTTTGCTTGAAAGAAACCAAATTTATTTTATTCGATGATCAAACAACAGTTCAGATGAGGTCCTGTGAATTTAATTGGACTGTTTGGGCAGTAATCTTGCTCTATGTTGAACCTGTGGTCTGTGAAGAGCTTTGGAATCCTTTTAGGTCTGATCTACACTGGGAGTTTAGGTTGAACTTAGCTGCATTAGGTCGATTTTTCTAAACAATGACTCCACACCACCAAGCCTATTCCATTAACTTTAAGGGGTGTTAAAATTGATTTTGGTAGTCCTGCTTTTCATGAGGAGTAATGCTAAATTTGACCTTGCATGGTAGACTTTATGGTAGTGCAGACACAGCGCTATAAAAATAGAAATTCTTAGCCTGTGGAAGGTATCCCACTGTGACCACTCTAGCCAGTACTTTCATCTCCACTGCTCTCCAGATGAACAGGAAAAGCCCTGGGAAAATTTGAATTCCATTTCCTGTGTAGCACACCTGACCATGAGTTCCCAGAGTTACAGACAAGTGGTAGCATCGAGCATGCAGGAGATCCTGGACCTCATTGCTGTGTGAGGAGAGAGATCTGTTCTCGCAGAACTATGATCCAGCAAATGCAGAGATGACAAAGGGCATGGAGGAGAAAGGATTCACCAGGGACCCCCAGCAGTGTGAAAATAAAGACAAGAAGGCAAACAAATGTTCTATATCATGCGATCCTGCGGGTGGGGGGGAACTTGACAAGCTTCCCAAACCTGTCTGTGGATTTCTCCCAAAATACATCTCAGGCAGCCTTGGACAGCAGTGTGGAGGACAGCATGGAGGAAGAAGAGAATGGCCAGCAGGTGAGTGGGGCAACTGATGTTACAGAGAGCCAAGAAGATTTTTATAACTTTGGAGACAATGCCCTCCTCTCAGGTCATCTCACAGTTAGGGGGGATCTTAAATATTGGTTAGCTGAATAGTCGAGTAACCTCATGAAATTTTATCAGTTGTCGACTATTCTATAATCCCTGGGGATGGGGCCAGCAGCCATTGTAACAGAGGCAGCAGTGTGGGGTGCAAGACGGGAGCTGGTCCACGTAGGGATCCTGTTTAAAAAACAGCTTTCCTTGTGGACCATCTACCTGTCGCCCTTGTACTGCTGCTTCTGAGAGGCAGCAGTGTGGGGTGGCAGCAATCCCTATCTGAGGTGTCTGAGCTCCCAGACCCGGTGCAAGAACTGAGCTGGGCTGCCTGACCACCTGGCTCCTAATACACTTTAAATGCAGAGCCACAGCAGAGGTAGGTCCCGGACCAGTTGCAAGCAAGGACTGAGCCTGCTGGCCACTTGCTAAAAAAAATTACTGGCAGGGAGAGGGAAATGCGTGTAGTCTATAGCAGGGGCAGATGATCATTTTGCGGGGCCAAGGGCAGTCCAATTTCGCGGGGCCCCCCTTTGCCACGGCGCATGCGCAGGGCTTCTTGAAGCGCGAGGCCCGGGGCGGCCGCCCTGCTTGCCCTCCCCTATATCCGCCCCTGCTCTATAGCATTAACCTATAAGATTTTGCTAATTGGTTAATCGACTATATCAGCTGTGGCCAACCCACGGCTTGCAAGCCACATGTGGCCCCCTTCCTCCCCCCGAGTGCGGCTCGCGAAGCCTCTCCTCTCTCTCGCTGTGGCTCATAAAGCCGCCCCTGCGCCCCCAAAAATGGCCCTCTTCTCCGGCTCCCTGTGTTGACCTGGGCAGGGGAGCCATCCGGCGCAGTCATTAAAGATGGAGAATTAAAGATTGCATCAGCCGGTGGGAGCCTGATGTGGCCCAAAAGCCTCTAAATGCTCAACCAAACGTGACCAGGGGCTCCTTTTAAAGGGGCAAAAGGGGCATTCCTTTTTTTTTTCTTTTCTTTTTTTCCCTCAACAACTTTGCCCCGGCTCTTCGCGCTGGATCCATTGACATCTTGGCTCTTTGCCCAGAATGGGTTGGCCATCCTGGACTATACTATTACATCTCTACTCACAATTGGGCACTGATCTCAGGGAGGCCTCTTCTGGTGAGTTCACATTTTGTATCTTGTTAAAAATGGGTTAAGGGTGTGATCTGTGACGGCTACTATGGGTACACAATGTGGGGGGAAGGTGCAGGAATGGGGAAATCCTCGGAACAGCTTGTTCATGTGCCTGGAGACAGAGCAGGAATCCTC
The DNA here is from genome assembly GCA_019425775.1 of Rafetus swinhoei. Lineage (NCBI taxonomy): Eukaryota > Metazoa > Chordata > Testudines > Trionychidae > Rafetus > Rafetus swinhoei. The sequence goes on along the minus strand of CM033425.1, from coordinate 15,651,409 downwards.
CCTGCACATCTCCATAAAGCTCTCATAGAGCAACTCTTTAATCCTGGTCACAAGGTTTCTGGAGAGGCCAGCCTTACTCTGTCCTCCACAGTAGGACACGTTCCCACTCCAAGCCAGCAGTAAGCAGCAGCACTAAGCATTGCAGCATAAGGCCCAGGTTTCTGCCCACATTCAGTCAGCATCTGCTCCCTATCACTCTGTGTAATTCTGAGAATACTGATCTCTCTCATGGGCGACCTGGATGAAGCAGAGGAAGCTATTAGCAGATACCTCTGCAGTAAACTTCCATTTTTTCATCCCCAATGAAGCAAGGCTGGAGTCCATGCCCTGCTGCCACACTTGGACTCCTTCCCCCTGCTCACTCTGCAAGAAGGGAAAGTTGCACTTTCTTGGCAAATGGGTGCTGAACACATGGGCACTGTGCCCTATCCTGCCCTGCCACCATGCCCAGACCCCCTCCTTCCCACAGGCTTGTGACCCAGCCTGTCCCTTACCATGCCTGCTACCAGAGTCCATCTGCTCCCCTAAGAACTCTGTGGTGTAACTGCTGCTTAGTGGGCACTTAAAAGCATAACTGTGGCCTTGTACATAATACATTCCTATTGCATTTAAACAAACCTTCTTTTCAGACAAACAGATTAAGTTTTACGTGCCACAATGTCTCTTGAAAAGTCTGCCTTGCACTTCCGCCTCCCCCAGATGTCAGGCTGGCACAAATCCCTCGTTGGTTTTTGCCTGCAGACTACATGTTCAAGGAGCAAATGCAGTCTGTCCTTTGGCGGGGGAGGGAGGAGGGGCGCTTACATGAGTGAACAAATATGCTGCTGGAGGAGTTGCATGTGGAGCATGAAGATAGATCAGGCAGCGAACTGCAAGTGAGGAACCAGAAGAGTCTTGTGCCTGGTGGATGTGATGGTTTACGTGGTGGCTGTCCAGGATGCTTACATGCACAGGCACCCACTCCAGCCCTTGTGGACCAACATTCCCTCCCCACAGAGTTCCATAGCCTTCTCTCCCAGGAGCCCTAAAATGCAGAAGGTGGGGGAAGTCACACTCCTCCCAATTGATATATATCACACACACACACTCTCCTCCCAGTTGTGATCACTCACTCACTCACTCACTCACTCACTCACTCACTCTTCCACTCTGGACTCCTTTTCTGACCCTGCTGTGTTCCCTAAATAAAAATACATGACTTCTGAACAACAGTCTCTTTATTGCTTGTGTTGAAGGAGGGTGGGTTTGCTAGCAATCACCAAATGCAGAGGCACCTCGTTAAGAACAACATGCATGATTCTGAAAACTGGCCATTCATAAAGCTGTTTTTTCAAAGCCTCTCTGATTTGCAGTGCTCCTGAAAATGTTCTCTCCTAATGGCCCTGACGTCTGGCTGCTCATTATTTCTGACTGGGTGTTCCTTTTCCCCCCTTCTCCCCACCCCTCCTACTCCACCATGTATCTTTTTCCCTTACTCTCTGAATTATGGAGCACACAGCAGGCTGTCAAAACAGTGGGAATATTGCTTTCGCTGAGGTCTAACCTGGTTGTTTAGACTGTGGAACCTTCCCTTTTAAATGTCCAAAAGCACATTCGACCACCATTCTGCACTTGAGCAACGTGTAGTTTAATTGCTCCTTACTGTGGTCCAGGACGCCTGTGCGCAGCTTCATGAGCCACAGGAGCAAGGGGTAGGCTGTGTCTCCAAGGATAACTATTGGCATTACAGTGCCTTCAATGGTAATTTTCTAGTCTGGGAAGAAAGTTATTGAAGAGACTGAAGTTCCTAAAGATGCACGTGTCCTGCATTTTTCGTGCAGTAGAGAAGAGTGAGGGGGGATTTGATAGCAGCCTTCAGCTTCCTGAAGGGAGGTTCCAAAGAGGATGGAGGGAGGCTGTTCTCAGTGGTGATGGATGGCAGAACAAGGAGCAATGAGCTCAAGTTGCAGAGGGGGAGGTCTATGTTGGATATTAGGAAAAACTATTTCACTAGGAGGGTGGTGAAGCACTGGAATGGGTTACCTAGGGAGGTGGTGAAATCTCCATCTCTAGAGGTTTTTAAGGCTCGGCTTGACAAAGTCCTGGCTGGGATGATTTAGTTGGGATTGGTCCTGGTTTGGACAGGGGGCTGGACTTGATGACCTCCTGAGGTCTCTTCCAGCCCTAGTATTTTATGATTCTAAATGCATCTATAAAAAGGGAAATAAGAACAACCCAGGAAACTATAGACCAGATTCGATAACCTCTCGAGATCCCTTCCAGTTCTAGTGTTCTATGATTCTGTGCTAAAATGAAGATTGACCTTAATGCACAAATGGCATGTTGCTTTTGGTTGATCATTACGGGGTCTTTCTGGATGTCCTAATTCTTTCAGAAGTTAAGGAATCACATGGCTTTTGGCAAACACTAGGGTTGAAATTGTGCTAATACCAACTGTTTAATTGCTTACATATGGTTTTTGCCTTTTGGGTTCTAGGATGGTTTACATGATTAGCTGATGCATTATAATTGTTTCATATAAGTATTCCAAAACTGTGCTTTTGGCATTATGTCTATAACACATGAAAGACATGCAATAGGTAACATTGTACATTCACTTATTTCAAAGATCACACTATCCCTGTGGACACAAGTGTATGTCAAGCACCAGCAGAATATCTACCTCTTTAAAACTACTTGAATGCTCTCTCTCACTATCTTGTTTCTGGATTCTTTTCCAAAGTTCAGTAATGCCAAAAACTGTAACCTCATGTATTGTCATGTTGCTGCTGTAGAGAATTCCCTGCAAGCACCAATCCTGATATATTGTTTTCTGACACTTTAGTGTAGTTTTGTGTTTGGAGTTGCAGATGATGGAACTGATATATAGTACCTACTTATCTGTCCAGATACTTACAGCTATCTAAGTTATTTGTGGTAAATTATTTTAACCCATTCTCTCTCTGGGGGAGCTCCTTTAATTGGATGACTCTGGGGTTAATACATTGTGTTGTGCAAATACAGTAAAACACAAAATGAATTGCCAGATCCTATTAATTCAGTGAAACTACTATTTTTCTCTCTATTTTAGTTTACCAGAACACAAAAATAGGCTAAGCTGCAGGGAGGATACTAATTACAAAGGAAAACCTTCAGGACATAGACAGAATCTCACTTCTTGTCCTAATGACAGAAAAGATCATGTTCATATCTGGCTATGCATCATTCGGCTTGTGATGTTTAATTATGCTGTTGGTGGGGAGTCATTCTTGCCATTTTACGAACTTATGGGACTTCGTTATTTCATTAGACTGAAGTATCATTTGATTGCAGATGACTCTGGGGAAAAAAACAATACTGTTTGGGTGAAATTTTCCTGTTTGTGCTTTCCATCTTGCTGGAGGTTATGTTTGGAGCTGCTTTAAAAGATGTGCTCTCATTTTGTTTTAACTGTGGCTTGGATAATCTGGTCAGAGATCGATATTTTTTAATCAAAGGCTGCAGATCAAAATCTCTCAATTTGGGCTTCTGAGTAATTGAACATACTAGAAACAGATTTAATATCTGCCATTTCATTCCTTGTACATACAGTATTGTGCAGTTTAGGTTAAAAGTGTGATATACTTAGACTTATCCTTTAAACTCTATCTAGTTTTTAATACTTTGGTTTAAAAAAAAAAACTCTCATGATTTTGTTTTCCAGTGGGTAATACAAGTTGTGTATTCTTCCTCTCATCCCAGTGTTTCTGTTGACAGAAATGAACATTTTGGATATGAGCAACATTATATTGCAACAATATTTCAGAATATTGTACTATTAGCTAGTATTAGTTACAATTTACCTTAGTGGTATGCTTAGCTGTAAAAAGTGACTAAAAGAGCACATCTTTTTAAAGCAGCTCCAGACACGTCCTCCAGTAAGATTGTTTTGACACCAAAAGCATAAACAGGAAAATTTCATCCAGTGTTTCCAACAGGGACAGATTATTCTCACACTCATATGCATCTCTTCTGAAGCTGCTTTTTTTACTGGTCTATTGTGGTGATTGGACCACAATTTGCCTTATTGGCAAGCTCAACTTAAGAAGTGAGTAAAAGTTTGTAAGATGTGACAGTCTGTAATAAATGTTGATGAGAAAAGGAACAAAAGTGAGACAGACTAAATTAGTCCAAACAGAAAGATCAACTGTTATAATTCAAGTTTTGTGTTAATACTATGGGCGAACGATACGTGGGACCTGAAATTTAGTCAACCCAAATTGGTATGTCAGAAATTAGGTGCATTGGAGAACCAAATAAGAGAAGCTGGACTATTCTGCCTAATACCTACTTTTAGGGTTCTTACAAGGAAAGACTTTGGGAGAAAAATTGCTATGGAATGAGCTTCACCATCATTGTTTCCACTCTCACTTATTTCCTGGAACTTGCTCTCCATCATTCTGATCCTGAAAAATTTCTGAACAGACTGGTCTAGAGAGAGGGTCTCTCTCTGATAACACTGCCAGCTCCATTTGAAACTCTGGGATGTGAATGATTTTATTTTTACCCTCACTCTATCCCCACCATGTTTCTTCTTTCCTAGCCCCCTCTTTTTCCCATCAAATAAGTCTGGTTTAGCTGATTACAGGAAGACTATATTTTGCAATATGGTTTAAGCCTCTGACCCAGAAAGAAGCAGCTGATACAATGCCCTGAAGAGCCCGAAGCTCAGAAAAGTTTGTCAGGTCTGATGGGTTAAGAGAAGATCATGCGATGTGCCTGCTGTTTTCAGCAGTCAGGGTGTAAGTTAGTCAACACCAGATATCAGAAGCTACATTTTCTATCCTTGCTGTTCTTTTCTGTCTCCTTTGTGTTTGATGGTTTTATTTTGTTTTGTAGGCAGTAAGATTGGACTTTAAGAAAAGCAGCAGTGAGCGCTCCAGCCTATCTCAATTAATGTTTTCTTTCTCTCAAAAGTATAGTTATTCCTTTTAATAATATCAAAGGGACTGTCAGACAAAGGGCTTTTTCTTCTAAATATTCTCCAAAGAGAAGGGATGTTGTTAAAATTAAAGCTTTATTTAATAATTAAGGCATTTGAAATGTGAAGTGTTTTCTGGATCTTTAATGAAGGTTCCAAGTATATTGGCCATGGTACTGCATTGGCTGAAATCTCTGTATACCAAATCCTGGACCTTGTTTAATACTGTTTCATGTAGGGCTGTGACTGTGTCATATTTACATCTTTAACTTTTTGGGCTCTGTTATTCCCTCTAAATTAATACAACAGATCATTGTTAATGAAAGACACTGAATTAGATGAACCCCAAGTCATGTGCAGAATGGCTTTTTCTGTGTTTGTGTGTAAAAGTGCTTATTTTCTTCTGCTGTTATCGTATGTCCTCCAGACTCTGTTCTCATATGGTCATTAGATATTTTTCATGTATTTAGAGGGACCACAGTGTGGTAAATGTCACATCATCTAGCAGAGGACTCCCTTGGCCAGGGATCCTAAATGGGGTGAGCTCCAGAAATCCTTCCTAGTCTCCTCTTTTAAAGTTGACATTTGTTTTCACATCTTTGCATGATCAGTGTGAAATACCCAAACAGTCTGACCCCACTTGGGATGGAATGAACAAAATCATATGACAAACAAAAGGAATGTTCAGTATAAACATAACTTCCAAACAAGTGTCTGCAACTCTACAAAAGCTCATCTAGATGGGTACAGTTTGGGATAGATGCAATAATGGTAATTTTCCATGGAATTATTTTAGATATCCACCAGTGCAACGGAAAACAGCCACTTGGTTTTGTAGGGGTTTGAGAGGTAGAGAAGCGGAGCCTTAAAGATGAAAGAGTTGGATTAAACATGATTAGATTCTTAACAACCTTATAGTCTTATTTCTATCTGCTTTGACTCTTCACCTTCATGTAAAACCAATTTTCTAATGGTTAAAACAGCACCCTAAGGCTAATATGGAATCTTTCAAGTTAGTTAGGTAACCTAGTGCCTGCTAGGATTCCATTTCCCCTTGCACTCCTCCTAACATTTAGATCTGGACAGAAGGAAAACGTTAACATCTGTGTTGGTTTCTGCTTCACAGGTCACAAAAATGGTGAAAACAGTCACCACTAGAACCGTACGCCAGGTCCCCCTTGGGCCTGATGGACTGCCGGTAATGGATGGCTCATCTCCCATGGGTAGCTACACAGATTCAATAGACAGAAGATACATGAAGAATGGGGAGCGTTACATCACACCTCAGGCTTCTTCGTCCACAATGACCAGATCTTACAATAGCTATGATTCTTATCCTGACGGTCACGACAGCCAATATCGCCCTTTCATCAGCCATGATGGCTACGGAGACCTAGCTGACAATTATGGCAGCTTGTCCCGGGGCATCAGTTACCGTCCTCGCTATGCCTACATGCCTGGAAACAGTTATCGGCCGGAGGATGGTAGTTTCACCTTGCCAAGCAGGAGGGATAACTATGGTCCCATTGCCCAACCCCAAGTGCCAACAGGCAGCAATGTTGATTTGAATCGCTCCCAGCCAGAACGTTTCCAGCCAGAGCCTTATGGGCTGGAAGATGATAACCGCAGCCTCGGGGTTGACGATGAAGGGTATGAACTGGACCCAGATTACTCCATGGTGAACCGAAGGACATCTGCAGGGGTGCCTGAGAGGGGAAGACCTCTCAAAGGAAGGTAAAAATCTTGTGGCCGAATGTTTGTGATCCTGTCTGCAGTTATTTGAGTGATTTTTAAGCTTAAAACATTAACCTTTAATAGTCGGCATAAACTTCTGGAGTGCCTGAGCAGCAAAATCAGCCACAGCTGCAGTCACAGCGCTTTTTCTATGAACAACTAATCTTTTATAATAACAAGGAATCAAAATTGCCTAACAAGCCAAAACACAAAACAAAAAGTGAAACTCTAGCTTGGGTTTCCAACCCAATTCTGATTCAGTGGTAGAGATGGACTTTCCCAAAGCAATTCTGTGTCTCCCAGTCAACATTCTTACAGCCCTTCCCCTGAACACCAAGCAACAGGGAGTATAAGGTGACTCCTTGGAGAAAAGTTGGCCCCCAGGAGACAGTGGGCTTTCCTTGGGAAGACTAACTTGCTTACCATGAAGCAGATAAAGACCCTGGTATACATAAGTTTGTGTGCAAAGATCCTTTCCGCAGCTTATTTTGGGGTTATATTTAGAAAGAGAAAATGCTGACTTTCTTAAAGGACTATGTTGCCTTTTTGGTGGTAAAGAAACTGTGTAACTGTATTGTGTTGGCTCCTCCCTGTCACCAATAAAGGGGAAATGGACTAGTACATTTGTGAGAATTTTGAAAGAGCCGGAATGCATCTATCTTCAAAATAGAAATGTTAAAATGAACTGTCTGGTTAGGGCCAGTCATTCCATGTTGCAGAAGGAATACTTCTAATGAGTGCACTCTAGTGAGATACACAGCTGGGTGATACGGGTGCTCAGTGGTTCATGGGAAATGTATGCCAGATTGAGCCATTGTTTAGAATTGTCAAACCACATGAAGGGAAGAAGAGAATGATCTGTATTGTCCATAACACTACTAGAGAGGCCAGTCACAAATTATTTCTGCCGTAACCGCTTTCCTGGGAGATGTTCTGCTTCATGTCACAGCCCATGTTTTGATAGGCATTCTGGAATCATGTCCTCCACCCTGGGCTTACAGAAACTGTCTCTTGTGAGGAAAATCAAGCTTGAGAGCAAGCGATTTCTTTTCAGTTGAACGTCACTCATTGGCTTTACAAATCTTGACAATTGTAAGTGTGTTGTCATTCTAGCTATGATATATACTGATCTTTTTTTCATTTTTTGTCCTCCCCCAACCCCTTGTGGGTTGAGCTAGTTAGAATACAAGCCTGGTCTGTCTCTGATGATGCATGTTTAATTTCCATTATTTCTCATTTAAAATAGTTAAAATGTTGAGTTCCATTGCCCTGACAGCATTTTGGAGATTACTTATGTAGATACATAAAAGCAGGGCTGCTAATGGGATGGGTGGGCAGCTGCCCCAGGGTCCATCCATTCAAAAGGTCCTGGGACTCCCAGCTGCCACTACCTCTGCAGCTACAGCAGCCAGAACCCCCCAGGCCCTTTAAATCACTGCATCCCCACCCCTTGTGTACAAGACCCCACCCCTTCCAGTTGGGCACTAGTTTATCCCCCAGGGTTCAACAAAGTCTCTTTTAAGCCCTGCACAAAAGCAAATGCCACCTGGCACCTACAAAAACTGAAAAAGAAGGCAGAGCTGTACCATAGGAGCCTCTGAAAATTCCACCTGATGACACCCTGGAGTTTCACCAGCTTGCCCCCTCTCTCACTTACGGATATTGTGGACTGAAATGAGCCTGAGATGCAGCGTTGCAAATAGTGGGAAAATTAAAATCTAAAAGAATGCTGTTATATCAAGGCAAAATTTTATTTTACAGCCCTTGTTAAAAGTAGTCAGGCAACAAGCGGTGTTACTATTTTGCAAATTTCATGCAGGATGAATAGTTAAATACCCTCTTAACATTTATCAGTTTGCATTTTCAAAAGATTTGAAACATCCTTTTTTTTTTTTTTATTGTTCCACGGCAATCTTGATAGGGCCAATTTACTGTTTTTGTCTTGCATTTCTTTTGTTGTTTTTTCATATTTAATATGATCAAGGGGGCTTTGACAAGCATTTAATCTGCATTTGGCAGTAAAGTTTAGATTGTGAAAATATTAGAGGAGTGAATGAGGTCTATTTCATAAAACAGTTACTCTTAAACGTTTACAACTACTCAAAGAAATATTTAAACGATTAAACCTACATCTCATGTATGCCCTTGATCTATTACAGGGCTGGGCAATAATTTTTGGCGGTGGGGCTACTCCAAGATTTTAGAAAGTGGTCAAGGCCTGCATTTTTCTGTGGAAGAGGTGTGGGGTCTAGGATGAAGGTTGGGCGCAGAAGGGTGCACAGGATAAGAGACTGGGGTGCAGGAGATGGTGTTAGTTCTGAGAGGAAGTTTGGGCAAAGGAGGAGGTTGTAACCTGGGTCAGGGGATAGGGTGAGGTAGGGGGTGTTGGAGAGGATTCTGGCTTGGAGGGGGAACAGGGTCTGGGAAGTAGTTGTGACCAGGGGCAGAGGGGAGTGCAGAGGGTTTGGATGGTGACCTGGGGGAAGGAGTTGGGGTGCAGGAGGGGTTTGGTGCCAGAGGCAGGCTCTGGCTGAGAGGTAATTTCCTAAGCCAGCAGCCCTTCAGCACCCTCATGGCAGGCTGGGTTCTCTGCCTGCTGCAATCCCAGATCACTTAAGTCTGCAGGCAGCTCCCTCCATTTGGCTCTCAGCTCTAGGAGGGGGAAGAGACTTGCGGTGCTTCCATCCTCCAGGTCAATCTCTCGGCTCCTATTGGCTGGTTGTTTCTGGCTACAAGGAGCTGCAGATTGGGCTGTGGGGAGCAAAGAGATTGTACAAAGCTTCCCTTTCCTGAAGAGCAGAGAGCCAGAGGGACTGAGCTTTAAACCGCACAGCTATGTGCCTGAGGATCCTGGGAGGGTGGTCCGTGGTCCGGATCTGGCCCCTGTGCTGTATTTTGCCCAGTCCTGATCTATAAGAATGTAATGGCAGCAAATGTTCTTCAGGTTTAATGATGAAGCCCCAAAGTAATTAGTGCATGATTACAGCTCTTTAGTTCTCTTAGTCTTTTAATTTTAAAAGTAAGGCTACTGCCTACCAAGCTGTCTGAAATGGCTCAAGTGTTTGATAGTGCCAGCCTCAGAGAAGATTGGTCAAAAATAGGGCAGACACCCCAACTGATGATATGTTTTTTATTAAATTCCACCAATACGGTAACAAACGTGAACTCCTAGATCAGTGAAAGAGTCTTACCTGTGAGATCTCCAGTCTATTTTGCCATCCAAGCAAGATGGACTTAGTGCTAAGTAGTGATTTATTCCAAAAATCACAAAATATTCAGGCAACTTACAGACCCAAGAGACAAAAGTTGCTAACCCCAGATACATTTGTACCTTACATTTTACACCAAAGACAACACTGATAGCCAGTTCTATAATAAACAAACTAAAGGTTTATTAACTAAGAAAAAAATAAAAGGTTCAAGCAATTATATACACAAATGAACTTTGGTTTGTAATTTAAAAAAATCCCTGGCTAACATGTGGAGCCCTGCAAATCCGCAGATACCCATTTTATATCTGAAGGTATCCATATTTGTGGATGTGGATTCAGATATCCGCAGCTCATTTTTGAGGCACAGTGTTGTATGAGGGGCAACACACAAAATGATCCTCATCAGTAGCTGCACGGAAAGTCTTGCTCACAGAGGAATGAGAGGGAAGGGGTATTAAATTAGGGATGTGAAAGTGTAACCATGTAAACAGTTAAGTGATAAACCTGAGCTCATTGGTTAATATTCATGGTGACACATGCAGGCTCCCGGTATGCACGCTGGCTCCCAGGCAGCCACCTGCTTCCCCTTGTTGCTACCTCTTATACAGAGGCAACAGTGCAAAGGGATAGGTGGGAGCCAGTATGTGCGGGGAGCCACTCCCCTCCCCCGCATCTAACAGTGTAATCGCTAAAATTTTCAGGAGTTAAATGATGACTTAAGCACATTTTAACATCTGTATGTTAAATAGGTGAATGGCTGATCCAAAACCAAAGTAAACCTGCAATTAATCACTTCCACAAGAGACGTTCTAAAAACTTGTGTATGGAGGGGGAAACTGGAACAAATTTAACCCTTCTGAATTGGCTTCCTGAAGACTGGTAGCTTTTGCCTGAAGCGGGCACAGGGCCTTTTACATTTGGCAGTGACCTTAGTATTCTCTGTGAATTGAATTTCTACAGCATCTACCACGTTCTGTTGTGGAAATACCTCTGCTCTTCCCAGACTTTGCCAACCCTGTTGCTGCTCAAGTTCCAACATCCAGTTTACTAAACATGAATGAATTGCATATGACGATTTTTTCTGGCTCAACAAATACTACTCCGAGTTTGGAGAAGACTAAAAGATTCATTTTTGTCTCGTTTTTTTCAGTAAAGGTAGATAATTCTAGGAATAAATTGCACATCACAAACTGTATGCCAGCATGTGACAATAGAATGCTTGAACTGTACTTCATTAAACATCAGTATCTTCTGCTCCTTTGTTGCATGGAGTTGGAAATGATCTAGACTCTTGTTTGGATGGTTACCCAGATCATGGCATAAATCCAAGCTTCAGACCTTTTTTTAACGCACTTCTCAGCTATTACTGTATTAGGATGTTATGAGAGTTTAAAATATACATCTTGATCTGTGGATGTGACATTCCATCCCACAAAACGTGGAAAATACCTAGTCAGCTAGGTGTACTACATTTTGTTTTCACCCTGGGTTTCAGTTTGGAAAGAGACAGAGTAAGAGAGATAGTTACACGACCTCAGCACAGAGAAATCCAACAAACCCCAAAATAAAGAAAATAACCTGATTGTGTCTGATTAAACATCCCTGTTCTACTCACATATCTGTTGTTCTAATGTTTAGTCCTTGGCTAGGCATGGAAGTTTCTGAATCCTCCAGGCCTAGCTTCCTGGCTTAAGTTATATCTCACAGGCTCTCCTCTGATTACACGAAGACTAACAAGAAGATCACTGCTTCCATTTCAAAAATCCACACTCTGTGTCCATTGGCTATTTTGGCTTCCTGTCAACTCAATTCCTGCTTCCCAAGAATTCCTGGAGACTCTATAGGACCCACTGTCTATGGTTTTAATCCTTACAGGCAATACAATTAGGGTTAGGTTTCAAGAGTTAACCACCATGAAAAGACTTTAGTTAACTGAATAGCTAGAATGTCCAGAAAAGGGTATTACTCCTTCAATTCGTCACAATACTGTTCTCATTCTCCTCTCTTCCCTGGCCTAATTTAGACCAGTTGTATTTGAATATGAATTAAAAAAAAATACACCAGCTCTTCAAGTACAGATGAGTACAAAGGAAATTTTTCCATTTGCATTTCTCTGCGCATGCTTGTGTTTTGTTTTGTTTTTTTAAAGTCAGTCCACCATCCTTGATTTCTCTATTAGAGATGCGAAAGGTTAACTATTCAACTGGTAAACATTACCCTTAACAGGTGATGCTTACTGGTTCCAGTTAGGGATGTAATAGTGTAGTCAATTAACCAATAAGCAAAGGCTTATAGGTTAATGCTACAGACTATGCACAATTCCCTCCCCCCACCCCAACCCGTAAATTTTTTTAGCAGGCTGGCCAGCAGCCTGGTTCAGTCCTGGCTCATGCTGGGTTTGGAACCTACCCCCACTGTGGCTCTGTATTTAAAGCGTATTAGGAGCCCGGCAGGCAGGGGCTGCTGCTGCTCCACACTGCTACCTCTATATCAGAGGTAGCAGCAGAGGGTGACAAGCAGCCAGTCTGCCAGGGGAGCTGGTTTTTAAACCGACTCCCCTCATGGAACAGCTTTCACCTGGCACTCTGTACTGCTGCCTCTGATACAGAGGCAGCAGTTCAGAGTTGCAGGGGGCTCCTTGGGAGTGAGACCAGAGTGTAATATCTGCCAGTGTCACTCCGGGGGACTATAGAATAGTCAACTAACCTGTAGGAATTCATGAGGTTAATCGACTATTCAATTAACTGATATTTAACATTCCTAGTTCTAGTTAACCAGTGGGGGATGGAGCAGCTCCCTGCCCACCACAGGCAGGGGGTGCTCCAGCCCCACTGGACCGTTGTGGACAGGGGCCCGGCAGCCCATCTGGAGCAGACCTCGTCCACGACAGGTCTGGTGCACCACAGTGAGGCTTCTCTGGTTGACTAGAGCAGCCCCTTTGTGTGGCAGGGACCCCCCCGCCCCGCCACTTCCCCTTTAATTGGTTAACTGGTTAAAACATTATATTTAACTGGTTAACCAATTATATGGGATTTTACATTCCTACTCTGTACTGAGTGTTTGAATTGCACTAATGTGCCCCTCAGACAGTCCCTAACATTCATATCACTAACAAAGTTGCCTGGAATCTGAACTTTATGTCCTCATCATTGGAGTTTAGATGACAAAACTATTAGTTTGCATACTCTCTTTCAGGATGGAAAACGCAAGCATACATAACTTTCAACGCCTGACAATTTTAAACCAATGTTGAAGCCCCTTTGAATGTGCTCCTGTTAGTGGAAAAAACATATTTAAAAGGGAATTAAACCACCAAAGTATGTCAAATATGAAACTGACTAACATGTGCCTGTATTTCACAAATTAGTGCATTAAGTCAAGGGTTCATTGATAAAGAGACATTGTAAAAGTTTCTATAACTAAAAATGAAACAGTTAGTGTGTGTCCCTTATTACAGGTTTTATCTTCTATGATTGATTTTCTTTTTACAAGATGGTCTTTGTTACAAGATGAATTTCTGTTAAAAGAAGAAAAGTTCTATATTGCTCTCTGTTTGTGAGGAATGTTTATAGGTTTGCTTACAGTGGATGCCACAGTAAGTTAGGGTGAGAGAAATGCATCTTAGATTGTTTGGCAAAATAGTGCCACTGTGTTAAAAGGCAATTTGTCAGCATTTTTTTTAAATTGGATTCATATCTTGTTTACTTCATTTATAATTATTTTAAAACACAGGATTTTCTGTGTATTTTTTTTTTAGGGCTATCAAGTGATTAAAAAATTAATCCCAATTAATTGCGCGATTAAATTGAATCATGTGCGCTCCCCTTTGAAACACAGCAGTGGCGTTTCAAAGGGGCAGTACTGCAGGAGCCTGGGATCAGCTGGAGTCCCCAGCTGACTGCGGCTCCATGAAATGCTGCCCCTTGGAAAGGCCGCCCCAGCCTAGCACTCCAGCTGATCCCCGGCTGTGCTTGCACCTCCTCTTTGAAGTGCTGGAGCGGCACTTCAAAGGGGCCGTGCAGCATTAACACCTGTGATTAACACGTTAAAAGGATTAACGCAGGACAGGATTAATTTGTTAATCGCAGGCGTTAACACAGGTCAGTTGACAGCCCTAATTTTTTTTAATGCTGGAACAATGTTTCCCTTCAATTTTTTCCATTGATGTGTGGAATAAATTTCAGGTGCACGGCGGCGTGCACGGATGTGCACCCCCAATAGAAACACATGCTGCCGGCGGTGGGTGCTCTGCTAATCAACTGTGCCGCATTTGAATTTCTCCTGAGTGGTTGCCCAAGCCCTCAGTTTATGGGGAATGCTGAAGATTCAGAACTATATCAACTATCCATTTTCTAGTTTTACTAGAGCGTTTGTTAGTCTAAGAGGACGTATACTGCGAGTTTACACAGTTGACTCGGGTGGGAAATGCTAAATCATTTTAACAAAGGCCTCCATTCTCCACAGAATTATTTGATTATGATAGTTAAACAGATGTTAATAAAAACTACCAAAAACCAGGATTCTAAACAGCCTGATTCTAAATCCCTTCTCTCAGATTGTTCAACTTTCACTCTTTTGTCTCTTTTATTATCAGCATTCCACCGATGGACTATCAATAGTGTAGGATTTTTGTTTTGTGTTTCATTTGCTAAAGTCCCCAGTCACTGCCATAGAGCAAGGGTGGGGAACTTTTTTTGGGTCGGGGGCTGCTGATGAACAGAAAAATGAGTCGGGGGCCGCATACAAGTGAGACTCATAGAGCTGGAAGAGACCTCAGAAGGTCATAAAGTCCAGCCCCCTGCCCTAGGCAGGACCAATCCCAACTAAATCAACCCAGCCAGGGCTTTGTCAAGCCAAGACTTAAAAATCTCTAGGGATGGAGACTACTACTTCCCCTAGGTAACCCATTCCAGTGCTTCACCACCCTCCTAGTGAAATAGTTTTTCCTAATATCCAACCTGGACTTCTCCCACCGCAACTTGAGACCATTGTTCCTTGTTCTGCCATCCGTCGCTACTGAGAACAGCCTTTCTCTAGCCTCTTTTGAACCTCCCTTCAGGAAGTTGAAGGCTGCTATCAAATCCCCCCTCGCTCTTTGCTTCTGCAGACTAATCAGACCCAACTCCCTCAGCCTCTCCTCATAGGTCATATGCTCCAACCCCCTAATCATTTGGGTTTCCCTCCGCTGGACCCTCTCCAATGCGTCCACATCCTTTTTGTAGTGGGGGCCCAGAACTGGACACAATACTCCAGATGTAGCCTCACGAGAGCCGAATAAAGGGGAATAATCACATCTCTGGATCTACTGGCAATGCTCCTCCTAATGCAACCTAATATGCCATTAGCCTTCTTGGCTACAAGGGCACACTGTTGACTCATATCCAGCTTCTCATCCACTGTAATCCCCAGGTCCTTTTCTGCAGAACTACTTCTTAGCTGGTTGGTCCCCAGCCTGTAACAATGCTTGGGATTCTTCCATCCCAAGTGCAGGATTCTACACTTGTCCTTGTTGAACCTCATCAGATTTCTTGTGGCCCAATCCTCCAATTTGTCTAAGTCACTCTGGACCCTATCTCTGCCCTCAAGCGTATCTACCTCTCCCCCTAGCTTAGTGTCATCTACAAACTTGCTGAGGGTGCAATCCATCCCCTCATCTAGGTCATTAATAAAGATATTAAACAAAACCGGTCCTAGAACCAAACCTTGGGGCACTCCGCTAGAAACCGACCGCCATCCTGACATCGAGCCGTTGATCACTACCCGCTGGGCCCGGCTTTCTAGCCAGCTTTCTATCCATTTTACCGTCCATATATCCAATCCACATTTCCTTAACTTGCTGGCAAGAATATTGTGGGAGACCATTTCAAAAGCCTTGCTAAAGTCAAGGTATATCACATCCACTGACTTTCCCACGTCCACAGAGCCAGTTACCTCATCATAGAAGCTAATCAGATTGGTCAGGCATGACTTGCCCTTTGTGAATCCATGCTGACTATTGATCACTTTCCTCTTCCAAGTGCCTCAAAATGGATTCCTTAAGGATCCTTCCATGATTTTTCCAGGGACCGAGATAAGACGGACTGGCCTATAGTTCCCTGGATCATCCTTCTTCCCTTTTTTGAAGATGGGCACTACATTTGCCTTTTTCCAATCATCTGGGATTTCTCCCGATCTCCATGACTTTTCAAAGATAATGGCCAAAGGCTCCTCAATGACATTTGCCAACTCCCTCAGTACCCTCAGATGCATTAAGTCCAGACCCATGGATTTGTGTACGTTTAGCTTTTCTAAATAGTTCCTAACCTGTTCTTTACCCACCAAGAGCTGTCCATCTTCATGCCATCTTGCGTCACTTAGTGCATTAGTCTGGGAGCTGACCTTGTCCGTGAAGAGGCAAAGAAAGCATTGAGCACTTCAGCTTTCCCCATCATCTAGGTTACCTCCTTCATCCAGTAGGGCCCACACCTCTCTGATCACCTTCTTCTTGCTAACATGCCTGTATTAACCTTTCTTGTTATCCTTCACATCCTTTGCCAGTTGCAATTCCAATTGCGCTTTCGCGTTCCTGATAATCCCCCGACATTCTCGAGCTACACATTTATAGCTCTCCCTGGTCATTTGTTCAAGTTTCCACTTTTTGTAAGCTCCCTTTTTGTGCTTAAGTTCACCAAGGATTTCCCCTGTGTTCCAATCCGGACTCCTACCATGTTGGCTTCTCTTGCTATGCATCAGGATGGTTTCTTTCTGTGTCTTCAGTAAGGCTTCTTTAAAATACTGCCAGCTCTCCTGGACTCCTTTCCCCTTCAAGTTAGCAACCCAGGGGATTCTGCCCATCAGGTCTCTGAGGGAGTTAAAGTCCGCTTTTCTGAAGTCCAAGGTGTGTATTTTACTACTCTTTTCTTCCTTTGGTTAGGATCCTGAAATCTACCATCTCATGATCACTGCTTCCCAGGTTGTTACCCACTTCTGCTTCCCCTAGTAGTTCCTCCCTGTTTGTGAGCAGCAGGTTAAGCTGCGCATGGCCCCTGGTCGGTTCCTTCAGCACTTGTACCAAGAAGTTATTCCCAACATTCTCCAAAAACTTTCTGGATTGCCTGTGTACTGCCATATTGGTCTGCCAGCAGATGTCAGGGTGATTAAAGTCCCCCATGAGAACCAGGGCCTGTGATCTGGAAGTTTCTCTCAGTTGTCCGAAGAAAGCCGAGAAGCAAAGAAAAACAAACAACAACAAAAACCCCTCACTGATTGAGAAGGAGAAAGACACTCCCCGCATTCCTCTCGCACACCAGAGCTTAGGGGGCCCCAGGGTAGTAGATTTTGTGTGCTCCAGCCTTGTGGGGGAATGATGGGGAGCTGGAGCGTCAGCCTGGGCTCCCCAATGCTGGGGGGAGCCCTCAGCCTCAGGGGCCAGATGCAGATAAGTGGGGGCTGTATCCAGACTCCAGGCCTGAGGTTCCCTACCCCTGTCATAGAGTATACTAAGTTAGACAGGACCTGAATTTCTAATGCTTATGAAGCCAAGAGATTTGAGGCCTGTCTTTGTATATCTTGAAAGAGGGCACACAAGCTCAGTTAAAATAAAAGAAAACCCTACAGATCACTTGTAAAGTAAAAGATTTTGGAGCATTCCTAATACCTGAGCAAGCCAATTTCTAATAATTATGACAGTATCTCTTCTATTGTTAAACCGAAAGATAGTGGGGAATTTGAAATTGGGAGATAAATGTGTATAAAAAACGTACATGTTGAAAGTTAATTCTTAATTGATTGTGATCTCATAAAAGTGCCCAGACAAATATTTTCAATGCAGGTTAGCTTCCCTTTTTCCCTTTTTTTTTTTTTTTTTTTTTTTTTTTTTAAAGGAGTGGGGAAGGCCAGGAAAACACAAACATTACATGGGAATTTAGTTAACTTTGAGACATCATCCTGCTTGGGATACAAGCAGTGTTCCCTTTAAACTTTTTCCATTCATGTCCAGATATGCTACAGATGAGTAGAAAATAAGTTTTATGTGCACCAAGGCATATGCAAATGTGCACCACCAGTAGAACCCCCCGATCCGCCCAAAAAAACCCACTAGCTGTGGGCACTCTGCTAATCAGCTGGGCAGCATTTGAAACTCTCTCGAGTGGCCACCGAAGGGCCTTGCTCAGGGGTGGGAAATAATTTTTGACGGGGGGCCACTCCAAGATTTTGGAAAGTGGTTGAGGGCTGCACTCTTCCAGGATATTAATGGAGGAGATACGGAGTCTGGGATGGAGGTTGGGTACAGAAGGGAGATTGGGGTGCAGGAGGGAGCCTGGAGTCTGGAAGGGAGTTGGGGTGAAGCAGGCGGTTGTGACCTAGGGCAGGGGACTGGTGTGCAGGAGTTTGGGATGTGACCCATGGTAGGAGGGGATTGTGATTTGGGGCAGGAGATTGGGGTGCCAGATCTGGGAGGGAGTAGGGGTGTAAGAAGGGGGACAGAGGGTTTGGATATGTTGAGTGTGTGTGTGGGGGAGGGAGTTGAGGCAGGAAAGGGCTGTGGTGCCAGAAGCAGGCTGTGGCCAAGGGACTTACTTGCCAGCTGCCAAACTTGCCTGCCTGCCTGCAGAGCTTAACATTTTTGCCTGCCTGCCTGCCCGGCCATGTGCTTCATGAATAACTGAACCCAGGAGAGGGTATATGATTCTTCTTAGCTCCCAGTTACTCCAACAAGCAGCTCGCATTGGCTGGTTTCTGAGGGTGGGGGTGGGGAGGGCTCCTAAAACTTTTCCCCCTCCCCCCAATTTTAAAACAGAAATGGAGCCCTGCAGCTGCATTTCTGCATGGCACGTGGGGCTGTGGGGCAAGCTGGGGAGCCTGCCTGGAGCTCCCCTATTGCCTCCACGGGCTGCATCTGGCCCGTGGGCCACATTTTGCCCAGTCCTGGACTAGTTTATATATAACATTGGATGGAAGTGTATTGAGATTCCTGACCACAGTCAAGCTGAATGAAGAACACTCTGGCACTGTTCAGAATTTTATGGTTATTATTTATTTTAATTGTAAGGTTCCACCTCAGCAAAGCAAGCTTTTTTTTTTTTTTTTTTTTTTTTTTTTTTAAATGAGCCCACCAGGAGGCAAAGTGGTAGTTCCATGCTTATGGATGTCCATGAGCACCTCTGTACTCTCTGCAGAGGAAAAATGACCTGTTCTGGCTATCTGTGCTTTACTGCCTTTTGACATTAATTATTAAGGAAAGGCAGAATATACATTACAAATTTTCCCCCTTAAAACACACACAAACTTTTTTCCGTTTTTTAAAATTGCTGGTATGTTTTTTAAAATTTTCCTGACAATGACTTTATTACCAGTTTGAACCTGGGCTCAAACAGAAGCCTGTTGGTATTTGAGTCCTTTTCTATTTCCTTTAGTTCCATTTCAACAGTTCTGAATTCCCAGATATTAATTCATTGCCCTGCATGGCTGACTTCCAGTTGTTACTTGTGCCAGATGGAGAGGCTGCTACTGATTCTGATGGGTTAACCAGGGCACTGGATGAGGAAAAACTCCTCTTTTTCATTTAGTTGAGGTGCATTGGGCCAAAATTTATGTGCACCTAACACTGGGTACAGCGTATTAAGAGTTCCCCAGAAAATGCTTTGAAGTAAATGTTAATCTTGTTTAATCATGCCTTCATGCCTTCATGTACTAAGGATGACAAGAGATTTGTAGTCCTGTTTGTTTCACTACAATAACTGCCCCATTGAAGAAAGCTTTGGTTTATAGGAACAGAGTTTGAAGGAAGCCTGAAAAGCTTGTGCAAGAATCAGACTTAATACAAGGATCAAGAATTAATAGCACTGGGCACCTGCCAACATTTCGTGTAGTTCAGGCTTTTGGGTTTTCATTGTCAGATTGTGCTTCTCCTTTGACTATGGGCTGGCAGCTTCTGTGGCACAGTCGACCAGTCAAGAGCTGATGCTGATGGCTACAAAGTTGTTTGCTTTTTCTTTGTCTGCTTTCCTTGACTTGGATGCACACAGTCTTTTGCTGGCACATACTTTCCCAGGGAAAACAAAGCATTTGGTACCTTCTCATACTGAACGCAAGGTTGTGCTAAAATGATTGGATTTGATCAGGGAGTGATATTTTTACAGAAAGTTGCAGCAAAACCCATAGTTCAGAAAAGTAGCAAAACTGGATTTAAGCCTTTCCTAGAATTGGAAATACATTTTGCTAGCATCTTAATTTATTTTAAATGGTTTACTCTTTACTAATAATTGGCAATTTAATATAATAATTTAGTATCATGGAATACAAAAGGGCATGGTGCTTTTGCTTGACTACACTGTTGCAGTCTTCAATGTGATTCCTGTGGGCAGACTTGATGAAACGCAGGGGGGGAGGTTTGGACTGGCAGAGGACTGCCCATGCAGTTGGAACTGCAAGACCAATTGTGGGCTGAAGAACATCTTCACTGTCGTGAGTCAAACAGGCCTCATCTCTAGACAGTAATTATCTTAATCTTCATGCATGTAAACCCTCTGGTTACTTGGAAGAGAATAGTACGTACTTAGTTTTACAGTTCCATTATATTGGTAGGTATTGACCTCATGGACAATTGATCTCAGTGACCTTTGGTGATTGGCAAGTTACCTGTCACAACAGCAGTCATGTCGAGGGTGACTGTTCTACGTTCATCACAGTCTCCCTCTACTGCTTTACTGCTAGGCACAGTAAAGATACAGCATTAGGAGGGAGTTTGAGGCAAGAACCTAGCCTGTTTTCATTGTATCCTAAGTGCAGGGTGTGCTCAGTTTGTGTATGTAAAAACAAAATCCTGCTCTTTGTGGTAGAGTTCTGTTTTTTCTTTTATCCTTTTTGTCTTTTTATAGAGCAATACATCATTTTAATGTTATTACTTCCCCTTATAATGAAGACTGAAAACAGCTTTGTTATATAATGGGTAATGTAATGGCTGTACAGACACTAAATTACAGCCTGAAGAAAGCAATGAATTACTCATACACAAATAACTACATCACTAAAAGGATTTTTTTCAGTTTCTTTCTGAGTGTTTTGAACACCTGCCCATTTATATCTTCCCTCCTCCTTCACCCACCCCATTTCTGGTTCCGATGAGCAATTAAAGTAACTTAAAGTTAGATAGATGCTTTTCATGCACAGACATTAATTGTGTTACTATGAATTCACATCCTGTCCCCAGTTGCTCTTGTCCTCCTCAGGGTTCTAATTTAATTAGCAGTCCCATAGAATAATACTGTGTTCCTTCCTGCAGAATATTAAGTTTATATTTCTTTCTGCATGACATCAGGGATATTTCAGCACTGCACGATTTGTGCTTAAAATCCAAGTTTAAGGACCCTTTTCCTGAAATTACAATTGCTTGACTGAGAGAGCCAGTTCCAATCTGCCCGAAACAATGGCAGCTAGCAAAGTCTTCCACTGTTTAAATAGAGCAAATAAGCTGGACTTGCAGTTTTATGACTGTTCACTCACACATTGTGTGGCATGGACTATGTTCTCTTGGATTCTGCAGGGCTTTTCTAAATAGTAACCTTCATTTCTTTTTATAGTCATCCCATCTGTCAGGTTTACTGAGCAATGAAAGAAGGAATATAATTAACTTCTAAGAATTTGCTTTATTTTAGCCAGTGTAAAAAAAAATTCTATTTGAAAGAGGGCAGAAAAATACCCCTTAGTTCACCATAGCTGTGTGGCTTAGTAGTCTTAAGTGTCTAAGATCTTAAGCATTTAAGATTTTAAATGATCTTAAGACTGAGATTCTTTTGGAACACAAGTTCAGACCCTTGTAGTACTAACTCTGCCTTTCATCCTCTAGACTAGAGGCAGATAAACTGAGTTTATTAGGTATAGCTCTTTTTGAATGAAACTTTAATAAACAAGGCCCTGATCCTGAAAATGTTTGTGCACGTTCGTAAGTTTATGCATGATGAGTCATGTAAGCCAATGGATTCACTCGTGTACATAATGTTAACAATGTTCATGGGTTTTCAGTATCTGTGGCTGATTTTTTTTTCCCCATTCAACCCACTGCTATGTAGTATGTTATCTACTTTTGGCGGATTACGTGTTTGCCTCACTGATACTGTGTTTTACTTGTGCTGTAGATAGTTTGTGAAATGCTGAGCCTACAGGATTTAAGAGTCAAGGCCCTCTCCCAAATGTCCTTTTGAGGAAAAGCATAAACTATATTTGTCTCTTTTTAACATAAGCATTTGTTATTGAAAATCTTCTTACAAATACATTGAGAAACTTAATAACTGGCTGCCCAAGATGTGATACTTTTTCAAAGTAAGAGGATAAAATTGCAGTGATTGTCATTAAAAAGTCAATTTCAACTACTACCCCCTTTGGAATAAGAACTTTTCCACATAGGGCAAAAATACATTGGGGGTTTTGTGGCAGGCCTTATTTCACACGTATATGCAGTAAATTACAGCATTGTTAGAGAGGATTGTGGGTCAGTTGTTTCTGATACAATAACTGCAGTTATTCTGTGAATCTGAGCTTAGCCACTGTCTGGGAGGGAAGTGACAGGGCAGTGAAGTCATTTATTCTAGGTCACATAGACATTCAGTGGCAAGATTGACATCTCCTGACTATCAGTTGAGTGCCGGGATCCTGGACCACTCTGCAGAAGAACTATTTGGTATAAGCAGGGATTCAAAAAACTGGGTGCTCCTCCAGCTTTGTGAACAATCATTGATGAGCTGAGGAGTAATAGAGCTGAGGGATCTTGTCTGGGCCCCACATGTTTTGAATTGGAAGCATAATGGACTTTGTTATACTTGCTAAAAAGTGTGTGTTAATGCAGTGTTTGGGGAGAAACTATAAGTATTTAAGGGGTGCTTGCTGTCCATAACTTGGATGCCTCTAATTAGCTTTCTATCTTGTCATAAGAGGAGCATTATTAATGAGGTTCAGTGTTTCCTACTAAGGATAGCCCAGTTCTATCATCGTTGCTTTGCTAAGTGACCTAAATGAAAGCAGCATCTCTGACTTAAAATCCTTGTCACTGTTTTGCTATTCACCAAACAAATACTGTGCTATGGTCTTATCATTGCTGAATGATGTTTAATGCTGCTTAATTGTTGTAGGGCCAAGAAAACACTATATTTAAAAAATGCAAATATCCTGCCACTAAAGCATATGTGATGTTAAAAGAATTGATCATCACCCAGGTGATGATCCTGGCTCAGCGGCACTGAATGTTAAATAACCCTTTTCAAAAAATTAAAATTAAAATTAAAAAATGCAATGTTCCTCTCTGTGCAGGAGCTATGATGACCCTGTTGAGACCGAGATGGTTGATGAGACGATTCCTTATCTTCATGGTGGCTATGCAGCACCATTAGCACAGCCAGAAAGGGGGAGCATGGCCAGCATTGACCGCCTGGGGAAGCGTTCCCCCTCCATTGACAGCATCCGCAAAGACCCTAGGTGGCGGGACCCTGACCTCCCTGAAGTGATTGCCATGCTCAGCCACCCCATCGATCCAGTCAAGTCCAACGCAGCCGCATACTTGCAGCACCTGTGCTACGAGAACGATAAAATTAAAAAGGATGTGAGGCACCTCAAAGGGATTCCCATCTTGGTGGGTCTGCTAGATCACCCAAAGCCAGAGGTCCATCGCAAAGCTTGTGGGGCTCTCAGAAACATCTCCTATGGGAAGGATAATGAGAACAAGGTAGCTATAAGGAACTGTGATGGGATCCCGGCATTGATCAGGTTGTTGAGGAAGACAAACGACATGGAAGTCAGAGAGCTCATTACAGGTCAGTGTCGGTATTTTTCAGGTGAAGACTTTATCAGGTTCCGGAGCAAGAATTTTTGAAGGTGTCAGAATTGTCTTAAAGAATGGTTACCATTTGTCTAAGGCAGGCCTGGGCAAAATATTCTCCGTGGGCTGGATCTGACCCACCAAGCCGCCAGATCCAACCTACGGACGCAATCTCCCTGCTTGCTCCTCCATATGCTGCTGATAAAAGCAGTCATTGCCGGGTTCTGTCTGAACAGCTGTGAGCCTGGGGAAGGGAAGAAAGACTTCATGCACTGCTTCTGCCCCCAGCACAATCCCATTGGCCGGTTTCTGGTTCAAAAACCACATGACCCCTGCCGCCAGTGTGGAGCAGAGCACACAGAGTTGGCTTTAGAAGGCTGCTGGCTGGGAGCCAAGCAGGTAAATCTCCCAGACAGAGCCTGCCTTTGGTACCCCAACCCTTTGCCCTGCTACCCCACATAACCCATGTGCTCTGTTCCACTCCTGCCCCCGTATCCCCTCCCAGATCCTGCACCCCAATACTAGGTCACAACCCAAACCCTCTTCCCCCACCACCTGCATCCATATCCCTCCCAGTTCCTACAAACCAATCCCCTGCCCTAGGTGACAACCCAAACCCCTACACCCCAGTCTCCTGTCCCAAGTCACAACCCTCTCCTGCCCTAGGTCACAGCCCAAACCCCTCCAACCCTTCCTGTACCCTAGTCCCCTTCCCTAGGTCACAATCCCCTCTTGCCCAAGGTTGCAACCCAAACCCCCACACCCTAGTCCCCTAACGCAGGTCACAACTGCCTCCTTTATCCAAACTCCTTCCAGACCCCACACCCTCTCCTGCACCCCAGTTCCTTATTGCAAGCTCCCTTCTGCACCCAACCTCCATGCCAAACCCTGCACCTCCTCCATTAATATCGAAGGGTGAAGCCCTTGACCACTCTCCAAATTCTTAGAGTGGTCTCTGTCAAAAATTATTCCCCACCCCTTGTCTAAGGGCATGTCTGTGGGATGAGTTAGTGTGCAGCACGCAGGGGTGTAAATCTACAGCAGGCTGTGCCCTGTCTGAGTACACTAGGGAACTCTTTCCGCCATAGAAGTCTGTTTGTTGAGTGCCTCCAGCTTTCGTGCCCTCCACACTGCTACAGTGAAGACAAGCCGGAAGAGTGCCATATCTATGTAGCAGATCAGGTTACTTCATTCCAGCAAGCCTAGCTGGAATGAGAGTAACAACACTTGAGCTACATAGAGTGATTCGATTGGCAGCAGAGTGAGTTGCATCTCAAAAACGTTACTAGTTACCGCATCAGGAGCCCCAAGAGCACTACTTAACTCAAATGAGAGATTTGTGTGTGTATCTGGTGGTCACGTATGGGCAAAAATTTGAGTTGTATACTGTGAAGCCATGACCTTAGAAGTCTGGTGCTGGGAGAGATCGGCTGCATTAAGTGTTTCATAGTATAGTTGCATGCACCTATCTGGGAAAAAATAAGGTGTTGTGTGGTGTGAGATTGTGCGGGTAAAGCTAAACGTTGGAAAATGTCCAGATTGATAGGCTCCGGGGCTGCTGCTCAGATTTGGGAAGGAGAATGTTCATTATGATACCAGGAAAGAGGTACAGTAGACTTCTGATAATCCGGAACCTATGGGACCTAGGTGGTGCCGGATTATCAGATATGCCGGACTATCAGGAGGTACTATAAAATGGTTATATATATATACTGTATACATTATATACTGTATATAAAGTGTTCTTAACCTTTTTGTGTACATACTGTATACAGTATACTGTAAGTTTTAGTTTTTAAGCCTTTTTACCCTTTTGCTTAGTTCAGCTGCTGCGCTGTTACCTTGTGACTCATTTTTGCAAGCTCACTCACTAGGCTCTTGCCATTTTGATGCCGGACTATCAGGAGTGCCGGACTATTGGATGCCGGACTATTGGAGTTTTACTGTACTAGTCTTTTTAAAAAGTGCTAGTATATACTTCAGTGATTTTTTTTTTCAATTATTTGTGTCACCATTATTCAACTGGCTCTTATTTAAACTTAGCCTTGGACATGCTCCAAAATGAGTTCTGAATTACATGCCACGTTAAGCCATTGAGTTACATATGTGGAGGGGGTGGGAAAGCTTGTCAACAACTCTTTCCATTGTTTAGACTACTTCTTCTTCAGCCTCCCGTAACTCAAAAGCAGTAATATAGATGTTTCTCCCTCTTTGGAGAGTCAAGGTGCGGGAGAAGGAGAAATGACAATTAGATGGAGAGCAGATGGGGGATTTTATGCCAAAAATACTTTTTCAGAAACTTCTAAGCATGTGAAAATAGGCCTGTATGACTGAAATGTTTAACTACCTCATCTGTATTGGGAACCGCCAAGCAAATTCAATTGTAGATGTGGCATAATACATTGGAGGAAAACATGATGATGGTACAATCACCTCAGAATGCCTTGTGGCAACTCCAGGTTTTTTTTTAATCAATCGTCATCCTTTAAGAAGGATATTGGTACTGAGATGTTGGTTGTTCCTCAAGTGTTGTTTATTCAGAAAGCTGGGCCTAAGCATGCAGCTCACAAAGTAGATTCCCTCCTTTCCCCCTAGTCCTTCTCCATGGAGTTAGGAAAGTATATTTGAGTCAGTGTGATGGCTGACTTTGTATTAAAAAAATTGGATAAACAGAATGTGTTTATCTGCATTTTCAGTTTGTTCAAAACTCATTTCCAGAGCACTGCCAAGGAATAAATTTATTTAGTCAGATTAAAAAAATGAAAAGCTAGTCTATAATTTACACTGTAGGAACATCATTATATTGTTAAGTGATGATCAATCATCTCAGACATGGTGAAAACAAACGAGTTTGCCCCCTTTCCCTCTGAATGGTGTTTGCTTTGAATCCAGACTGATGAATTAATTTTACAATGAAAGTATGTTGTATTTGATCCTACCTCAGCAGTAAAATGAGTAATGTTGCTCTGTAGCCTTAGGTAGGTATAGCTCCTACTTGCTATTTTAAGCTGTTTTTCCTATGCTGAGAAACCCTATGAATGCTAAAGCTGTTAACCTAACAGATGTCCAACAGCCTAGTATGATTCTTTAATTTCCATCTATGCAGGAGTGCATTTAATTCTGCTCTTACAGCAATAGTGTCAGAACAGCGTTGTAAACATTCAGTGCTTAGGGGAACAGTGTTCCAACCACATTTGTGTGGGCTGAAGCTGGTGGAATCGCAGCTGATACTCAAGATTCAGCTGAGAGTGAACTGCCCACACACAAAAAGAATTCCAAAGGACAAGACCAGGGAGAAATAGGAGTCAAGTCTTTATCATAATACAAGAGGAGAATTCAGCCAATGCTACTGCAGAAGGACTGTACACTAAGCAATGTTCCACGTACTGGTTACAAAGTCAGCTTATCATCATGAGAACACCAAAACTGTATCAGGATACTTTCCCACTGCATTGGATCAGCGCATCTGTTTGCCATGAATGTGTTTTATTCCACCTGGAGTGAAACCTTTGGGAACTTTTGCCGCCATGCAGAAGTGTGTTCAGATGGAGATGGAGGTAAAGAAGAATGAGCTTGATTGCTCCTTTTAAAAGGCTGAAGCTTCAAGCCAGTTGTTACATGTTATGTAGACTGATTTTTTTGAAATGTGATTGATGGTTGCTGTTCAGGTCTGAGTTGTGGCCAACCATTAACTGTCCCTGCTGCAGAGCACCTCCCCTTATCTACTAATCGTGTAGCCTAATACCTACTCCTTTACATCATTAGCATGGGCTCTCAGAGTCTCCCCACTTGCCAGGTTTCAGAGTCCAGCCTGAATCTGAACAGCTAAATTGCTACTGCTGTTTTTAGTCCTACAACACAAGCTGACCTGAGCAATGAGACCGTTCCCAGAGCTGGCACGAGTCAGGGACTGAGCAGTCCTGGCTTGAGCCAGCTCTGGGCCTGCTGTGGCTCTGCATTCTAAATGTAAGAACTGCCCAACTCTTACTGCTATATTTTAAAGGCAAAGCTGCAGCGGGTTAGGTCTGGGACCTGGGTCAAGCCAGAACCAAACAGTCCTAGCTCGTGCTGGGTCTGGAATGCTGTGCCTCTGCCTCTTTAAATGTAGTAAGAGCTGCCTGTCTCTTAGTATATTTAAAATGCAGAGCCGCAGCAGTCCCAGACTCGGTCCTAGCTCGTGTCAGGGTGTAGCAGCCCGTTTGTGGCTGATTTGTGGCAACCTCCCCTCCACCCACCCCCAGTGCTGATAGTGGCAGCAGCCGGGGGGCAGGCAGCATTGTGGAGATGGTGCTGTGGGGAACCAACTTTTAAGCTGGCTTTCCCCGGCATCTGCTCCTGTTTCTCCTCTCCTCCTGCCCCCTCCCTCTCCTCCCCTCCCCCCCCCCGCTGCCTCTGATACAGAGGCACAAAGGAGGGGGAGGAGAAAGGGAGTAGTCAAATCCCGAACATTTACCCTGCTACTTTTTGCCCCACAATGCCAGCTCTATGACACAAGTCATTTGATCCTGGCAGCGATACTCACTGCCAGGGTGAAGGCAGGTTGCTGGGTGAACGTACTCACAGTGTCACCCAGCAGTTTACAGACGTGTTTCCATACATATTCTGATCTCACTACTGCTAGGCTAGATAAGTCTGTGTAACTTTTCCTTTCTAGTGGGATCACCCTCTTCAGAACCGAAAGCCTCTTGTTGCTTGGGCATCTTAGCTCTTTTACCAGAAGTTGTGTGTATATCTGAGAATGACATTAGAACATGATGGCCTTCAGTGCACACCAAACATTTTAAAAGTACCTTTCAGTTCCCAAAGATACAGTCAGGGTGTATCTTCTCTCGTCTTTAAAAAAAAAAAAAAAAAAAAAATCTAGGGTTGCATAAACCACCTGCACTTATTGCATTGTGAAAATCTCAGTTTGTTAAAGCTTTCAAAGCTATGCCATGAATTGAGCTACAATCAGCAATGCTACTCTTGAGGATCTCTTCCTTGAATCAGGCCACTGTTATCCTTTTTGGGACTGTGCAGAGCTACCCATTCAATGAATCATTTTCTCACTTCACAAACGAAGAGAACTGAGAGCTGAGCTGATAAAGAGAGAAATCTGTTCTGATTGGGAAAGTTGCAAAGGTTTTTATCTTGAATGATAAGGTTTGGTGTGGAACAAATGTTCCCATCAGATATGCAAGACAGGAATTCTATTACACTCTTTTGACAAGCAATCAGAAGTTAGTAGCTTTAATGAATTTTTCATTCTTTGTGTGTTCATTGAAATGTAATTTTGTTGTTTAATGACACTGCATGATATTTTAAGTGATGCAGAACATTATTCTCCTGACACTCTGTATTGGCAAATTGGGTTTAATTGAAAAATGATTGACCTTATATGTTCTAAGGAAAAAATCTTTGATCTAATAATGTTCAATGAAGAAACTTGCAGATTGATGCAGCCAATCAGAATCCATTCTTGTGAGCATTAATGTATGTAAAAAGCCTGGCAGCTAATGATAAAATCATAGGGTTGGAAGAGACCTCAGGAGATCAAGCCCAACCCCCTACCCAAAGCAGTATCAACCCCAACTAAATCATACTAGCCAGAGCTTTGTCAAGCTGGGACTTAAAAAACCTCTAGGAATGGAGATTCCACCACTTCCCTAGGTAACCCATTCCAGCACTTCACCACCCTTCTAGTGAAATAGTTTTTCCTAATATCCAACCTAGATCTCCCCCACTACAACTTGAGACCATTGCTCTTCCTTCTGTCATCTGTCACCACTGAGAACAGCTTCTTTCCATCCTCTTTGAAACCTCCCTTCAGGAAGATGGAGGATGCTATCAAATCTCCCACTCACTCTTCTCTTCTGTAGACTAAATGAGCACAAATCCCTCAGCCTCTCTTCATAAATCTTGTGCTTCACCCCCTAATTATTTTCGTTGCCCTCCACTGGACTTTTCACAATGCGTCCACATCTTTTCTGTAATGGGAGGCCCAGAATCAGACACAATACTCCAGATGTGTCCTCACCAGAGCCGAATAAAGGGGAATAATCACTTCTCTAGATCTGCTAGCAATGCTCCTCCTAATGCACGCTAATATGCCATTAGCTTTCTTGGCTACAAGGGCACACTGTTTACTCATATCCAGCTTCTCATCCACTGTTATCCCCACGTCCTTTTCTGCTGAACTGCTGCTTAGCCAGTTGGTCCCCAGGGTATAACAGTGTTTGGGATTCTTCTGTCTCAAGTTCAGGACTCTTTACTTCTCTGTGTTGAACCTCATCAGATTTCTTTTAGACTAATCCTCCAATTTGTCTAGGTCACTCTGGACCCTATTCCTACCCTCCAGTGTATTGACCTTTCCCCCAGCTTAGTGTCATCTGCAAACTTGCTGAGGATGCAATCCATCCCCTCATTCAAGTCATTAATAAAGATGATGAACTTATTCAACTTATTCATAAATGATCTGGAGAAAGAGGTAAACCGTGAGGTGGCAAAGTTTGCAGATGATACTAATCTGCTCAAGGTAGTTAAGACCAAAGCAGATTGTGAAGAACTTCAAAAAGATCTCACATAAATCCATGGCACGCCCACATCTTGAATAATGCGTACAGATGTGGTCTCCTCATCTCAAAAACGATATACTGGCATTAGAAAAGGTTCAGAGAAGGGCAACTAAAATGATTAGTGGTTTGGAACAGGTTCCATATAAGGAAAGATTAAAGAGACTGGGACTTTTCAGCTTGGAAAAGAGGAGACTAAGGGGATATGATAGAGGTCTATAAATTCATGAGTGATGTGAAGATAGTGAATAAGGAAAAGTTATTTACTTGTTCCCATAATATAAGAACTAGGGGCCACCAAATGAAACTAATGGGCAGCAGGTTTAAAACAAATAAAAGGAAATTCTTCTTCACACAGCGCATAGTCAGTCTGTGGAACTTCTTGCCTGAGGAGGCTGTGAAGGGTAGGACTATAATAGGGTTTAAAAGAGAACTAGATAAATTCATGGAGGTTAAATCCATAAATGGCTATTAGCCAGTATGGGTAAGGAATGGTGTCCCTAGCCTCTGTTTGTCAGAGGGTGGAGATGGATGTCAGGAGAGAGATCGCTTGATCATTACCTGTTCGATTCACTCCCTCTGGGACACCTGGCATTGGTCACTGTTGGCAGACAGGGTACTGGGCTGGATGGACCTTTGGTCTGACCCAGTATGGCCTTTCTTATGTTATGTTCTTATGAACAAAACTGGCCCTAGAACTGATCCTTGGGGCACTCCACTTGATACCAACCACCAGCCAGACATTGAGCCATTGATCACCACCCGTTGGGCCCAACAATCTAGCCAACTTTCTATCCACCTTACAGTTCATTTATCCAATCCGTACTTCCTTACTTGCTAGCAAGAATACTGTGGGAGACCATATGAAAAGCTTTGCTAAAGTCAAAGTATATCACATCCACCACCTTCCCCTTCTCCACAAAGCCAGTTACCTTGTCATAGAAGGCAATCAGGTTGGTCAGGCGAGACTTGCCCTTGGTGAATCCATGTTAACTATTCCTGATCACTTTCCTCTCTTTTCCTAGCGCTTCAGAACAGATTCCTTGAGGAACCTCTCCATGATTTTTCTGGGAACAGAGGTGAGGCTGACCTGTCTATAGCTCCCTGGATTGTCCTCTCCCCCCCCCCTTTTTAAAAGATGGTTAAAGATGAGCACTTAATTTGCTTTTTTCCAATCATCTGGGACCTCTCCCAGTCACCACAAGTTTTCAAAGATAATGGCTACCTCTCTCAGCACCCTCAGATGCATTAGATCCAGCCCCATGGATTTGTGTATATCCAACTTTTCTAAATACTACTTAATCTGTGATTTCTCCACTGAAGGCTGCCCACCTCTTTCCCATACTATGTTTTCTAGTGCAAGTAGTCTGAGAGCTGACTTCGTGAAGACAGAGGCAAAGAAAGCATTGAGTACTTCAGCTTTTCCCACATCATCTGTCACTAGGTTACCTCCCTCATCCAGTAAGGGCCCCACACTCTCTCTGATTGACCACCCTCTTATTGCTAACATTCCTGTAGAAAATGTTCTTGTTTTCCTTCACATCCCTTGCTGGCGTCAATTCCAATTGCGCTTTGGCCTTCCTGATTACACCCCTGCATGCTCAAGGAATATATTTATATTCCTCTCTAGTCATCTGTCCAAGTTTGCGCTTCTTGTAAGCTTCCTTTTTGAGTGTAAGCTCTCCAGAGATTTCACTGTTAAGCCAAGCTAATCACCTACCATGTTTGCTTTTCTTACTACACATCAGGGTGGTTGGTTCCTGTGCCTTCAAGAAGGTTTCTTTAAATACTGCCAGCTCTCCTAGACTCCTTTCCCCTTCATGTTAGCATCCCAGGGGATCCTGTCCATCCGTTCCCTAAGAGAGTCAAAGTCTGCTTTTCTGAAGTGCAGGGTCTGTATTTTGCTGCTGTCCTTTCTTCCTTTGATCAGGATTCTGAAATCGACCATCTAATGATCACTGCTTCCCAGGTATATGCTAATAAGAATTCATTTCAGTGGCGTTAACTCCTCTTGGAAGTCCACTAATATGATCATCATATCTACTAATTGCAAGTGATTTTATTTCTTTTTTCTGTTGGGGAATCTGTCAAAAGAATATGTATTTCATGGTGCACACTGTAACCTAGTTAATTTAATTTATCTTGGGGTCCTCTGCTTTACCACTTTCACTTGAGATTTTTTATTTTAAAAAGAGGCTGCTTATATAATACATCTCAGACAGATGACTGCAAAATCAACTTACATCAAGAGCACTCCGTGAATATATGCAGTTTATTTTAGATAATAAATCATTCAGTGTACTGCATAGATGAAAGAGTAAATAGGTTCTTGGTTTGTTTTAATTTAACAGTAACATTGGATTCTGCAACTAAGCAGAGCAAGAAAGCAGATTCTGTTTGGATTTCAAAAGATGTTAACATGTCTCTATTTGACGCATTTTCTTTAAATCTGCCTATCATAGACAGCCACTGGAAGATGGCACCCATAGCATTTGGAATATGTCTTGATTGCCTTTATATGCTATAGAATGGGGATTTACAAAAACAACTACCACTTCTGCTTCCTTTTCTACAGTCTTTTATCACTCAAACTACTTTCAAAAGAAAATCTTGATGCTCCTGCTAGGTGTGATATCTTTGGGAAAAGATTCAGTGTAAAACCTAAATACATGTATATTCAAGCTGTCTCCTTCAAATGAAAGAAAAAATGGTTAAGATTATCTTCATCAATGCAATAGGATTTTTTTTTTAATTCTAAAATATATGCAAACCACTGATCAATGCTGAAAGGCAATTTTTTTTGGTAAATATTTCCCATGTTTTTATCAATGAATTTGACTTGCTGTTACTGTTTTAATGGGCATGATTTATCTTTAGGGTAATTTTGATTAAAAACGTCTGTCAATTTATCAAACTAACAATGTATTCAGTTTATTAGATATGTTAATTGTGCAGTGAATAATTTTTAAGGCAGAGGTCAAATTATGGTTGAGTTTAATGTTTGTCACGGTTTTTTCCCTGGGGTTTATGTACAGCTTAAAAATATTGTTAAAGATTAACGTCATGTTGCAATGGTGTCACCATAAGAACCTCTTCCTGAGCTTGGTTCCCCCAAGACACTGGGAGGATGCTGAGATGTAACGTTCAGTTGTGAACTCCAGCCAGGCCCGTCACGCTGCAGGCTTATAGTTCATTGATGCAGCATCCTTTGGTGGATCAGAAAAGGGTGCATCTTATGAGAGAAATGGTAACCATAGCTACATCTGTGTGTACAAAAGGGATGGAGGAACTGGGTGGGGGGGAGGGTAAAGTTCTTTTTGCTGTCAAGTTGTGGTGCAGCCCTTACAAGGAGCACTTGTTTGGCTCCCCAAGAGGCCATTTATTTTTAAGGTCTTGTTAGAGTTTACAGGCAACATTGCTTTAGCAACTTTGGGTGAAAGTGTCCATGAGTACTTCCGGTGTGAGTGAAGTTGTTCACATATTATATGTTTGCTGGACTGGACTTTCTTTTTGTGGTCATTCAAGCTGCACAATGCAGATGTGATTCACTTGAATCCACATTGGATTTAGTCTGTTCAGAATAGCTACCAGTTGTGGTTCCATCTAAGCAGAGCAACTGTGCGGCCGCACACAAAAAAATTTTAGGCCCGCCCACCTTATTTGCAGAGCTGCACAACAGCATTCACCACCGCTCACGTTCCTGCTAGAATGGAAGGTGAGGGATGGCTGTGGCAGCCTGGTTGGTTCTGGCCGGGCTGCGTGACAGAGGGCAGCTGCCCTGGCCCCCTTTGTTCCTGCTGAAGCCAGGGCGCAGGGCCATGGCGACTGCTTCCATTGCTTTGGGGAGAGCCACGGCTGCTTAATGGGGGGCGGCTGCTCCCGCTGCCTTGGGGGTACGGATGTTAAATATCGGTTAATTGAATAGTCGAGTAACCATGAATTCTTATCGGTTTGTCGATTAGTCCCTGGGGGGTGGGGCCGACAGCAGTATAAGGTGCCAGATGGGAGCTAATCTGTGAGGGGAGTCAGTTTAAAAACCAGCTTCTCTTGCGGACCAGCTGCTTGTCACCCTGTGCTGCTGCCTCTGATAAAGAGGCAGCAGTGCGGGGTGGCAGCAGCCCCTGTCTGGGGAGCAGGTCCTAAGCTCCCAGACCCTGAGTGAACTGGAACTTAGCTGGGCTGCCTGCCCGCCCAGCTCCTAATACACTTTAAATGCAGAGTCATAGCTGGGGTAAGTCCTGGACCCAGCGTGAACCAGAACTGAGCTGAGCTGTTGGCCAGCCTGCTAAAAAATGTACTGGGGGGAGGGGGGAAATGCATGTAGTCTATAGCATTAATCTATAAGCTTTTTGCTTATTGGTTAACCGACTACACTATTACATCCCTACTTTGGGGGCACCCAAGTCCGCTTGGCAGGGGACAGCTGTTCCTGCTGCTTTGGGAATGGCCAGGGCCGCCTGGGCAAGGGGCGGAGGTGCTCTTACTGCTTTGGGAACTTCCTTGGCCATCAGCTCATGATCTTCTCCAATGGCATGGACAGCTAATGAAAGGGAAGTTCTGCCCTGACAATGGGATATACAATTTGTAAAAACAATAATGCCGCCCAAGTACTGATTTTTCACTGTGATGAGGTAACTCGACTACAGACGTGGTAGGATGATGAGGAAGGACCCATATTAACAACGTTAATGTAATTCTTTGGGGAAATTCTCGTTCACTCGCACTCCTCTCTGAAGATCAGACTTGATAATAGGCTGTATTAACCTTCAAAAACCTAACATGTCCTGAGTTTTGGATTTTAATTTCTGACCCTCAGTGCTGATATGGATGCAAGTGAAATCCAAAGTCTGGGTCCAATTACAACTGGCTGCTGATTGCTCCCTAGGGATACTTGACCATGTCTGTAGCGCAGGGGTGGGCAAAAGGGTCTCCGTGGGCCAGATCTGGCCCTCCAAGCGGGTGAATCCATCCCGCGGAGGCCCTGCTGCTCCCCTACCCGCAGGCCAATTAAGCCCTGAGGGTGGGGGAGCGCATGAAGCCTTTTCTGCACTGCCCCCGCCTCTGCGCTTCCCTGCCCGTAATTGGTCTGGGGGCGGGGGAGTGTGCAAAGCCTCCTCCTGCCCTGCCAGGAGCACATGGCGCTGTGAAGCGCCTTGCGCAGCTTGCAGGGCGGGGGATGGGGAAAGAGCGGAGGAGGCTTTGCATGCTCCCCTGCCCTCAGGCTAATCAGGGTTGGGGGAGCTGTGTGAAGTTTCCTTTGCCCTGCTCTGGCCCTGCAAGGAGCCCGTGGCACTTCTAAGTGCCACGTGCTCGTCGCAGGGCGGGAGGAGGCTTCCTGCGCTCCCCCATGCCTGGGCCCCGATTGCCTTGGGGTTGGGGGAGCGTGCCAAGCCTGGGGCCGGGGGAACATAGGAAGCCTCCTCCTGACCTAAGAGGAGCATGTGGCACTTTGAAGTGCTGCAGGCTCCTCACAGCGCTGGGGCAGGGCGAAGGAAGCTTCACACAGCTCCCCTGCCCCCAGGCCCAAATTTTTGAAGTGGCCCCCGGGAAAAAATTACTGCCCACCTCTGCTATAGCATTAGTGTTAACCATGAGTTGTCCCAATAATACCAATAGGTTTCACTACTCGTGCTTAAAGTTAAACTTTGGGGCTTTTCTGGGTGGATAATTTAAACGTCAACTATAAGGCAAAGAAATGGAAAGAGTGGCTAGTGGTCTTTCTGGTTTGTATTCTGACTGCAACTTTTACCTTAAGTGAATTGAATTTGATCTTTGCTTAGACCTTGGCTTCCTAAATATTCTGTTGATCTTTATAATAAAAAATCTTGCCATGTTATGCACAATGCTGTGCAATTTAATACTTGTTAGTAACTGGTTCATGCCACTGTGGCACACTTCTGAACAAACACACATGACCTCACTATTAGTGCACAAGACAAAACTCACTCTGTTCATGGATGGAAAATCTTAGAGAGAACACTGCTACCAGTAACTGGCAGCATAGATCAGATGAAATGTATAGAGTAGATCCTTGTTTTACATACCTAGTGCGTATTAAAATCTGTACACAGATGTCTTCAAGATGTTACCCAAGCACTCGAGAATTTTGCTAAATCCTCTAATATTAGGATTGCTGGCTTTCCTTTAGAAGGGGTTAAATTTTTTGATAAGTTTTTTGTTCTATGTCGAATTCTGTTGCTACATTGGGACTATCCTGTCATAATTCCAAGCACCCTTGGGACCTGAGCAGTCCCAGATCAGGGATTTTGCCGGACGTAGGGAGGTCATTTCTGGCCCACCTGCCACCAGCCCTACCTCCAGACCTGGCCCAACCATTGGCTAGCACCTGCTTCTGGCCCTAGTGCCGGGCAGCCCTGCTGCAGAACACTGGGCTCCTACACACAGGGCTCCCAGCCACCAGTCCTCCACCAGGACTGTCTGGTTCTAGAACATCCGTGGTCTGTTGCTGGACCAGAAAGTTCAACCTGTATTAAGAAGAACATTTCTTTTTTGGACTTTTAAAATGTTTCCCTAGTTGATTCATTACTTGAGATTAGAAATGAAAGTATTTACTCAACCAGCATTGTAATGTAATGGTCAGTTGTCTGGGGCAGGAGAAGAGAGGCAACATCCTGCTTCAGACGAAGAAAGTTGCACGAATCTCTAACAATGAAACCACTCAAACATGAAGGGCATAATACTTGGTTCAGAATGAGACTATGGCCTACCAAGCTTATGTATTGGCCCTTTCCAAGCTCAGAATGAAGTTCTGCCCATGAGACCAGTGACAGTACCCTGCTGCATTCCGATGGGCCAAGTACCCAGAAAGTTGTTTGGCCTTCTGCATTGCTGGACTTCACCTTGTCTCCTGATTTGTGTTTTTTTTTTTTTATTCTAGCTTGACTAAGAACTCTTCTCCTGCCTCCCGATTTTAGCTCGGTACTTACTGCCTCTGATCTGTGGTCTTTAACCCCAGCTTGACTCTTGGTTACAGGACCTGGCCTTGTGATTTCTGCAGCTCCTTCCTGGTGAATCCCATCCCTGGTGGGCAGCAGCCCTAAACCTATCTGTGACCATTAGGCCAAACCTCCTACTTTCCAATCCCTTTGTATAGTTTTTTCCTCAACCCCCATCAAGATAAAAGTTGACTTAGACCCTGAAACAAACGAGGGTTTATGTTCCTTATGTATTTTATTTTGCATACTACAATAGTGAATATTCTTATTTTCACATAGATCATGTAGCACGGATATAGCAAAGCACTTAATTAAGCACATTTGTATTCTAAGCACATTGGTAATTCCGTTGAAGTCAGTGGGACTGTTCATGTGTTTTGCTGGTTCCTGAGTAAAGAAAGGATAATTTGGTAAATCACAGAGTTTGATGTGATTCTGATAACTTATTGAACACTTCTGTATTACCTGATTATAAATATTTATATTGATTATGTAGTTGGCTTTGCTTTCTTTATAGTATATCTGTGTAAGCTGAAATAAAAGAAAATTAGTAAATGCTTTTTTTTTTCAGAACTAAGGTGATTTTGAAATTCTATTTTGCTCTCTCACTTTCCTTTTTTTTCTTAACTACTAAGGTGTTTAGTAGATTCTGTGATAATGAGCATGTTTAATTTCTAAATTGGTAACAATGAAAAGCTAATTTACACTTGTAATTTATCTTACTTAAATGCTAAATAAAATAATTTCTAAAAAGCTCACAGATCTTATATCGTGCTATCTGTGTGCAGTAAGTGAAATTGCCAAGTAAATAACATTAACATATAAACTCACAAAGAGATTAAAGTAAAGAAAGATGGGTGTTAACATCTGAGGTAAATTCTTTTGTTAACTACTGGATTTGTTTAATTATTAATGTGTTCAATTCAATCTAAACAGATGCCTGGGTTGAATAGGAGGCCTCATAAACTCTGAGTTCTGTTAGTTGTCAGTCTTCTGGATTATAATTGCCACACTCTGATAGCAGAGATAAAATTCCCTTTCCAACCTGATATCTAACGTGCCCCTATGTGGGTCACACTCTGTTAAAATAGGATAAATGACATTTGGCATCTATTACTTGTTGCAGTGAAAACTTGAGCGTTAAGCATTAGTTCCAACCTATATTAGGAAGGATTCAGTATCACAACTTTATTTATCTCTTTACAGACCGTTGTAGAGCCCTTGGTCCTCCTTTCACGTACACCAGGTTTGCATTGGTAGAACTCTGACTTCATTGGTATTACTCCCGATTAACACCACTATAACTGGGCGTAATTGGGATCAGTGAGTCAATATCTGGTAGATAGTTTTAAAAGGCTTTTGAGAGAGGAAATTGGGAGTAGGTAAATGGAAGGCATTGTAACCTTGAAACTTGGGAAGATTGGTATATGACTGAAACAAAAATCCATACGTGACCATGCAGTGTTCTTATGTGATTTCTTTTTTTAAACATAGTGCTAAAGACAAATACTGCAATGTAGGCTGATAGAAGGCAAAAATATGTAGAACTAATGATGCACATTGGACTAATATTAATGGTACATATTATGTAGGAGAGAGTCTCTGGATATTTAGGAAAGTTCCAGTTAGGGATGTGAAATGTTAACGGGTAATGCTTAAAAGTTCTGATTAACAGTAATGGGTGGGGTCTGGAGCTACTCTCTGCTTGCTATGGGCAGGGGACTGTTCCAGCCCCACAGTGGCCTGCTGCTTACAGGGGCTGCTCTCATCCTGAGCAGCCTCTGTCCCCGGCGGGCCTGAGTGCCCGCCCAGCAGGTGGGGCCGGGGGGTTGGCGAAGGGCAGGTGCTCCATGGGCTGAGGGCTGCTCCAGCCGGACTGAACGCTCTTCAACCTGGGTCCTGCTTAATCAATGTAATGTCTAACCGGTTAACTAATTAACTGTGTTTTTACATCCCCTAAATTCTATCTTTTTTTTTTTCCTTTCAGTTGCTGCAAAAATCTCCTTTATTCTCATATATTTCAGTGGCGATGGAAGCTGTGTACCCATTTATCTTATCAGATACACTTATTTATAGTTTTAAAATGTTACCAAGTAGGAATAACAAATTCTGTACCTATGAAATAAAGATTCTATTTTAGTTCCAACTCAATAAGGGAATAGCCTCTGTAAAACTGAAATTTGGAAGTATACATGTACTTCTGCATTAGTTTGCGTGGCAACTTCTGGAGTATGGGAAGTTTTAGCAAAATCTTTCTTGTTAGATTTCAGCTTTGTCCTTTGGTTTGGAGATGTGATTCTGTTGAAAGCATGAGATGAACAGAAGTAGGATTTTGTTTGCCATTCTTTAATTCATCAGCTTTGTGAATGCTATATTTCTTCCCTCAACCAGTAGAAAGACTGATGTTTACAAAAATTATACTTCACTCTCTGATTTCAAAGAAAAGTCTAAATTATTTCTTTTTTTTTTAAAGTAAATCTAAAATCCATTTCTTAATCACTCTGTTTTAAGTTAAAATAACTGGTGTCTAAATGTTTGCCTTGTACAGTGTTAAATATTTCCATGAGCTGTTTTCAAGAGCTGGTCTACTCGTTGAAGTTCTGCCATTTTCTGCTGGAACTGTGCCAGCATAGATAAACACATCCTCCTTCCCCCACCCTCCGAGTGTAGATGCTGTTATAAAAGTGTCAAAGTGCTTAAGCTGATGCAGTTTATTCCAGTTCAGGGGCTGAAATGAGTACTTATGCCAGTATAGCTCATATATTGGTATACCAGTATTAAGAAGAGTTTTTACCAACATTGTTGTTGGTTAAAAAAAACACGCTCCAGTTGACACAGTTACATTATTAAAAATTCTAAGTGTAGACTAGCCCCAAAATATTTTACATTGTTTACAATGTAACACCTATATTTGTGACTTCTGCCACTTGGATTTGGTCTCCGAGGAAGAGCCATGTTAATCTGTAACTGAAAAAACTTTAAAAACAATGAATGGTTCTGTAGCACCTTAGGGTATGTCTAGACTACATGCGTCTGCTGACAGAGGCATGTAAAATAGGCTACCCGACATAGTCAATGAAGCAGGGATTTAAATATCCCCGACTTCATTAAAATAAAAATGGCCGCCGCTCTGTGCCGGCTCAGCTGATCGTCGGCACAGCATGCGAGTCAAGATGCGGATCGGTCGACAAAGGAAGCCTTTGTCGACTGCTCCGTTATGCCTCTGTCGACAGAGGCATGTAGTCTAGACATACCCTTAGAGACTAACAAAACGTAGATAGTGTCATGAGCTTTCGTGGGCACAACCCACTTCTTCACATGAAACTTTTTCGATTTGGTATTTATCTTCTTTCAAAAGATATGATTCAAAATCGAGGTGAGATAAACAAAGAGAGTTGTGGGTACTCAGTTGCCTATAGGAACAATGCCTACACTGAACTGTATCGGTAGAGCCTTGCAAATCCACAGATACCCACTTCATATCCATATCAGCAGATGTTGAACTGAATATCTGCAGCTCATTCTTGTGGCTACAGATGCAAATATAAATTTTGTATCTACCTAGGGGTCTACTTAGTTGTCTGTGACATAATGAATAATATCACAGTAAATAAGGAATGTAAAAAGTATGGAGTGGGATTCAGCCCTATGTAGAGAGTTAACGCAAGGGCTCTGTCCCTTAGATCAGTGTTTCTCAGTGAGCCGTGGGCCCACTTTGGAAAAACCGCTAGTGGGCCACTTTGCTTTATCTAGAGGCTCCATAGCCAAGGATCCTCCTAGCTCCTATTGGGTCTGGCTCCTCTTGGCTGGAAATGTCGAACCAGAACCAATGGGAGCTGTGAGTCTCCATGGCTATGGAGCCTTTAGGTAAACAAAGGCAGAACCCACTTTGAGGAACACTGCCTTAGATCCAATTTAAGCCCTATTTTGAGATTTTATGAGATGCCTTAGCCTTTCATGTATTCTCTTTTACATATAGAGTACATGTAGATGATTAATGGACACATATCATATGCCTCCTATATATTATATGGATCAACAGTTTCAGCCACTCCACCTGTTCTAAATATAATTGCATGTAGAAAGGTGCTGCTGCTTTCTGTTTGGACAGCTGTTGTTGAGAGTTCGAACTATGTGGTTATATTGGATTTTCAGAAACTGTTGTCAGGCGAGTAATTTCCTCTGTTCGTATTTTTATGATTTTAATCTTTTGTAAATACTATTCCACATGAGCAGTACCTTAATTTAGCTAATAATCATTGTTTTTCTCTAAGGCACGCTTTGGAATTTGTCATCCTATGAGCCCTTAAAGATGGTGATCATTAATCATGGTCTCCAGACACTGACAAATGAGGTGATTATCCCTCATTCTGGATGGGAGAGTGAGCCAAATGAGGACTCTAAGCCTCGGGATGCTGAGTGGACTACGGTCTTCAAGAACACCTCCGGCTGCTTGCGGTAAGACAGGAGCATGCCTTGTACTTCTGTTGTTCATAGCATCTTAATGTACGCTTAAGAAAGTAATTGATTTACTCTGAATTTGAAATCAAATATCCTGTATTTCTTTTGCATAGGTGCACTTAGGAGCTTAATGTGACAGTATGGGAGGTTCTGTTTTGCCACAGATTTTCTTGTATTAGAGCCTTGTAAATGCTGATATTCCAGCTGTATTTGTGGGAATGGTTGGTCATTTCTGTCAAATGGAACATTATGTACAGTAATTCCTCATTTAACACTATAGATATGTTTCAGAAAAGGATCGTGTTAAGTGAAAACGTGTTATGTGGGGTCAATTTTCCCATTGAAAATAATGGAAAAGGTGGGGGTTTTCTTTCAAGCGGTGGTGTCTGTTGGGCCCGGGACATAAGGTTGGGGGAGAAAGGGGACTGGGTTACAGCAGGGAGGGGAGGTGTCTGGCTCTGGGGAAGGGAAAGGGAGAGGAGGGGAGGGGAGGGGGATTGGGTTGGGAGTATGCCCCTGTGGCAGGTCTGCCGGGACCTGCGCTGCGTCTGGCAAGGGGGGGTTGCCGGGGAACGGCGGGTCAAGCAGCGCTTTGCAGGGAGGCGGAGGAAGCCCCGTGCAGCTGCCGTTAACAGGTCGGCTGGGGAAACCCAGCCGCCGGCCTGCAAGCTGGGGCAGAGGAGAGGGGCAAGGCGTCTGGCCAGGGGAAGTCAGCAGGGAACAGTGCGGCAAGTGGCAAACCCTACGCCGCTT
The DNA here is from genome assembly GCA_019425775.1 of Rafetus swinhoei. Lineage (NCBI taxonomy): Eukaryota > Metazoa > Chordata > Testudines > Trionychidae > Rafetus > Rafetus swinhoei. The sequence goes on along the minus strand of CM033425.1, from coordinate 15,609,014 downwards.
TGCAGGGAGGCGGGGGAAGCCCCACGCAGCTGCCGGCAACGGGCCAGCTGGGGAAATGGTGTTATTCCGGGGATGGTCGTGTAATTCAAAAAACGTTCCCTAAAAAATATCGTGCTATCGCGAAAACTTGTTAAGCGGGCACATGTTAAATGAGGAATTACTGTATATAAATTGTAACCTTGCCCCATTGGGGGCAATGGTTGGTAGAATGTTTATTGTCTAATTCAGTGGTTTTCCAACTTTCTTTCTTGTGACCCGTTTGGGAAAAATAATTTATGCCCATGACCCAATAATTGTATCTTTGTAGAGTCCTCCTCCCCCTTCCCTGCTGGACTCTTGCCTCCCTCCCTGCCTTTTTTCTCATGCCAGGATGCTCTGGCTGTCGACTTAGTGCCCCGTGTCCTGTGGCCCAGTACTGGGTTGCAATCCTAATAGAACTACAGTGGTCTAGTTCTATCCAGAGTAGAAAACAACATGCCATTGCAAGCATAGCCAGAAGTGCTAGGAACTCTGATTTAATCTCTTAGCTGTGCTTGGATGGTTAGGCTGACTCTGGTCGCTTGTTGAATCCTTTCCCTAGCTGCCCGTTTGAGGGCTTCTTTTTAATGATCAGTTTTCTAAATGATATTTAGTTCTTTGAAGCTCATCCTTCACAAGTGGAGTCTGCATAATATCTGTGTTAACTTCACAAGTGAGGGAATGCATAATATCAGTGTTAATAACTCTTTTAAGATAGATCTAGAAGACTTCTGATTCAGATTTATCTGCAAACAGCCCAGGTGAAGATATTGACTAACTTGATTTCCAATTACAGCTAAGGGAGGAGCTATAGGATATTATGAACCTGTCAGAAATCCATATTCAATGTAATTCCTAGGTGTTCGCTTTAGATTCAATTTGCCTGTGGAGCATTTAAGAACCAGTTTCCAGCAAGAGACCTTTTGGCTGGATATTACTTATATTTCTGAAATTTCCCACAACTGGACAGTACGTGTTAGAACACGGGGTCTGAGAGAACCCTCAGCACAGTCCATGAAGACTTTAGATACTAGCATGCAAGAGTGACTGAGTTTGTTTTCAATATGTTTCCCTTGAGATTTTTGTAAATAGCCTCTAAAAGATTAAACAGTGCATATACACTGTTAAAATCTTCATTGTTATGAGATCTAATATTCAAACAAAACTAATAAAGATTCCATATTGCACTTTCTGATATGCTGAAGTGTATTCTGACTGATTTCTACTGATTAATATATCTTCAGAAAGTTGGTTCATTTCCATTCCTTGGGCTTGTGGTCTCTAAATTGAATCACCATTTATCTACAAGTAACTTCATGAATGCAGAAAGTAATGAAAAGTGTTCTGAAAGGGCCCATTACTGAAATTATTTGCAGTCCCATTGGAGGTGGAAGTCCTTTGAGTAGGATCCTAGACATCTTAATTTTTCCTTAGCAGTGCCTCACTTTCTAATGGCTCTGCAAGAGGAAATTAGTTACAGTGAGAATAAAAGGGTTATCTGAATGAATATGAGATTCTCTAATAATTGAAGACAAAAATTGTTGATTAATAGATTAAGGTGATCCATGTCATACATTTTCTATTAGCACCTGCAGTGCTCTGATCTACTTGAACTTCTGTATTCCAAGTGATTTTTTTTTTTAATTAAGGTGCTGGTTTTGAAGGAAAAAGAACAAGAATTTTATTTACAGGGCTCGGCTTTCTTCAGCATAATGAATGTGAGCATACAGAGTTAATGTAAAGATATTCTAGCTGCAGAATTCCCCCTTACTTTATAGATAATTAAAGTGGTCCTGTTTTAAGAACCCACTTGAATTACATTGTGATGGTGCACAATAATAAATATATGTAGTGCCTGGTGCTAGAGCTGAGTAGGAAAGTCTGTTGCAGTTGTCATATCTGTAATCTTTCTCCTGTTGCTGTTGGGGAGGAGTCTGTCTGTCTCTCTCTTTAGCTCTCGCTGAACTTTTTTTTTTTTTTAGTTAGCTAATGAGTGGAGAGGGCTAAGTTTGTTACCCAGAAAAATTGTTCAGGTAAATGGGGAAAAATCTGGAAGAGTTAAAGGCACTTTATCAAACTTCTGTTTTTTAAAAATGATTTTGGAATGAATAGCCATTGTGTGGAGGACGGGGAATTGCTGTGGTGATAGAACCATTTTTATCCCTTTCCTAAGAGGAGGTATTAAAGGAGAGTCAAGAGGATCCATACGTAGAGCAAAGGATTGGGAGTAAGGAGATGTGGACTCTCTCCAGGCTGTGTGGGTTCCCCTTCAGTATTATGTGGGTAATAATAGCAATCTTCTGTAAAGTACTATGTGATGTATGGGTAAAGGGGCGGTAGAAAAACAAAGTGTTGTAACAGTTGTTGGAAATCTGTTGGCATCTATAATAAAACTTCTCATTTAATCTGCCACCAACATAAGATGGTTAATGCTATCAATAAATTGTGGTGTTTTAGCTGGCTTACACTGCATCCATCTGTTTGACCGAGATCAGTGCTAACGCCCCTTTGTTGATGCAGCAGTTGGTCATAGAAATTCAATTTTTGGTGAATGGCGCTAATTACAAACTGTAAGGCATATTTATCATTTGCAAAAATGCATGATCTGATTTGTACTTTGGAAGCTATTCTTTTTGGTGGTTTGCCAAGCCCACCTTGTCTTCTCTGTAGGTGATTCTGAAAGGAAGGCCACACTGCTATCTGAAAAAAGAAACTGAGAAAAGAGCAATTATTTTGACTGTGTTTTTAGAAGTAATTAAGATCTCTTGGACTCAGCAATACACAGCATGCATATTAGACGTGAACAGCTGCTTTCTTTGCAGTGCTTTTTCGGGAATCGTAATGAAATGTACCAACAAGTGTGAGTGGGTTGGCATCAAAGTCCTTGCTTCACTATGGGAATTGCTGCTATGTTAGTCCCACTTTGTGCAGGGGTGTATCCTGATGTTGTTTACGATGCACTGATTCATAGGTGGAGAGGCTGGGGTATTGGTGATATTAGCACTGATCACAGCCATTGACTCTGTGGGTGCTCTGGGGCTCAATACCCACAAGCAGCCATGCTTCCCCTCCCCACAGTGCCTCTTGCACTCTAGTAGCCCTGCTTACCAACATCTCTCCCCCTTCCCAGCACCTGCTACCCACTATGGAATAGTTCAAGAAGCTCTGGAAGAGAGGGAAAGGAGCACGGATGTAGCGTGCCCAGGGCAGAAATGCAGGAAGAGATGGGGTGGGTCTTGTGGGAAGGTGTGGAATAGGGCCGGGCATGGGCATGGCTTTGGGGCGGAAAGGGTGGAAGGAAGACAGGGCTGGGAGTGAAGGATGGGGCCAAGCACCCCCAACTAGAGAGGAAGTTGGAGCCTTTGACACTGACACTGTTTGAGTGTCTGGGGCTAGTATTCAACTGAGATCTCTACACTGTCGTTGTGATTCTAGTGCTGGTGCTGCTTTTTATTTAGGCTACTCACTACTTCTAACACTGTGAGATTTAAAACAACCAAACAAATCAAGATAAGGTGCTCATGATTTAGTGCTAGACTTCCCATTCTCCAAGGTGGCAGGAATGCTTGAATTGAACTTTATGTTGGTATTTGCCATGATGGCTAAAAGGAATTGTTTTCAAAAATCCTTTCCATAGTTGCTAAATATAGGTAAGAATTTAGGAAAACCCAAATCGGTGATACTAAGAAACACAAGATATAACTAGCAGCTAGAGACCATGGAGAACTAGAACAGCCCTCTGTCCAGAAGCCTAAATTAAGAATTTGCTTGATATTTGTTTCAAGCAAGTTCTTTCTCTTCTCTGCCATAAGTCACATAATACAAGACAGCCAACAGCCAGATGAAACACTACCTTGAACTACCAGAAAATACTCAAGATCTTGAAATGCCAAGAGGAAGACAAAGGCTTCCTCTCAACCCTTTCACTGATTTTTGGAAACTGGCATTGATGGTTTTATATTCCTGGGGTATGTACAACCAATACATTCCTATTGGTTGTGTCCCTGTATTAGACAGAAATATGAAAAGCAGCTTCCATCTATCATTCTAATCCTAACCCCACTCCACCTGCTCTGTATATGCAACTTACCAATGGTTATATCTTTAAATGTGCAGTATCATGGGGGAGGGAGGACAGTGGCCTATACCAGATGCCCCAGAGGGAGTGAACAGGGAATCATCAAGTAATCCCTCTCCTGTCACTCGTTCCCAGCCTCTGACAGAGCCTTGGGACACCATTCCTATCCATCCTAGCTAATAGCCATTGAGAGACCTAATGTATCTAGTTCTTTCTTGAACCCTGTTTAAGTCCTGTTCTTCACAGCCTCCTCTGGCAAGAGTTCCGTAGGCTGACCATTGGCTGTGTGGAAAAAAAACTTCTTTTTGTTTGTTTTAAACCTGCTACCTATTAATTTCACTTGGTGACCCCGAGTTCTTGTTATGGGAACAAGTAAATAACTTTTCCTTATTCACTTTTTCCATACCAGTCAAGATTTTATAGACCTCTATCATATCCTCCCTTCGTCTCCTCTTTTCTAAGCTAAAACCTCAGTCTTTCTCATCTCTCTTCACATGGAACCCATTCAAAACCTCTAATAATTTTTGTTGCTCTTTTCTGAACCTTTTCCAATACCATTATATTTTGGGGGGGATGAAGTGACCACATCTGTATGCAGTATTCAGGATGTGGAGAGAGAGTCTTATTCTCTATCTCTTTTCTAATGATTCCTAATGCTCTGTTGGCTTTTTTGACTGCTGCTGCACATTGAGTGGATGTTTTCAGAGAACACAATGACTCCAAGATGTTTCTCTTGAGTAGTTTATAGCTAAATTCGTCCCCATCATATTGTATGTGTAGTTGGGATTTTTTCCAATGTGCATTACTTTACGTTTATCAACATTAAATTTCATTTGTCATTTTGTTGTCCAATCACTTAGTTTTGAGAGATCTTTTTGAAGCTTTTCACAATCTGCTTTGCTTATAACTATCTTGAGCAGTTTAGTATCATCTGCAAATTTTGCCACCTCACTGTTTAACCCTTTCTCCAGATCATTTATTAATAGGTTGAATAGGATTGGTCCCAGTACAGACCCTTGGGGGACACCGCTAGTTGCCACTCTCCATACTGAAAACTTGCCATTTATTCCTACCCTTTGTTTCCTGTCTTTTAACCAGTTATCAATCCATGAAAAGACCTTCCCTCTTATCCCATGACAACTTACTTAAGCACCTTTGGTGAGGGACATTGTCAAAGGCCTTCTGGAAATCTAAGTACACTATATCTACTAGAGCCCCCCTTGTCCAAATGCTTGTTGATCCCCTCAAAGAACTCTAATAGATTAGTAATGCATGATTTCCCTTTATAGAAACCATATTGACTTTTCTCCAAGAAATTATGTTCATCTGCATGTCTGACAATTTTATTCTTTACTGTAGGTTCAACTGATTTGCCCGGTACTAACATTAGACTTACTGGTCTGTAATTGCCAGGATCACCTCTAGACCCCTTTTTAAATATTGGCATCACATTAGCTATTTTTCTGTCATTAGGTACAGAAGCTGATTTAAGGGATAGTTTACAAACCATAGTTAATAGTTCCACAATTTCACATTTGATTTCTTTCAAAACTCTTGGGTGAATGCCATCTGGTCCCAGTGACTTGTTGTTGTTAAGTTATCAGTTTGTTCCAACACCTCCTCTAATGACACTTCAATATGGGACAATTCCTCAGATTGGGTCACCTATAAAGAATGGCTCAGGTTTGGTAATCTCCCTAACATCCTCAGCCATGAAGACCGAAGGAAAGAATTCATTTAGTTTCTCCGCCATGACTTTTTGAGTGCTCCTTTAGTATCTCAATCATCCAGGGCCGCTCCCCTCCCCCAGTTGTTTAGCAGGCTTCCTGCTTCTGATGTACTTAAAATACATTTTGCTATTATTTTTTGAGTTTTTGGCTAGCTGTTCTTCAACCTCCATTTTGGCTTTCCTTATTATATTTTTTACACTTAATTTGACAGTGTTTATGTTTCTTTCTATTTTCCTCACTATGATTTAACTTCCACTTTTTAAACAATGGCTTTTCATTTCTTACTGCTTCTTTTACATGGTTGTTAAGCCACGGTGGCACTTTCTCTTACTGTATTTTTTTAATTTGGGGTATACATTTAAGTTGGGCCTCTATTATGGTGACTTTGAAAGGTCTCCATGCAGCTTGCATTGATTTTCCTTTTGGCATTACATCTTTTAATTTCTGTTTAACTAACCTCCTCATTTTTGTGTAGGTTTTCTGAAATCAAATGCCACAGTGTTGGGCAGCTCATGTGTTTTTTTCCCACCACAGGGATGTTAAATTTAATTACATTAGGGTCACTATTTCTAAGCAGTTCAGTTATATTTACCTCTTGGACCAAATCCTGTGCTCCACTTAGGACTAAATGAATAATTGCCTCTCCTCTTGTGGGTTCCAGAACCAGCTGCTTCAAAAAGCTGTCTTTTAAGGTATCAAGAAACTTTCTCTCTGCATCCCATCCTGAGGTGATGTTCAGCCAGTCAATATGGGGATAGTTGAAATCCTCCACTATTTCTGAGGTTTTTATTTTGATAGCCTCTCTAATCTCCCTTAGCATTTCATAGTCACTATCACTATCCTGGTCAGGTGGTCAATAATCTATCTCTACTGCTATATTTTTATTATTAGAGCATGACCCATAGAGATTTTATGGAACATTTTGGTTCATTTAAGATTTTTACTTCATTTGATTCTACATTTTCTTTCATGTATAGTGCCACTCCCCCATCAGCACGACCTGTTCTGTCCTTCTGATAGATTACTCTGATATGACTGTCCCCCCATTGATTATCCTCATTCCACCAAGTTTCTGTGATACCTATTATATCAATATCCTCCTTAAATATGAGGCACTCTAGTTCACCCATCTTATTATTTAGACTTCTAGCGTTTGCATATAAGCACTTGAAAAATGTGTCATTATTTGTGTCTGCCATTTCCTGATGTTAGACTTTTTCATTTGATTGTTTCGCATCTGATCTTACCCAGACTTTATAATCTTCCATCGTCTCCTCCTTACGAGGACACAGATAATCGCTATTAATAGACCCTCCCCTAAGAAATGTCTCTGTCCGACCCATGTGCTCCTCTGCACCCATCAGCTTTTATCTAGCCCTTAGTTTAAAAACTGCTCTATGATCTTTTTAATGTTAAGTGCCAGCAGTTTGGTTCCATACTGGTTTAGGTGGAGCCCATCCTTTCCCAGAAGTTTTCCCAGTTCCTAATAAATCTAGACCTCTCCTCTCTACACCATTGTGTCATCTATCCATTGAGATGCTGAAGTTCTTCTTCAAAGCAGCCATGCTCCCCTTCCCCACAGTGCCTCTTGCCCTCTACTAGCCCTGATTACTAACATCCACCCATTGAGATGCTGAAGTTCTTCTTCAAATGATTGCTTGTGTCCATTCCATTTAGGTGTGTGTGCGCTACATGCACACATCATCTGACGTTTTCCCCTTACCAGTACCTGTTGGACCAGCATGGGAGCCCTTCGGGTGGTGCCACTATATCAGCCAATAGTACCTCTGCTGTCCCTCCACCCCTTGGGTTCCTTCTTACCATTTGTGATGGTTGTTGGAACATGCTTTTTGCTCTTGCTCTGCAAGAGCCCTTTAGCAGTTCTCTCTTGTTGTTCAGTTAAAGTTTCACAGGTCATTGTTCTTATGAAGTGGTTACGTATTGTACTTAGTGAAGTACTTGGGCTCGCTTTGTGTCCCCAGCACGTTCGGCAGGGCACGAAGTGTCAGAAGCCTATGCTCCGTGGACACCCCCATGGAGCCTGCCTCAAGTGCCTTGAGGCAGGGGCTTCAAGCCATGCGCCACGTGAGAGTCTTTCGAAGATCATTCTCATGGAGGTGGCCCTGTGCCCAGTACCGGCATCTGACCATGCACCGGTGACCCAGCGTGCACCTGCTTTGGTGCAGGAAGCACCTAACCACTTATGGACCACCCCGGTGCCACATAGTCCTCAGCACCAGTCCCAGTCCCCGGTGCCCCAGAAGATGAGGAGACCTAGCTGGGGCAGGTCTCCTTGAAGGCATGTGCCCTTCATACACCCTCAAGCAGGTCATGTGGCACTAGTGAGTATAGCACCAGGACCATCACATTTGGGCAAGCACCGCTCTAGCCTTCGCCGACCCCCTAGCCCTGTGATGGACCTCCTGGAGCCCTCCACTCTGGATATTTTCAAGGTGGCAAGAGACCTGATTGAGCTGACCTCATCTCCAACTTTGGCACTGGGCCCAGCCAATGGAGTGCAATACCAGACGGCACTGGTCCTTGGCCATGGCATCCAGTGCCCCCGGTGTCGGACGTGAGGACATATCATTGCCCCACTCCAGTACCGTCAACTTCTACACCAGTGCCGGATGCTGCACCGACTCCAGTGATGGCACCAGCCTCGGCTACCACCCCAACCCATGCACCCAAGTCAGGACCAATGCAGGGGCCCCCCCGTGGCACCGACCCAGGTGCCAGGTCCTCCATCTGCTGGCTCCTTCACACATCGAGCGAACTGGCACTGCCATCTGCCATGCCTCAACCTCCCCCTCGGCACCAGTGGAAGCACCTAGCCTTGGCCCAGCACAATCTGAGCTGGAGTTTGCTGGCTACCACTGCCACTGCACCACCTTGGCTGATCTCTGAGCATTCAACCTATTAGTAGGCGGAATTGGTCTGGTCATCATGGGGCTTCAGGTTGCGATCGAAGCACTGATCCTATTTCCACCATCAGTCTCAGCACAACAGCACGTTGGTGCAATTGCAGCACCTCCAGCAACAGCAGCACCATGCAACATACCCCAGTACTGGCGATGCAGCAGTCCTGGCCACCACAACTGCAGGCTCCAGCTCAGTGGCCTTTTTGGACCCCCTGGGCCTACCATCAGAGCCAGGGTGCAGGCCCCTCTAGGCTGGAGTCAGTCTACTCAGGGCCCGGGGCTTCCCCTTCAGCTATCCCATTGACTTGTTCACTGACATCGGGGCAGTCTCTTCCTCCAGGGCAAGCCTTGCCTGGACCCACTGCAGAGAGAGGGCTATCCACTGCTTGGCCCCCTATGGAGGCCTCCTAGGCCCCTTTGCAGGTCTGCGACTGGAGGTGGCAGACACGAAAGAATCATCCTTCTCCTCACCCAGCGAGGCCCTTGGTGGGGCCCTCCCCTCCACGCCCTCAATGGAGTTGAGGTCCCATCCGGACCTCCTCTATTGCCTGGCCCAGAGTCTGGGGGTACAGGCAGAGAGGATGTTGGAGGACTAGGACCCCAGGGTTGACATCCTACAGTCCAACACCCGCACCTCAGTGGCCTTGCCTATTAACAAGGCTGTGACCGTGATCACAAAGGCCCTCTGGCAAACCCCAGCTTCCATCCTGCCGACTGATAAAAAAGGGTGAGAGGAGGTACTTCGTACTGCAGGAGGGGAATGAGCACCTCTTCTCCCACCCGCCTCTAAGGCCCCTGGTTGTCCATGCAGTGAGCCAGAGGGAGAGGCAAGGTCAACTAGGGGCCACGCCAAAGAGCAGGGAAGCCAAAAAAGATGGACCTCCTAGGGAGGAAGGCTTATGCCTCTGGGGGTCTACCGCTCTGCATAGTGAACCAGCAGGCTGTGCTGCATACAGCACGTGGGCTGCTATGGACAAATTTACTGAGCTGGTTCCCAGGGAGTCTCAGTCCAAGTTCAGGTCCCTTTCAGAGGAGGGCAGGGTGGTTTCTTGAGTTACCCTCCAGGCTGCCCTAGATGCTGCTGATACTTAAATTGCAGCCCTCAGTATGTGCTGTGAGTATCATTGTGGCCCCTGGGGCTTCCAAAATTGAGTAACCCTGCTGTAGGTTTTTGTCTGTCTGTGTGGGATGGGAACAAATCCAGTTGTAACTTAGAGCTTGGCTGTAAACGATAGATAGAGAAATGTGTCTTGGATGGAAGCCGGAGGCATGAAGGTAAGTGTAGAGGATGGTAGGTTTCCAGTATAAGGTGGTGGAAATGTGTCTGTCATGTAATTGTACTCAGGGGCGGCCCGTGAGCATAGGCAGACTCGGCGGTCGCCTAGGGCGCTGCCGGCCACGGGCGCCCGATGATGACGTCATGGGGCGCCCAATGATTATGTCACGGCCATTGACAGCCGTGCAGGCGGGGGCACTGATTGCGCCTTCTGCCTGGGGCGCCAGCTGCCGCAGCTGGCCTCAGGCTGCTCCTGATTGTACTGTAGTGTCAAAGAAGTAGATCTCTCATTTGGACTGATCCAGGCTGAGGTTGATGGTGGAGTGGAAGTTGTTGAAATCTCTGAGAAATCCTTCAAGGGTTTCTTTCCCATAGGTCCATATGATGAAGATGTCATCAATAAAGTATAAATAGAGAAAGGGTGCTTGAGGGCAAGATTTGATCCAGGAATATTTGCTTTTAATCCGGTTTAAATAATGTACCGACTTGATGTATCTTTAAAAGAACATTTAGCAATCCTTCCTTCAACTTTGACTAAGACATTAAGGCTTATTAGTGAAAGGGTACACTTAATGGGATCATTCAGTGATAGAGATGGAATTTAGGTTAGCTTGAACTCATTAACTCAGTACCAGAGACTGTCAGTGTTTCTCTGTTTATGCTGAATTGTTTTCTATTTGGCTCGTTCAGGATAATACACTGCTGATGGGCAGGATGTGAGACCTTTTGGTGAGAAACTGCTGTTACAATCAGACTTACTTTTCATTTCCTATACAGTTATATATCATGACTCTGAGTCCTATAGAAGCATCTAAGCTTTTAACTGCTTAAAAATAAATTAATACTGTGCTTAATTACCATTCCCCTCCATTAAATTACCATTCAGTCTCTCTTGCACTGTGAGGATTATTTTCAGTTTTGAAGGGGGAAGAGAGTAAAATGTAGTTCCTAAATTGCAAATATTATAGCCTGGAACTTGTGCTAAAATGACCTACTGTCAACCAATATTTAAATTAGTTCACTTTCATAGTAAACAGATGAAAATGCTACTTTTCCAGGTTACCATCTGCAGCTTTTCCTGTCAGTTCTTCTACTACATAGGGACTCCTACTCACAAACAGCCCAAAGGTTCAAAACTAGCCATAGAGGTACAAGTATGTGTACACCAACTCAGACTACTTGACTTGCACCTATAAATGAATTTTCTACAAAACAGTCTTGCAGAGAATGGCTGTTCACTGTGAAGTTATGAAGGAAGGACAGTCCAGTGGTAAAAGCACTAACCTGGGCTGTGGAAGATCCAGGTTCAATTATACTCCACAAAAAACATTGTATCTGAGCCAGGGCAAACCATGTAATGTCTCTGCCTCAGTTCATCTGTAAAATGGGGAGAAATTGGGAAGTACTAGTTCACATTAAAGATTGAGGCACTCAGATATTATGGTGATGGTGGCTTCATAAGCACCCAAGTAGGTAAATATTAATAGCCCCATCCTTTGGAATCTAAATACACAAGAGAATATGGGTGTGTGTGGAGGTGTGTACACTGTTTCAGATGGTGCTGGGAAAGAGTGGGCTCTTTAGAACATCCTAAATAACTATGTTGAGGACATATTTTGTTCTATATACATATATTTAATAGGTGGTAGTTAATATGCCTTTCTTGAAGCAGGAACTTGTTCTGGTACACGCAAATTGCTCAGCAGAATTAATTCATTATTGTTTGGCCCAATGAGTGTATCAGTAGTGGTAATACAGAATACAATCTGTGAACCCAATATGATTGCTTTAATTTTTTCCTTTACTACCTTGTCTTGGTGTGGAAAACATATAGAGCAGGGGTCGGCAACCTTTCAGAAGTGGCATGCCAAGATTTAACTTACTCTCTTCCATTTACAGATCTGTGTGCCAGAAGGAGGAGGGGGCAGGGGCAAGCTGGCTATGGTGACTGTATTTCCTGAACTGGCAGCAGCTAGGGATAACAGTTTAATTTTGAATTGTTAAACAGATGAAGCATTTTAACTCTCTCATGTTAGTTTATCAAACTTCATCTTATAAATATTTCCAAGAGTTTGTTTGTTCCGAAAGATCTCCAAAATGGTATGTACTAAAAACACCAAATTTTGCACGGATACTACTGCTTTTCTAACTTAAATATTTGGATTGGTTATATCTCAAAATCGGTTCCCCCAGAGCCCCAATTGGGCCCACTGATAATTAGCTTTTAGTAGCGCCTGATCATAGGCATTTGCTGGACTCTTCTGTTAAGCGTGTCACATGAACTGCGACTATGAGATCCTAGAGGATAAAGCATGTGGGCACCTGCAGCACCATCAAGGAAAAGCCCATGGGGGAGAGGCTGCTGTGGGGCAGAGAATCAGCAACCCCCCCTATACTAGGGCACCAGCAGGTCTCCAGGAGAGACTCAAATGTGGCTGATGCTGGCTGGGATTTAGCCTTGTTAATTGTGGCTGGGAGAAACCTCCAGCTATCACAGCCTCTCAATATCTTCACGCACCCAGGCTTTGACTGACCCCTTCTGGAAATTAAAGTTGCTTCCCTCCCCCCACACCCAAAGGAGCCATCCCACCACTCGCCCTCCTTTGGGCTGTCTGCGTTCTCCTGGCAGGGCTGTGTGCGTTATCAGCAAGTGCCACGGGCATTATGCACTTTGCAGGATTCAGCTCACAGTACAAAGAGGAGGTGGGTAGGAGGACAAGGTGTTGAGCACTGGGGAGCCTGAGGAGGACACGGTACACTCGGAACAGCCCATTCTCATTAGAACAGGTACGTTCAGGTGCTGCATGTTCTGATCATCTAGATATCACTAATTGCACCTGGTCTGAAAGTGTTTCGGTTTGTCTGATTAATGCAACTGGTCCAGCTACCACTAGGAAGTCTATTAAGATTGCCCCATGGAGCGTGCACTGAAGGCATTCGGGGAGTGGCTACTTGAGGAGCAGTGATTTCCTGCTGATGCAAAGCCCAGGAGACATCCCCTCCATTTCTAAGAGCTTCTAGCAAGGAGGCTGCAGGCATTGGTTTGCATAGAGTCTTTAAGGGCAGATGGGCCTTCCTGATTTGTGGAAATTGAGAAAGGAGACCCTGTGGGATTTGTCGTTTTGTAAGCACATCACTAGCTATGTTAATTTCTTAAAGTATTATATAAGAGAAAAGTATTTCCAATAAAATATGCTATGTTAACGTAATTTACATAGATCATTCATCGCACCTTTTACTATATTTTCCCCGGGCGATGCCGGGTATTTCTGCTAGTTTTAAATAAAGTAAAATATTAATGTATGTCCAACACAAAAGCGTTCAATGTTTTCTTTATGTCAGGGTGGGGACACGGATTACTGAGGTTTAGGGCTTCCCATAGAATCATAGAGCTGGAAGAGACCTTAGAGGGCCATCAAGTCCAGCCCCCTGCCCAAGGCAGGACCAATCCCAATTAAATCAACCCAGCCAGGGCTTTGTCAAGCCAGGACTTAAACACCTCTAGGGATGGAGACTCTACTACTTCCCTAGGTAACCCATTCCAGTGCTTCACCACCCTCCTAGTGAAATAGTTTTTCCTAATATCCAACCTGGACCTCTCCCATCGCAACTTGAGTTCATTGTTCTGCCATCCATCACTACTCTGAACAGCCTTTCTCCAGCCTCTTTGGAACCCCCTTCAGGAAGTTGAAGGCTGCTATCAAATCCTCCCTCGCTCTTCTATTCTGTAGACTAAATAGACGCAACTCCCTCAGCCTCTCCTCATAGGTCATATGCTCCAGCCCCCTAATCTTTTGGGTTGCTCTCCGCTGGACCCTCTCTAGTGCATCCACATCTTTCCTGTAATTGGGGGCCCAGAACTGGACACAATACTCCAGATGTGGCCTCACCAGAGCCGAGTAAAGAGGAATAATCACATCTCTGGATCTACTGGCAATGCTCCTCCTAATGCACACTAATATGCCATTAGCATTCTTGGCTACAAAGGCACACTGTTGACTCATGCCCAGCTTCTCATCCACTATAATCCCCACGTCCTTTTCTACAGAACTGCTACTTAGCCAGTTGGTCCCCAGCCTGTAACAATGCTTGGGATTCTTCCATCCCAAGTGCAGGACTCTACACTTGTCCTTGTTGAACCTCATCAGATTTCTTGTGTCCCAATCCTCCAATTTGTCTAAGTCATTCTGGACTCTATCCCTTCCCTCCAGCGTGTCTACCTCTCCCCCTAGCTTAGTGTCATCTGCAAACTTGCTGAGGGTGCAATCCATCCCCTCATCCAGGTCATTAATAAAGATGTTGAACAAAACCGGTCCCAGAACCGAACCTTGGGGCACTCCGCTAGAAACCAACCGCCATTCTGACATCGAGCCGTTGATCACTACCTGCTGGGCCCGACCTTCCAGCCAGCTTTCTATCCATCTTACCGTCCATTTATCCAATCCACATTCCCTTAACTTGCTGGCAAGAATGTTGTGGGAAACCATATCAAAAGCCTTGCTAAAATCAAGGTATATCACATCCACTGACTTCCCCATATCCACAGAGCCAGTTACCTCATCATAGAAGCTAATCAGATTGGTCAGGCACGACTTCATGAATCCATGCTGGCTATTCCTGATCACCTTCCCCTCTTCCAAGTGCTTCAAAATGGATTTCTTGAGGATCCCCTCTATGATTTTTCCAGGGACTGAGGTAAGACTTAGCGGCCTATAGTTCCCTGGATTGTCCTTCTTCCCTTTCTTAAAGATGGGCACTACATTTGCCTTGTTCCAATCATCTGGGATCTCTCCCGATCTCCACGACTTTTCAAAGATAATGGCCAAAGGCTCCTCAATGACATTTGCCAACTCCCTCAGTACCCTTGGATGTATTAAGTCCGGACCCATGGATTTATGTATGTTTAGCTTTTCTAAATAGTTCCTAACCTGTTCTTTTCCCACCAAGGGCTGTCCACCTTCATCCCATATTGTGTCACATAGCGCATTAGTCTGGGAACTGACCTTGTCCGTGAAGACAGAGGCAAAGAAAGCATTAAGTACTTCAGCTTTCCCCACATCATCTGTCACTAGGTTACCACCCTCATCCAGTAGGGGCCCCACACCCTCTCTGATCACCTTCTTCTTGCTAACATGCCTGTAGAAACCTTTCTTGTTATCCTTCACATCCCTTGCGAGTTGCAATTCCAATTGCGCTTTCACCTTCCTGATAACTCCCCTGCATTCTCGAGCTATACGTTTATACCCATTCCTAGTCATCTGTCCAAGTTTCCACTTTTTGTAAGCTCCCTTTTTGTGTTTAAGTTCACCAAGTATTTCTCCGGTGAGCAAATCCGGCCTCCTACCATATTTGCTTTTCTTGTTACGCATTGGAATGGTTTCTTTCTGTGCCTTCAGTAAGGCTTCTTTAAAATACTCCTCGACTCCTTTTCCCTTCATGTTAACATCCCAGGGGATTCTGCCCATCAGGTCTCTGAGGGGAGATTCCCAAATCTGCACCGTCCTTTGTGGGTAATGAATCTGAGGAACTGTCCCGGATTGAAGTGTCATTAGAGGAGGTTTTGGAACAAATAGAAAAACTTAATGTTAACAAATCTCCGGGACGGATGGCATTCATCAAGGGTTCTAAAAGAACTCAAATGGGAAATTGCTGAACTATTATCTGTGGTTTGTAACCTATCCCTTAAATCGGCTTCCGTACCTAATGACTGGAAGGTAGCCAACGTGACACCAATATTTAAAAAGGGCTCTAGAGCGATCCGGGCAATTACAGACCGGTAAGTCTAACTTCAGTACCGGGCAAATTAGTCAAAACAATAGTAAAGAATAAAATTGTGAAGCATGTAGAAGAACATAATTTGTTGGACAAAAGTCAACATGGGTTCTGTAAAGGGAAATCCTGTCTTACTAATCTATTAGAGTTCTTTGAAGGGGTTAACAAACATGCGGACAAGGGCGATCCAGTAGATATAGTATACTTAGATTTCCAGAAAGCCTTTGACAAGGTCCCTCACCAAAGGCTCTTGTGTAAATTACATGGCCATGGGATAAGAGGGAAGGTCCTTTCTTGGATTGAGAACTGGTTAAAGACAGGAAACAAAGGGTAGGAATAAATGGTAAATTTTCAGAATGGAGAGGGGTAACTAGTGGTGTCCCCCAAAGGGTCAGTCCTAGGACCAATCCTGTTCAACTTATTCATAAATGATCTGGAGAAAGGGGTAAGCAGTGAGGTGGTAAAGTTTGCGGATGATAGCAAACTGTTTAGGATAGTCAAGACAGAAGCAGACTGTAAGGACTCCAAGAAGATCTCACCAAACTGAGTGATTGGGCAACAAAATGGCAAATGAAATTTAATGTGGATAAGTGTAAAGTAATGCACATCGGGAAAAATAACCCCAACTATCATTACAGTATGATGGGGCTAATTTGGCTACAACAAATCAGGAAAGAGATCTTGGAGTTATATGGACAGTTCTCTGAAAACTTCCACACAGTGTGCAGCGGTCAAAAAGGCAAATAGGATGCTAGGTATTATTAAGAAAGGGATAGAAAATAAGACCCGGAATATCTTACTGCCCCTGTATAAAACTATGAGTACGCCCACATCTTGAATACTGTGTACAGATGTGGTCTCCTCACCTCAAAAAGATATTTTGGCCTTGGAAAGGGTTCAGAAAGGGCAACTAAAATGATTAGGGGTTTGGAGCGGGTCCCATATGAGGAGAGGTTAAAGCGACTGGGACTTTTCAGTTTAGAAAAGAGGAGACTGAGGGGATATGATAGAGGTGTATAAAATCATGAGTGGTGTGGAGAGGGCCGATAAAGAAAAGTTATTTATTAGTTCCTAAATAGAAGAACTAGAGGACACCAAATGAAATTAATGGGTAGCAGGTTTAAAACTAATAAAAGAAAGTTCTTCTTCACACAGCGTGTAGTCAGCATGTGGAACTCCTTGCCAGAGGAGGCTGTGAAGGCTAGGACTATAACAGAGTTTAAAGAGAAGCTAGATAATTTCATGGAGGTTAGGTCCATAAGGCTATTAGCCAGGGGATAAAATGGTGTCCTTGGCCTCTGTTTGACAGAGGCTGGAGAGGGATGGCAGGAGACAAAGCGCTTGATCATTGTCTTGGTCCACCCCTCTGGGGCACCTGGTGCTGGCCACTGTCGGCAGACAGGATACTGGGCTAGATGGACCTTTGGTCTGACCCGCGGCCGTTCTTATGTTCTTATGTTCTGAGGGAGTTGAAGTCTGCTTTTCTGAAGTCCAAGGTGTATATTTTACTACTCTCTTTTCTTCCTTTGCTCAGGATCCTGAAATCTACCATCTCATGATCACTGCTTCCCAGGTTGTCAGCTACCTCTACTTCCCCTACTAGTTCCTTCGTGTTGTGAGCAGCAGGTCAAGCTGCGCATGGCCCCTGGTTGGTTTCTTCAGCACTTGTACTAGGAAGTTATCCCCAAGGTTCTCCAAAAACTTCCTGGATTGTCTGTGTACTGCCATATTGGTCTGCCAGCAGATGTCAGGATGATTAAAGTCCCCCATGAGAACCAGGGCTTGCGCTCTGGAAACTTCTCTCAGTTATCCGAAGAAAGCCTCATCTACCTCATCCACCTGATTCGGCAGCCTGTAGCAGACACCAACTACAACATCACTGCTGTTGCTTACACCTCTAAACTTGACCCATAGACTCTCAACAGGCTTTTCTCCTTCTATATACTGGAGTTCTGAGCAATCATAGTGCTTTCTTACATACAGTGCAACTCCTCCTCCTTTTCTCCCCTGCCTGTTTTTCCTGAACAGTTTATACCCTGCCATGACAGCGCTCCAGTCATGCGAGTCATCCCACCAAGTCTCTGTTATCCCAATCAAATCGTAGTTCTTGGAATGGCCCAGGGCCTCCAATTCTTCCTGTTTGTTACCCAGGCTTCTTCCATTCATGTACAAGCACCTTAGATAACCAGTTGATTGCCCTACCCTCTGCATTCAAATCATGGGTCCTCCTTTGTTGCTCATTCCTGTTTGCATTTCTTCCCGATATCCAACTTCCCCACTACCCTCAGGGTTTTGGTCACTGTCCCCCAATGAACCTAGTTTAAAGCCCTCCTCACCAGGTTTGCAAGCCTGCCCGCGAAGATCAATCATAGAATACTAGGACTGGAAGGGACCTCGAGAGGTCATCCAGTCCAGTCCCCTGCCCTCATGGCAGGACCAAATACTGTCTAGACCATCCCTGATAGACATTTATCTAACCTACTCTTAAATATCTCCAGAGATGGAGATTCCACAACCTCCCCTGGGCAATTTATTCCAGTGTTTGACTACCCTGACAGTTAGGAACTTTTTCCTAATGTCCAACCTAAACCTCCCTTGCTGCAGTTTAAGCCTATTGCTTCTTGTTCTATCCTCAGAGGCCAAGATGAACAAGTTTTCTCCCTCCTCCTTAGGACACCCTTTTAGATATCTGAAAACTGCTGTCATGTCCCCCCCTCACTCTTCTCTTTTCTAAACTAAACAAACCCAATTCCTTCCGTCTTCCCTCATAGGTCATGTTCTCTAGACCTTTAATCATTCTCGTTGCTCTTCTCTGGACCCTCTCCAGTTTCTCCACATCTTTCTTGAAATGCGGTGCCCAGAACTGGACACAATACTCTGAGGCCTAACCAGCGCAGAGTAGAGCGGAAGAATGACATCTCGTGTCTTGCTCACAACACACCTGTTAATGCATCCAGAATCATGTTCGCTTTCTTTGCAACAGCATCACACTGCTGACTCATATTCAACTTGTGGTCCACTATAACCCCTAGATCCCTTTCTGCCGTACTCCTTCCCAGACAGTCGCTTCCCATTCTGTATGTGTGAAACTGATTGTTCCTTCCTAAGTGGAGCACTTTGCATTTGTCTTTATTAAACTTCATCCTATTTACCTCAGACCATTTCTCCAATTTGTCCAGGTCATTTTGAATTATGACCCTATCCTCCAGATTAGTCGCAACCCCTCCCAGTTTGGTATCATCTGCAAACTTAATAAGCATACTTTCTATACCAATATCTAAATCGTTGATGAAGATATTGAACAGAGCAGTCCCAAAACAGACCCCTGCGGAACCCCACTTGTTATGCCTTTCCAGCAGGATTGTGAACCATTAATAACTACTCTCTGAGTACGGAAGATGCTCCTTCCTCTTTGTTAGGTGGATCCCATCTCTTCCTAACAATCCTTGTGCCCAGAACAGAGTCCCATGGTCGAAGAAACCAAAGCCCTCTCTGTGACACCACCTGCTTAACCACACATTTACTTCCTCACTTCGACAATCCCTACCCAGTCCTTTCTCTTTAACAGGGAGGATGGCCGAGAACACCACTTGAGCTCCAAAATCTTTGATCCTCTTCCCAACTCTACGTAATCCACAGTAACCTGCTCAAGGTTGTTCTTGTCCGTATCGTTAGTTCCCACATGGAGAGACCAGATTTACTTTTCTGGGGTTCTGGGGTTAGTGGATTTTATGGACCCCCTTAGGGTTTGGGGCAGGAGAAAAGTGAGGGGTTCGGTGTGCAAGACAGGGCTGCTAGTGAGTGGGATAGGGAAGGGTGCAGTATCTGAGAGGGAGGTGGGATGCAGAAGCAGATGAGGGTGCAAGGTCTAGGTGGGAGGTAGGGTGCAGAAGCAGGCTGGGAGTAGGGTGTCTGGCCAGGTGGAGGGAGCAGGAGCAGGGGAGGATGTCAGAACAAGCTGGGAGTGCAGGGTCTTGCTGGGGGGAGGGGAGTGAGTAAGGGGGATTGGGGTGTAGGGGTCTGGGCATGAGGGGGGATACTTGCTTGGCTTCACGCCCCCTTGCAGCAGCAGGGAAAAGTTTCCAGACAACATGCTGCCATTCCCCCAATGGGACGGGGAGGAGGAGGGAGCTCAGCATCCCCCTCCTCCACGAAGTGGGGAGCCCACACAGCCACAAGGCTACAGCTCTAGCTTGCTGCTCGGAGGGTATGTGGGGGTATTTGAAGTAAGCCCTGACCTTCCCTGCCAGACCTGGCTCACAGCAGAGTGAGCAGCTCCATGCGCTGCTGCTCCCCCAGCGGGGTGGGGAGGGACAGGTGGAGAGAAAGCGGCAGTACATGGAGCTCAGTTGCCGAGCCTGAGTGCACCCCACCTTGCAGCGCCCCAGCCGGGCTCCGCACAGCCCCTCCTGGGGCTGAAGCAGCAGCGCTAAGAGTGCTGAGGTCTGGGAGTGGCTGTGCTGGGATTTTGGTTTGGATCCACTGTAACAACAAGCAGCCATCTGGAGATGGAGGAGGAGGCAGTGTGACCAGACCAGGGCCCTGTGTATCAGAGGCAGTCCTGCAGGGGGAGGGAGGAGGCTGTGAGGCACACGGTGGTGGGGCAGCTGCAGTGAATGGCAGAGACTCGAAAAGTGCTCCTGAAACCGTGCACCACCACGTTTCTGGCAGATGCGCAGAGCGCCTGTGTTGTCGAGGTGGGTAGGGAGACGGTTGCTGCTGTGCTGTGCTGTGCTAGCGTGAGCCTGTCCCAGCCAGGGGAAGGGAAATGGCAACACGAGGAGCCAGGAGTCTCGTGTTCCCGGACCGCCGGATCCGGCAGGAGGGCTCCCATGCCACTTATGGCATGCGTGCCGTAGGTTGCTTAGTATAGAACTACTCTGTGGTGCTCTCTAGGCTTCTGTGGATGGGAATGGGTCCAGCTTGACACTTCATCATGTGGCCCTGTAGAAGAGCTCTGTTCAGAGATCACTTGTTACCAAGTCATGGTGGCACTAATGAACAAGAAGAAGTTAGTTCTTCTTTTTCCATCTGTGCAAACAGAAAGCCCTGCGCAAATTTCTCTGTTGGAAGAGTAACAAGACCATTCCCAGTAATGGAAAAGCCTGATCTATGCAGGTATCATAGTATAATGAGGAATTGGGATCAAGTGTTCAACTTAAGGTTTCCAGTATGGGAATGCTCATATGTAGCCATTTTGGAAAGTAGGCTGTAGTGCGGGTTCTCCTGTTCCTTTGAGACCCATGGAATAACTTGGCCTTTTGCTGCCTACTGAAGGTATGTTTTCACTAGGGGCCAGATCTGTAATGTGGCTATCCTAACCACATCCTAATGACTCAACCAACCAACCAATTAAGGTGCTAATAGTTCTTAGCCTCTTGTAACTACCGGTATATGAACCATCTACTCACTGTCTCTCTTTTTTCCCCTCCTCTCCTCCTTTTTTTTTCTTTTTTTTCCTCCTTTCCCCCTGCCCCCTTTCCTTATTTATTCTTGGATCTGGACTTCTAATACTCCTGTCATCTGAAGAAGTGGGTTGTGCCCACGAAAACTCACGATACCATCTACATGTTTTGTTAGTCTTTAAGGTGTACTAGACTATTTGTTATTTAAGTTTTTCCTGACTAGTTCAGTTATCTTATTTTTGTGGGGGGAGGGAAGGATTCTTCCAGGATCACATCATTTCTCATATGCAAACACACACACAAAACAAACACACACACACACATCTCCAGTATTGCCTCACTGTGATTTCAAATCAAGGAAAACTGGAAGCTGCTCTCAGGAGTTTGGCAATTTTGCTGCATTTGCCAGCTATGTGGCACGGTGGTAGAATGTCACAGGGAGTTCATCTTGCCAGAGGCTGAGCATGTAATGCTCCCATTTCTGGCGATGGGGGACCATCCTCAGTCACCCAGATGATCCCATTTTGTTACTTTTCCCTGAGCCTGATGTCTGCAAATGTTGAAATCAAAGGAAGGAGGAACAAAAATGTCAAAAATGCACCTCTTCTACCCTATTTGCCTGTTAATAAGGATTAGTGTGCAATGATTTTTCTCCAAAGAAAAGTAGACTTAGTGTTAAGGCTTGGGTCTCCCAGTCCTGCAAGCATGCTAACAGTAACATTATATTTCTTCTATCCGCCCTCCAACCTACCTAAGGCAGCGTTGAACTCAGACTGACAGAAGTGGAAAAGCAACAAAGCGTAAACCTTAGATTGGAGAGAGCTGGCTATGTGTGCTTCTAAACAGGGTAAAAGTAAATGGTCTGTTTTCTACAGAGAAACATCGTTCTCTAAATGCCCTCTAAGGGGTTGGAAAGGGTCCAAGATGCCCCTTGATCCTGACAGGGGATGCTCTCCGTTTATCACCCCAGGCCTGTTGATGGAGAGCAAAGGGGAGTAGTTGCACCAGGGCTCCTGGCCACCATTGCTACTCTGGCAGCGACTGGATCTTCAGGCCCTTTAAATCATCGCTGGAGCCTTGGGAGGCACAAAGGGCTGGCTGGAGAGGGTGAGGCCCTGAGGGCTGGCTGCCCCAGCACTACACCTTCTGCCCAAGGGCCTGCTTCTTTTGGGAGCACAGAGCAGGCTCTGTCCACGTTGCTAGGCATCCACCAATACTTCTGGCTCCTATTTATCACCCCGTTCCTCTGCACCACTATGATGTCATATTTCATCTGGAATCCTTTTAGTTCAGGAAGACTGCACAGGGCCTCTTTCAAAGCAAATCAGTGCAGTCATATATACAAGTGACTGACACACAGTGCTGCTGAATTATTGTGTCGCATCACCACCTCTAGAGGCCACATTTCAATATCTTCACACATGCTGCTGGCTCTGGGGCACTGGCTAGTTGCCTGACCTTGTGTCTCAGTCAGTGTAGTAGAAAATGGAGTTTAAAATCTATATGTCAGACTTTGCTGAGAAGCAGGTGCATTTTGAGCTGAACTTTCCTCAGGGAAATAACTTCAAAAAGTGAGGAAAATTGAATTGACGACATTGAGACAACTTTTCCAGGCAACTTTCTCTTTAGGGACAATGAACACTGAACAAACTGGAAAGGGGATGAGGTTTATCTTTAGAACGCAGATTCAAACAGCATTTAGGATCCTAAGAAAGCATAATAAAGAGGAGAAAGCGAAGGCAGGTTCTTAATTAGCTTACTAGTGCCATACAGTATCATAGCATATGGCTGGGGCCCATATGATGAGTAGAGTGTTTAATTCCTGCTAGCGAAGGGCTGTTAAGATTTCTGTCTGACAGTTCCTGATGTTTAGCTTGTAATATAAATAAATTATGCTTAGATTTTAGCAGCAGAGACGTAGCCTAGTTACATGCAACCGTAGTGCTTTACAACCAAGTCAAAGCTATAAATTAAAGTTGTACACTTGCTTATTGCCTTTTGTCATTTCCTTAGTAAGGAATATGGGTCTCTTGGCACTAAATGAAGGGAATTAGAAAATGTATCTCACTGTGGTCTGATGGAAAGTGAGTTCACAACAAAATTCGCCAATGCTAATACCTTTTGGAATGGGGTTGATGTAGAAAGTAGCTTATGTTGTTCTGTAAACCTAATGAATAAAGAAGCTTGCTATTTTTACACAAAGTAATTCAGAGATTCTTTACACATTTTAATAGCTACACATAGTAGAAAAAGCCGAGTCTCTTCGCCTTCTCTCTGAGCAAAAAATGGAATAATAATTTTGAGGCTCAGCAGCTGGCAGCCATTCAAGCATTCTCTTGTAGCATGTTTTGGAGCAACTCAGTGTTTCAGAAGAGCAAAACGAGGTTTCCACAAATAGGTCATATTAAAGGTAATCAGCAAGTATTTTACAAAAATAGTACATGGAGTTTTACGTGCTGAATGCCCCAAATAGCAAAGGGCAAACCTCACAGCTGCTATTGAACTTTGTCCAGCTGTGCTGGAAGGACAGGAGGTAATGGATGTGATTTAAATTAAAATGCAACTTTATTATTTTCAGTATCCGGGAGTATCCAGCAAATAAATTGTACTGTGCAGTTTGTCTTACTTCCAGAATTCTTTCCATGTATGTGGGGGGCTGCTGCCAGCACTCCCTCTTTCAAATCTGATCCTAGTCATCCTGGTGCTGGAACCCTGCCACTTTCTCATTATATAAAAGCTCAGAGAGCTAGAAAGGAGGGAGGTTGACTTTCTGCCATACCAATTGTAGGCTCCTTGAACCCCCTTCCTCAGCACAGTAACAGATGATTCCTTTACATCCATTCCCAATAAATTTTACCAAATCTCCTTATCCATTCCATAATAAGTACCTGCCCTGCGCATCTTCCACAAGCTGTACATAAGTTGTCAATGACATTCATAGACTAACTCACTCGCCCCATCCCACAAGGACCCCAGCCCATTTTTCTTGGGGTCTAGCAAGAAATTTGTCCCTCACCATCAGGTTGGCCGAGGCATAGAGCAACTAGCATCATGCCCATATGTGGTCATGATGTAACTAAGTCCTTTACCCGCTTCCAAGGTTGGGAAGGTGGGTGCTGCCAGCCAGTCAAGGTGAAAGAGGGCATTGCAGGAACTACACAGGACATAAATATCCCACTGTCTCCTGCTCAGCTGAGAGGGTGCCCCCCAGCCCAGCTGTGCATCTTCCTGTTCCTCCCTTGCTGTGACTCGGATAGGGTTGCCTTAAAGGGGCAATGACTCTTTTCTTTCAAGCCTTCTGGAGGAGGACCCCATCAAATATGTTAATGGGGAAAACATTCCTTCTCTTTCAGCCATCTGGCCTCTGAACCCACCACATAAGATGTGGTGACAACATTGCTAAACCATGCTGCCAATTATTTTATTCTTAGGCAGGAATGGTGTCCCTAGCTTCTGTTTGTCTGTAGCTGGAAATTGATGGCAGGGAAGAGATCACGTGATGATTACCTGTTCTGTTCATTCCTTCTGGGGCACCTGGCACTGGCCACTGTTGGAAGACAGGACACTGGGCTAGATGGACCTGTGGTCTGACCCAATATGGCCATTCTTATGTATGTTCATTGGGAGCTCCTTAAATCAAAGAATTGCACTTGAAAGTGAGGAAGACAACTGCAAGCTTTCTTGACTGTCTCTACATTATGTTGGTTTCTCCAGAGCACAAACTAAACTCCCTGTTATAGCACTTGGCTGTTGTACAGTCATTTGCTGGCAACTGATTGAGTAAAAACAGTACAGATTTTGAATAGCTAGAAGGGTCTTTGCCTCGCTCGTAGACACTGCTGCTGAAGCTGTCTTTGGTTAGGGCTACCCCAGTATTTATGTGCTGTAGTGCAGCTGAAATGGTGCTCTTCCATTCCTGCCCTGATCAATTCTCCATGGCTGTCCCCTGTCAAGTGTTCTCCTTCAAAGAAATCTCCTGCTCCCACCTTTAGGCTTCAGCTTTCTCTTAGGTTTCTGATTATCACCTGACTTCAGGCTGCTCAGATCCTGACCTTACAGCCCTTCTACTACTGTTGAGTAGCCTTCTTTAATGTCTGTGACCTTTCTACAATATGTCACCTCCTGTTGACTGATTCTGTCCTGCTCACCCTATCGGATACCAGGTCCTCTTTCACCTCACAGGTTGCTTTTCATTTTATTTGGGTTTTTAGGATCCATGTTCCCTGAATCTCAGTCAAATTGCTTGGGATTCAGTGGGGAGTGAAATTTTGAATCCATCACATCTGCCTGAAATGAAAAATCAACTTTGGCTTGAAATGAGTTGTGTACTGAAGGTAACACTTGCATTTGGGACATTCTGCCATAAAAATATACTAAAAAAATCAGTGTGATTTACTACATGTGTTCTTAATAATTACAGGTCATCTTTGGCAAACATCTGATGGGACCGTGGGCTGGGATTGCACCTCAGAGCTGAGAGGTAGGGCAGGCAATACATTAAACACAGCCTTGCAAAACAGTCATGGCAACTTTTCAACTTGGGCCTGAACGTTAGCCACCTAGGTTGTGCTGGTGGAAGTCATGAAGCTAACAATTGTTTCCTCAGTTGTCAAGCAGGAAGAATTTTGCAGGACTAATTTAAACTAAAATAATTAAGAGAAGCAGAGAGAGTAGCCTAAACTGAGTGTAGTGGTTGGCAGAACCTATGCACTGTCCCTGCTCTTGTTCAAGTCTGAGTAGTTCTAAAGAAAAAGCACAACAAATGAATGACCCATATGCCATACCAATGCCAAACATCAAAGCATTCCTTGAAGTGTATCAAAAAAGAAAAACCAATTTAACTTTTCGCCTCACAAAAAATATCCTCTCCCCGGAGAGAGGTAAGGAAGGCACTCTAAGCGCAGTATTTTTCATGATTGCTTGAACCAGTACTGAAGTAGGGTGGTGAGGTATGTTACTCCTTAATATTCAGCTCCCATGAATCTTGGCCAGTTCTCTATGGTAACAAATGATAGTACTTTTTAGCAATATTTTGGAAATAGGAGCTTTAGCTAAATCGGATTGTATAACATCCTGATTTACCCGAAGAAGAGCTCTGTGAAGCTCAAATGCTTGTCCTCTTCACCCACAGAAGTTCAGCCAATAAAAGATCTCATCTGCATTTTGTATCACTACAAATAAGTGTTTCTGTGACCCTTTTTTCCCAACTTCTTCACATGTTCCTGTTTAACCATCCTAAAACATGCTACTTACCCTGTGAATTTTCAGGTTGCTGGGAGAGAATAAAACGTGTGTGGGGGGGGGGGAAAGGAGAGGGTGCTGTTCTTCAAAATATCATTGATTTTATTTATTTATTTATTTTATTGCATTGAAAGAATACATATTAAATGCCATGCATATAATGGCTTTAAAAATAATGTTGTTGAGGATGAGTTATGTGTGGCTTTGACAGCAGAGGCTGCCTACCTAGCCCAGAGGTAGTGAAAATCAACCCTGTTATTGCAAACTTAAATGTTACGGGGAGACTTATATATAATTTAGAAGCCTATGCAATTGTTGTTACAGTCATAGCTAATCAAGACTAGATTCCTCACATCCTCCTCACTTTTCCATAGTTTTTCATGGCAGCAAACCAGATTACTAATATACCGTAATTTAGCGAATATAACCCGCGGGTTATATTCGTTTTTACACACTCTCCCAGTGTACTCGGGTGCGGGGTATACAGAATTTTTTTTACTCACCAGGTGGTGAGATCTCCGTCGCCTCTTCCTGTGGCTGCGCAGCCGCCAGCCTCCGGGCGGGGGAGTGCTCATCCCCCGGTTCCTGGCCTCCGGGCGGGGGAGCGCTCTCCCCTGCCCCTTCTTGTGCCTGGGCAGGAACCGGGCGGTGAGCGCTTCCCCGCCTGGAGGAGGCTGGTGGTTCCTGCTCCCCCGCCCGGAGGCTGGTGACTGCGCTGGAACCTGGGGCGGTGAGTGGCTAATCCCTCCCGGCCCCCCCCCCCCCCCCGCACCGTAAATATACCCCCAGCAAATATACCCCCGGCACAGAAAAGTCTTGTATACCCCGTGGGTTATATTCGTGCGCAGGATATACAATATTTTTTTTACTCAAATAGAAAAAACTGCGGGGTATATTCGGGTGTGGGGTATATTCGCTAAATTACAGTAATTAGTTTCCACACTGGGAGGTATTTATTTTTTTAACATTTACTCAGAGTTCCTTCATTTGGCTTTCCTAGGGAAAGCAGATATTTAAATGACTATATAAATCCTCTTCCATTAGTCCTGCCTACAGATCACTGTACAAGACTTTAGAGATGTGTGAGAGAATATTCAGGTCACTTTCTCCTTTAGCTGAAAGGGGGGACGACGGGAAATGTCAGATCCACGTGTGAGTTTCTGCATACTACTGTTTCTGTGCTTTGTTGCTTTTACATGAAATTGGTCATGCATTTATACTAATACTAGCAGAATCATTAATGAGGGTGTATTCCCAGCTATGATTATCCTAGGAGCATCTTCATTTGTTAAAACAACAAGGAGTTAAATGGCACCTTAAAGACTAACAATTTTGTTATGGCATAAGCTTAGTCTGTAAGGTGCCACCAGCTTCCTTGTTGTTTCAGTGAAACAGACTAACGAGGCTACCACTGAAATCTTTATTTGTTAAGATTAACATTGGCCTTTTCCAATATGGCTTAAAGAGATGCTATCAATATTTTAAAAGTCTAATGTTGTTTGAAGCTCTCTATTATTTTTATTATTGTGGCCCTCTATTGGGAAGACCTGAAGAACAGGAATTGACAAGAAGACAGAGTTCCTTGGGCAGGAAGAGACATGAGCAAAGTATTGAGGGCAAACTGTCTGTTCAGTATCTCTGCGGAACTCTGAAGTTGAAACTCTGTGATCAAAGGGTTAAGGAGATTCATAGCTTAGGGCCAGAAAGGACCATCAGATCATGTAGTCTGAGCTCCGGTATGGCACAGCCCATAGGATTTCTTCCAGTTACAGCTTATATCGTGGCCAATGAGACTTCTTGCCAGATTTCAGTAACTGGAGTTTTCCCCCAAATATTTTTAAATCAATTTTCATGCTGGTGAAAAGGTGCTGTGCTAACAGCACTAGAGACCGAAATCTCCTCTTGACAGCTAGAGATGCCAGGAGCAAGGATGCAGCCAGTCAGATATGTAGCAGCTGGATTGTCTTCACTGGCATATAGAAAAGGCTAAAGCACTTTTTTTCTGTACCCATTCACTTGGACAGGCAGGCAGATTTATTTGATCTATAACAATATGTTCCCCTTCATGAATGTTTGAAAAGTCACATTAGGCACAGAGCTCTATGCCTCCCAAGTTCCACAATAGAAAACTATCCCAGACTTTACTGAAACCTCTGCTGAGCCCAGATGCCATGCTCAGCTTGTGTATATCATACTAGCTCTATCAAACTTTAGATGTATGCAGATATGCCCCAGTCAAAGTTCTGGCCCCATATTTTTATTCTGTTGCCTCTCATATACCCCACGAACACAGACTGCAGTTCTTCTTCGAGTGGTTGCTCATGTCCATTCGAAGTAGGTGTGCGCACCGCGTGCACCGCGTCTTCCGGAGCGTTTTCCCTAGCGGTACCCGTAGCACCGGCAGGGCGCCCCCTGGAGTGGTGCCGCCATGGCGGGGCATAAGTACTCCTGCCGGCGCTGCCCCACCTCAGTTCCTTCTTTCCGCCCGTGACGGTCGTTGGAGCGTCTCTATCTCTCTTAGTCAGTCAGTTAGTTAATGGTTCCCGTTCTTCTATCTTAATTGTAAATAGTCTTTTAGTCAGATAGTTAGGTTCTTTGTTTTTCCTCCCCTCTCAGGGGTGAGGAATGCCAGGGCCGCAGGGCTTTAAGGCGTGCGCGGACTGCGGGAAGTTTATGCCCAAAGGCGACCCACACGACAGTTGGCTGAAGTGCCTGGGTGAAGCCCATCTCACAGTTGCCTGCAAGATCTGTAAGTCCTTTAAGCCCCGCACCAGGAAGGAAAGAGTTTCCCCGCTTAAAACTTCTCCTTATGGAGACAATGCTACAGCCGGTGCCGCCGGAACATTCTGCGGTGCGTAGTGCACCGGCATCTACGCGTGATGCTCCTCACCGGCACCGCGAGTCCGCGTCGAGATCCCGGCACCGGTCTCATTCTCCACCAGCCAAGAGGAGCAAGAAATCCTGCGGAAGGTCTCCTTCAAAAAAGGCTACCTCGGCCGGGTACCACGGTGCCGGCTCACTGGTGCACGCATCTGCTACGGTGCGCCACAGTCGGCGAGAGGGTCTGGATAGTCCGGGGCGCGTGCCTTCTCCACACCCATCCACGCCGGACACGTTCGAGGCGGCACAGGACCTTATTAGCCTCACCACCTCCCCTCCGTCGTCGGTTGAGGCGGTAGGGTCGAGGTTGCCCTCGCCAGAGGCTGAGTTGGCTATGGCTTCACCATCGCATGGCCCGGGTCGGCATGCTAGAGCGACTTATGTGTCGGGACCATCCCCTGTGGGATCGCAACTTTCGACGCCGAGTTGCCTGTCCTGTCCACCTTTGGGTCGCGCCCGATCCTCAGCGCAGCTGAGTCCCCTGCCAGGCCCTCGTTTGGCAGCACCGGTACCGCATTCTCACAGCCATGTGGCGTCTACTGCGGCACCACTCTTCTCCACGACACCTGGCTTCCTGGAACCGGCGCCCGTCTCCGTGCCTTCGCAGGCACCGGCACCGACCCTGTGGACTTTGCCGGTGCCCCAGCCTCCACTCCTTTCAGGGCACGCGGCAACGAGCCTGAGTGGTTCAGCTGCTCCCACAACGCCGTGTCCGGTACCGGGCCTGGGTACCCCGGTACCGTACACGCAATCACAAACTATTCCGGCACCGGGCCTGAGCACCCCAGTGCCGCGGCTATCGACACCGTTCCTGCCGGTGCCGCAACCAGCAGAGTCAACTCTCCCGGCACCGGGCCTGGGCACCCCGGCGCCGCAACTGCTGGCGACCTCTCCCGGCACCGGGCCTAGGCACCCTGGCGCCGCAGCTGCAGGCGACCTCCCTTCCGGCACCGGGCCTAGGCACCCCGGCGCCGCAGCTGCAGGCGACCTCCCTTCCAGCACCGGGCCTAGGCACCCCGGTGCTGCAACTGCTGGCGGCCGCTCCTCCGGCACCGGGCCTAGGCACCCCGGTGCCGCATCCGACGGCGTCAAGCTTTTCCGCACAAGGCCTTGGTGCCCCGGTGCCGCACCCGACGGAGTCAGGCCTCCCGACACCGGGCCTCAGCACCTCGATACCGCACCTGGCGGAGTCAAGTCTTCCAGCACCGGGCATGGGTCCCCCGGTGCCGCAATTTGTCCGCCCCCGCCATTCCCATGCGGGCAAGCCGGAGTCCATGGCTAGGTTTGCTCCGCACTCTTCCTCGGCCCCGCCCTGGCCGGAGTCCGACTACTCATCAGACTCGGATGCAACTTCCATCCGTTCAGGGTCCTCGGGGGGGCGTCCTCGACCCACAGGTCCCGGTCCCGACACTGGCGGGACCGCCCGCAGCAAACCTGGCCCCCGCATCCGCAGTGGCCCTTTTGGACTCCTTGGGCCTACCATCAGTGGCAGGGGCTGGTGCCCCCCTCTCTGCCATCAGAGGCTTCGGGCCGCCGATCACAGGCCTCGGCGTCGCTGGCTCAACCCCCCCCCCCCACGGGGCACCGCAGCCCGTCCCAGCGGCAGAGATCCCGGTGCCGGAGTTGGGCCCACAGGCGGCACAAGACGTCCAGCCGGCATCGCAGCCGGCACCTACCGATCCGGCACCCATACAGGAATCATCCTCCTCGTCGTCCCCTGATGAGGCCCTGGCAGACCCGGCACCAAGCCTGCCTTCTATGGATGCCCGTACGCAGCAAGAATTACTCCGGCGCATGGCTTTAAATCTCAGCATCCCAGTGGAACCCGTGGTAGAGGACACGGATCCAATGGTGGACATCCTCACCGAGGACGCACCCACACGTTTGGCCTTACCGCTAAACAAAACGGTGGCCAAAATTACTAATGCCTTGTGGCAGACGCCGGCGACCTTGACCCCTACTTTAAAAGGGGTCGAGAGGCGCTATTATGTCCCGCACTCGGGGCATGAACATCTGTATTCGCAGCCCGTCCCCGGGTCCTTGGTTGTGCAGGCTGCGGCCCAAAAGGAAAGGCTTCCCCAGCCGGGCCCGTCTCCAAAGGCGAGAGAGCCCAAACGGCTGGATTTGATGGGCCGTAAGGTTTACGCCACAGGGCGGTGCAACTTCGCATCGCAAACCAACAAGCGATGTTGAGCCGATATGCCTTCAATACTTGGCAAGCTGTGAAAAATTCAGGGACAGGCTCCCGGCGGAGGACCGTCAGGAGTTTGCGGCCATCGCCTCGGAGGGGAGGGTTATTGCCCGAACCGCTCTCCAGGCGTCCCTGGACTCAGTCGATTCGGCAGCCCGCACTATGGCATCGGGCGTTGTTATGCGTCGGGGTGCCTGGCTGCAAGTTTCAGGGATTCCCCCTGACGTCCAAAATACGATCCAGGACTTGCCTTTCGAGGGCAAAACTTTGTTCTCGGAGCACACTGACTCTAGGTTCCATACACTAAAGGACACAAGGTCTACCCTGAAGTCCTTGGGCATCCACACGCCCGCCCCGCAGCGTGCCAGCTGCCCTATAGGCAACAGGAGAGCGCAGCCCCAGGTCCCCCGGGGGGATTACTGGAGGCGCTGCTCCTGGGCCTCCGGTGGAGGTTCCGGGGCGGCTGCGCACCCCCAGGGCGGTAGGGGTTGCCGTCGTCGCCTCAGGGCTGACAACTAGAAAGGAGGCCCCCACAGTCCTTCCCATCGGGGCAAGCCGCAATTTTGACACCCTCTTCGAGGGTTGCGCACCAGTCTCCCACCCTGGCCCCCCGTTTGGGGCCAGGCTATCCCTTTTTGCCCGTGCGTGGGCGCTAATTACGTCAGACGCCTGGGTACTAAATCGAGGCTATACCATCCCCTTCTTGGGCCGCGCCTTCATCTCCCCCGTCTCCTTCAGAGACACCCCTCACGAGCACATCCTGTGTCAGGAGGTGTCCATGCTCCTCGCAAAGGAGCAGTAGAGGAGGTTCCCCACACCTGCGGGGAAGGGGATTCTACTCGATATTTTGTGGTCCCCAAACCAAAGGGAGGGTCCGTCCCATCTTGGACCTGAGAAATCTGAACAGGGCAGTCATAAAACACAAATTCAGAATGGTGACCTTAGCCTCGGTCATCCCAGTGCTACAGTTAGGAGACTGATGCGCAACTCTCGATCTCAGGATGCGTGCTTCCGCGTGGCGATCAGAACCAGCCACAGGAGGTTCCTCAGATTTATGGTTGGCCAACGCCATTTTCAGTTTACGGTGCTCCCTTTTGGCCTGTCAGCGGCACCGAGGGTATTCACCAAATGCATGGTGGTGGTTGCGGCGTTTCTCCACAGACAAGGGGTACACGTGTTCCCGTACCTCGACGATTGGCTAATCCGAGGTCGCTCGTACGAGCAGGTGAGGTCCCACGTGTCACTCGTGAAGGCCCTCTTTTTAAAGCTCGGGCTCATACTGAACAAGGAGAAGTCATCCCTAATCCCCTCTCAGCATCTCAAGTTCGTGGGGGCCCTCCTCGACGCAAGGGTAGCAAGAGCGTTCCTCCCCAGGAACAGGTTCCTCTCCATAGTAGAGCTGATTTCAGGGCTAACCCGGTCCCCCATTACGACCCCTCGGGTTTGCTCGAGGCTCCTGGGCCATATGGCCGCGTGCACATACACGGTGCGCCACGCCAGAATGAGGATGAGACCCCTGCAGGCTTGGTTGGCAAAGGCCTTCAGCCAGTCCCGGGGCCTTTGGGATCTAGTCATAACGGTGCCCCCAGAGATCCTGGCTTCCCTACAATGGTGGACCCAGGAGGCCGTGGTGCGCAGTGGGGTACCTTTCAGTGCTCCTCCCCCTTCCCTCATGCTGGTCACCGATGCCTCTGACCTGGGCTGGGGAGCACACCTTGGAACGGACCCTCCACATAAACGTCCGGGAATTGCGAGCGGTGAGAAGAGCCTGCGAAGCCTTCCTGCCAAGACTCTCTCACCGCTCCATCCTGGTGCGTTTGGACAATACAGCAGCTGTCTTTTACCTCAACAAGCAGGGGGGAGCCCGGTCACCCCCTCTCTGCAGAGAGGCTCTGCTACTGTGTGTGAAATACGACGTCACGCCACAGGCGGAGTACCTCCTGGGGTGCAAGAATCTGTTAGCAGACACGCTGAGCAGATCCTTCGGAGCCCACGAGTGGTCACTTGAGGACTCTGTCCTGCGTCAGGTTTTCCGCAGGTGGGGTTATCCCCTCCTAGACCTGTTTGCCTCGGCACACAATGCAAAGTGCTGGAACTGCTGTTCCCTGCTGGGGCTGGGGAAATATTCCCTGGGGGATGCCCTAACGACCACGTGGCCAGAGGGCATTCTCTACGCCTTTCCCCCATTTCCCCTAATCTCCAGGGTGTGACCAGAGCACGGACCTTTCAGTCCACGATCATTCTTATAGCCCCCAGGTGGCCCAGACAGTTCTGGTTCCCCATCATGGTGGACATGCTCACCGAGGACCCGATAGCACTCCCTACAGTCCGGGACCTTCTAACTCAACCCTGGGACGGGGGGACCATGGTTCACCCAAATCTCAGGTCTCTCCACCTAATGGCTTGGTTTATCCATGGCTGAACCAACCGGAAAGGGAATGTTCCCAGGAGGTCCAAATGGTACTGCTCAGTAGCAGAAAACCCTCTACCAGACGGTCGTACGCTGCCAAGTGGCGGCGCTTCTCATCTTGGGCGTCCCAAAGAGGAGTTCACCCGTCCTCGGCCTCTGTCCCGACTATTCTAGACTATCTTTTCCAGCTTCGGTCCAGTGGCCTCTCCTTTTCTTCTATTAAAGTTCATGTGGCATCTCTCTCCGCCTTCCATGTGGGTACGGCAGGAGTTTCCCTCTTCGCTAACCCAGTGGTTAAAAGGTTTCTCACCGGTTTGGAGAAACTGTACCCCTCAGTGAGGGCACCGCTTCCTGCCTGGGACCTTAACTTGGTCTTACACAGGCTTATGTCGCCCCCTTTCGAGCCATTGGCTACGTGTTCCCTGAAGCACCTCTCGTGGAAGGTTGCTTTCATCGTGGCCGTTACGTCTGCTCGCAGGGTTTCTGAGCTAAGGGCGCTGACTATAGATCCGCCCTACCTTGTCTTCTCACACAGCAATGTGAGGCTCTGTCCTCATCCAGCCTTCCTCCCAAAGGTGGTATCACCGTTCTACTTGTCCCAGGAAATTTATCTCCCGGTTTTCTTCCCGAAGCCCCACGCCTCCCCTAAGGAGCGGGTGCTCCATTCCCTGGATGCTAAGCGAGCGCTGGCGTTCTACATTGATAGGACCAAGCCCTTTCGCAAATCCCAACAGCTGTTTATTGCTTTTGGGGACAGGGTGAAAGGGTCACCTATTTCGACGCAGAGGTTGTCAAACTGGGTCACGCAGTGTATTAGGGAGTGTTATCAACTGGCTGGTAAAACCCCACCCAGGGTAAAAGCACACTCTACCAGGGCACAGGCGCCTCGGTAGCATTCGGGGCTCAGATACCAATTACAGAAATTTGTAGAGGCGGCCACATGGTCCTCCCTCCATACCTTTACTGCACACTATGCACTGGCTCAGCAGGCCAGGAGGGCGAGGTGGGCTCTGCAGTCCTCAATTCTGTGTTGTAAATATATTAAGTTATCGCTGTTGTTAGCTGGTGCCTTCTGTGTGTTTACCTATTTGAATAAATTCGTTCTGTTTGTTCACCTTTCCCATGACTCTTGTGGTCCGGCTGCTCCGACCCCTCCTCCAACTGGGGCTGGCTTGGAAGTCACCTACTTCGAATGGACATGAGCAACCACTCGAAGAAGAAAAGAACGGTTACTTACCTGTAACTGTTGTTCTTTGAGATGTGTTGCTCATGTCCATTCGACTCCCACCCTACCTCCCCTTCGTCGGAGTTTCCGGCAAGAAGGAACTGAGGTGGGGCAGTGCGGCAGGGGTACTTATGCCCGCCATGGCGGCGCCACTCCAGGGGCGCCCTGCCGGCGCTCACGGGTACCGCTAGGGAAAACGCTCCGGAAGATGCGGTGCACGCGGTGCGCACGCACCTACTTTGAATGGACATGAGCAACACATCTCGAAGAACAACAGTTACAGGTAAGTAACCGTTCTTTTCTCCGTTGGTTAGATGTATAAAGGTGTGTTTGTGTCTAAATGTGTTGGCTATCATCAGTGAAAAGCGTAACTCTGTACCTGTTACAAATCTGTTTGCCACATGTTTCACATAGTTCAGATATGTCTGGATCTGTAATCACTAAGCTCTTGGGAAGCTTACTCCTCTTCCTTTGTCCAAGAAGTCTACAAATGCTTCTTTATGTCTGTTAGATGTATTCATTTTTATCACACTTGTGAAAGGAGTTAATTTTAGAAGCTCTGTTTAGAAGCTTTCCTTCTGAACAGAGAATGACAACCCTTTGACTTTTATCCACATGGTATAAATCGTTATACTGCAACTCTATGATGACATATCTAAATGGTTCATTGCACAACTTGCTTGAGCAAAGAGCTGTGGCTCTAAATGTGGTGAGCGGCACAGAGCCATGGCAAGCAGGGAACTTGCCTTAGCCTCACTGTACCACTGGACTGGTAATACTAAGGACTGGATTGAAAACTCTCACAACTGGATGCAGTCTACTCCCATGTTATATTGAGATTGCCAGAGCACATGTTTCAGCCAAGGCCATCCAAGCATTCCTCTTGAAAGGGGAACCCCAAGCTCATTTTTGTTTGCACTGCCCAAGCTACCCAAACAGCACTCGGGGTAGGAAGGGATCTGGGCTATGTGGATTTAGTCAACCTATGAGGCTGTTGGTGCACTGTCCCCTGAGAAACCAGGGTTGTCTGCTAGGAGCTGAAATAAAACCCTCTTTAATGCCTACAACTGTATTGTCCTTGGCTGTCTAACTGCCATAATGGGCAGAAACTCAGTGACTCAGCTGGGCATAATCCCAAACACCAGGAGCCTACAAAAGCAGCTGTAACTCCATGAGTGAATTTTAGAGAGAGGATGCGTCCTCTCACTAGTGCTCCAGAAAGGAAGGTGGAATATAACCAGTTGTAGCAGCCTTGCTATGTGCTAGTGCTGACATTCAAACCCTGACATCTGGTGATGCTCAATCCATTTTCTTTACAGCATCAATAATCTACTAATCTGAGTCTCTTCATTTTATTTTTATTCTAGGATATGAGAGAGAAGGGGGGGGGGAGGCGCAGGTATATAGTATATTGGACCAACTTCTATTGAGATGAGATGACCAAACATTTAAGCTACACTCTGAAGTAAAGCTCTGTGTAACTCAGAAGTTTATCTCTCACCAACAGATGTTGGCCTAGTAAAACATTTACCTCACCCATCTTATCTGTATTTTTATTTTAGTTCTTCGCATGCTAACGTACAGTTCTGATATATATGAAAATTTACTTTTAATGCAGTTGTGGCTTACATTTCAGTACTTTAGCTCCTTAACTCAAGATACCCAAAGGACTTCTGATATTGACAGATTGAGTTTTTCTTTATTGGTGTATTTGCAAAATATATGCCTGTGCATGTGTATACATTTACATTAATCCTAAAATGGAAAAATAAAAATGAAAGGAAAATACAAAATCCCTAAAATTGTTAAGAGCTAAATCCACAAAATATGTGAAGTGAACGTTATTGAAAGTATGTTCTCATAAATGACCCATTTAAAATTCTCTTCTGAATGGATAATGAGAAGATGAGGGAGACAAGAAATTCTGTATGGAATAATCTGATCAGTTCTTCATTACAATTCTGTCAGTTTTCTTAAGTTTAGAAATAAAAAGAATCAAAATATATAATAGGGGAATCGAAGTAGGACATGCAACTCCAGGTGGTCCATTCTCTTTGTATATCTGTCACCCTTCTGCTTAACAAGTAGTGTTCCATTTTAATGTACTTGAAGGCAGAACATCTATCATAGTCATTCTTATAACTGCTGTAAGGTACCATAAAGAACTTGAATCCTAATTTCAGTTTTAAAAGTTAGAGTTCACAGTTGGGCTTTTAATTCTATTGGATGAGTACAAGAGGAGAAAAAAAATACCACATGGAATTCTACTTTCCATACATCCAATTAAAAATCATCCTTGCCATACATTTTTCCTTCCCTTTATTGGCAGTTGCCTGTTGAAATGTGTATTATGGTTTGAGAACAGGATTTATTTATCCCTACACTACTTGCATTCTAACTATAAAGAGTTAATGTGCTATAACATGCAATTACAACTGAATGTGTATTCATATTTTGAAAGGTCTCTGAGCAAATGTTTCCTTCCAGTTATCTAATTAATATCACAAGGTGCCCATAAAGATGTGGAAAATGATTAATTTGTTAATTACATTGAATAATGTTGGCAGTACTCATATTTAAAGAAAAATTGGCTGTGTGGTTCAAATGGAAAAGAGCAGTGATTCCGTAGCTTGGACTTTTGAGAGCTAATGTTTTTAATATGGCGTTATGAAATTCAAAGACCCTGAAGCTGTCACATTGGCTATGTTTTTTATTCATATTAGTACATGTCTGTCTTCAGTGACAATCACATGGAGCAAGGTTTCTAAAAAATGTACTCAAGCATGGTGCAGAATCATTTTGCAATTTCATTCCCTTTAATTTTAGTGGATATAGGGAAGCTAAATTCTCTTGAACTGCTTGGAAAGTATAATTGTAATATAAAATTGGCAGGGACATGCAATTAGTTCTTTCAGTGGGTGAGACCCAGAAGAAAGACAATCTGTGTTTGAAGGTGCTGACAGTGTTTGCCAGCAATTTATTACAGCACACCATTTCCTTCAGTGTTGTTTATCTGCACAGTGGAAAGGCCAGTTCTAAAGAATGAACTTTGCAAACTGCTGTTCTTCATACAACTGTTGTTTTGGGGACACAAGCGCCTTAATGGGTACAAAATGCAGTGAAGTGGCCTTTCAGTTGCGGCTTGTCATCCTGAGAAGGTGGTGATGCGCTTTCCAAAGAAGAGCACATAAGCTGCTTGTAGATGATGGTGGAATGGAAAAGCATAGTGCAGATGTTCAGAACTGTGCAGTGTCCCTGTGCAGACCTCTAGCTCTGGTCTAGGATCACAAGCACTAAGTCATTTGTCTCGTAGGCTGTGCAGTAGACAGTGTTTTTAAAAGGTTTAAATTTAGGATTGTCAAAGAGTAGTCGACTAGAAATCAGTGTTTCTCAACCAGTGGTATGGGTACCCTTGGGGTACTCAAGAGAAGTCTGGGGGTACATCAACACAACTGAAATTTGGAGAAAACTGAATTTTTGTTTTAAGTTTTACAGCGCTTTATTATTTTTGTACTTTTTACACCCAAAAATTTTGTCTGCCCGGCTACAATAAAATTGTTTAAACAAATGTGTTGCAATGTTAGAAAAAAAATTGTGTGCATCTGAAAACTGTAGGCACTGGGGGTACTTTTTCAAAAAAAAAAAAGGGGGGGGGGGTACTTTATAAAAAAGATTGAGGAAAAACTAGACTAGATAATTAACCAATAAGGTTCACTGCAGACAGATGCTGCTCTGGGAGACGCAGAGCAGCCTCTATCCCTGGGCAGCTTGGACCCCCGCGCCCCCTCCCCCCCCATATGGGCAGGGGCTCCTGCCACCCTGCACTGCTGCCTCGGATACAGATACAGAGGCAGCAGCGTGGGGTGTCAGGGGGCTCCCCAGAAGAAGGGCTGGGAGTTAACTGGCTGCTGGCCCCACCTCTGGGGACTATTGAATAGTTGTATAACTGCAAAGATTTCATGCAGTCACATGACTGTTCAATTACCCGATATCTAACATCCCTAGTTAGGCTGCCTTTTTATGTGTTTACATATTAGTGACCCATGTAAGGAAAGCACATTGTTCTAATCTATGCACCTCACAGTAGCTTGTTCCACCCCGATCCTGCATTCGCTGATGCTTGTAAGCTTGTATTAATAATGCCTGCTTTGTGTACACAGCCATGTCCTACATTAGTCAGTGTTGCATGTTAAAAAACTTTTCCCTGCTCTTGGAATCCATCTTGGACTCCATGTGGGTGCTGAGGGGAGGAGAGGAATGGTGATTGCAATGTGCAGAAGCAATTGGGCAAGCAGCATTAATTAAAGTCTGCCTTCCAGATGTGGGGGGTGTGTGTGTGTGCGCGTGCGCGTGAGTGAAAGGGAATGGTAGATCTACTGCCCTTCCTCCAAGGAATTTGTATACACCATTACTTAAAAGCCAACCTCCAGCACATGACAAACATTTCTGTAGAGCCCAGAATGGGTCGCTTACACCATGTCTCCTAACAATAACAACTGTGGTGACTTGTAGTCACCCCTGCTGTAGTAATGCTGTTTTGTCTGCCACTTCTCTGTATCCTTCCTCCCTGGTGAGTTCCTCCACTTCCTCCCAAAAGTCCCAGGCAAGGGCAGAGTGGCTCTTGCCACTCAATGAGAAGTGTTGGTGCTGCCTCATCTAGACCTCTGAGGCTGTTACCAGCTGTGGGTCATCGCTGGGGTCCCCCACACTAAGTCACTCGTTAGCTTCCTCCAGGGTGCTTGAGTTGTCCAGGGGCAGGACAGGCTTTGTGGTAGGGGAGCCCCCAGCTGAACAGCTTTTAGTACAGGACACAATAAAACACCATTTTTGTTGGCTGATGGAAGTTGTGTTAGGAGCAGCACTTGTGCTATAACTCAAGCTGCTAATGCAATGAAGACAAGTGCTAATTCAATCCATACATATTATGGGTCTGATTCTCCCTTTTAAATAAGGTGCAGGTTGTTCCAGTAGAAGAATGAAAGAGAGGCGAGAGGACTTCAGTGTTGGAGTTGTATTCAAAGGCAGCAGAGGCCAGTGCTCTGCAGACAGTGCAGCCTATTGCTTTCCTTAGTACAAAGTTTCTGCATGCTAATTTCACCTGGTTTTGGAAGCAAATTCTTATTCATATGCAATATGCATAAGAAACCACAAGCTTGATCTTTGCAATTGTGCAGTTTTATCATATGTATTTTTGACTACGGCTGTCAAGCGATTAAAAAAAATTAATCATGCGATTAATCGCACTGTTAAATAACAAGACGACCCCAGGTGACCCTGGGCTCCGTGTTGCGCTGCCCCTTTGAAATGCTGTGACAGTGTTTCTAAGAGGCACCGCCTGGGAGCCCAGGATCAGCTGAGCAGCTCTGCCACTTTGAAACACCACCGTGGCATTTCAAAGGGGCAGTGCCATGGGAGCCCAGGATCAGCTGGAGTCCTCAGCTGACCCCGGGCTCCGTTCAGCGCTACCTCTTTGAAATTCTGTGGCAGTGTTTCAAAGGGGTTGCGCCGCACAGCTGATCTCAAGTTTTGCTAGTGCTGCCCCTTTGAAACACGGCAGTTGCATTTCAAAGGGGCAGCACAGCATTTCAAAGGGGCAGCACCGCATGGAGCCCAGGGTCAGCTGGGGACTCAAAGGGGCAGTGCGGTGGAAATGCCTGCAATTAACCCATGTTAAAAATATTTTAACACGTTAATTCTGCCCTGCATTAATCACAGGAGCATTAATGTGCGTTAATTGACAGCCCTGCTTTTGACTAATGAGATCGTGTAGTGGAAAATACCCTTTTTTAGTCTTACAGGTAATCTCTGGCTTCTGTTGGTGGAAATTAGTGCCAGTGAAAGTGAAAATATACTCCATGTATAGGTTCAGATTAAATAAACCTTAGCCCTTTGCATTAGTGGTAAACTTAATTTGTTGTCTCAAACTAAAAACAGGATGTACATGAAGAGACTTGTCTGTTTTTATTTTTAAATTCCTGTGAATTCATTGGAAATATGCTGCTACTCTGGAGTCTTTGGTTTGGGGATGACTTTGAAAACTCCTTAGGTATATCATTTGCAAATGATCTTTCTGATTTAAGATTATAAAATTCACACAAGAAACACTTCTAGTTTATAGGCTGAGAGAATGCTCTTACTTCACATGAGTTTGGTTGAGAAGGAATAACATGAGGTTTCAGCTGCAATAGAAATCAGAAGAATGAACTGATCAAACTTCCTGTAACCATCTAATCCAGTTTTCATTCACAGTTAATAGTTTGCAGGTTATGGTTTGTTGGACTTTCTCGACATGACTCCCAGAGTCAATCCAATGTGCTGGGTTCTTCATGAATATAAAACAAAGTGGTGTAGTTTTGGTTTTTATTGTAAAGGTTACAGTGCTAAATGTTTCTTCTGCATTTCTTCTTTGTCAGGAATGTAAGTTCAGATGGAGCAGAAGCTCGCAGAAGACTAAGAGAGTGTGATGGCTTAGTGGACGCTCTCCTTCATGCTCTACAATCAGCAATAGGCAAGAAGGATACAGATAACAAGGTGATCTTGTGTGCATAGTTTGAATGAGAATGAGTGTTTGAATTCACTAAAAGCTGAGTTTTGTTTGCTCATGCAAAAGAGGCCTTTTGGCTAAGGTCATTCTAGGAAGATAATCTAGTTTTTTTAAATTAGGACATCAGTGTGATGCCTTTGTTAGCTTGACGAATGCAGGTAAGGAATATTGGGGGGGGGGCACAAATGGAAATATAATGCCACAGTACATGCAATTGCATTTTATTCTAATTATTCTTCGGTTATTTTATGTTTGTGCTGTAAGACAGAATTAGTGCCCTATTATGTTGGGCTTTGCATAAAATATGGTTAAGGAGACAGTCCCACCCCAAGAGAACTTAGTCTTGTCGAGACAATATCATATGTATTGTTCCAAGCCCAAATTCTGTTCTTACGCTGCCCCCACTGAAATCAGCACGTTTTGAATGCTGTCTGAGGGTACAGCTTGGCCCATATGGTTTTACCATGTCCCATGACATGTAAGTAACTTATGAGGCAGAAGGCCAAGTGTCTTTATGTTCTTGAGAAATCAGGAAATCAGGTAGAACTTCATTACTCTGAATACTTTGCTGGTTGTATAAAATATCTTAGCTTGATATTTTTTTCAGAGTAATGAGTCTCAGTCTATATGGCTCGGTCTACACTGCAATGGTAAGTCAGAAAAAGAAACGCAATTTGCAGTATGCAAATTGCATATCTTTTTCTGCTTTACTGTTGAAAGAGGCTTTTCTGAAATTTGGCGTGTCTACATGGCGTCAAATTTCAGAAAAAAGTGCGCTTTTGACACATCCCTTTTTCCTTGTAAAATGAGGTTTACAGGGATGGCGAAAGAGTGCGTCCGCTTTTTCGAAAATTATTCCAAAAAGCAGACACGTTCCTTGGACACGGCATTGCTTTTCTGGGATATCACTGCGAGGGGAGCTGATTTTTAAATGGTCTCCCCTCGCGGACGAGCTCCCATCTAGCACCTCACACAGCTGCCTCTGATGACAGGGGGCCCCTCAGGAGTGGTGCCGGAGCACACTGGCTGCCAGCCTCACTACAGAATAGTCGACTAACCAATAAGAATTCACAAGGTTAATTGTCTATTCAGTTAACCGATATTTTACATTCATAGTGTGAATGGAGCAGAAAAAGAAAATGTTTGATATACAGTAACTGCCTTGTGCTTCTTTTATAGTCCATTTGAACTTCTAGTAAATCTTTACAGGCACTCCCCAAGTTATGAACATCCGACTTACGAACATCCGCATGTACAAACAAAAGCTCGCCTCAGGCCCCGGGGGAGCAGGCCAGAGGCCTAGGTGGTGGCAATTGCTGGCCAGAGGATTCCAGAGGAACAGGAGGTGGTCATGAAGCCAGCGGCTGGAGAGAAGTGGCCCTTTGAAGGGGGAAGCTACCACTTCTCTCCTGCCACTGGCTGCATGGCCACCCTCCTCCTCCGGAGTCCTCTGGCGTGTGCTGGCACGGCTTGTGGCCTCCTGCCGAGTAGGGTCCGGGTGCAGCCCGT
Source organism: Rafetus swinhoei (assembly GCA_019425775.1). NCBI lineage: Eukaryota > Metazoa > Chordata > Testudines > Trionychidae > Rafetus > Rafetus swinhoei. The sequence goes on along the minus strand of CM033425.1, from coordinate 15,565,814 downwards.
GGGGAAGGGGCAGCGGCAGTCAGGGGATACCCAGAAGTCCCCTTCAGAATCTCCACCTACCTCCTCATCCTCCTTGAATTAAACCTGTCTTTCCTCAAGCACCAGCATTCAAAGCCAAATAAAAAAGCTATTTCTACTATTTTTCATTACAAATATACAGCATTATCAGCTACAATTATAGGTTAAATAGATGTTTGTGGGCCAGCCTGGAAACTTAACTACCATTTTTGTTTCTATGGCAAAATGCATTCCCGGTTCCAAACAGCCAACTTACCAATGAACTTTTGGAACACAACCCATTGGGTACTTCCTGTACGCTTTGAATAAGATCAGGTAGTGTCTTCGATCTGAGAACTTGGATAGGTGCTTATTTATGAAGGGAGTTAAATTTAGAGCATTGATTTAATGGAACCTTAAAGTAATATTTATTTGATTAAATCCACTTTGAAAACTTTCTTCCCTCAGGAAGAATTTATTTCCTTCCCCTCAGTAATGTTAAAGTTTGCAATATGAGGGTATGTTTGTTTTTTTCCCCAATTTAAATCTCTTCTAACAGTCTGTGGAGAACTGTGTGTGCATTATGCGAAACCTTTCCTATCACGTCCACAAAGAGGTCCCAGGAGCTGACAAGTACCAAGAGCTAGATACAAATCCGCCTATGAGCACAGGAGGCTCTCAGAAAAAGAAGAAAGATGATGCTGGCTGCTTTGGAGGGAAGAAAGCTAAAGGTGTGTGCAATAGCTGTCTCATAAACAAGAGTGATTCTTAGTCACATTGCAGTATTGCTATGTATTACCCTGATCCTGCAAGCAAGCTTGTGTAATTTTACTCACATAAGTAATTTCATTGGAGCCAATGGAACTACTCACATGTGTAGTTAAACAGATGCATGTTTTCTAACCCTTTGATTTTATGTTCATAGTACTGGGGCATGTGTTAATCTTCCCTGTTCATTCTTGCTAAATATTTTAGGAACTATTCTCTCATTGATTATGTGTATGTAACATCCATTTAACAAGAGTGGTTTGTGCACTGAAGTATGACCAGACCCTTTCATGTCCACTGCTGACAAAGACTGGTGTGTTCCGTGTCTCATCATGTGCCCCTGTTGCCATCCCCGGAAAGTTTCACATTATTTCCATTCATCTTATTCCATAGCATTTTCTGACTTACCTGGAAACAAGCCAAGTACACTCTGATTTCCATACATGGTTGTCCTGTCTCTGCCAGTTTCATATTTTTTTAATCTATCACATATTTTAAAAAAGCACAATGCCTTCACTCTTACATTCATTTAAATTGCAAATGTGATTCCAGTAGCTTTTAATTGTCAATCACTTTAGATCTGTTCTCTCCCTGTTGGGCACGAGTGTCACAAATACGTTGCATCTCAAGAGGGAATTAATAAAGTCTCAGTAAACTTTCTTTTCAAATACTGACATTCAACTTACACATTTCCTCATTAGTTTAGGAACTGCAACTTCCAGACTGAATTAAGAGAGAATTGCTAAAGTTTCCACGGTGGGCACACAGTTCCTTTTGTCTGTGTGCTCAAAACTACTCAGGCTGCACCTCTCTACTCTGGCAACATCCGTAGTCCAGCATGATTTTAATTAGCTGAATGTCCACTTATCATGGGTGTGGCCAAGTTTCCCCCGGTCTAAAAGTTTGTTTACAGCCACCAGTCCTGGCTTTCAGTGTTCTCTGGTGTTATTTAGCTCTAATTTATCCCTAAAAGTCTTCTGAGACCCCAGTAAGCAGTGGAATTGTTGGTAATGTTGCTAGACAATATTGACCTCTCATGGTTTGGCAAATTCTTTGGTTCAGCACTGGTCAGGTCCCGAAGGTTCTGGATGAGAGAGATTCATCCTGTATAGATAATAGTAGCCAAATATTGTTTAGGTTTTTTTATATTGATAATTGGCCAAGTATTGAATTGCTTTAACTTACGTGCACAAATTTGAAGGCCCTAATCTATATTCCTAGGTTTAAAAATGTAGTCCCTGTACTATACTAAACTTAAATATCTGGCATTAAGTTGTTCTACTTCAGTGTACTACCATAGTTACTGTAGTATGTATCATAGTAACTACATCGGTTTTCAGTTTGACCTAATGCAATTTTAAATAAAAAATAGGTCTTTATTAATTGGAAAAACTCTTCGAGGAGGCAGAAAACATTACTTGCTTGGCCAGGATTTATAGATTGTATATGTGAAAATGTAATATGATTTTCCTTACAAACAATTAACTCACAGGGGCTGTTTTTTCTCTTTCCATTTGTGAGGTCATATAATCCTGCTACTTGAGAGCAAAGATACTAGGGTGGAAGCAGGTGAAAAAAAAATCTGATATGTGAAATATATTTACTGTGTAGAGAGCGAGCATGCTCATGGTTTTCATCTTGATGAGTGAAGAGACTGATAATGTTTAGAGAACTTCTCCACTCTTGCATGTCAGGTGTCTGTCCATGTCCCATAGGATCCAATCCAGCCCTATACATATGCTCTGTCTGTATAGGGTTTTTCAATTTATCAGCCAAAAAGTTTGAGGAAAGGGTGCCAAAATTGAGGGACATTGAGGACAAACGGTCATTGACTTGAGTGAGAGATGCAGATATTTGGTGGCCTCTCAGTTTTAGCTCTCAATGTTCAGCAGAAAATCCCAATTATTTTTCCCAAGCACGTTTTAGCACTTTTCCCATTCAGCGCTCAGCCGTAAAAATTCATGCTGTTCTCTCAGATGGAATTGACTAGTAGCAATGCAAAGCTCCCAGCTGGTGATGTGCAGATCAGAAGGGTTGAGAGGGACAGGCAGGCTTAGTATTAAAAAAAGAAGAAAACACCCCCACTCCCACCACCACTATTTGTAAGTCTGCTTTTAAAAACAGAAATAAAATAACCATTCTCTTACTTATAAAAGTCTGTGAAAATCTAGACTACCAATCCTTCTTGCTGAGTCTAGAACTTGAAAATATATCATTTCAGTTTTTCCTTTTACAAAAAAATCTTGTGATGTTTTCTTATTTTATTTCATGATCATTGATCATAGCATTTCAAACATCTCTGCCTCCTTTCCCCCACCACCTTCAGCATTTTTTGAGATAACTAAAAGGAAAAAAGAACCTTCAGGGGGAAAAAAATTTTTCAAGCAGGAACAAGAGGGAAGGGTGAAGTGTTTTGATTAGTGAGAGTTAGTGCAGCCCTGTACATTTCAGGTTGAATTTGTGCTGTGAAATTCTGCTTCTTTGTGATTGCTCCTTTTTATCTTCTTCCTTCCTGTAAACTTTTCTTTTTCCTTTACTGCTTTTCTGGTAATTAGAGGAGTGGTTCAATCAAGGTGAGTCCTTCCAGTGCTCTGTCCAACATTGCTATAATCTACTTTGTTCACCTTTTCCATGCAAGGATTAGAGTTTACATAGTGGCCTCACTGACCTAATGCCTACAATATAAGGGTTAGCTCTATTTTCCTAGAGTTCATTTCTGCTGCTGTCACTTTGAAATCTCTAGCCTATCTGATGAAGGGGCTTTTTCCAGTCTTGTTGGTGCTATTTAGAAGGGGAGCGCTCTTAGTAAAGAATACAGGGCCATATTCATCCAAGTACATGGGATTGCACTTGGGAATTTGGTCCTATAGTGATGTTCTAAGCCAGGGGTCAAGAAAATTTATATGGGCAAATTGGTTTCACTAAGTGTAATGGAAGACATAGTCTAATCCATGGTCTGAATATGGGAATGGGTGCCAGAAATCCCTGTTCTATTCCCAGCTCTTTACTAACTCCATTTGTCATCCTACACAAACCACTTACCCTACCTGAGCATCTGTTTCCCACTCTGCAGAATGAGGGTAATTCTTACCTGATAGTTTTGATGATTCATTAGTTCACATTCTGGCTTGAAGTGATAGTGTTTTTGTTGCTATTGGTTTGGTGGTAGCTGCTGGAATGGGATGGGCTTAAGGGGATGGCCGGTGATAGTTGCTGCGGGGACAATAGACAGAAGAGCATGATAGTGAAGAGCCAGTGCTGGTTTGCAATGTCATTAGGAAGGCCCGGCTTTCTAGCTTCCCACTTATCAGGCTGAGGAGCAGGAGTGTTACTAAGGTGGAACTCAGCTCCAGGAAGCAGTAAGTTCACTTAACTGGGCATTTTTCTACTTCATGTGTTAACTAGATGTTATTGACTGGCCTCTATAGGGCTCTCTCCCTTTCAGTTCTTTTTACACAAAAAGATGATGGCTGAGATTTTGTCCTTGAGGGAAGTGTGGTGTAAAATGGAAAGGGGACAAGGGGATATCCTTAGGGCTTTGTAGGGAAGCATAGGACCATTGTGGGAAGAACACTGAAATATTAGTTGCAAGTAGCACGGAGTTGCATCCTGAATTCCTTACCAACTTTTTAGAAAACATTTGACCTGGTAAGGATGACAGTACATGAACAAGAGTAATATTTTTATAATGCCTTATGTAAAGGAAGAAGCTTTAATTTTGCGGATTAGGAGATTGTAAATCATGTATTACACAAGCAAGTTTTTCCCACACCAGAATATTGTGCCAGCTCCTATAGTCCGGTCCCAAAAAGCAGGCCTATCAGCAATCATATTAAAAGCTACCTGTCTTTTGCTGAGGTTCTGGGATGTGCTTCAGATCTGACTAGATCTTCTTTCCTCTTCTGTTGTTGGAGGCAGGAAAGGGGAAAAAAATCCCAAAACACAAGGTTTGTTCTTTAAAACTTTTTGTTGTCATTTGCCAGTGGAATCCTTAAGCATGGCTGTGCTCTGTGACTGTCACTGTGGGAATGTCTGCATTTCTCAGGGGCTCAAGGCTGAACTTTTGTAGGACAGGACTAATCTTATGTTGTAAGAAGTTGTATGAGACATCAGATGGGGAAGAGACTCATGCCACCCAATTTTGTGATATGATAAATTATAATTAGATTTTAAAATGGGATTCAATTTAATCAAGTTTTACAAATGCCCATTCTCTCATGTAGGTGCTGTAGAAAATATTTTAAATCAATACAGCTTAATGGTTAAAAAAGGCTGTAATTGTATTAGCCTCCCCGTCCCCACATAGACGTCTCTTGATTCTTCCCTCTACATCATAGACTTGTCCTTCCTAATCTGCTCCTCCTCTCAGGAAGAACCCTGGAAACGTAGATACCTTACCATGTGATCTTCAGTTTCCCAGCCCTGGCAGTTTGTGAATCAGCAGGCAGAGGTGAGAGTAAGAAGATGGGCCCTGGTGTGCCGCGCCGGTAAGAAGGAGCTGGCCAGCGCTGGGGTGCTCCACTGCAGTTGGAGGAGAGGTGGCATGCTCCCAACCAGGATCTGGGGGCTCTCGTGCAGGCTGGCACTGTCACCAGTCCCATGCTAAGCAACTGGAAGTCAGACAGATATAAATGACAAGATGGAGGATGTAGGAGGTATGCATGTTCCTAGCCAGGCTCCTGGTGGGACATTTGCATCCCAGCCTGGAATGCCCCTCTCTCACCATGCTGGCTGGACCCCAGGCAACACAGGAACAGGAGCAGCATGGGGCAGGGACCTATCCACAGCTAGGGTTGTCAGATGGTTTAACCAAAAATACCGAACACCCACCCCCCCCCCAAAAAAAAAAAAAATTCTGTTGAAGGGGGCAAAAAAAAGGGGGAGACCAAAGTTATTAAGCAATAAATGAATGAATAAATAAATAAGTAAATAATAAAACAGCATTAAAACAGCATGGCCCCTTTCAGAGTGCCTGCAAAGTCAGAATAGGGATAGAAACAGGGGAGCAGTTGAGCACTAAGACCCAGGGAAGGCATTGCTTGCCCTTGGTCTTTAGGCTTTTTGCCGGTGGCTATTTTGTTTTCTTGATCAAGCCAAAATGCAGCTTCCCTGCGGAACCAGGTAAGCAGGCAGTCCGGGGGGGGGGCTAGGGGTGTTGGGGGGCTGGGTCCAGTTGCTGAGTGTTTCGTAGGGTTGCCTGGTGTCCGGTATTTTTGCCTCCTGGCTGGGGGAAAAAAATCAGAAAATACCAGACATTTTAGGTGTCCGGTATTTTCTGAATTTTTTTACCGGACAGGAGGCGAAAATACCGGACTGTCCGGGTCAATACCGGACACCTAGCAACCTATCCACAGCTAGGTAATCCACTCACAACAGTAACTGCCCCAAGCCAGCCCCAAATTCCCCTGCCAGTCCAGGACTGCCCAAGTCCCGCCCCTGCTTCCCAAGGGTATCATTTAGGAAGGGTAGGGGGACTAAAGACTTCCCCCCCATGATTCATACTAGGACATTGCTTGTTCTTCTTCCCCTTCCCCTCACTATCAGGGAGCGAGGGAATAACAGAATCCTAGAACTGGAAGGGATCTCCAGAGGTCATCAAATCCAGACTCCTGCCCTCACAGCAGGACCAAGCACCATCTAGACCAGGGCTACTCAACACACAACCCGTGGGCCGCATATGGCCCATGGCCTGTTTGTTTGCAGCCCGCGCTACGGTTTGGGTTTATGTGGGACTCAACACGCCATGGCCCACAGGTGAAATCCTTTGAACACGGCCTCCACTGGGAACATGCTCCACAACAGCGAGTCAGTTTAATGGTCTTCTGTTGATATGCGTTTTAGTAGTTAAATTCCTGAACTGTCATTGCTCATTAAAAGTGCTGTCATATGGGTGGAAATCAGGTAAATATTGCATTTTATTAATATCAGCAGAACTGACTTAAATGGGGCCTGCGTGTTGTGTAGTCTTGCTTTAATCTTTGTATTCATGCCCATCAGTGTGAAAGAAGCTATTTGCATATATATTTGTGTGTATATGCAGCCACACTTAAGTTGCAGTCCTTGGCATGTACTGTGAGTATCATTGTGGCCCCCAGGGCTTCCAAAGTTGAGTATCTCTGGTCTAGACCATCCCTGACAGGTGTCTGTCTAATCTGCCCTTAAATATCTTCAGTAATGGAGATTCCACAACCTCCCAAGACAATTTATTGCCATGTTTAACCACTCTGACAGGAAGTTTTTCCTAATGTCCAACCTAAACCTCCTTTGCTGCGGTTTAAGTCCATTGCTTCTTGTCCTATCATCAGAGGCCAAGGAGAACAATTTTTCTCCCTTCCCCTTCTAACACCCTTCACGAGCCACATTTTTGGGGGGAAGAGCCACATGTGGCTTGTGAGCCGCGGGTTGGCCACGGCTGATCTAGACCATGCTTGGTCCTGCCGTGAGGGCAGGGGACTAGACTTGATGACCTCTTAAGGTCCCTTCGAATTCTATGATTCTGATACAGAGGTGGGAGAAGGGGAAGCATGTAGTCAATAAGATTAACTGATAAACCCAGAGTTATCAGTTAATCATGTGTTTGACTATAGGCTGACATCCCTAGTAAGAAACTTACGTTATTTTCACTCCTGAAAGGAAAAGTAATTTCCAGAATTCATGATTCTCATCCCTGGAAATGTAATGCTTTCCCTTTAAACTGCCAGCTGATTACAGCTGCTGTCATATCACATGAAAAGTGAAGCTGTTTCTCATGTGGCCAGGTGGCAAACCACTGAGGACTGCATAGGTGAAAGCCAGCACCTATTCCTTAGCCATTCAGTTTCTGGGCATCAGTAAGAATCACAGAGCACAGGTAGAATGCTTTGTCTGTGTGAAAGAAATATTGTTTAATAAACAAGCAGTTGCACTCTGCATCCTCAGCGTGACAAGTTGTGCAGCCTAAAATAGACTGTGTCATCTGCGTGAACTGTGTCTTCAGAGATCATACACAGAATGAATCTTGTTTGCATGCAATTAGCGATTCAATTGATGATGCACCAGGCGGTGTGGAATCCAGTCCGTTTCCTTACCATACTAACTCGACAGGATTAACAGGAAAAAAATCAACAAAGCTGTATTTTAAAACATATAGGGCTTTGAACAATCCTGTTTAGTAAGGTGCTGCTTTTTACAGCTTTATTTCCAGAATAGTGTCCTGAGTTTGAAACTTGCCAGTGCTAGCAACACACAACTGAATAGCCTGCAGTAAAATTATTACCCAAACTAAAATTTGCAGGTAAAATGGAGGCAAGTTCTTCTGTCTTTATTTAAAGCTCCCTCCACACGTTAATTTTAAACCACCTTCCCTTCACTGTTCCTCTTTCCCTCTGTCGTGGGATTTTTCGTATCTCTGAGCAGCGACAAGCAGAGCAGAGTCTTCAGCTGTCACCATAAAAAGTAGCATCCCATCATAATGCCTGGCATATTGTCTTCCTCTGTGTGTCACCACTTCCCTCAGCAGCATATTACTGCATTTTTCCATGGCCCAAGAATTGGTGTGAAGGTTTAGGGCTACCACTAATTCCCATCCCTCATTTTAGCAAAGACATTTTTCAAAAGGAATGGAACAAAACGTGGTGGTATGAACTTTTGGCAGATAAGACGACTGGGCTTTATGATCTGGTACCACTAAGAAAACATACTTTTCAAACCAGCAAACTTCAGATGCATGTTTCCAGTGTCTGATACAAAACAAAAGGGATAGTAGCCATTTGCAGCAGTGAGAGGCAAACTGTAGTTTGTCAGGATGAATTTGATCAGCAGTTGTCTTGTTTGTAAATGTTCTTTAAGGGACTGATCCAGTTACATTGAAGTAAAGTGAAGAGCTCCAGCTAACTCCAATAAAAGGTGGACCAGTCCCTAAATGGTTTTGGAGCTGGTAGTTTATTTTGGAGCCTAAAATATTGACAAGCTAGTGATGCTTCTTGCATTTCAGACTCATAGGAGTTTCTCATCTCATGACCAAATCCTGCAACACAGCTAGATTGTTCACTACATTATATTTTCAAGTGCTTTGTCCTGTACATTTTTAAATGTCCCAAGTGGTGCAGCTTCCAACCCTTCCTGTAGGACAACGTTTCCCAAATTATGGGCTGCAGCCCGGTACCGGGCCACAGGAAAAAAATACCGGGCCTCAGCATGCCTGGTGGCTGCCGGCAGGGCCGGCCTTAGGCCGATTCGGGCCCCAAGCCCCTGAACCCGGAAGTGCCGGTGAGTTACAGAGTCGGGGGCCCTGCTCCACCAATATGTGGAGCTGGGTCTCTCCCCTGGCTCTGCCTGGAGCGGGGCCCCAGACCCCTCGCGCCAGCCCCCCCGCGCGTCCTCCCACCCCGCCCTCAGAGCGTCCCCGCTGTGCGCGGCTCCTCCTCACCGCCTGCTGCTACCCATGTGCAGCGTTGCACGTGGGCAGGGAGGACGCCCGGGCGTGACGTGATGTCACGGCCTGGGATTTTAAAACTCTTCGGAGGCACGTGGCGAGGCCACGCTGGCTCCGGGTTCGGCCTCCGGGGCCGGCCTCTGGGGCCTGAGCGCGGCCTCCGGCCCCGCAATGTGGAAGGCAGAAGGTGGGGCGGTGGCGGCGCCGGGCTTGGGCGGAGGCGAGGAGGCGGCAGCGGGGGAGGAGAAGGGGCTTGGACAGGGTGCAGGAGAGACAAATGCCAGGGGGCCAAGTGCAGACAATGAGGGAAAGGGCAGGAGGGGAGGTGTCAGTGGGAGGGGGACAGGGTGATGCTGGGAGAGGAGAGGAGAGGGAAGGGCATTGGGGGCTGGAGGAGGAGGTGCTGGGAGAAGGCTTGAAAGAAGGGGTGGGCATGAGGAAGGCCAGGATGGAGCAAGGCATGTGTGAGGGCACAGAGGGGCAGGAGGGAAATGGGGCAGAGAGTGGTGAGGGGGTGGGTATTAGGGAAAAAGAGGGCAAAGGGGGAAGGGGGAGGCACCAGGAGGGTGCAGGGCTAAGGGAAGGTGCAGGTGCCAGGGGATTCTGGGGTGAGGAGGAGGGGAGAGCTGGCCACCGAAGCAGCACTGGACGGGGAATCGGGGCAGGCTGGGGAGATTGGGGGCCGTGGAAGCAGGGCTGCTGGGGTGCGAGGTTGGGGGCAGGAGCTGGCCGGGAAGATGTGGGGTGAGAAGTGGCCACCGGAAGGAGGGCTGACGCGGGCAGCGGGGCTGGCCAAGGGAGATTGGGAGGAGAAGCGGGGGAGAACTGGGTGCCCGGGAGGGGGTTGGGGAAGTGGCTGGCCAGAGGCGCAGCGGGGGAGCAGGGGAAGGAATGAATCGCCTGCGGGGAGGGGGACTGACCCAGCCATATGTAGATCTTGGGGCGCTGCCCCCGTTCCCCTCTCCCCTCCGCAAAGCACAAAGCATGAGTTAGTCCTGCCAGGGGATTCTATTGTCCCCCCCACGCGCACACACCCCTCGAGTAGTTGCGAACTGTCTGGCTGGTAGACACACTCATGCAGCCTGAGCACGTTTACCAGCCAGGCAGTTCGAAACTACAAACTGATACATCTAGTAATAATACATTATTTAATGAGAAAATACCAGACATGTTATATGTCTGGTATTTTCTCAGTTTGTTTTTATGTGTTTATATTTTTGGGCTGCAAAAAGCAGTACTGAAAAAAAGGGTTCCAACTAAAGTAAAAAGTTTGGGAAACCCTGGTCTAACCAGCTTTCTGTCTGTCTTACAGTCCATTTATCCAATCCATATTCCTTAACTTGCTGGCAAGAATATTGTGGGTGACCATATCAAAAACTTTGCTAACACTGGCACTGGGGGTTTTGGGAGGACCAGAAACAACTTATTTGAATATTCATCATTTGATTAATGAATATGCAAATATGCAAATGAACATTACCGGTCCTCCAAAAGTTCGTGAATGGATTTACTGGTCCCCGGGCCAAAAAGTTTGGGAACCCCTGCTGTAGGAGATTTATTCTGCAGTCTAATAGGTGCTTGGTTAAACTGTGTTCTGAACTTCATCCTATTGCTCCTAGTTAAATCCATTTCTACTGTCCTAAATAACTCCTGGATTGTTATGTATTGTGCTGCTCTCACATTCAGTTGTTAAACAAAGCTACACTGTAAATATAAGCCCTTCAGTCTCTTGCTCTTCCTTTAAATTCTCTCTCCAATCTATCAATAGTGTTCTGATGGTCAGGGTCCTTGAATTCAACACAATATCAGGGTGTGAAGGTGTGGTTTCTCTGGAACAGACTGTTTCTCCCTCCCTTTTAGTAAGGAAAACGGGGTGAAAATTGAACCATATTCCTCTACCTCATCTCCCCGCCTTGGTATTTTTGGAACAAATTGATAAATTAAACAGTACTAAGTCACCTGGACCAGGTGGTATTCACCCAAGAATTGTGAAGGAACCTCAGATATGAAACTGCAAAACTACTAATAGTGGTACATAATCTCTTGCTTAAATTAGCTATCCTCTAGTCATCTGATACAGAAGCTAATGTGATGTCAGTTTTTAAAAAACAGCTTCAGAGGTGATCCTGGCTATTTCAGGCTAGTGAGCCCAACAGATAGCAGTTTATTGGGAAAGTGTCAACACGGCTTTTGGAAATCATGCCTCTCCAATTTTTTAGAAGTCTTTTGAGGATTCAGTATATGTGGAAAAGCTGATCAAGTACACTGTATCCACTGGGACTTTTTGAAAGCACTTGACAAGATCCCTCACTGAAGGCTCTTTAAAAAAAAAAAAGCTGTCCTGGGATAAGCTATCATGGGGAAGGTCATATTCTCTTGGACCTGTAATTGGTTAAAAGACAGGAAAGAAAACAATTGGCTAGTTTTCAGAAGGTAAATAGCTGTTTTCAGAAAGGTAAATAGCTGTGTCCATCAGGGATCTATACCAGGACCAGTGCAGTTTAACATACTCATACATCATCTGGTAAAAGGGGTAAACAGTGAGGTGGCAAAATCTGCAGATGATACAGAAGTATTCAAGATTGGTAACCCCAAAGCAAATTGCGTGAATTGTTGCAAAGAAAGCTAACAAAACTGGGTGATAGAGCAACAAAATGGTAGATTTAATTCAATGCTGATAAATGCAAAGTAATGCACAGTGGAAAACATCCTATACATTCAGAACGATGAGGTCTAAATTAGCTTAGGTCAATTATACATATTCTGGGTGTCTAAAGCCTCTGATTGCCAGATGTTGGGATTGGATAATGAGAGATGGATCACTCAATAATTGCCCTTTCTGTTCAGTTTTTTCTGAAGCTTTTATCATTGGACTCTGCTGCAAGATGGGCTACTGGGCTAGATGGACCTTTGACCTGACCCAGTATGGCCATTCTTATGTTCTGTTTTCAGAGCCCTGAATTCAGAGCCCAGCTTCAGTTCAGGCATGCACAAGAAAGTCCATTTTTGCACATATTTTATCAAAATGTCTAGAGTCCTCCCTTCAGCTACATTAAACTTTCTTTAAATTAAAGTTAATGTAATGGTATGAATCTGTCCCTGTCCTTTAGCACAGTGTTTAAAGCACAAAATAATTTTCCTTTGTTTCTAATAAGCAGTCAGAATTAGGCTGTTTTGATTGAAGGGCAATCTAAGGTTATTTGCCATCTTCTTTGCGATATATTAAACACAGGCCTTTCTGCGGCGGGACCAGTTCAGTGAAAAGCATTAAAAGGGGGCCATCCATTTTTCTCTCCACCTCATCCTTGTTCCAAAATATAGCTTTTCAGTGAATCTAGTAGTCAAGATGTGTCTTCTACTAAAAACAAGACCAAAAAGCTTCATTCGTGCATCTAGAAAACTTGAGGCAAAAATGTTTGTCTATGTTGTTTATAAAGGTGCAATCCACTGAATTTATGAATGAGGCAAATAATTTGTCAGTGAAGCTAAATGACCTGGATTTCAGTGTTGCTGAGCAACCCATGAGACTCCCTGAATTGAAGGGAACTGCAGATAGTCAGAGCCTTTGAAAATCAAGCCAGAAGGTGTGCAGTTTTGGACTTGTAGTCCTCATACAGACACAAAGGCTACATGTGCAGCTTGAAGGCTGAATATATACCAAGAAAGCAGAATTGTATTGTGTAAATTTTGATACTGTTACCACCTTTCTTACTGTAGGTGCACAGTATAATAACTCTTCTATCATGCATTGAAACCCTTTGTCATTTACTGTCCTATTTTATGTTCAGGAAAGAAAAATGGAGATCCGGACAGGAACTTTGATACACTTGATTTGCCCAAGCGGTCTGACGCAGCAAAAGGTAATACACTAATCTGTATTTATGATCTTGAAAATAAGGAAAATGGGAGGTGGGGATCCTTAGAGGGACTTGCAAAATGAGCAATATACAGTTCATATACCTTTTTACACTCAGTGAAATATAGATGTGTGTCATTGTGCTGCTTCTCTTCCCATGTATAGCACTCAATGTGGGTTTCTGTTGCTTAAACTGGTCAGAGGAGATAATGCAGGCAGATTAGGCCTAGGGTCTAAGTTCCCTCTAAGATGTGTGGCCGCGCAGCTGCCACTCAAGCCCCACGTGGACTCGGTACTATGGTGGGGAGAGACACCTCTCCCCTCAGCGCAGACCTTCCACTGTGGAGAGTATTGCCTCTCTCTACCAGTCCCAGCCCAGATCTGCCCCAGACTTGCTATGACCAGGACACAGGCACCCTTCCAGCCCTGCTGGAGCTGCCATGACTACCTGGCTCCAAGCCACTGCCGTGAGAGAAACTTGGAGGGGGGAGTCCTCTCTCTTCCTGGGGCAGTCTTCACCCCAGGCTTCTCATCTAGCCCTATCCTATAGCCCACCCCCCTTCCCACTGGAGCCCTCACCCCCTCCACATCACAACCCTCTGCCTCAGCCCTGAGGCCCTCCCCCCATACCCTGCCCCCCTTTGTCCCACCTCTGCTACACACCGTCCATGTGTGGAATGAATTTTATTATGTGCACTAATATAGACATGATGTTCGTGCACATAACAAAATTCACTCCACACATGGACATAAAAAATTAGAGGGATAACTGTTGGGTGGGGGGAGGAAATGCGTCCGTTCAAGGAAAAAACATGGGATTCACTCATAAAACACAATTTTGCACTTTCTCCACAATAGGTACAAGCATGGGGTGTTGTGTAGAGTGTGAAATTTGGGAGATTTACAAGTGCTGTCTTCTTCCCTTCTATGCTTTCCTCACAATCTGCCATTGACTGGCAGCTTTACAACTCCCCAGTAGTTTGCTTTAGTTTATGGTCTTTGGGGGGTTTTATGTCATCCACTGCTGGTTGACCTTCCCTGATAATGGTAATTTGGCCTGCTGCAGTCAGCAGCTATGATAGCTTTCCAGGGCTTCCAGAGGCTGACAGTCATAGGCAGATTTTGATGGATGACACTCTGGTTTTCTTTGTCATTGAGCGTGTATTTCAGCTGTGGGCAGAAGTGAAATCTCTTAACAAACATTTGGTGCATAGCACTCTTTCCAGTGGTGAGGTAGAGGATAATTTGGGGCTCTCTTGTGATTTTTGCTGCATACTGCAATTTTCTGCAAATCTCAAGCTTTCGGTTAAAATAAAACTGTCTTTCCATTGCACAGATACAACCTTTGTCCTGCACACTTATGTAATGTTGCCTTATTAACTCTGCCCTGCAGAAAACTTTCTTCTGTAAGCACCATTCACTTAGATGAGATATAACTGCCAATATTTAAGTGGGTCTAAGTGAAAAATTAATGCACACAAGCTTTTTTCTCATTTTCTTTGCTTTTTAAAAAAAAGGAAAAGAAAAAAGGTAAGGAAAATGAATGAAAGAAAATGTTAGCTCACCCTCATTGCATGTATAAGTTATATTGTGTATAGAGAGGCAATGTGGGACTTAGGGTGCCAGGATTCTATTTCCAGTTCTACCACTGACTTGCTAGGTGTCCTTAGGCAAGCTGTGTTATCCTTCTGTATCCCAGTTTCCCCTTCTATAAAATGTGGCTATTGTTCCTGACCTTCTTTATGAAGTACTTTGAGCTCTATTGAAACACCATAGACTACAGAGGTGGTGTGTTATAAAAGTTACACACTTAATTTTTAAACTAGGAATCAAGTTATTTATGAACTGATATATTTGCCTCAATCTAAGCCAGGGTCGGCCCACAACATTTTGGCACTTGAGGCGGGGAGCTCATTGACACCCCCATGCTCCCTCAGTTGGGCCAAAACTTTGAAAGGTCTCAATTCTGCCTTCTTCCTGTTCTACTCCTCTCATGGTACTGCAGAGAGAATACATATGCACCAGCAGCAGACACAATTTTCTACACTCTGGGTCCTAGTGGCGCCCCCCGCCCAGTCTGGCACCTGAGGCGGCCGCCCCAGTTCACCTCCTGGTAAGGCCAGCCCTGATCTAAGCACTGGTTTATACAGAGACACAGCTTGGAACTTCTTGCTAAGGAAACTGTGTCTTTCTTTTGCTAGACTTGTGCTTTTATATTAATTTTTATCCGGGGTCTAATTGTGCAAGAAACTCAGCACTCCTGGAAGATGGAAAGAGCCTTCATGCACCTACTGATTCAGAGCTGGACCCATGGTTTGATTGCAGAGCAAAGAAATGGTTTAAGGATAAAAAATTTAGGCTGGGCTTGAAATATGTTCTAGGAATTGGGCTTTTTTTTTTTTTTTTTTTTTTTTAATTGTGAGAGTTTTTTTAAGTGCTTAAATGAGCACTTTACATTTTGGACGAATGGGCTTGATAATTAGTTGTTAGAGGATTGAGCAATCCAGAATAAAAAAGGAAAGAAAAACAGACTTTACATGTATGGCATAAGGCAAGCCTCAGCCCTTTAATTTACTGCTAAGTGTGGTTGTAATATGGATGCCAGGCAGAGAAAAATGTACACACAAGATTTTTACAGAGACACGTATCTTGTGCAAACTCGTACTTCCTTAAAAAAAAAAAAAAAAATGCTGGGGAAGGATTTTGCTGACAGTGTTTTGTGGCTGTGCCTTTTGTGTCTTGTGGCCTGTGCAGTGATGATGTAGACGTGTTCAGTACCAGGACATTGGAGAAACAAGATGGGTGAAGAAATATCTTTTATTTGGACCAACTTTTTTCCAAAAAAAGATACTATTTCACCCACATTGTCTTCCTAATCTTGTTGCCTCCGCAGCTTGTTACTATATTGGATTGTTTCTGCTAAGATTACATGCTCTTTAAAATATTTTCTTTGATAATTTTGAGGAACCCAAATGTAATCTATATGGAGATGCCAGTCTGGCTACATATAACATACTAGATTAGGTCAAAAGTTTAATCCCATCATCATTTTGATGGATGATTCCTCTTGGGAAATGAGGGACATGAAAAACCATTTACTGAAGTGTACTTGTAGAAAAAAAAAAACAAATGAACTTTTATTACTTTTTTTTCCTACAAGAATTTTCCTGCAAAACAGCCAGTTTAAGCAATAATTCTTGGGCCTAGAAGGTTCTAACAAGATTGCTGCTATTTTGATTTGTTCAGAAACGTAAACAAAATAAAATTGCAGTTTGAAAACAGTTAACAGCTAAGGTCAGATCTGGGCCATGGAGCCTAATTGACTGATGAAATCAGCTTTCAAATGAGGCAGAATCTCATTTTGAAGATTGAAAAATCACGCAAATTTTAATGATCAAATGCATTTGGTTTCGGTGACATAATGAAGTACTTGTTCAAAAACCAACAATTAGAGATTAATCTGTTTCATGTGTTGTTAAAGCCATATTAAAGTGAGTTTTCTGCTGCAATCTTCATGCAAGCAAATAAAACTACAGTAGCTAACAAGAGCTGTTCATGCACAGCAGCATATGAACATTGTACAGTAGACTTCCGATAATCCGGAACCTATGGGATTTAGGTGGTGCCGGATTATCAGATATGCCGGACTATCAGGAGGTACTATAAGCAGGTTATATATATATACTGTATACATTATATACTGTATATAAAGTGTTCTTAACCCTTTTTATTGTACATACAGTATACTGTAATGTTTTAGTTTTTTTAAGCCTTTTTTACCCTTTTTGCTCAGTTCAGCTGCTACCGCTTTTACCTTGTGACTCATTTTTTGCCGAAGCTCACTCACTAGGCTCTTGCCATTTTGATGCCGGACTATCAGGAGTGCTGGACTATTGGATGCCGGACTATTGGAGTTTTACTGTAGTAATTAACAGACTGTTAGAAGATAGTGCTGTTAGGGTTCCTGAATTTTAAAGTCCATTTCCCTAGGATTCATTGGGCCAGCTAAGGAGCAACCTTAAGAACTCCTGGTCACAATTCCCTTATAGGAGGGACGGGCAACCTTTTATGGGTTGGGCGCAGCTGACCCACAGAAAAATCAGTTGGGGTCCGCACACAAGGTGAGAAGCAAAGTGAGACACCCTTGACTGAGAAGGAAAAAAAACACTCTTTACATTTCCCTCACACACCAGAGCCTAGGTGGTCCCAGGTTGGTAGCTTTTGTGTGCGTCAGCTCTGTGGAGGAGTGGAAGGGGGCTGGAGCACCAGTGTGGGCTAAGGATGTTAAGGACTAGTTGACTATCCGATAAGCAAATACTTATCGGATAGTCAGTCAACTAGTCCATTCCCCACACTCCCCCGCTGCCTCCATCAAATAGAGGCAGGAAAGGGGGGTACTTCAAAGCAGAAGTGCTGCACAGCTGATCGTGGGATCAGCTGCGTGGCACTGCCACTTTGAAACACCAAGGCAGCGCCACGTGGAGTCCGGGGTCAGCGGGGGAGTCCCCCGCTGACCTCTGGTTCCATGTGGCATTTCAAATGCAGCACAGCATGGAACCTGGAGTCAGCGGGGGACTCAGTCCCCCGCTGCCCCCAGGCTCCATCCTGCGCTTCCACTTTGAAATGCACAAGAGTCCCCGCTAGGGACTTCTGTACATTTCAAAGCTGGCATGCTGCATGCAGCCCAGAGTCAGTGGGACTTCCAGCAGGGGCTCTTGCACATTTCAAAGGAGGAATGAGGAAGTGCCTATTGAGCAGTCAATGGAAATTCCATCGACTACTCGACTAGTAAAATAACAGATAGTTAATTTCCCTACTGTGGGCTCCCCAGTGTGTGGGTGGGTGGGTTGGGGGGATCCTTAAGCCTTGGGCGGCCAGATCCAGGCAAGCCATGGCCCACATCCAGCCCCTAGGCCTGAAGTTCCCCACCCCTGCCTTATAGAAATGTGCCATAAATGTAATCATTGAGTTCAGTTGATCTAGTATAAATGTTGGCTTTAAGAAACTGAGAACTAAAAAAGGAGCAGTCCTGTTTCCCAATATCTCTAGAAAGTTAGATTGATTTCCACAGGAACTTAATCATAAATCTTTGTGTAATAAACAGCTACTTGTGTTCAAGTAGCAACACCCATCAGTGTTGGCACCTTTTCTTCAGTGTCCAGTCAAGACAACCTATAAACAAGTTAGTGCATTAAAAACAGAGAAGTGGGTTTGGGGTGAATGTCTGGCTCAGAAATGGGCAATAAGCAACATGTGAGTTAGCTCTGGTGGGCCGCAGGTCACATTATCTGCGCACAGCAGGTATTGCCACTCACAGCTCCCTTTGGCCAGGAAGGTGATGCATGGCCAACAGGCTAACCCTAGCAAACTGCATCAGGCCTGTGATCCACTTGTGGCCCACCCCTGGCCTTGCTTTATGTTAGTGTATTTTGCCCCAGGATAACTTACGTGGTTGACATGTGGAATGGAACTGGTGATGCAATTTTTCAAGCAAGGTTTTAGTGTCTTAAAAATATGAGCTGCTTTCCACCATTGGCTGTTCCTTTTTAAAAGTATATCAGAGTAGCTTGTAAGGGCATAGTTTGCCTAGCTTTGGATCTCATTGAAAACCCATAGCCTTTCTCTGCCATGCTCTCAGGCTGGGCAACACTTGCAACTTAAGGCTGCTTATTTGTGGATAAATCTCTTAACATGGGATGGGATGGTGATGGAGTGGTCCCATCTAATAGAAAAAGTTTTGAATGGCATCATTCAGGATGCTGTGCTCACAGTGGGGAAGGAAGTCTAAAGAGCTGCTTTTCCCTTTTTTCACCATGAAGAACATGGCACATTTTTGGGACAGGTTGTGGCAAGGAGGTCACTTCTGATGTTGGAACTGAGCAGAGTCCTTGCGAGTCAGAAGGGAATGAGAGGGAGAGCTAATGGGAAAACATGATTGTTAAATTGGGGCAGGTCCTGAGGAAAAAAGTCCATTTCTAGACCAATGTCAGAAAAACTATGTTGCTAGAATCATTATAAATTAGGTTGATAAAACTTCTATTGGCTGATTGTCTCCTCTGGAGAGTGTCCTTTTTGTCAGTGAATATCACAAATCGTGCAAATAGTGATTTCTCCTGTGCAAAACAAAAAGCAAATACAGTGCAGCATGGTGCCTTTGCTTTGCTTTTAGAGCCATTCCACAGGTGTTAAGGTGAAAATAAACTGAGCAGATGATGGACAAAACACAAGACATGTAAGGCAGGAATTGGGATTCTTCTGTCAGTAGAGGATGTGGCTATAGTTGGAAGCAGGGTTTCAAATAACAGATTGATGAGCGAACCAAATCTATTAAAGAAATCTCTTGATGGAAAAAAGACCTCTGAATTGGTCATTTTTATTTTGTGACACTTACTGTCTTGAAGTGGCTAGTCCGTAGACTGACCCATCTGTTGGCAAGGGGAGGGAAATCCTGTCCATTAGTTAAATGTTTCTGACTTGTTTGTTTTATACAGTCAAACCTGGTTAATATTAGAGATGTGAATGGATTAACCATTACCCAGTAAGCATCACCCATTAAGGTCAGCAAGTTCCATCGGAGCAGCCTTCTGTCTGCGGAACCCCACAGGAAAGGGCTGGTGTAATCCCCAAGCCCCACTGCTGCTTCTGCTCAGTGCGTGCCTGCAACTTCCAGCCTGTGAGCCTGCACGGGCTGGGAATCAGCAGCCCCTCTCCCCCTACAGTCCCCTCACCCCTCATGAGGCTGCCGATTTCTCAGCCCTCCCCCGTTTAACCAATTAACTAATTAAACAGGATTTTACATCTGTAGTTAATTCTATTTAAATTGAAAACTTCAATTTTGTTTGGATTGTACAAACCATCAGTTTTTAGTACATGTGTATAATAGCATAATATTGGCTGTGATGAATACTTAGGAATTGGAGATGGACCCAGATCTGGCGTTTGGTTCATCCCATTATGGAGACTAGGGATTCTGTACCAACTACATGAATTCATGAGTAAAATTGTTGTTTGCTTACATCTACCATTCAAGAACAAATCATGCCAAACAAACCTAATTTCCTCCTTTGACTGGGTTACAGGTTTAGTTGGTAGACATGATATATCTTGATTTTGACGTATTTCCACATAAGTCTTATAATCAAACTAGGGAAATGTGATCTAAATTAAAATTCTATAAGATGAATACATAACTAGTTGAAAGACAATATTCAGAATAATTATCACTGGTTTGCTGTCTTACTGGGAAGATGTATCTAATGGGATCCCACAGGGATTTGTCCGGGGTCTGGCACTACTAAAAATGTTCATTAATCACTTAGAAAATGGAGTTAAGAGTGTGTTTACACAATCTGTGGATGACATCAAGATGGGAGTAGCAAACATTTTGGCAGAAAGGATTGGAATTTAAAATCGTTTGTGACAAATTGGAGAACTGGTCTGATATCAACAGGGTGAAATTCAGCACAAGTTAGTGCAAAATACTACACTGAAAAAGGAAAAATCAAACTCTCAAATACAAAATGGGAAATAAATGGCTAGGCAGCAGTATTGCTGAACAGGATTTGGTGGTTATAGTGGATGACAAATTGAATGAGTCAACAATGTGGGTACATCTAGACTACATGGCTCCGTCAGTGGAGCCATGTAAAATAGTTTACTCGGCATAGTCAAAGAAGCGGGGATTTAAATAATCCCTGCTTCATTAAAATAAAAATGGCCGCCGCACTGTGCCAACGATCAGCTGATCCAGCATAGTGCGGCGCGGTCGACAAGGGAAGCCTTTGTCGACCGGTCCGGTATGACTCGTGAAATGCTTCCCTTGTCGACCGCGCCGCGTCTAGACTGCTGCGCTGTGCCGGATCAGCTGATCGCCGCACAGCGCCGGGCGCCATTTTTATTTTAATGAAGCGGGATTATTTAAATCCCCGCTTCTTTGACTATGCCGAGTAAACTATTTTACGTGGCTCCGTCGACGGAGCCATGTAGTCTAGACGTACCCCGTAATGCAGCTGCAGAGAAGGCTAATATCACTCTGCATGTATTAAGAGAAGAGTTATATATCAAGCAGAGAACAGAATTGTCCTGCTCTACTTAGCCCTGGTCTGAGTCTTGCTCTGGACTTCTACATTAAGTTCTGGGCACTACACTTCAAGAAAGGTGTAGAGAAAGTGGAGAGAGCCCAGAGGAGAGCAATAAAAAGGATAAAAGGTTTAGAAAACCTGACCTGTGAGAGAGGGTGTTTTTTTTTTTTTTTTAAACTAAGTATGTTTAATTTGGAGGAAAGACAACCGAGGGGAGGACCGATAAGAGTACTAATATGTTAAGGGCTGTTTCTAAAGAGGAGGATGATCAGTTGTTCTCTGTGTCCACTAGAGCTAGGACAAGAAGTAATGGGCTGACTCTTGAAGCAAGAAACATTTAGGTTAAGATATTTGAAAAAACTTTCCAGTGATGAGGGTAGTTAAACTCTGGAATAAGCTTCCAAAGTTGTCTCTGTTAGAATTTTTAAAAAGCAGGTTAGACAAACACCTGGCAGGTGTTTGATTAGAGATACATAATCCTGCTCAGCATAGGGGCATGACCTATATTGCCACCCAAGGGCTAGTCTGTCCTTTTGATTGTGTTCTTATCTGCATTGTAATTGCAACATTTTACTGGTTTGTAGGATGGAGGTATGTAACTTAGGTCCTGAAACTAACTCTGTTTAGGAATGGAATAAGCCTGCAATGTCCTGTTAACAAATCTGCTGCTCCAAGAAGCTATTTGTGAAAATGCTGTATGTATTTGAAAACTCTAGTTTGGGCGTGTGCATGTGCATTTACCCTAAAAGCTTACGGATATTGGTGGATGAGATTTTGGATGAACTTGCTAGCAGATGAATTTCTCCTCTATATATATCACAGTGATCAGTTACTTTCATTTAATCTGATACTATGAACATATTTTCTATTCCAAAAGGTGAGTAATGAAACTGGCTAATAAATCTTTTGTGTTGCTGCCCGTAAGCAAATGAACTTAGACTTCCTGGCAGTGTTAAGGTAATGATTCTAAGTTAGCAGATCAAAAATGCTTATAATTTCTCTTTGACTAAAGGAGACTCTCGCTCTCGCTCTCGCTCTCTCTCTCTCTCTCTCTCTCTGTGATGAATTAGAAACTTCATTAACAGTTTTATCTTGATTATGGATTTGTGAATAAGATTAGCTGCTGTTCTAGCACTTAACTCTCACTTTCATTTGATTTCTTTAAAACCTTACAAGTTGACTAAAGTGTTAACGTTCCATTTTCTGACTCCTTTCAATCATTAGTTTTGTGCTGCAGTGTTGTGAATAAATGATGACTGATTGATAATGGTATGATCCCCATTTCTCCTCCACCTGCCAATGGAAGTTGTAAGGCGAGTTCTCAATCCCCCAGAATGAGAACATGTAACGTGTTATTCCATTAACATCTTCTCAGTATTAGGCACATGAAATTGAGAATTCCCATCAGAATTATTAAGTATCTCATATTTCTGTTGCTGTACTAAGTACAATGTTCATTTTAGTCCCCTGTGTTGTTCATAATTTACAAAGTAGTGAAAGATGGCTCATCTGTCTTCCTGTATCTTGAATCAGAGAAACTTATTATCTTGGATAGGAGAATCCCGTGTGTGGCCTTCCCTTGATAAACTTTTTTCCAGTCTGATACACTTAAATTCTCATTTCTCCTCATGTGCCTGGAATTTAGAATGTGGGAAGCAGTTAATTTCTGCTTCATTACTCAAGATTCATTCAGTTAACCCATTGCTTATAATTTAAAAGTTGAATAACTTATTCTGGATTTTTTTTGTTTTTTACTCTTTTACCCCCTTTTGGATTTCTTCCATTGATGCCTAGTTTCTTCACCACTGGTTTGAAATGTGATAGTGGATTGCTGCATGGCCCTTTGAACACAAGTTATGGAGTGCCAGTCATTTGGAAACTTTAATTATTTTGCAGATTTTAAATAATCTCTAAAAATAATTATACCTGTCATGAATATATGAGTGAAACTGTTCTGAAGAGTCTGGAGGACCGTAGATTAGTGTGTGGGTTTCCAACTTAATTAGCTGCATTCCCAAACAAATTGTGGATTAGGGATGTTGAATATTGGTTAATTGAATACTCGATTAACCTCATGAATTCTTATCAGTTACTCAACTATTCTCTGTTTCCTGGGGGTTGGGCCAGCAGTGAGTGCATTCCGGCCCCACTCCCGAGGTGCCCCCTGCCACTCTGTGCTGCTGCCTCTGTATCAGAGGGAGCAGTATGGCCAGCCTGGCAGGAGCTGGTCCGCGAGGGGAGATAGTGCCAGCTCCCCTCGCACATCAGCTGCCTGTCGCCCCATGCTGTTGCCTGTCCGGGGGGAGGTAGGTCTGCGCTCCCAGACAAGATACGAGCCAGAACTGAGCCTGACTCCTAATACCCTTTAAATGCAGCCCCACAGCATGGATAGGTCCCAGATCCGGTGCAAGCCAGGACTGAGCTGGGCTGCTGGCCAGCCTGCTAAACAATTTACTGGGCGGGGAAATGTGTGTGTGTGTGAATGCGTGTAGTCTATAGAATTAATCTATAAGCTTTTGCTTATCGGTTAATCGACGACACTATTACATCCCTAATGTGGATCTGAGCTAAACCCCATTAAATTAAATGGGCTTTCTACCAGGCCCTGTATTAGTTTGAAGATTATATCTAAGTTATTTGTTTGGCACTACTGCTTGTGTGCGCCCCTTCTGATTGCATAGGTGGCAGCAGACACACTGTACTCATTAGCAATAAAGGCTACACAACATTTTTTTATCACTTTTTTGCAGATTGATTTTGTATGATTTTCTGTCCTCAGATTTCCACCTCCTCACCATGGCACAACAACAACATGTAAAATGACACTGCCTGAAGCATAGTCAAATCACATACAGCTAGTGATGCACTAACAAAAAAGGGTGCTGAGTTTGGACATGAAACTATAATATTTCCATTGATAGAGGACCCTGTTAAGCCAGACATTTGTACAGAGCTCTTCTGGGGCTGGCAAGCAACTCATCTTCCCTTTGAGTTTAGTGGGTGGACCATCATCCCTCCCAGTGTCTTTTGGAGGCCACTGAACACTTATAACTCTACCTCAAATGATGGGACTCTTTCTCCAACAGAGCATCAGAGAAGAACATGCAAAATACAGGTGCTCCAACTGAATGAATCTTTCATCGCTTCTATTCTCCCTGAGGTAGTCAAGGAGCCTGTGGCTTTTGAAACTCACTGCAAACTGCCCAGCTAAAAATTCAAAAAGGTGCAACAAACATTTCTTGTAACCCAGTTTTGCATGTTTTCCCTCTTCCCTCACTTAGTAGCAAATAACTTGGATACCTTTTTCCACAGGCAAGTACCAGCCACTCTGTTAGCATGGGTTACATTGGTCACAAAATGTTCAGTCACCTTGAACACTGTTCACGTTATGAACAAAATGTCCTAAATAAATCAGTTGCATAGTTATTCCACTGACACAAACTTCTAATGAACTCAGAGCCAGATAAATTTCTTCTGTTACCAATATTTTATCGAGCTCTATTAGTAGTCCCCAAAAATGTGTCTACTGCGTGCTGAAAAAATGCTTGTCTATTCTCTGCCTTACCTAATGCTCCTAGTTGTCTCCTTATCCAGTGGTTCCCAACCTTTCTTATGCTGCCGGCAAACCCATTCACAAACTTTTGGCAGACTGGCAACATTTTATTAGCATATTTTCATATTCATCTGCATAATGAACATGCAGATATACAAATGTTGCCTGTCCGCCTAGCCCCAACCCAGCCCCTTGCTCCCCAGTGCCTTTTACCCATACCCCCTTTTGACTCTTTAACCTCTGACCCCTATAGCCCATGCCAACTTCGTTTCTCCCCATCACTCCACCATGCCCTCACCCAACACTCCTTTGCTCTTTGACCCCACCCCACCCCCGACTTCCCAGAGTGAGTCTGTGCCCTCTAGGGAGTGTGGCTGTTACTGCCACGCGGGTAGGGTGAGTGACCATTGGTGGTGCACGCTCCCCCTCCTTCCCAAACGCATCTTGCACCCCAAGGCAGAGCCCCAGCCGGGCACCAACTTTCCTGGGTGGGAGGCGGATCAGGAAGGGAGGCACCTCCTGCTCCGCCACCTCTTGCTGCTGTCTCAGCCCCAGTGCCAGCAGCAGGCAAAATCAGCCACCATGACTGCTAGAGCTGGGCTGCCATGAATAACCAGCTTCAGCTCTGGCAGCCGCTGTAGCCTGGCAGCCAGCGGTTCTCAGACCACGGCACCAGTACATGGACCAGCGGTTGGTAACCGCCGTCCTAAGCCACTTACCTGGAAAAATAATGCTATATTATTTGAGTTGAATGTTTTGTGATCCTTGCTCGGGTGATGATAAAGGGAGCAAAATCACAGCAGAAAAAGTTGCCTAAGTATATGTGGAGGGATCAGCTGTTTGGTAGGAATCTTTTGAAACAAGCCTTCTTTTTATAGACGTGAAATTTAAATCTGCCATTATGATGTAATAGGGTAACCCTGTTGGAAATAGCTGTCTTCTGAACTATTATTTTCCATTCCATTCTGGGTGTTTTCTGACACACATGGATTTTAAAATCACTAGTACAACTGTAGCTTTTATTAGGCTAGTTTGTTAGAATTATCTTCCCCTCTGCACCGATATCATTATTTGAGATGGAAAAATGCGATCGTTTTGTCATGATATTCCTTGTCACATTCATTATTCTAAATGCTTTATTGTCTTATAGTATAGTGTCTGTATTAGCCAGTAGGATTTTTGGTAGATTTCTGACTGCATCTGAATCATACAGGGCTGTTGAGTTTTCATCATTAAAACAATGTTACTGGGTACTAATTCAGTCTTGCCTTGCAACAAGCTCCCGTTGCTACACATATGTTGAATACAATAAATCATTAGCACAGCTCTTTAAAAAAAAAAATGCTCCGTGCTTGTTTGCTCTTATGCAGGTAATAGGCACTGAACAAAGTGGCCTTTGAAGTGTAGTCTCCCTGAAATCACCTCCAATTTCCACGCAGACCAGCTTGGTAGCAAGGGTTTAAAAAAACAACACAATGTTTTAAACAGATATTTGACTAGCTGGAAAGAGCTGGTTGTCCCCAAGTGGCTTGTTTCACTGTAACAATAGTGTTCCCCATACATTTGTAGAAACTAATAATATGTGCTGGGGGAACTGGGAGAGGCAGCAAGAAGAGACTTCTGGAGCAAGAGCACAAGTACTTTGGAAAGGTGATTGTTTCCATGGTAGCAGCAGTGCTATAAGAATCTTGCTGCTTTTCTAGACTCATGTGTTCCAGTTGTAGAGTTTCTGCTGCTGAATCCCCTCTCCCCGCACAAAGGGTGCCCTTGGGTTTTCAGCTCTGCTGAATGCAGCAAGAAAGCACACTATCCTGATCTCTCCGTTTATATAACCTAACACTCCGCTGTGTCTGTTCCTGAGCGGGGGGGAATTTCAGGGGGTTGCTAGCCCTTTGCTGGGCATCACTGTTCTTGGCCATTCCTGCCACTGCAAACTGCTTTTCAAAACAATGTTTCTTATCTTTAACCTCCAGATTTCAAGGAAAGCCCACCATAACCACAGAGTGGCATCTAAACCTAATCTCATTTCAAAATACAATGCAGACTTAAACCACTCCAGAAACTACACAACTCCTAAGTGGTGTGTGTGTGGTGTTGTGTTTTTTTTTTTTTTTTTTTTTTTTTTTTTTTTTTCCAATGAGGTTGAAAAGTTTTTAAACTATTAACCACTGAACAGTGAGCATGATCACCAGGTCCTATCCTGCAAGGTGCTTAGGTGATTCCAAATGAAGTCAGCGGAAGCTGATGACCTGGTGCACAGCACCTGGAATTCACAATCCAAGTGCAGAGGAGTGAACCAGATGACCTCTTAAGGTTCCTTCCAGTCCTATGAGTCTATGAAATGTGTAGCAGCCTATGGATGTCAGAAGAAAACTAAGAAAAAAAACAACCCAACGGACACTTCCTTTTAACACTGCTTCAGAGAAGAGTGTGTGTGTGTGTGTGTGTGTGTGTGTGTGTGGCTAGTGCAACTGCATTCTAGAAATGCAGCTTCGATAAATGTTTAATAACAGAGAAATAACAGGTGACTCTCTTGCAGTTTATTCAGACTTTCATATGTTTCTCTTGCAGAATAGCTCACCACGCTCCCATAGTCACTCACAGTGCTTGCCTCTGCGTTTTTAACAATGCATCTGTTGTTTTCTTTATGTTCAAAAAGCGTGAGCATTCATTCTTCTCATTCTTATGGAAGCCTGTGGTGTTCGTGTAAGATGATGGGCTTGGAATTCCAACTGAAATTTTCCAGCGGGCCATTGAGAATGGATTCTAGGATTGCTTGCTATTGCATTCTAATTCTTCTTTTTCTTCTTGCAAAATTTCGCTGAATATTTAGATTCTGTTCCTCATTTCACCAATTAGGCAGCATCAATCTTTCAAAATTACTCACTCTGCACATGTATTTAGGAATAGAGATTGTGGGGATGTCTTCTGTTGGCATGTCTAAATAAGCACTTCCTGCATCGCAGACTGGACTCCAGCAGGCCACCCAGTAAGTGATGCGCATGACATGTTCCTATTGCATTTTGACACACTGCCGTTTCAAATTGCAGTACATCATCTCACAGTATGGAAAGTTTCATGCACATCAGCTGGGTCCACATGGATGCTTGGTGAGTGGCCCATTGGAGTGCTGTAGAACTACTCCGTCTCCTCCCTCCCTCCCTCTCCAGCTTGTTGACCAGGAAGTGCTTATATTGACATTCCCTTAGAATCTGGCCTCTATTGTAACCTTTTAAGGAATATGAATTTAATCACTTGTAAAGGAAATACTAAGCAAGGCTGTTTCAGATGCATGCATGAAATAAGGCTGATGGGTTGGAAAGATGCAAGTTGCAGCACTCTCACAACAAGAACTTTAGAACAACCAGTGATAGTTAAAGTACAGCCACATTCACTTTATTCTTCTCCCACGTTTTTCAATGTTAACGTTTTTTTAGTGGAAAAAGAACTGATACCCTGAAACTAGAAAGTCCCTCAGCCTCTTCACGTTCTGTGACCTGTGGCTGTATGGGGGCTATATAATAACTTACTTTATTTCACAAGTCAGTTCCCAGATCTCTAGTGCCTGAGGCTGACACCCAAGAATATAGCTTTAGTATAATAACTAGCAGTATTTTTGAAAAGCAAGGGTTCCCTTTGGTAAATTTCCTCTTTCTAGCAGGATGTAAATTTGTGGCCATTATAAATTCATGGAAAATGAAATTTATAACGCATGTGCTTATAACATCCTAAACTAGCATGGCATAAATAAATACTCATGGAATAAAACAGCCTGAGTAACAAAATAGCAGACGCTGTTGTAGTAAAGGTAGTCGTACGAGAGGAAGCACGATAGTGTTCAGCAAAGAAAGGTGCTAGAATCAAGAAACTGTTGAGTTCTGATACCAGCTCAGCTACTGACTTATTGAATGGCCTTGGGCATGTCTGCTGACCTCGGAGGCTGTGTCTGTATCAAGCATATTCTTAACATTTTACACCATTACACTCCACTATGTTGCCTCATCTTGTCAGAATAAGTAGATGACATGATAGTAAAAACAGCAGCAGCTGCCAGTGCTTTATCTATAGTAGAACTCCTACTACTGCTAGCACTGCTGGTACATGTGGAAAATCTTAATAGAAAGCACAATATAGACCTATTCTCTCTATCCTGGATGATGCATGCAGAGGTGTTAAGTAGTGTTTGGAAAATGTAAACTTGTATAAAGTGCTTAATATTTTTATTGTTCAGCCTTTTAATGGTTTTCCTTTCTGTTTTTATGGATAGCTAGTGTCACTGATGATCTGCTGTATGTGTGTGTGTGAGAGAGAGAGAGAGAATTTATAAATAAAATTAGCTCTTTAGAAGAATTACTGCCCAGGTAACATATTTAATTTTGCTATGGCAACAGATGTTACCTTACAATGATGAGATAAACTACAGCATTTTAAAACTTGTACCACTAATGTGTATTTACATTTCCTTTTCACTTGGGATTGAGGTATGTGAAGATAAAATAGATACCACTAGAAAGTGACAGCTATCAGGTTGCAACTGCTGTTCTGTTTTCTTCTCTTTTCAAACTACCCTGTATTATGCATTGCTGCCTTCTTTGGCTGAGAAGAGTTATTACTCTTCTTGGTTTGTGTGTGTTTTTGATTGTCTCATTTGCCACTTCTATTCTACAAGCAATTATAATAGTTACTCGAAAATAGAATGACTGTTATTACCGAATCCAGCTCATTATGCAGATGCTCTTATAGAATTGTGTATAAACTGAGAATGTGCCAAGCAAGTCTGCCAGGAATGAAAACAGAAGAGTTGGAGGGATAAGTGCATTTTCCACATCACTGCAGCTGTCTCAGTCTTGGGACTTAGTCACAGTGGTGAAAAACTCTACACTTCCATCTGAAACTGTCGTTTTAAATAGGATTCCTGCCATGCCATTTCTTCAGTTTAAATTAAGCAGCAACAACATAAGAGTATTCCATTTAGCATACATGTATTTAAAAAACAAAACAATGGAGTTGATGCTTCTAAGAAGGGTGAATATCAAGAAGTTGTCTGGTTGCTACCTAATATCACAAAGAGCAAAGAATAAGCTCCAAGCTGCTGCTGTCAACATGTGGAGATTAAATTGACTTGTTGAAGTCCATTACAAAAACCTTGTTGCACAAAATTAGGGGTGTCTCCTACTGTCTGCAGCAAAATTCTGGTGACAGAGGAACTTGTTAAATTTCCTCTGGTAAAAAGTTTCAGAATAGTGGAGGCAGAATGACATTGCTGCCTTGGATGCCCTGCTGGATAATCAGAAATACCACACACACAAGTAAAAGAAATGGTCAGAACTCTGGATAAGATGATAAACTGAGTCGTCTTGCTGTCCAGGTGGGAATAGAACATCCCTGGGTAATGTTTTAAAAAGGTCTAAATTATTCAGGCACTTTTAAAAGTGGGACTAAGTCTCCTAAATTTAAAATATGATCCCATGACATTTCTCTGTAGAGTATAGGACACCTCTGCCCTGCTGAACAATGTTCTCTAGTGCACTGACTCGGGTTTTGCATGAAATGTGGCTGCATGCTAAATTATGAATTGTAAAGAAAGGGAATATGGCCTAGTTTATAGGATATGGATTTGAAGAGCTGGGACTCTTTGGTTCTCTTCTCAAAACAGCCACTGAAAGTACTGAACCACTGCAGCTGGAGATGTAACTAGCGGCTCATGTAGATGTATTCAAGTTTAGCTGTAATCTAGCTAGTTCTCTAAAAATAGTATTGGTTGAACCTCTAGTTAAGCACTCTCTGGTCCTGCAACACCCATGGTCTAGCATGATTTTAATTAGTTGGATGTCCACTAATCATGGGTATGGCCAGTTTCCTGGGGTCCCATAAAGTTTGTTTACAACCTTAGCCCTGCTTCTGTGTTCTATGCTGTTGTTTAGCTCCAGTTTACCACTAATGTCTTCTAAGAGCCCAGTAAACAGTGGAAGTATTGGTAATGCTGCTAGACAATACTGGCCTCCTGTGGTCTGGCAAATTTTCTGGTTCATCATCGGTCAGGTCTTGAAGATGCTGAACTAGAGAGCTTCAGCCTGTAGTAAGGATGCTATGGTGTCCTCTCTTCCGTTGGTTCGATGAGCTAGCAAGATTATATCGCTAGCTTAAGTAGGTCTACATGAACTGCCATTTACAATTCCTTCCTCAGCTCCCACCCCAGCTGCGATATTTCCTCAGCCCTGCAAGGATGCGCAGCATTAGAAGACTTTGTGCGTTCCCATGGCCTCGTTGGCCTGGGGGGCAGAAGAGGGAGTATGCAAAGTCTCCTCTCACTGCCAGGGTCATGGGCACCTAGGAGGATCCGGGGAGCCCACCCCCAGACCAATCATGGTCTGTTGGTGGGGAAGCAGGGAAGTACCTTGGTCCCGCCCCTTCCAGGGCAGCCTGGAGCCACTTCAAAAATTATTGCCCATCCCTGCTCTAAGCCCTGCTGTACACTAGGGAGTTATTTCAAAATTACAGGCTGGTTATTTCGAAATCTGTACTCCTGGTTTCTTCAGGGAATAATGCTTATTTTGAATTAGTTATTTCAAAATAGCTTTAGTGTGGACACTCCACTGCTGCTATTTTTAAATAACTACTCCCCAGAGTCATTAGAAGTAATTACTCCCCAGTGCTTCATAGGGAAATTATGAAGTAATTTCAAGGTTTTCCTGTTGTAGGGGCACGCTATTTCAACATGCCCTAAGTTACAACTGCATGAACACATTGTCAGGTTAATTTAGGGCAAAATTCAAGTCACAGAATTTTTAATACTGAGTTCTAATGTGCAAAACTGCTGACTATGAGATCTTAGCTTGACTTTCAAGGGACTGCAATTAATAACTTACGTTCACTGTAATCTGAGCACTTTCATCTGGAGCCATCATAATACATGAAAAAGTGGAACTCTTGCAGCCCCATTTTTCAATTGCTTTTCAGGAACATGCTTGAAATCTTGAAGAAAAGCAAGAAGGATGAAAAATAAATTAGCTCCATAGTCCTGAATTCATGACAAAAGGAGACAATAGACAACAAAGGCCTCCAAAGAGGTCTTTTCTATAACCGAATAAAGAGAGAAGCAATGCATATACCATGGCCCATATAGTTTCAGTTCAACAAGAACAGTTTTTCAAGGGGTAATGCTGAATGTTAACTAAAAAATTAAAAGATAACTTGAAGTTTAAAATAACCTTTTACCTCAAGAATTACTTGATGCACAAGGAATGAAACTAAGACGTATGGACTTTGTAGAAGGGTAAATACCAGAATCAAAATTTAAAACTTCTGTTTCCCTCTATTAGTAATAACTAGTGCATTTAGCTACACCACCATTGCAGTCCTGTTATGTGACTCAATACTTTGTAAAGTGCTCTGAGATACTTTAAGTGTGAAATGTGCTATATAAAACCAAATTCGGTTGTAAAACTTTTTGAGTGTTCTAGATGGGCTTAAAACCTTCTCCCTCCATTCTGGTGGCAGAATGATATGACTTATGGTGCAATATACCCATGTCTGTGCATCAAAGAGAAATTACCTTGAACTTCTGAGAGAAATTTTATGTAATAAACAGCCCTTTGGTGCTGCCTGTTAACTTAAAAAAACAGTCTGTCCTTTGCATGGTTTGAAATCTATTATCAGTCCTGTCCAGCTCTTGTTTGCTTTCCAGCCAGGGAGGAGATGATCACTAACCGGCTTAATGTCAAACCATCAGCATGAACAATGATTGCTGCCCGGGGGAAGCAGGCCATTTTTACTTCAGTTTTGGGCCATTGTGCCTGGCTGAATATCCCATCTCACTTACAGGAGCAGCTAGCAAGTTAAAATAATGGAAATGCTACATGTTCATTAAGGGCTAAACTGTGACCCATCCTTGCTCAGAATGGCAAAGATGAAATAAATATCCTCCCCCTGTGCTAGCATTAGCCACAGTTGCAGTCTTTGTGGTGTCTAGGACACATGGGGCTGCATCCTGCTAATTTTCCCAGGTTGGGCCGTAGATGAGGCCCTAGCTTTGCTGTCCCTCCACGTCAAGCACCTGGCCAGCTGCAGAAGGGGTCGCATTGGATACACTCTCTAGGACACACTGCTTTATTAGGGTGGTTCTGCAGTTACACCAACATTAATAACTGCCTGGTCTGGCGGTAAGCACGTGTGTCGTCCTAAATTGACATCTTCGAATTGTTGACCTCACTGGACACATGAGTCAATAGAGTATATACTTGAATGAAATTTTCTTTAACCATGACTTTTTAACGTCCATCCCATTCCCACAATTCTCCACTCATTCGTTTGAAAAGAATCCATCAGGGTTAGCAAGGAGAATAGTGGATTTCCTGATGGGCCAATAGTGGCGGGGAAGGGGGGGAGAGGAACGCGTGAGTAGAAACCCACCAAATAACAAGGAGTGTTATAAAAACATTGCTGATGGTTTTAATGGGTATCAGAAGTTCTAAAAGAAGGGCAGAGAATGTATTACTTTTGCAAGGAAAGGTTATGGCGAGTTCAGATTCTCAAACTTCTACTCATGGGTTACATGGAGTGGAAGGGTCTGACATTTCATGACAACTCCTGCCCTGAACTGCTTGCCAGCTAACTAGACAAGGTGGGTATAGGGTGGCAGGAGAAACAGAAGCATAAAAAGGTGAGGTGATTTGCACAAGGTCATACAGTAAGGCTCTAGAATAGCTAAGATTAGGCCCTTACTGATCTGATTTCTAGACCAGCGCCTTCGACCTTGCTGATAAGACTTGCAGATAATTTTCCCCATTCTAGCCTGTCATTTTTTTCATGTCAACACTACATTCAAACGCAATATTAGAAAGTATATTTAATGAGTTCTGCTTTGAGGTCTTTGAAATCGTAATCATCAAAACTATGATCATGATCAAGCACATAATTACATCATGTCCTGCTGAGAACTTAAAAAATGATGAGGGAAAAGCTTCTCCTAAGACTCTTGTAACAAATGTGCAGGGACAGGAACATGAAAAAGCCCAGAGGAAGGGATATGCTTTAGCTAGTTTCCCAAATGACTTTTAACCACTTAGCAATGGAGGCTTTTGACTTCTTCTGAAAATGTGGGATTTCCATTCCCCTTTCTCTGTGCATCTTAAATAAGGGTGAGTCATACGGTTACAAGCAGCAGCAGCAGCTGTAAGCATGAAAAGGTAGCTAAGAGCCAAAATCTGTGACAAAGATGACTGTGGTGCTGGATGCATAGTGTGTACTGGGACTTGTCAAGGAAAAGAAAACATTAAGAGCATGAGACCTAATCCCACTTACTCAATGAAATGAGGTCTGCCCCAGGAGGAGAACATTTTCCTTTGAGTTATGGGTAGGTTATAAAATTGAATATGCTCAGGGGAGCACATATGACTCCCAGATTTGTGTAACCTTGTAAAGCTTTCTTTAGTAAATACTGTGTGCATAGGGTTTAATGCAACAGCCAGCTTCTCTCCTGAAGTCTGCCCACCCACCCATTGAAAACAAAACTCAAGCTGAATCTGGTGGGGAAAAATTTTAAAACATTTTCACGCATGGCCAGACATGACCCTCCCTAGGCTGCGTGTTGACAACAGTGTGTGCCTGACCTGCCTGAAAGCCAGTGCTTCCAGTTTCTAAATCCAGCTGTTAGCCAGCAAGGACAGCTCAATGAAGAGCTTCCAGGGCCTCCCAGCTGTGTGTTTGTAAATGTTTAAAAATTGATGTAGCAGCTAATGTGATGGAAAATGCATTGAAACACGCGTCTGATGATGTTTGTTGCCGAATTCCTGGCACTGTTTTTGTTTTCTAGACTTCATACAGATATGAATAGCTTCTACATGGAATTATCCACTTTCATCTAAAATCTATAAAATATTATTTTAAAAATGAACATCTCTTCACCCAAATAATCGCTATCTAATTGCATAATTGTATCCAATTTTTAAAAATGAATAAAAATTAAAAAATTATATTCCTCCTAATATGACTTACCCAAAGATTGGAGGGGGTCTTACTATGTTTTTTAATTGTGAGGAAGTGAAGTGATTTAAGCATTTATCATAACTCCAAATGCTGCTCTGTTTGGATATGTCTGCTCTGCAAAGAAAACCCAAAGCACTTCATCTCAGAGCCTGAGTTGACGGACTCAGACTCATGGCTCTTAAGCTGCAGGGCTAAAAACAGCAGGGTAGATGTTCATGCTTCAGCTTTGGCCTTTCCATTTAAAAAACTGGTCGTATTTGTGGCAACACTTGTAGCTTTGGGATCTATCTTCTACTTGAAAGAAACCTGCGCCTCAAGGGAGAGAACTGGGGAGCAGTAGGAGAAAAAGGAAGGTGAGAGAGACTGTGACATGGGTCTTAAAGCATTTTGAATTTGACACAGCAAAGACAAAGCTGGTGAGATGATTGAATGAGGATATGGTTGAAACCAGTGTTGGGACTGATGGTAACACCAGCAGTGTTAGGTTGTGTGTACAGTGGAGGAGTGGAAGCGGGGATGTTGAAAAGGACAAAGTTACAGTAATCAAGGTACTTGGTCAAGGGTTTCAGAGGTGCACTTATGACTTTGTATTACAGTAGTGTGTAGAGAGGTTCCATTTGTGATTGGGGCCCCAATGAAGCAGTTCCTTCCCCTAAAGAGCTTCATCTAAATAAAGACTGACAATAGGTAGCCGGGGAAACCGAGGCAGAGATCTGCAGTGAGCTGTCTAAGCTCACAAAGTAGGTCAATGGCAATGCCTGAAATAGAACCAGTCTCCAGAGTCTCCGTCTGGTATTCTCTCCATTAGACCTCTCTGCCTCCCAGTCACCCAGAGAATGCAGATTTTGATATCAGACAGATGACTTTATTTTTATACTCATCTGCACTCATGACTGCTTAAATCACTCTAGCTTCCTTCCTCCTATAAACTTTGTTTGTCCCAGATATGCTGTTGTCACTCTTTGATCAGGGTATTTGAGGATGGACCTGAAATGCCCATTCTCTTCAGAGAGCTTAAAGGCAGTTTTGTATTCTCTGTTCCTCCCCACTGACCTGGCAGCAATTTGATGCTGAAAAGCTACTTTGTTCCAGTTCCTGGGAGATGTTCCCATTGTCTGACAGCAGCAGACTGGATGTAATAAAGAGGGGTTTAGAAGCACAGGCCTTCCTTTGGAGACATGTGACAGCTTTCATGAAATTCAGAAAAACTAAAACATACTTTTTGACTTCAGAAGTTGAAGTGAGAACTGATTAGCAGTTTCAGACAGTGAACAGAATTGAAGGATGCATTTGGATCTTCATACTGTAGCTTATTAAACACCCAGCAAGTTAGGAGCTTCCCATAAATGGATCTGCTTATTAAGAGCTTTTTAATATTGTATAGAAGGGCCTTTTCATAGTACTTGTACACATTAATACCAAAACCCTTAATGATATTTTTGTCACTACAAACTTCTTCCCACTGCAAGTCTCCAGCTGAAATTCAGGTTGCATGCTTTTTTCCAGCACAAAACAGAACTACCTTTCCCTCAGAAGTTCCATCTTTGAAAAAGTCCTCTGCATAGTCATTTTCTCCAGCTTGCATCAGAATACTGAGAATGCTTCTTTCGCTGGTATCCAGTCTCAGAGGGGGTAGCTGTGTTAGTCTGTATCTGCAAAAACAAGGAGTTCCGTGGCATCTTAAAGACCAATGCATTTATTTGGGCATACGCTCTCGAGGGTAAAAACCACTTGGAAGGCATCTGATGAGGTAGTTTATCCCACAAAGCTTATGCCCAAATAAATCTGTTAGAATTTAAGGTGTTACAACTCCTGGTATCCAACGTGACACTGGTGACATCACTGTGACTTTGAACTTACTCGTGTGTGAGATAAAGAAGGTCAGAATGTGATCCCTTCTTCTTTGGCATGACAATTTAAAATGCAACCCTGAAGGTTGACATCCAAGTTTGTCATCCAATGACATGGAAAGAAATGAGGCTTTCCCTTCAGAGAATGATTTTAGTTGCGGATTTTAGGATTAGGTGTTCCATGGTTTGTATATCTTCTCAGTGTTTGCATATCAGGCTATCCTTCATTTTCCATTTGTGTGCAGGTTGAAACTCTCCAGTTCAGTTCACATGTGATGTGATTCAGAGGAAGCCAAAGGATGCAGAATTCTATTCACTCTTGTTTCCTGATGCAAATTTGAAGAAATCAGGAACAACTGAATTAATATTTATGTTTTGAAATGTGAAAGTTAAAGTGAACTCCCTGAAGTATGAGAATCCTAGGAAGAAGCTTTTCAAACCATAAAGTTAGCTGCCAAGTGTGGCATGATATGTACATTTTGAAAGATCTGTTTTGTTTTTTAACTTGTCTTTCCCCAGGCACTGAACATGAAACTCAGACAACCAGCCTTTCAGAGTGAGAACCTGACAGGTGCCAGACCTAGATAAAATATTGTCTGTCTATCCACATCTGTTGAGGCTTTTACACAGTGCTCATCACTGTGGAATCTGAGTACTATGTCATGAGTGTACATGCTTTTTTAAACAGGAGTAGAAAGTCTCTGATGAGCTCGTGAGTGTTTGAGATGTGACAAGCAGAGGTCCCATAGTCCTGTCCCAGACAGTACACAATCTTCACATTGGGGATTGTCAAGGCTGTTCCTCACTCTGGCACTCTGAGTGCAGAAGGTGGGGACCTGCTAGAGACCTTAAATACCTTGTCTCTAAAAGCTTTTGCTTAAAAAAACTCGCTAAGGTCACAGATTCCCTGGCCTGGGGAGGTAGCTGTCAGCATCAAGTGGTTTTTTTTTTGTTTTGTTTTTGTTTTTGTTTGTTTAAAAAAAACTCCTTAAACCCAGGAAGAAGTACTTGAACTTCTTCCACACGGTTATCCCCACGCTCTTTTACAATAAGAGAGCTTGAAATAAAAAAAGATAAAACAAACTGCAATCTCTGATAGCTGACTTCTCAGTCTAGACAGGCACACACAGACCTCCTGCTACCTTCCAGGACATAACAATCATATCATTCTCTTAAAAAAAGGTGGCTTTATTAACAAACAAAAAAGATATACTTGGTAAAGCATACTTGGTTGCTTAGGTGTTACAGAGCAACTGAGAAAAGAACAAATTAAAACACAGAGAAAATGATATCTCTAGGTGCAACTTAGATACGGTGACTGGGGGAGGGGCACATGAACTTAGCACGCAGAAGTTTAACCAAACAACAAAACAAAGAAAATGCCCTGATCCTGACTAAATATACATTTTCCCTATCTATTCACAATCCATATTTTAAGATCCAGTCCATTTTCAAGCCCAATATTTCTTGTAGGCATGGTAGTTCTGCCTGGTTCAATTCATTTTGTTTCCCCCAGCTCCTCACTTAAAACTCACACAGAGAACAGCAGGCAAATATATTTTTTCAATTCAGATTTCAGCACCCTTTGCCATTGGCTCTCCAAGCTATCTGAGTTTAATTTTTTAGTCACTGAATGCTGGCCAGCACTCCTACTCATCATATGCCCCCCAAATCATCGTATGCCCCCCAAGTCACAGACTGTGCTGAACAGGCTGTCCCACGCTGGCTGTGATTTCTTTCTGGAGGGTTAGGATAAAACATAGTTAATAATTTACATGCACACACTAAGTTCACTACTGAATATGTAAAAAACTAAATAAGATCCCCCTCATGCATGGAATACATGGGCATGTTCCAATTTCTCCAATAGCTTATCTGTGTGGGGCATTGGATAGTTGTCTGGGCGAATTACAGCATTTAATTTACGATAGTGAGACATCAGTCAACATGATGTATAATCTATTTGGGAAAATTTGGGACACTGTGGAGATCCCACAGGGCTGGAAACATGGCTACCTTAGCAAGCTTCCAAAGAAAGGCAACCTGAAGGAATGGGCATCACGTTACTGTCTATTCTGGGAAAAGTGTTCAATAGGATTCTCTTGGAGAAAATGAAGACAGAAATTGATAGACAGCTCTGGGAAGAACAGACCGGCTTCCAAAGCAAGAAATCTTGTATTGATCAAATAGCAACTCTCAGAGTGATCATAGAACAGTCGCTTTGAGTGGAACTCCCCCCGTACATAATCTTCGTAGACTTCGAAAAAGCCTTCGACAGCATTGATAGAGACACTTTGTGGAAACTGCTGCAACACTGTGGCATCCCATCCAAAATTATTAACCTGATCCATTCAACGTACGAACCGTTGACATGCCAAGTTGTTCATAATAGTATCTTGACAGAATCCTTCAGCATACTTTCAGTAGTGCGACAAGGGTGCCTATTGTCACATTTCCTGTTCTTGATCACAATGGACTGAATTATGAGCAGGGCAACAGATGGCCATCAATGGAGAATTCAGTGGACACTTTTCAAACAGCTAGAGGACATTGATTTTGCTGACGATGTCGCCCTCCTTTCACACCAACAAGAAAGCATGGAAGAAAAGGTCGCAACACTAGAAAAAACTGCCTCAGTGATTGGACTGAGCATTAACAAAGGAAAGACCAAGACAATGAGGATCAACCAGTCCAACAAAACACCATCACACTGGGAGGGGATGACCTGGAAGATGTGGAGCATTTCATCTACTTGGGGAGTATTATGGGCAGAGACGGAGGAACAGACTAGGATATCAGTGCTAGGATAGGGAAAGCAACATCTGCATTCTAGACTCTTCGTCCCATATGGAGTTCACAAATAATATCTGCAAAGATGAAACTGTGAATCTTCAACACAGATGTGAAGAGTATGCTCTTGTATGGATGCAAGACCTGGCATACTAAAAAGTCTTCAAATCACAAGATACAGACATTCAAAAACAGATGCCTGAGGTAAATCCTTCACGTCAAATGGCAAGACTTTGTCACAAATGAGCAGGGCTCGACAAATTAATATCTGCGAAGTAACCCAGAAGAGCCGGGTTCGGGCGATCTGCACATGCGCAGAACGATCTGCGCATGCGCAGATTGCTGGACAGCGCGGCTGGCAAGCTGGGCTCGCCACAGTTCGGCAAGCCCTGCAAACGAGGAGCTTTGGAACAGAGCAGGACAAGAACCACTTGACGTTCAAATCAAGAGAAGAAAGTGGGGATGGCTAGGCCACACACTCAGAAAACCATCATCCAGAATAGTCCATCAAGCTCTCACATGGGAACCTGCAAGGAAAACGCAGAAGAGGAAGACCTCGGACAATGTGGAGAAGATCTACTGAGATTGAAGGACAGCAACTGGGGTACTCCTGGAGTCAACTAGAAGTTTTGTCTCAAGACAGAGTGAAGTGGAGGAGACTTGTAGATGACCTATGTTCCACTCGGAGTACAAGGGTTTAAGAAGAAGAAGAAGTCCTTGCAAAAGCAGATTTCTCCATCTGGTTTGGGAACTAGGACCACCAGAGAGGCCCATGAACTTTTAGAGGGGTAAATTACACCCATCCCTAATATGTCCTTGATCTCCTCTATAGCAGCTTTGGCTTAAGGAGCCATCTGGTAGGGTTGGGCTCTGATTGGGTGAGCTTCACCTGTGTTAATGGAGTGGTAAGCCCATTCAGTCCATCCTAGGATTGCTGAAAACATTGGTGCGAAGCTGGTGCACAGTTTCTGGATCTGCTGTTGCTGCTTATGGCACAGGCTCATGGAGAGGGTTACCTCTTTGATGCCACCCTTGCCTTTCCCATTATAGTAGGGGCCTGCAGGCCACTCAGCGTCAACTCTCTCAGGGGCTGTGAACTGAAGAACCTTGAATCCTTGGGAATAAAGGGGCTTTAGAGAATTAGGCTTAAGGTTAGGGTCTGGGAATACTATGAGGTAATTAACTGCTCCTATGCACTCAGACCGTGAACGGTCCATCCCTGGATGCTTCCATCTTATTGCCGGGAGTGCCTTTGGTACCATGATTTGCTCACCTACCTTGAAGGAATGCTTTCTGGCATGTTTATCATACCAGGCCTTCTGCTCTTGCTGAGCATTCTGCAAGTTTTGTTGAACAAGGGCTAAAGAGTCTGCTGGTGTTTTGCAGTTTGCCTACAAAATCCAAATTGTTAGTTCATGGAGAAGGGTAAACCAAGAAATGCAGTGGATAGTGACCTTAAACCTTTTCATAATTAGGTTCAACAAGGAGGCATTGCTGTGAGAATTCAGTCTGAATTACTGATTTACCAAAAGGTAGTTGTGATCAAAAGAGTGATGATCAGAACTCTTTACTCAGTTCTGTGTGAATTCTGAGTCACATCTGGTGGATTTTTTGAGGAAAATAAGTGTGTTTCCATTTGTTTTAGGGGAAAAGGAATCATGATTTCTAGACACAAATACAGACCACTCTCAAATCACATTAACTGACACAATATCAACTATTACTATTACAGAATTCCTCAACCATGCTGTCTACCACACTGCTCCTCCCCCCTATCTTACCCATCCTTAGAAAGCCTGAAGAAATAGATAAGACTTGCAGGGTGTTCTACACATCATTGAACTAAGGCTCTGTCAAATCACAGGGGCAGAAGCAAATTCCAAACTAGAAGACTCTCCACTTGTATGAAGTGTCTTTTTATTTTTCAACATTACCTGATTACTGGTAGGTTGCTTTCTTTGAAGGCTGCACTAATGACTTCAATTAGCATTGTGTCCCCAAGTGCTGTTGGTTTGCACTAAAGGGTGGTGGGCGGACGTCTGTCAGGGCTCCCAGTTTTTCTGCTTGTGTAGCTGGCCCAACCTCCAGCAAGGCAGATGGGCTGGACAGTGTTCTTGCTCCTGATTTGTTTTTCACAGTCGCTGCATTTGCTGTGTCTGACTGAACAGGAGGGGTGACAAAATTGATCTGTGTGGAAAACTGCACATGAGGCGTGAACCTTCAGGGCAAATGAGCAATCACCAAACATTACCATCTGGGTCCTTTCAGAGAGAAGAAAAACAGAGCCATTCAAGTATGACTCTGTCTCTTCCTGCCAAGGTCCACAAATATGTCAAAAACATCCTTAGATCAACAGTAGCAAAGATAGATTATAGATATAATATGTATTTTATAATAAGCATGGACACTTATCTTTCTTTGCCAACAGGAGATCATCAGCTCATGAGACCATTCTAATCTTCCAGACTGAAAAAGAGTCAGGAAAGTATCATGATCCTGATTGAAAACCATCAGGAAAGGAGTGAGGGAAAGGGGTGATACCTTGCAAAATTGTCCAGTCAAGAAACATTGAACATGAGCCAAATTGCCACTCCCTGGCTCATCTTGCCCTTCTGAAAAGATGCAGTAACAATTTACATCACTAATGGATCTGGTTTCCTCACTAGAATTTATCCGCTGTCAGGATGATCATGGGTCTAAATTCAAAGTTTGAGAAAGCTGTTCCAAAGAACTTGGGAGGGAGACCAGCTGGAGCGTAGAATATTTTGCGCATTGTCCCTACTCCCACACGTTGATCTGCAGTCCTTGAGGGCATCAGAATGATCAATTTTTATTCTTAAAAAAATAGTAAGCTCCTTCCAAAGCAGAAATATTTGCCTCTGTGTGTGTGAAAGAAACTCAGATTCACTAGGCTGCTTAGCAATAGATATAAGGACTCTGCGATACTAAGAGGTTCTTGCAGTGAAATTGTGTGGACGATACAGCTATGAGAGAAGGAGATGGATTCTACTCTGGCTTAGGTATCATTGGTAGAATTTTTAAGTTCCAGTTACAGTATCTTTTTGTCTTTATTGGTGACACAGGGACTAGAAAGAATCCCAGCTTGACTTTCAAACTCTGGGGTGGGTTTGCAGCCTTGTCAGTAAGAAAGAAAAGTTGCAAATGGATCATATTTGATCTGATGTTAACTGAGAGAAACCCCAGAATGTCTTAAAGTAAAGAGTCCCTTTTGAAATAATAACCACACTTTAAAACAGTTTTATAGGTAGCACGTTTCCTCTCCCTCACCCCTAAAATGAAATACACTTTGCTACCACTGAAAATTAAAAATCCACAACTCTGGCAAGAGAGAAAGCCTTGCTATTTGATGTACTGTACTTAAAGAATCCAAGGTCAGACGTGAGTCTTCAGGGACTGTTCGGGGAACAAAGCGATTTACATGAACTGTGCATTTTAGTCATTCAGTCAAAAGACTCAGTACCCACTTTGAAACTGATGCAGGTTCAGTTGTTTGATGGTGGGGCATGTTTAAAAAGGAGATCTACAGATGCTAACTGTATGCATTTTACCAACACTCCTCCTAACCAGAGTGAAGGGAACTTTTGCCACTCACCCCTCCGTACACCAGACACACTGGGAATCTCTTCTCTTCCATTCCCTGCTAACTAGGCTGTGGAGGACACCATCCTCCCATACTGATTCCCATGCTGATGTCACTCAGTGCTTCCCTGAATTTTGAGTTCCATTTTTCTCCCTGCTGAATATGCTGATGGGATTCACAAGCCCCTAAAGCTTCCTTGTCCTGATTAGTGGGCAAGGAGAGAGTTGTTGCTGAAATCCCCTTTAAGACAGGAGGCCGCCCAATATACCTTGAGCACTAGCGGGCAGTCTCAGTATTGTTGAAATAAACAGCACTTAAAATGTTGCTTTGCAGATTATTTGGAAAGGGAGAGCAGAGCAGCATTAGCACAAAGATGGGAACTCACGGAAAATGTTGAATGTAGTGTTGAGTTTCATCACTACATTTCCTATATAAATAATACAAATGCTCCATATTTTATCTAACTAAAACCATAACTCTGTGACCTTGGCCTGTGCAGTCTTTCTGCTACAAGAGTCTCACCCAGCAAATGATCCCCATCTATTTCCTGGGTGCCTCTCCATCTGCTTTATATTCAGACTGGCTTGTTCTGTTGTACTTGTGTATTCCACTTTGAGCATCTCTGATAACTTATTCCATGCAGTCCTACAGCATTCTGTGTGTGTCTGTGGCTTTCATGTCAACATCTCTTTCCACTGTGGAGATGGAGGGTAAATAGTATGAGAGTTTGCTTAGTGTAAGAAACGTTGTATGTAACTTACTAAAACATTCAGTAAAGCCGTAACTCTGGTCTTTTGTTTTCTTTATAGAGAAGTCCTTCATTGACTTTCCATTATGATTTGAGACTCCTGTATAATTTTTGGTAGCTCGTTTCTTCAAAGACTGTTCTTGCCTTTTTTCTTC
This sequence comes from Rafetus swinhoei, assembly GCA_019425775.1. Classification (NCBI taxonomy): domain Eukaryota; kingdom Metazoa; phylum Chordata; order Testudines; family Trionychidae; genus Rafetus; species Rafetus swinhoei. The sequence goes on along the minus strand of CM033425.1, from coordinate 15,522,015 downwards.
TGGAATCACAACCAGCACTTTATCCAGCATAGCTGATCAGATCTAACCAGTTCAGTACCTTCTATTGTAAGAATAATGCCTATCCTGGTATCTATTGCACCTTGAAGTGAAGGCTATATGGATTATTCAAGACTTTCCTTTTCTCATTTCTCCTTCATGTGCTGCAGCATTTTTCTTATCTAAAAGGTATCTCTTCTCCCATCCGTCTACAGTTTGACATTCTGTATTCTACATTGATTTACACTGAATTGCGTTTTCCATCTGTCATTCCAAGCACTTGGCTGTTAGAACTGACTGCATCTGTGCTACCTTAAACCCCTTCAATTCAAAGAACTCTGCAATTTATCTTTATATTCAGATTGCTTTGTGCTCCATGTATTGAAGCACAGAATACAAATGAAATGGCACTGACATTAATTTTATAAAACCGCTAATCATGTTTTCACTCCTTTTTAAAAGTATACATTCAAGGAGATTTTTCTCAAATGATATAGTATAGAGCAAAGACTCTTGTTGAACCACTCAAATGTACATCTTTTGAAAATGCCCCATTTTCTATTGAAAATGACCATGAACTCTGGTTTTACAACTGTTTAATTCACAAACCGTGAGTTACATGGTTTGTAATGAAGTTACCAGCCTATTGCTGAAATAGCAAATCTTGGATTTCTGCCCTGAGTTTTTCTTTCTTACAAAATGAAAAAACCTTGGTTTCTGTTACTGACATGATTGTTTCCTTTTGGCTCATTTTCCTGGTTGCTTAGGGAACCATTCGCTTTCTCTACAAAGTGTACTTTTCTGTGACCTTGCACAGGAACAGCAGTTCCAGTTTGGGATTCCTCTTGCACCATCTGCTGGTAGCTATCACGTTAAGCACTCTTGGAATTGGCTGACATAGGCCCCTCAGAAACAGATAATCATCAATCTAAAGTGCTACCAGACCAGTTTTTGTTTTTTTAGGTTTATCCTATGCTACCCCCTGAAGCATCAGTCTACAGATAGGTGTTCTTCTAATATTGATGGGCTCACTATATAGCTTTGCCAGGGTCCCCTACACCATCTTTGTGCTTCTCTCTGAAACTAAGCTGAATTTATGCGGCAATAGAAAATAAACCTTCAAAGCTTTTTTTCTGCTCCAATAACCATTCTTAGGGGTGCAGTCTGTCATCTCAGCACAGCACATATGTGCATAATTTCCCATGTCTACAGGGGTAACTGAACTCCTGAATAAATGAGGGAGGAAGGAGTGTATGGCAACCTTGCTCTGAAAATAATCATCTTGGTATGGGATTATATCAGCATGCCAGGGTATTATACTCACAACAGTCATTTCCATTACTGCCAAAATGTTGTGTGATACAGGTGCAATTTGCACAAAGTCATATATTTCATGGAGGGAGTGATCCATGATTCAGCAGCAGTGCTATGCACAAGATCAGAATGTGACCTCCAATCTTGATTTCCCTTCCCCCTCTCACGTCATGTGATGATAGTTCTGCAGAACCGACACCCTTTGCTATCATGAGTAGAAAAAGGTGCTTTGTGGTGGCCAGGAGTGTCCCTACACAGAGGGGACTGGATAGTTCAGAACTTGGTAGTTAGATTATAGCACCTTCCCCCTTAGGGTTCACATTGTGACCAAACATTCATTCTAAATTGATGGCTGTTCAGGGACCATGCATGATGGTGAAATGCCTTTGTCCACCTCACAGCAATCAGCACTGTTGTTGGCAGTCTTAGCAAAGAGAGTGAGGATTGAAAGGGGCTACAAAGACCGAATGCCCCTTGTCTCTTGAGGTCATCCAAGGCAGGGTTGAGGCACAATGGTGAGGCAGTGTGGGGAGGCATGCCTGTCCTGCTACTCTTCTGTGGCTAAGGAGAGGCCTGTCAGCCTGGTACTTCACGAGAGTGCTAGATTCACACAAAATAAACATCTCTGTCATCTCTGGAACAATGTGAACAGAAAGAAGAGAAGCTCATCTGGTTCCCCTAAATTAGGAAGATAGGACTGCAACAATTGTAAAGGAGCTGGCAGAAGAGAACGACTCCCCCCAAAAAAGGGAGATGCAAGCCTGGAGAAAAGAAATGTTTTAAGGCAGGAAAGGAAGATAATTTTTGAGTGCTGTTCCCATATAATTCCGGTAACTGCCTGGGGATGCCTCTATGTTCAGTATGAATGCCTGAGTTCCGCAGTGGCCAGGTCACCTAATGCTTCTTCTACCTTTTTAATAAGAATAACAAAACAAAACAAAAAAACCCAGCCCCCAGCCAGTTAACTAACTTCTGTGCCACGTCTTTTTGCAATGAAAAGGGTATAGATAAATTTAACCCATGCTTTTCCAGGAGAAAACTGTGTAAATTCTGATTCAACACAGCTCTTAAGTACATGTGTAAGTCTGTTTTCTTCAGTGGGATTTAAGTATGTGCTTCAATGCTTTCTGAATTGGGGCCACAATTCAGACAACCTCCTAAAGAAGCAAAGGGAAAGCAATTGACGTGTTTTCCTAATTGACTCATTACCAATCTTTAGTGATCCTCCTCTTTTCAAAATTCCATTTTAAAAAATAGATATATGCCATTATCTATACATATTACACAAGTGTGACGTAGTTGGGGGGCTGTCTACTCTTGTGGCCCTGGGCCCACTCTGGTTGGGCATTCACTGATTGCTGTGTGAGCTGTGGATGACCCCTACTGGCCTCTGTCTGTAAGCACTGCGCAGCGCGGGGGGGGAGTTGCCCCTGAGCACCAGCACATAGACAATGACCAGCGGCTTCTCACCTGACCAGGGCAAGGGGTTTAAACAAAGGAAGGGGTGTGGCTACCCGGGGGGATGTGTGTTCTGTAGTTTTTGAGAAGGGGCAGTCTTGGCTGGGCAAACATGAAGAGAACAGACTAAGCCGAGCGCTGGGAGGTTCAGGGGCCTGTGTACCCCTGCCCCAAGGGATCTAAGGCTGCCTGCCCCTGACTCCTATGTCCACATTGCGCCTATGCTGTGCTGTATCTCCGAGAAGCAATAAACCTTCCATATTCTACTGGCTGGCGGAGTCCCATCTTGCTGCGGACGGGGGCTCCCCGACGCGCCATCACAACAAGTACCTTGAAAAATAATTAAGATCTTGAAATTCAGGAAATAGGTTTAGAAGAGAAGCAGGTGTTTAATGGAGGTGAGGCCAACTGTGCGTCCCAGGAGTATGCAAAAGTACTTCAGGAAAAAAATATGAGGCCTCTGTAAACCACTGGAAAGAAACTACAATAATTCAGACAGAATTTATCCTTTAACTAGTAGAATGGGCTTCATTAAGATAGAGAAAATACAAACTCTTTTTAAAAGTGAATTTAATGTTTAGGAAAAGTGTAGGTTTGAAACCAGTGAGGAAAATCCCTCAGGGAGAGCACTAGCATTATCAACACAAGGTCCTCATCTTTGCTTAAGTTCATCAGCTTATGAGGATCACTCATAGCAGTCCTGTTCCAGCAAGCCCTCTCATCCTACATGGTTAGCAAGGCTGGCATGAGTTGACTTTAGAATAAGCACTAATGGGGCAGGAAGATTAAAAAAAACATGAGGAGAGTTTATTTTGGGTACAGGGTCATTCACCAACTTGTTTCTTTAAGGGATAGCTTCTAGGACAGAAATGTACTGGTAACTAATAAAGGGAATCCTGATAGTAACTTACACAAAAGTGATGAGGGGGAAAGTTCCTACACTCATGCTGGAAAGCTAGGGAAACAACCGGGAAAAAGAGGAGGTTCTCAGGCATGAAGAAAAGAAGTAACATAGGCACTGCAGGAGACACAGGACTAGGATGTCAGTATCTAAAGGCAACTTCTGTCTGCAGTAGGTGGGATGTGGAGGGAGGCAATGAGGTATATTAGTAAATATGCACTAATGTGCAGAGTTGCGGAAGATGAAAGTGCCAGGGTTCAGCTAAAGGATACAAAGCCTGGCACTGGTGATGAGGATAAATAAGTGATCTAACTAGGGAGCAGGGGAAGATGAACTTCTCCTGGAGCTGTTTTCAAGAATGTCAAAGTTACGGCTGCCCATATGAAACTGTGCTCTTTAAGTGGACGCTGACTGAAGAATTGCCAACTGTTTAACCACAGACAACTATGAGCTCATATACAGAGCTGGTATCCTCCTTACAATAAAGTTTAGTGTGTTTTAACACTACCTTATCCTTCTGGTTTGATGCATGTTCAGAACTGAAAAAAGTGAGTAAAAAGATTATACAAGTCACAAACACAGTGAAGCTAGTTTCCCTGCTGTAAAAGATTGTAACCACACACTAATTTGTTAACCTCACAACACTCCTGTGCGAGCTGAGTGTTGTGCTCCTTTTACAATTGGGGAAACGAAGGCACAGAGTTGTTGAGTGACTTGCTTGAGGTCATTCATTCCATGTTCTGTTCCAGGTTCTGTTTTCGACAAACCCTGGTTTTCCCAACCTCCTGCTCTAGCCATTTGGTCATACTGCATTTTGTTGAAAAATTACCTGTCCATAAGGATTGAAATGGTGTTTAGTGAACCATGTAAAATCAGCTCTGGTACTAACTACAATGTATAGAGAAAAATGAGGTAAGAATTTATGCAGTATAATAGATGAAAGACCAAAGACCAACAATACCAACAGAATTTAAAAATACAACGAACATTTTAAAAAAAAAGGTGGTTGAAAAGAATGTAGTAAAAGACCTGAAATTTTAAAAAAAGATGATCTTCTGTGGTAAGTGAGTAATTGTAGTGATTGGAGAAAATAGTTATAAGGCATGCAAGAATAAAATAAGAGGATAAAAAGCAAAAAGGAAATATTCCTGTCAAGGGCAGTCAGAGGAGAGAAGAAAGAGGTCTAGAAATACACTGAGAGAGATGATAGGGGAAAATACAAAAAGATGTTAGCAGCAAGAACAGTTGAAAGAACTCCAAAATATCTAATATTGTAAACAGCGCTGCGCGCGCGTTTTGTTTTGTTTTGTTTTTGTTTTGTTTTGTTTTTTGGGGGTTTTTTTTGTTTGCATACTCTTCAATGAAAAGGGAAATGAACATTGTACCAGAAAGCAAGGAACTTATTTGAGGTAACCGATGCCAGAATCAGGGCTTGCTGCTCCGCTGGGTATATGCTTGTCCATGGAATAAAAAATGGTCACTGTTTGCTTCAAACTTTGTTTCAGACAAAGAACAGGTGAATCTTTCAGTGGTTTAAAACTATGTCAGAGCGGTCTGGGATGCAAGTGAAATGCTCAAAAATATATTACAGAAATTAAAAGCACATCAAAGCTTTTTACTAAAGCATGAAGCCTAACGAGGTTAGACCTCGTTATCAGTATGGGGCAAAGAAGGCCTCTTTGACTGCCATCACGTATGTTCCACTGAAGGAAATTTTTAAAAACTGCTGAAATTTAGCTCCTCGTTGCTGATTAGGATACACACACAATCCAATCCGCTGTTAATCAAAGTATATTCACTAGAAGCAAACAATAAAACTGAAGACAATTTACGGGGAAGATAATAGAGGTATAAGAAAGCATCATCCTGTGTAAACTCAAGAACAACCAAACAATTCTTCCCCTCCTCCCCCTGCTCCATCCTTGTCAGCTATTTGGGCCCAAGGAGCTTTGGGATCTGCTTTCCCTCATTGGTCTGCAGGGGTCGAAATCTCATGCTGCTTTCCTTTGCGCTTTTGTGGATTAGGTGAGGAAGAGGCAGTCAAATTTAAGATTAGGAAATTATTTCCTGGATTACAGGTGGAGCATTGTGCTAGTGGTACATGGAAACAGTGCTCTTTCTAGCATTTGTACAATCTAAATAGTTCAGCCTGCCTATGCTCAGAATTATATTGTCCCTTTGTCTTACACATGCTGCCTTTCATGTCATGGCCTCTAGAGTTAATGCAGTGTTTGTATATCTCTTCATAGATTATCTGAACTGTAATTAGTCAGTTGTATTTGTCCCCCTCTCCCCAGCTGATGATTCTGATCAATCCCAACTTTTCATGGCCTCCTTTCAGCTGGCAAGAGTGGGAGGGGGCATAGGGTATGACCATCCTGTACACTCCCACTTTGGAGATTTTTAATCATGCCTAGAAAGTGACTGAAACTGAGTGTACAAAACAATGCAAACTGAATTCACACCCAGCTTAGCAATACTGATATGAATTTGTGCAAGCAGACCCAACTCATGTCACCCAGCACACACATACTCGGTGTTTTAATTAAATATATGGAATCAGAGTAACACAAAGGCTTCTCTAAATGTTCAGCCGTGAGATGGAATCTCTTTCCTGAAAATGAGCGGAGTGAATTTGTTTGCAGGGGTTCTCAAAACTGTAGAGCTAAAGACAAGTTCCAGTGTATGCCACTTTCTGCAGGTCGGAAGAAAATAAATTGGGTTTAACAGAAATCTTTATCCTTAGTCTGGCAGTGTATAGTGTGTTCTGATATGTCCCTCAAACATAGTAAAATAAAGATGTCAAATACTGATCCATATGTTGTCTCTTCTGTTTTTCCCTCCATTAGGTTTTGAATTGCTCTACCAACCAGAGGTGGTCCGGCTATACCTCTCTATCCTCACTGAAAGCCAGAACTTCAACACTTTGGAAGCTGCAGCAGGAGCTTTGCAGAATCTCAGTGCTGGAAACTGGACGGTGAGGGCAGGCTTTTCCTTTCCTTAATCCAAGCCTGGGCAAAATACGGCCTGCAGGCTGAATCTGGCCTTTGAAGCCACCAGATCCAGTGTGCAGATGCAGTGAAGAGCCCCAGGCAGGCTCCCTGCTTGCCTTGCCCTGCCCGCATGCCACTCAGAAAAATGGCTGCCGGGCCATTTGTGTTTCTCAGCTGTGAGCTGGGGCTGGGGTTAGGGTTAGGCTGGTTTATTCAAACATGAAACACCACTCCCTACCCCAGCTCATAGTTATTCACAAACACACATGGCCGCTGCAGTCTGTGCAAGAGCAGGGCAGGAAGGGAGACTGCCTCAGAAATCTGCTGGGCTGCTGGCCAGGAGTCACCCAGGTAAGTCTCCTGGCCAGAGCCTGTATCTGGCACTCCAGCCCCTTCCTCCCCTGACCCTCTGCTCCCCACTCCTGCTCCCTACCCTACATAATCCCAAACCTCTGCCCTCCTCCTGGATCAATACCCCCTCCCAGAATCTGCATCCCAAGCCTTTACCCCAGGTCACCATCCCCTCCTGACTTATGTCCCAACCCAAACCCCTGCACCTCAGTCCCCTGCCCTACATCACAACCCAAACCCCTGCATCCTAGGTCACAACCCCCTCCTGCTCTAGGTCACATCCCAAACCCTGCATGCCAGTTCAGTGGCCTGGTCACAATCACCTCCTTCACTCAAACTCCCTCCCTTACAGCACTCTCCCTCCTGCAAGCTCCCTTCTGCACCCAACCTCCATCCCAGCCTCCGCACCTCCTCTATTAATTGTGGCCCTCAACCGCTTTCCAAAATCTTGGAGTGATCCCCATCAAAAATTACTATCCACCCTTGGCTTAATCCCAGTTAGAAATGGGCACAATGGAAATTCCCTTTAAGACCTATAGGACTGATGTCACTGGATAGCTTGCAAATTGCACTCTGTTACTTTCATTTGTGACTCTTGGCAGATTTTTAGCTTTTGGTTTGAAGACTGTCTAAAGGTTTTAGAAAAGGTTTCAATGTGACATAGAAGTATTTTAAAAATAAAATAGACTTCATGTATACTTCTGTTGAAATATTCATCAGACACATGATTCTGCTGTTAACAAGCATGGCTTAATCCGGGGTGGCAGTCCCTGGCTTCCCTGGACTCAGCCCCCAAGGCTTGCCTTCCGTCCTCCCTGGCCAGGGGAGCCCCTGCTGGCTCTCCTGCCACCCTCCACCACCCCATTGCGGAGCTGGAGCACACAGAATCTACTAGCTTGGGCCCCCGTAGGCTCTGGTGTGCAAGAGGAATGTGAGGAGTGTCTTTCTGCTTCTCAGTCGGGAGCCACATCAGTGAGGCTTGCTTGTTTGTTTTTTGCTTCTCCTTTGTGTGTGGCCCCCGACTGATTTTTCTGTGGGTCAGCAGTTTTCGACCCCAAAAAAGGTTCCCCACACCTGGCTTAACCTTAAATTAGAGAACAAACTCTTCTGACAGACTAGTTCTCCCTTTGTGGTTTCTGGGTACAGTTGTCAAGTGCCTAATGATTTTAAATTTCAGGAGACTTAGGTAATAACTCAGGCATTTCTGGAAAAAATTACCTTCTGTTTTTATAAACAGGGAGGAGTGAGCCTCCCACAAAAAAAAGTCAAACTAAGTAGTCTTCTGTCACTCAAGCAACACTGGAGCTAAGACCAACACTGTTACAAAACAGAAGTAGAATTGCTTAATTCTTTTGATTCTCCAGTTGTTCTGACATGTCATCTTTACTGTTGTCAGATAAACTAGAAGCATGGAAGTTCTATTTGGACTATGCAAAGGATATTTGTGAATATTGTCAACTTGGAAAATTGTCATGAGAATTTACCAGCCCAGGCACAGAATCTACTCACTCTTTACCATGATGACTGATAACAGGAAAAAAAAAAAAACCAATGCTGTTTTACTTGCCTGTGGGGAAACCAAGAACAATTCACCTGCCCTAGGCAGTAGAATTTTGTATAGCTGGGGTGTTGTCACTGAGATTAAAGGGAATACAAATCTTAAAATGACCAAGTGCTAGTTTTTAGATCATTTATCTGTTGCTCTTGTTCATGGGTTTCTTCAGCATTGCTTGTTTTTAGAATTGGGTACCCATGCTTACCCGAGATTGGATATTGTCCTGAGCCATCAGATAACACTGAGAGTTGCATCTCAAAATTGCTGCCACATCTTTCTCATAAAAACGTCCCTGCAGTAATCAGTCTACTCTTGGCAAAGAATACTGGAATATCTCTGGACTTGACAAAGCGAGGTCATCCACAGCAGCTTCAAGTCTGTGGAGCAGCAAAATAACAGGAGTTGTACATGTATTGCTGTTCCCTCTAAGTGGCCTTTTTTTCTGACGGAAAGGAACACGTTTTCCATTAAGGCATTTACAGTAGCCTTATACCCTTCCTCTGCTGCTCTTAAACTTTTATTTTAGAGATGACATTTCTACCCCACTCCCTGTCTTCTCATCTCTTCTTCCCTCACTCCCCACTACCAGCTATAAGATGAAATACCAACATCTACCTCCTTTTCATGCTTGGTGCACAATGGACTTGGATGGTGGGATAAGTCACAGACATGTTGCTACACAGAGAATGAGGAGGAACTATTTGCATAAGGAGAACTTCTTTAATTTCATGCTGGAAAAAATCAGACCCCCAACACTGAAAAAAATGCAGGAAAATGGGTCTCTAAATTCACAATATTTTGCATTGCTTTTCTTTTTGTATGCTCACAATTAGTGGTCCACATACATCCGTGCAACAGTACGAAAGGAGAGAGGCTTACCAGTCCTCGTTGAGCTTCTCCAGTCTGACTCTGACAAGGTTGTGAGAGCTGTTTCAATTGCACTGAGGAATCTCTCGATGGATCGTCGCAATAAGGATCTCATAGGTACCTTCTGACATTCTCTTACAGGAAACACGTGGGCAGTGTACAGTTGCTTAGGCTTTTGTCAAGTATTGAAGCTGAGGTTTATTCTGCGTACAAATCCCATTCACATTGTTTAGGAGTCTTGTGCATGCCCCAAGTGAAGAATTGCCATCTAAAAATTCTGCTTCAGCCTATCCAGTTGCTATACTAGCACACGGTGAAATTTTAATGGAAATTAATCTTGACTTGACAGCAGATCTCAAAATAATTTGCAAAAGTATAATGGCTTTTTGATTTGCTATGATTCCCCCGTTGCTCTATCAATGAACCCTGCCTCACCTCTCCGACTCTTAGCCTTTTGCCTTCTCCAGTGCTATTGCCTGTATCTGGAAGCTGGGTACCTAAATGCCTTCCATTTAGATCGTCTCCCTTGAAATTCAGCTCCCCACTCCAATTCACCTTAGCAAAAATGCCGTCACCTACTCATTAAATAAAAATGAAAAGTTAAGTCCTTCGTGTAGATCTCCCAGTACATGTGGATTTCCTCCTGGGCAATTTGCCCAATCTGTTTAAACTGTAACCTCACCAGGAAAGGAAATGTTTGTGCTGCATACTGAACTCAGATGCTGATGCTTAATCAATATAAATCTCCAATTCTACTTTAATACACCTACAGTCCATAAAAACCACAACCTTTGTAGAGCTGTAGCTACCAAATGCTGCAGACACACACCTGTGAGTCCTGGGCCCAAGACTCATAGGCTTTTCTTCAGTGCCGCCTAGCGTGAAGGCCAAATGCACCTTAGAGGGGGGACATTCTTGCCATTCAGAGGAAGGTTAATAGATGCGTGGTTGCATACCTTGCCCCTGCAGACTTATTACAAGGCTATGGTAAGTAAACGGTATGTGCATGTATTAGCATTAATGTGTGGCTATTAGCTGCAGTTTCTGAATGCTTGTTTGCTTCCAGCACAGTGAAGTGTGATGTGTTGGCTGTAAAATTCTCAATAAACATTTCAAACTTTTTTGCCCCTGATACTTTGTTGTATTGATTATGCAGAGTGAGTGTGCTTTGGATATCAGTTCTCCAACACCTTGAGAAAAACTGATAAATGCAGTATGAAAATGGTCTTGATATTCAAGGAAATTACATTAAAAAATCTTTAGATTTTGGGAACTTCCTTCTATTTTAGCCTTCAGGACAGGAAGCTGTTTCTTGACATGATTATCAGATTTTACTAATGGTAGCTCTTCCCCTTATCTAGGTAGTTATGCCATGGGTGAACTGGTAAGAAATTTGCCTAGCAGACAGCAGAGATCTGCTAAAAACCTGGAAGAGGATACAGTGGTTGCAGTTTTGAATACCATCCATGAAATCATTACTGACAGTTCAGAAAACGCAAGGTCCCTGATCCAGACACAGGGCATTCAGAAGCTGGTCGCCATCAGCAAGTCAAGGTAGGTTTCTAACTACAATAGAAAACAGAAAAGAGGATACTACCCCACTGTCGTGCTTTGTGATGGTGCCCAGACACCTTGACCTTTCCGCCATGTAACTGAAGCACTTAAAACATGCAATAAAAACAAATCCTTAATCAGCATCTTTCAGTGGGCTTAGTTAAGAGCCAAAATCAATGGGAAAAAAACAAACCCTCACTGACGTAGCCCCCGACTGAGAAGAGGGAGACACTGCCCACATTCCCCTCACACACCAGAGTATGGGGGGGCCAGGCTAGTAGATTTTGGCATGCCTAATGCTGGGGGAGGGTGCCCTGAGCCTCAGAGGCTGATCCAGGCAGGCTGGGGGTTGCATCTGGTTCCCATGACTTAGGTTTCTCACCCCTGGCTTAACATATGTGTGAGCATTGGGCAGACATCCTTTGTTTGCAGAGTGGGAGATCTTTATCACATTCCCATTTCTGAAATGCCAGCGATGTCGCTTTATCTCTGTTAAATGAAATGGTTAATGATTTGCAGTGATTATTCTGTCTGAAGGACAACAGTGAGAATTGAAATGATGCTTTTGTACCATGTAGCCAACAGGGCTGGCAACAGACTTTGCTGGGCCCTGGGCAAGGTGTGTGTGTGGGGAAAGGCTTGGCTCCTGGAGCTTGGAAGGGGCAGAGCCTTGAGCACAAGGGAGGGACTGGGGGCTAGACTCCCCCATTCAGTTCTCGGTGCTGCCAAGACCACACCACATGGAGCTTCAGTGGCAATTTAAAGGGCCTCAGGCTCCAGCCACTGCAGCACTGCTGGCCAGGAGCCTTGGGCACTTTTAAATCACCAGGCCCTGGGGCAACTGCCCCTCCTCTCCCTTGTCCACAGCCCTGCATGTAGCCCTGTTGAAAAGCTGTTTCCTGATTGGAGAAACCCCTATTGGCAAAAGCACAGGTGCTCTGATGGCCATTCTGTCAATGGCCATCAGAGCTTTCTTGCGCAAGAGTGTCCATGCAGTCTGGATGCTCTTTTGCACAAGAGCACATCACTTTTGCGATGTGCTTTAAAGTGTGGACACGCTTTTGTGCAAGAAGTTTTTGCACAAGAACTCTTCCGCAAAAGGCTTCTTCCGCAAAAACCCTGCAGTGTAGATGAAGCCTAAGAGTTTGTCTACATAGTGTTATATTTCACACCGGGGGTATAAATTTTAGTTTGTGCTAGTGTCACTCACTAACTGGTCCATATGGACTCCATTGGCATATACTAAAAGTTCTCTGTTGCATCAGTCAGCGGATTCATAGCGCTCTGAAAGTGCTGGGATGGAGGGCAGGGCTCCAGTGCCCCAATGAGAGGCATATGGGGAAGGGAGACAGACAGGGGATGTGTGTGCTTCAGGTGGAACTTTGGGGGGGGGTGAAGGCTGCAGGTTGCCTACCATTGGTCATGCATCCTACTGAGATGGAGGCCACTCAGGCGGCCCCCTCACTATTCTTGGTTGCCCAATGCTGACTTAATGGCTGAAGTTGGGATGTCAAAACAAATCTAGAGACCACTGATTCACACTCCATCCCCGCTTCTCCCCCTCCATTCCAGGAAATGCTGTGATTCAGCTGTTCGTGGCTGTCCAAGCTCTGGGGGTGGGGACGGGGGGCGAGGACAGAGTGTGAATCAGTGGATCCGTGGTGCCCAAAGTGCTGGGAGAGAGGAGGAAATGTGGGGCTGCAGTGCATGACAGGCCTGTATGGGATGTGGGGCAGACAGAGGTCAGAGGTTGCTCACCTCTGCATTAAGTTCTGTGTTCCAGAAGTGATTAAGTATTGGTTTCTTCTGGAATTTTGGGTACTCAGCATGGTTACTTTGACCTGCCTAATACCTGTTGAAATCCACTAGCGCAAAGGACAGTGTTATCCAACTGACTTCTCTACTCACATGCTACGAATATGAAAATTTGGCATCTGCGTATTTAACTACTTGTTGCTCATGCAGATTTCTCCTCTCTGAGCAAATGTGCATTTACACATGCAGGTAGATAGACCTGCATTAACAGATGGTGCTAAAGAATTTAGCTCAAAGAATATATTTTTGAGCTGTTACACAGTTTAATCTTATTGCATCTCTTCTTACCTCCTAGCAAAATGTGGGTTACGGTGTAAAGGGGTTGTCATATAAATGTTTGAATTCCTAATGTTTGAGGCTCTAATTTTGTCTCTCCAACTAGCCAGTCCCCCAGGGAAACAAAGGCAGCATCTCATGTTCTTCAGATGGTCTGGAGCTACAAGGAGCTGCGAAATGTCCTACAGAAGGATGGGTGGAATAAATCCCATTTCCAGGTAAAGATGCAGAGTCCTAATCCACATCAGTGGGCACAGAAAGCCCCATGAAGTCCGTCCCTTCACTCCCTTTAGTGACCATGTCAAACAGATCAACTCTGTAGTTTTAAACAGTAATAGTAAAATTATATCATAAATGTGCTTTTGGGTATATAAGATCTGTGGCATGTGGCTTTCACATTTTAAGAGTTACTTCATCTTAAATATACCAAATCTAATTTCTTCAAATATATATTGTCAAAGAAAGATATGGTCCATTTTCACCTGTTGCGACTCCCAAGAACATAGTCCATGTAGCACGTTGGGCATATAACTGTTTATATGAAGATGCTGCTCCTTTTTCTATCTGAAAAGTAACTGGCTTTCACCATGGCCTGTAAAGCAGCTACGCACTTGCCCAGTGATGAGGGAAGGAGGAATTTGTCAGCAAAATTGCAGTGAAATGAAAAAGATCCAGAATTCCAAATTAGAGTTCAGCTGAAGACCAATTTATCAAGAGGGACAGAGTGTGAACAGGTTTCCAGACCTTTTTTCAAGTTATTACTTTTTAAAAAAATTTGGTTTTACTTCTTGCTCTGTTGCCACATGGGGTCAAATCAGTGGTCTGTCTAGCCCGGTTTCCTGTCTTCTGACAATGGCCAGTGTGAGGTGCTTCAGAATAAATTAACAGAATAGAGCAATTATCAAGTGATCCATTCCCATGACATCCAATCTCTGCATCTGCCATAGAGACACAGGTGACTATATTGACTAACAGCCCTTGATGAATCTGTCCTCAGTGAACATATCTAATCCTTTTTTTAATCCAGTTATATTTTTGATCTTCACAACATTGACAACTCGTCTACGGATCGACTGTGCATTAGGGATGTTAAAAAGCAGGGGTTTTTGTAAATGTGTAACTGCTGGAAAGCTGGCTCCCTGCGAGTTCTGGCTTCTGTGGCACCACCTCCTACTTCCCCTTTCTCCTGGGCTGCTGCCTCTGTATCATAAGCAGCAGTGCAGGGATAGGGAGAGCAGACAGTAGCTGATGCTCACGAGGAACCAGCTTTTAACCGTATATACTGTCACATCCCTACTGTCCATGGTGTGAAAAAGTACTTCCTTTTGTTTGTATTTAAACCTGCTGCTTATTAATTTAATTGTGTGATCCCTGGTTCTTGTGTTGTATGAAGGGTAAATAAAACTTTCTCCACACCATTCATGATTTTGTAGATCTCTATCATCTTCCCCCTTAGTCGTTTCTTTTTCAGACTGAATAGTCTGTGTCTTTTTAATCTTTCTCTTCAAATGGAAGGTGTTCCATACCCCTGATCATTTTTGGTGCCCTTCTCTGTACTTTTTCCATTTCTTTTGCATCTTTTTTCAGATGGGAGAATCAGAGCTGTGTACAGTATTCAAGATGTGGGCATACTGTATATTTATATAGTAGTATTATGATAGCTTATGTCTAATTATCTATCCCTTTCTTAATGGTTCCTTGCATTGTTACCTTTTTTGACTGCTGCTGAACATTGAGCAGGTATTTTCGGAGGACTACCCATAATGACTACAAGATCTTTCTTGAGTGGTAACTACTAATGTAGAGCCCCATCATTTTGTATGTGTTGTTGGAATTATGTTTTCCCATGTACACTGCTTTGCATTTGTCAAAACTGAATTTCATCTGTCATTTCATTGCCCCATCACTCAGTTTTGAGATGACTCTAACTCTTTGCAGTCTGCTTAGGACTTAGCTGCCTTGAGTAGTCTTACGCTTCCATTTTGTCTTTTAGACTGTCCCTGCAGCACCAAAGGGATCCAAAGGTACTTCTGGCAAGTCTGGCTATGACGACAGTACTCTGCCACTGGTGGATAAAAGCCAAGGTCAGTTCTGCTCCTTGGTGTGGACCACAATGATTTTCCCTGTGTTACTCACCAAGTATGTAAAGTGTATTTCTCTAATTGGATAAATATCCATTATTTTTATGGCACCTTTTCTCCAAAGATCCTGAAGCAATTGACTTTACTGACTGTATAGACTATGCATCCTAGCCTGTTCCGGACAAAAAGTCCAGCTGAAGTCTGTAGGGAGAAATTTAGATAGGCCTGAAGTAACTAACCAGTAGGAATTTAGCCAAGGAGCAGGCTAACTTTTGTAGTAAGGGGATGGTGTTTTTATTAACCACAAGTCAACAGGTCTTGGTGTTATATCTCATGCAAAGGGCATTACCTCCAGCAGTGCCCTGGGAGATTTGTTCAGTGCTGATTTATTTGATGTACCCTTCTGTTTTCTGTGTCACTTAGCTTTGCAGTGGATTTATCCTATCCAAATACTGACCCAAACCCAGTTGTGCTTAGTTTGCCAGGTTTGACAATAACACCATCGGTGCCCTGCTTGCAGGCCATGTTGATTTTCTTAGTCTTCCAATTTTGATCATGATGGCAATAAAAACCAATATTAAAATTACCCTCATGAGCCCTACTGATTGCTCTTCTCTCTGGGTAAAGAAGAGAACCTCCTCCCATCTTGGATGGGTCTAGAGATAAATTATAGAAAGTATGAGTGGTTCAGAGCAGGCAGAGTTGGTGGCATCTTTTGGATAGAAGAATGTATCTGATGGAGAGCCATGGCACGAGGGATGTCAGTTTAGCATGGTCTGTGGCACCTAACTCCAAATTTTCCATTGTGAAGTATCAGAACCTTAATATTGTTTCATTATAGTCTCTTGAGTCCTCATTATGGCCTCCTGAGTGCAATAAATCATTCTCCTTTACTTCTTCCAGCCCTGTGATTAATCCCGGCCCACTTGGCATTAGTATCAGTAAACATGATACAACCAGTTTCAATGCTTCTGTTTTGTAGATAATGAGACGGTTGGAAGTCGTGATATGATTCCTCTGGATGAACTTGGCCCAGGTAAATGCAGTCCTGGATCGACCCCCTGTCTATTTCAATAGAGCACGCTGTCATTCATGAGAAGGTTCAGCAATTTCACTGGGAGGTATCCTTTCATGTGTATAAAGCTGACATTTAAAAACAGAACTTTTCCTTCCAAAAGATCAGTTGTCTGGGGTGGGTTTTTTTTAAATGTGTATACTGCATACATACCAGTGTACCAATTATTTTAACCATATAATGTAAATATACTAAGAGCTTGCTGCCTTTTAATCTCTGCTTTAAAGTGGTTGCATCCTGGAATGAGAGATCCAAACCCCATCAGTTTTTAACTATTACTTTAAGAAAAAGGACGCTAATTTTGTGAGCTTTTAATCTACTTAAATATCCTATTCTGTCTAAAAATGCTTTGCCTGCTGTTTTTACAGATTAGCAGTAAATCTAATTCTACCTGAAAGAGGTTAGAGGAAGGAAGCACTTTATTTTACAGTCTCTAAATTATTTTCACTGTTTCCCTGAATTCAGTCAGTCACTGAGTCATGTGCCTGCTGCACAGGTGGAACTTTCACACAACAAGAGTGGAAGAGAAACATTTTTCAAAAATAGGAATATGTGGTTGTAAAAATCTCCGAAGTGTGATAGGAGTCATCCCAGGGTTTTCCGAATGCAGAGTAGAGCTGAACAGCAGATGGATAGGATTAATCCAACAGCTTTAAACTGTTCCTCATTGGCTCAATTGGAGTTCTGTCTGGGTCACGACAGAACAAAATCTGAGCAAGGAATTACAGAATTGTGTGTTTGAGAGAGAAATGTGACGAAGAAATAACTCTCACAGCCTGCATTTTGTATATGGAAGGAGGAAGTAATTACTTTACCTTATCTGCTTAGCTCCACCACTCCATCAAGGCATCTCTCAAAAGTCAAGCAGAATGGCTTCATTTTCCCAGTACAAGTTATGGGAATGGTTCCCTTTCAGCAGACTTTTCTGGAGTTTCTGTTGGCTATGAGAATTACAAGGGTCAATGAGATGCTGGAGGCCACAGCCCAGTGCAGTCTGTCTTGGTAACATGGGCATCACCGTGTAGTGTTCAATCCATTGAAACATTGGTCATCCAGTTGCCTTGCTCACAGCAATCAGTTTTGGACAGAGGGAAGGGGCTTCACCAGTACTTGGAAAAATCTCCACGCTGGGTACTGGTGCACCTAATATGGCAAATGCAACCTGCTCTCTGGGAACTGCCGAGAGACAGAGAGAGATTTCCCCAAAGCTCTGTGCAGTACTCAGCCATTCTGTATAAGGAATAAGGACCAAGGAGTGAGAAACTACAAATAGTTGGACGTTCTGGAGACTGTTGATCTTGAGACGTAGAATAGCAGCAGCAAGAGGGAACTCCTGATTCTAAAGAGAAAAGCAATGCTGCGTCTATGTGAGAGAGGTGCGAACAGCTTAATTAGGGGCTTGGGCCCTGATGGAGACAAAGGATAATTAAAAGTCTGAGTTGCTGCTTTGTGGGCAACCACTGGGAAAAAAAGAGGGATTAAGCCCTCTGACTACAGATCTTCCTTTGGCATGGAAAAAAAGGTTTTTTCCTGTTCACTAGCCCATTGTGAAGCAAGAGGTTCTCCAGATGAAGGCTGCAGAGCTGCCTAGAAGGCAGTGATGTATCAGGGGAAGAGTAAGACAGGATATGGGGGTTGTGTTCCTGACTGTTATTGACTCACTATGACTAGTTTTGCCTCAATTTCTCTATATAATAGGAATGAGATTTTCACAGCATGCTTCAGTATTTGAAAGACCCCACAATCTGCGACAGACCCAACTGTTTCTTTTTACTAAAGCAGCATAAATGCTCTTAGTGTTACAGAGGAGTTGCCTCAATTTTTCCATCTCCAAATATTCGTATTTAACTGCTAGTGTATTGGTTCTGCAAAACAGATAGTTTGATCTCACGATTCATGTCTGAACCTGCGCACGTGGCAGTTGGATTGAGCCACTGCTCACAATCAAACCCAGCATTTCCAGAAAACTAGGATAATAGAAAACATTACCTTTCATAACCTCAGCTGACAGCACCCCCAGCATGAGTACACTGTCCATATTCAGTTTGTAGAAAGAAAGGCAGAAATATTTCTGCTCGCAATGGAAGATGATAACTTAAGATCACAGGATGGGGTAGCTATGTACTAGCTAGTTCAGCAGCCAGGGCATAGGATCACACGTTCTATGCCCAGATGTCTGTAGTTCAGTATTTGGAGAAAAATATCAATGTTGTGCATCATTTGTTCCGCAGATTAATATTGATGTGGCTGTAGTAGGCAAAATAAAAATTGATAGAATCTCTCATCTAGGAGACTTCACTTGGATCTGTTCATCACCTCTAGAAAACAAGGTTTCTGTCAAATTCTCTAGATCCTTATTCTTGGATATTTTTAAATCAGCTGTAGCATGTTACTGGTACTTCTGTATACTTATCACCAATACCTTCAAAGGCCAACTCACTGGGAATGCACTCTCGGGAATTGGTTTGCTCCACTAAACTCCAAAAAAATGGATAATAGTATTTGACTCTTCCATCCAAAGTCCACATTGCTTGTATCTGCCTCAGGCACACTCCAGACTGCTTGTCAATTCCGTATAGACTAAATTAAATTTGATCTTTAGAATTAGAATTTGAAACACTGAAGGAATTGAACTTGTTAACTCCATCACAGAGCCAGTGCCCTCAGGGCACTGAGTTATTACTACACTGGTACGACCTTCTTCAGGATAGTTCTCATTTTAATAAGTCCAACCAACAAAACTTCTGATCTCAGATGCTATCTGGACGTAGTCCCATCTCAGTGTATGGTTTTTAGCTCCAGACAATCCATTGAAAGTAAAATGCATGACACTATCCATTTGGGCTTGAATAAAGATATTGACTGGTAAACATATTACAAAGGCAATTTCTCTGCCTTTGCTATTTGCATTTACACATCAAAAGCATGGGTGGCCGGTATGCTAAGTGGGGGAAGGCAGCTTTCCCAGACCGCCAACCTGGCCCCACCAACACTTCACCCCCAGAACGCCTACTGTAGACATTGTGGGGATGGAGTGTTGCTGCCCCTCAGTGCCCGCCCGCCCTCCCTGTGCTCCTGGCCAGGGAAGCTGGAGCCACGCACCGTCCTACATCCCCAATGCTGTGGGCCCAGGACACTGGAGCCGCCCGCTGCCTGCCCTCCTTGTGCTTTGGGGCCAGGTGGCTGGGGCCACCTTCCTTCCCTATTCTCCTGGTTGGGGAGACTGAAGCCACATGTCCTCCACCCTCCCCGTGCTCTGGGGCCAAGGAAGCTGGGGCTGCGCACCCGCCCTCTCCTCTTCCTGTGAGGGTATGGAGGCAGGTTGGCTCCTGTGGGGGACAGGGCCATAGCAGAAGGGGTGGGGTTGGGGCTGGGGACTTGCTTCCCACAACTCTTACCTTCACCGACTGAGCACGCCTTGTAGCTCATATGTACAGATGCCTTGTGCCTCACGTAAATCCAAAGATCCTGACCATTTTTATCACTTTGCTTAAGATTAGGACTCTGAAGGCTGTTGTATTGAGTAAACACTAGCTTTTTGCCTACTTAAAAATAACCACCTTTTCCCCCATTTGTATATAGTGGTATTCTTTACCTCCTGTACTAAACTGTTGTGAAATGTTACACGCTAGACACGTATCATCTCCAAGGCAGTTGCATTTCAGTGGTGGGTGAACAGTTCTCTTTGTAGTATTACCTGCTAATAAAATGCTTAGAGATCCTTCTTGATGAAAGGTGCTACACCCTGTCAATGCTGTGTTATTTGTAAGTAAATATAATTAAGTACATTTTCAAATCTGAAGGGCTTGTATCTGAGTTGACAACCAGGTTTGGTAGGGTGGACTCTCTCTCTCTCTCTCTCTCTCTGTATATACATATATATACACAGAGAGAGAGAGAGAGAGAGAACTACCCCCGTAGTGTTGATTGGATGGACAGTTGGGACTTTTTTTGTCTAACTGGTATAAGCAGGGATGCTAGGTATCTTAACTGTCAGCAGAGAACTGAAAGTAAAGAAGAAAAACTCTATAGCATTAGATCTCAAGGTTTAACTTAAGAACCACATAACTGAAATGCACTCGAAATGCTGCTTTGGTAATTTTAATATGTGTAGTTATGGATTTTCTTTTTATATGATATTGATCTTAATTAAACATATGGACCATATCGAATGCCTGGTCATTCTGCAAGGCTTGTGCTTATGTTGATTTACTGAACCAAGTATAAAGACTAACTGGATTGCAGCCTGCGAACCCCATTTTGAGAACTGCTGCTCTATAAACTGTATTTGCCAGGAGTCACTCCATTTATAAAGCTTTTCATTCTGCAGCTTAAAATGGCTCACTTTTTTAATTTCAGCAGTAGCCCAGAAAACCGACATCTGGAGAGATTGATTGATTGATTGATTGATTTTAGCAGGCCTAATGAATGCAAGCAATAAATCAAGACATGAAGCATTCTGATGTTTTATGTAAAATCTTTTTGGAGAATACAGTTTGACAGGGAGTAGAAGCTGTAATGATTCTTTAATTACATGGAGAGATGCAGATCTTACTAAGAACCATAAATTTGACTGTCACTTAGTCCAGATGTCAAAGCAGGCAGGAAAATCTGTTTGTCCCTGATAATGAAGGAAACTTGATGCACCAAAAAAATAAATTAATATTTGTAACCACTGACAATGAATCCAAGCACTTTGTGAATTATAGCATTTCTTCATAAAGCCCCCTCCACCTCTTTCTTTTTTGTTTATCATATATTCACATTGCTTTTCAACTGTCAAGGAAAAAAAATCACCTCCCGATGCCACTTCAAAATCAGAGGTAGGTTCAGTCCAGCAGAGTTGGCATCAAGATCTCATAAAAGGCTACAGGCTGCTTTTCTTCCTATGACAGAGGGGGTGTCCCCAAATTATTGTCATGTGCTGCTTGTAGTCAAGTTCAGAAGGAATGAAAACATGCTGCATACTACTCAGAGAAGGAACACAGCCAATTAATCAGGCTGTTAAGATCAGAACACAAGATTTCAGCTGGATTTGGAGCTCATCAGTCAGAGGGTGTGAAGTAACCCTCTGGACAGCCTACCACTATACTGCAGCAGGCCAGAATGGAAACTGCTGTTTGCTAATGAGATACCATCATTTGACAATGAGGCGGTGATATAAAAGGAGATTTTTTTTTAAAGGAAAGGTGGCTAAAAAATAAAATTTCTGAGCATCAGCCCATGAAAAAGGCACATTCCTGTGTATTTGGTTTAATGTGCTCTCTCTCATTCTCCTTCTTTGAAAATGTAAAACAGCCAGATCTATCCTGGTTTTTCTGCTGCCTGATTATCATGTCATTCCTTCACAGATGGGTACTCCACCATTGATCACCGGGACAAGGAACGCAAATACAAGACCAATGACAATATAGGGGATGCATCGGAGAAAGAGCCTTTAAAAGTAAGCTTCCAGCTATTCCACAAGCTGCTTAATGCCATTATAGACTGGGCCATCCAATGTCAGGCAGCAAGGAACTTGTGTGTCAAAAGAACTCAGTGGGGGCTTATAAATGATTTTATAAGCTATACCGGCATTTCGTAAGTGATTACTGGTTAGGCTTCAATGGAAGCAAATGCTGCTTTCTAATAAGGGAGCAACTGCAGGAGATGGGTTTTATAAGCTGATAGGTGCTCAGCTTCCTGTAGGTAAATAACAGTTTTACAAAAAATGTGTTTGCTTTATCACTTTCAGCTTCTCCATCTAGGTACATTCTCCAGCCCTAAAGTGTATAGCTGTGCAGGAGACTTTGTTCTGAGAATAGCCACATCAAGCAGTTGCTTCCCACCATGAAAAGCATAAAGCAGAGTAGGTGAAAGCATGTGTGTCTTTGTAAAGCAGTGTGGTGTATATAGCTCCCAGCCCTCGCTCATATTTTCCTGCACATGGACTCTGTATATGGGTCAGTCTGTTTCACTCTCTTACTCAGAGCCTTTAAAATGAATTTTTAAAACTCTCTTCTGTGCAGTTTTCTTACTGAAAAATCATACTTGAGTTTTCCACTTCCATAGTGGGCTATTGAGTTTGCCAAAACAGATTGCATGCAAGTAATTGACTCTGTAATTTTTCTTACATTCACGTACAATTTTAATTAAGCTTATATAAGCAGTTACTTTATACTTCCAGCAAAGCATTGGCGCGTAAGACTCCTTCCTATCTTGCAAAAACCCGCGTGCTCCCTCCTGTGTCTTTTAGCCATGGGAAAAAACCAGACAACGAAACCAGAGTTTGACACAGAAAACATTGCTGCCTGCCTGGGTGCTGGCGCTGGGACCCTCAGTGTTAGGGAGCTCTGAGCATCCATTGTGAAACCTCCTCAGTGTGTTATGGAAATACCAGAAGATCCAGATGCTCCAGGTTAAACAGCCAAGCAGTTGGAAGAACTTTCCATGTCGAGAAAGGCAGTGAACAAAGGGTTGCAGACTTGGGCCTGCAGAAATAAGATAAAGAAAAATCTTTCCACAGACTGATCCAGTAGGACACCTGCCTGGAAATGGCCTGTCTACATTAACATGTGGACACAAATACTCACCATGCTCTATTCCCATGGTGAGTATTTGTGTCCACATGTTATAGAGCATGGTGAGTGTTTGTGTCCACATGTTAATGTAGACAGGCCATTGCCCTACTCTCTACTAAAGGTAGAGGCTAACTGCAGTCCACACTTTAAACACAAATAGTTTTTTTCTCTTTAGTACAAAAGCTAAACCTTTAAAACCTTCACCTTTGTCAGAAGCTTCTCACCTAGCAACAGTAATATAAGCCATTGACTGGTGATAGCCTTCCAGTGCCAAACCCTGCAAACTGGCTATTCCAATAGCCAGCCTGAATGAGTAGAAGTCTTACTTCATGTGGCTGCAATGTGACTGAAACACTGACCTCTTTACCCTCTGGGCTAGCCCAGCCTCCTGTCTTACTATAATATGACCTTCCATTATCCAGTACTATAAGTGGGTGAAGATTATGGCTGTGCGTGGATTAGGAGACCTCACTGACTCTTAAAGCTGTACTGCAAGGGAGCTGGCACAGTTGTTTAAAGCTAGCTTCCCTAATTAGTCTGTGCACAATCCATTTCCTAAACCCGCGCCCCTTGTGCTATATATAATGGAATTTGATAACAATTACCTTTTGGTCAAAACGTATAGAGTACTAATTGCATTTATGCTTTGCAGTCACTAATAAAGAATGAAGTAAAATCATTGGTTGCTCTCACCTTTGCCTTTGGAAGTGTTCGGTGCTCCCTTCAGTTGCTTCTGTCCTTTCCTGTGTCACTGTGCAGTATCCCTAATCAAACTGGGAAATGCCTATCTTAAATGCTTAGGAGCAATTCACTTTGTGTTATTTATGGTTATGTTTCAGGGTAAATTTCCAAAATGCTACACAAAGATTGAGCCACTACCGGGAATCCGGTGTCTAAATCCTGGTGACCCGCTTTGGAAATACCATTTGATTGACACAGATGTTGTTCTGCTATGGAAACAGATGGCCCAGCCTAAACCTGAGGTTAATGGCATAAGCTTTGAAATCCACCCTTTCACAATCATAGCATATACTGCAGGATGCTGAGGAACAGCTATGGGAGATGGCTGTAAAAATTAGGGTGCTGTCCTGCAGGAATGACAGAAAATGCTTTTTCTGGAGGAAATGGGGAATAGGGTAGGAGGAGAGAGAATTAGCAAGTGCTTATTACTTTACTATATGACAAGCATGGGTAGCCAAATACAGCCCACTGAGCTTTACAGTACAGCCCAAGGTCACCTTCATCTTTCCTACGGTTGAGATGCAACCCTCTGAGGCAAGTGGAGGTTCCTTGTTCAATGCTTTGGCTTGACCATAGCAGAAGATACTTGCAGCAAGACAGAGCATTGGGACCCATCTCTTCCTCAGTCTGTGCTACCTCGCTGGTAAAGGTGGAGGGCAGCCCAAATACAGTCTGTTTTATGTCACTGAGGTGCTGCCCTCAGGTTCCAGTCATGTTGAAGCAGCCTTTACTTGGGCAAAGTCTAGGTGTCCTCTGCATTACCCCAGACAACAGAAATATGTGCTGATTTCTGGATGGCAAACACTCTAACAACCGTGGCTCAGAGATAGTATGACGGGCTAAAACTTGTGAATAACCATTGCAATGAAGTGGAGTGCTGCCTTGGAGCCCACGAATGCTTTTGTCAGTACCTGTGGAATAGCTCATGCCTTTGCCAGTGTTTTTCTCTCTCCATTAATTCTCCCTTCCAATCCTTTGAGCTGACTGATTTTGTGTGTGTTTGATTAATCCGCTCTGTTTTGCCTTTAACTCCTCACCCTGTTTGCTGCAGAATGACACAAATAGGAAAAACATTAACAGGAGTAACAGGGCTTCGGTGAATCTGGTGGATGCTCGTGAAATTAAACCCCAGCCTGTTGACTCCTGGGTCTAATTTGCATGCATGGTAGGTCCTTTTAATGGTAATTGGTGCTAGTGATTACTGTGTCTCATTGTGCATGATCTGTCTCGCTGCAAAATCTCTCTGAGGCAGCCCGCTAACCTGTTCTTTTTAGGCAAAGGAAAATGCACTAAAAAGGGGGTGTTTATATTGTACACTGTATCTTTAATGAAACACTATAAACCACTGCTGTTTGATTAAAAAATAACCTGTCAAATAACCAGACAGTGAATTCATGTCCTGATCAATGTGCTATCCACTGAAATATGAACGATTTCTGCTATTAGGCCATGGGAATTAAATTGAATAGAATTGTCCTGACTGATCTGAAATGTTTTCAGCTGTTTTTCCCCCCTACCCCAGATTTAGTCTTAGCCCTCAGGAAAAAAATACATTCATGAATCTCCCGAGGCTCCTAAGAATTCCACAGTCCTGTCCCAAGGGGAAGCCATGCACACAATTAATTTCAAGGGAGTCCAGAATGTCAGTCATATGATAAACAGGGAGCCACAAGTCCCAACTCCTGCTGCCTCTACACAGTTCAAGGCTTTTTTTTTTTTTCTTTCTTTCTTTTTTTTTGGTTCCCTTCTTGTTCTCTACCTTCCGTATGTGCCAAGCTTCTTAAAACTGTGCCAGCTTTTACCACTCCTGCTGCCACTAATCTTCCTTCTGCTACCAAGTGGGGAGCCACTTCACAAATTTCAGAAGTGGTCTTAGGCTGACCAGGAAGGCGTGGGGTTTCAGGTGGAAGGGGCGGGGTTGAGAGCTACCCTCCTGGGAGCTTTGTTTGGCCTGGGGTCCTTGCCCTCTGACTTCTGGCCAATGGAAGAGACCTGCAGCAGAGGAGAAGGTGCCGGGGCTAGCCTACTCCCAGAGTGTTCTGGGGTGGAGGCTTAGAATTCACATAACATGGCTCACAGCTCCTGGCCCTGCTGCTAACCTGTTGCCTGGCAGCCACTCAGCAGGTACAAGCCCTTTGAATAGAAGCAGTTGAAAGGACTCCCAGTTCCGGGGTGGCTCCCAGGCAATGTGCTAGAAGTGGGGGTGGGACTTGAGCCCTTTCAACTGCTTCTATTTAAAGGGCTAACGCCTTCCTTGTTGCCTGGCAGGTGCGGGGAAGGCAGGAACCCTTTAAATAGAAGCAGCTGAAAGGACTCACATATCTCCAGCCCCCAGGCAACACACAAGAACTGCCTTGCGGGTGAGATCAAAGGCTGGATTCAGCCCTCTGAGAGGCTTTTGCCCACACCTGCTGTTATCCATGTTACACCTCCTGGCAGCTGGTCAGATACTGCATTATTTGTAGTACTACAGACTGAGTGGCTGGCTGTTGACTAAATCCCTAGTACTGGCACTTTTTTTTTTAATACAAAAAAAAGCACTGATCTTTAGTAACCATGAGGATTGCACTCTGCAGCTTCTTCTTACCAATGTTTTATAGGCCCTGAAAGCCTGACTTCCAGAGGTGGTGAGCACCCATTGCTCAGTGCTGAAGCAAAGCAGTCCTTTACTTGGAAATCACATTTATCAGTGAGAAGCAAACCGGTCATGAGAGGAGTGCAGTACAATAGGAAGGATCAGAGTTCATGACTCATTTTTGTTTTCCTTAGTGGGACGGGCTAGAAACCTCTGGCCTCTGCAGCCTGTAATAGACCCATATAAAGCCTTTGTCAGACCACATCTCCATTTATCGGAATATGGGTGCTCTGGCGATCGATCTTCCGCAGTTCAGTTTAGCAGGTCTAGTAAAGACCTGCTAAATCAAACGCTGAGGGTCTTTACTAGACCCCACCCTTTCAGCACTGGTACTCTTCACTTGCAAGGAGTAAGGGAAGTCAATGGGAGTTTCTTACGTCAACCTCCTGCTGTAGAGACAGAGCCAAACTTGGCGTTATTTACGTATCTGGAGTTGCATACCTTAAGTTGATCTCTCCTACCCCCACCCCAGTGTAGATCTGGCCTTAGCTAGGTGGACAGTGCTTTCAAACTTGAAGAACTCAGTGTGGCTAGAAAGCTTGACTCTCTCCAGCAGAGGTTGGTGCAATAAAAGATATTACCTTACCCATGTTGTCTCTCTGGCTCTCCTAGTGCATAAATAGTCCTTTTGGCTCTTAACTGTCCCTCTTCTGGTCTTAAATTGCTGACCAGCTGTGCGATCCAGCACTGCTACTGTCTATCCTCTGCCAGTATTGGGTCTGTAGAGTTCAGTCCTTAGGGCTGTTAGTCTGGCACTTTTCACTGGCTTTTTGCTGGCCTGCAGAAGAAGCACTTGCTTAAAGAATTAAAACTTCTAATAGGCTGCTTTGCTTGCCCCCCTCTGGATGCTGGTTTCAAAGAGCAATTTTTCCATCTCTGAAGAAAACCTGGAAGACCTGCTCTGTCTTGGCATAAATTGCTCATGGTAACAGATGAAATAAAGCATTGGGGAATGAGGAAAGGTTTATGTAGATGAATTTGCAGGGCTTTGTAAAACAGCAGGAGAATGGTTTTTAAAGAGCAGACATGAAGCTAGCAGAGTAACTTTGCAATGTAACCAGCCCCTGGTGATGCTGCACTTCTCTACTCTTTGCATTCTCCTGGTGACTCTTAGGGTATGTCTACACTAGCCCCCTAGTTCAAACTAGGGAGGCTAATATAGGCATTCGAAGTTGCAAATCAAGCCTGGGATTTAAATATCCCGGGCTTGATTTGCAACTTCGAATGCTCTGATTAGCCTCCCTAGTTCAAACTAGGGGGATAGTGTAGACATACCCTTAGAAAGTAACTTTAAATCTAAAACCTTCCATGGTCTCAAATTTTAGATTCACTTTGTTTCTTTTCTCAGACCTTAAAGTGACGGGGAAGGAAAAACTCCTATTTCTATTTAAAAGTGTGCTGGGGCATTACATTCATAAGAAAGTGTGAGGGGTAGCAGCATCAGTAGACTGTTTGTCACCGCACCTCACTCTTTCTCTGCAGTGCTCTTACTGTGCAAGTCCAGAGTCATGCTTGACAAGAGAACAGCAAACTGTGTGCTAATTTAGTGATGCAGACCTACAGGCAGGGGGTGAGGGGGCAAGAAAGCAGTTGCCCTGGGGTCCAGCAGTCCAGCGGGGCCGAGGGTTTCCAGCCGCTGCTGCTGCTATGATAGTGGTGGTGGCCAGAGCCTCAGGCCCTTTGAATCACCGCCAGAGTGCCATGTGGCGCGCTCTGGGCAGCTCTGAGGGCTAGGCGGAGAGGAGGAACACCACACTCCAGACGGTGTGGAGTACTGGTGTGGGGGGGAGGGGGAGACAGCACAGGGGAATGCAGTCCTGCCCCTTCTGCCTGAGGCCTTGTCCCTTCTAGGAGTGTGGCACCAAACCCCCACCCACACCTTGCACAGGAGCCTGCATAGGCTGTCAGCACCCCTGCCTGTAGGGGACTGGGATATAGGCAGCAGACTCCTGCTCATTTGATTAAAGATTATTTGAGCCCAGCTCTCTAAGGGTACGTCTAAATTTCACTTTCGAAATAGTGTTTTTGGAAAAAACGCCATGATGCGATTATGCAAATGAAGCACGGGAAATTCAAATCCTGGCTTCATTTGCAATTTCGATCTGTCTAATTTACATCCCTCTTTCAAAAGAGGGATGTAGTCTAGACATAGCCTAAGAGTGAAACGCCACTTCCTGGTGTCCTTTAGGACAGTACTTCCAGTCTGGTGTATTATAAATGGGTAGCGGGGAAGGGGAAGAGGGAGATGCCCTGACCATGAAATCCTTACTTAAGAAAAATTCTCATTGAAAGGAAATGGAAGTCTCTGTGGTAGGAGAACAAGATGAGAGAGTTCTCACATCTGATTGCCCGGGGCTCTGCCCTGGTAATTCACCCCCATCTAGCTACTACATATGTGAAACCCTTGGGGCTCTGTTGTTACCATAGATTGATTATTTGTATTGTTGTAGTACTCATACCCCGGGATCAGCACCCCACAGGGCCAGGTGCAGTAAGAAGTCATGGACCCTGCTCCAAAGATTGACATTTAAAGCTTTGACAGGACACAATAGTCCCACGTTTGAGGGTTGTTCCTTCAGAGTGAAGAAAGGACTGAGGGTGGGTGAGGATTCCTTTTTAAACTTATGGATTTGGACTTTTCATTCCTGCTAATTTCTGCTTTTAAAGGAATTGTGATACTGGGGCGCATGTGGGGAGTGTCATGCTACCTGAGCTCATACTGTGTGCACTTGAGGTCATCAAAGGTGCATTATTTCATATATTAATCAGTGATGGCTTTATTTTCCAGGGCTAAAGTCCAACTACTTTTTGGTTTTTTTTTAAACTGAGGGGAAAAAAACAATTTGAACCAACAAACAGGATCTCATCATTAATCACCACTGCCATTCAGATTCGGAGGGCGCTGCATCTGTGAACAGTCTGCAGATTCTGGGAGGGTGTGGGGAGAAAATGGACAACTGCCATCAGCCAATCCTGGAACACCATGCCTTACAGCAAGACAGTTTGCTTTTTAAACCTCTATTACATTCCCACCAGAAACAGCCACCTCCCTTTGCTTCCCACTCCCTCAGCGAAGAAAGAATCCAAGCTTACATCTAACTGGTTAGGTTCTTAGATGACTCTTAAATGAGGATGGTGTCAAGTATGAGAAGAGACGGTCACGTGGTTGGAAAGAGGACAGATTTGCAAGTGAAAGAAGAACTGCAAAATATTTGAAATATATCTTAAGTATAGTCTAAAGGAAATTAGCACTTTTCATTTGTGTTTGATTTTGGGGGGGGGGGAGGTTATTTTTGAACTGTGAATTCAATTTTTAAAAGAATTTTATTTTAGGGAGTTTGGGGTTTTTTGGTTTTGAGGTTTTACTCTTTTTTTTCCACAAGAAATGCAGGAATGTTGAGTGGGTTTGTTGGATTTTAATGAAAGGAGAAAAAAATATTTATGCTGGTTGAACGAACTGGAACGTAGACAGTGAAGTTGATGCAAGCTGTATAATCTGCTATTAGAATAAGCGATATCACACTGTGCTGTATTATCATTATAATCTGGTGTAAAATACTTCTGCATTTTGACTTCTGTAATGGTTCTGTTTTTACTTCCACATATGTAAACAGTGTGTTGCAGGTTAGTTTCACTGTCCCAATTCAGAACTCTGTGCTGAGAAATGGAGTTGGTTGCAATTTCATTTTTGTTGCTCATGATGACTGCAGGAAAGGAGTTGCTTTTTTCCCCCGTAAGTATTGATGATGGGTGGATGGTGATTTTAACATTTAACATATTTTTCCCCGTAGCTGTTAACAGATGGGGAGGAATGGAAGCTTCCTCATTAGAGAGTTCCATTAGAACACACTGTAATCTTCAGATGGGTTGGCCCCTTGTATTTTTGATGATAGACTCAGTTGTTGTTGGATCCATGCATGTCTTGGGCTGTAGAGGTTGATGAAAAGTGCTACAAAGGGGACTGGTTTGTTTTTTTTGGTTTTTTTTGTTTTAAAGAAATCATCATCCTGGCTTTGTTGTGTTGCTTTTTTGGTTTTCATTTTCAGGTTTCACACTTAGGGTAAAATTCAGCCACTTGCAGAGGGTCTGCTCAAAGCCACCTGATAGGACATAGGTAGACTCTCAGCATAAGGGTGAATTTTTTCCCCACATGGTCACATTTTACACAGTGCTATCTGGTGATGATCTGTATTAAATGCAAATCACTGATTTCTTTTGGATTTTGGTCCTGTGAGAGAGAAGGATGAAAACAAGAATCAAATCTCTCTCCCCTACCATTGGATGGATGCCTTTTACTTACTTTGTTTAGTTACATTGTCATTTGGTTGCCATGTTTACACCTACAAGTTCTTAAATGCAGTCTGACTAGAAAGCATATTTTTGAATCAAGCAAACTTAATTTTGAGTTTTCAGTGCCTGCCGTTTCGTTTGTAATTTAAAAATGAAAAAAATCCACAACAAAAAAAGAAAAATATTACTGTAATAGTAAGCATCTAATTTTTTGCACAAAATTAAAAAACTAAAAAAAGCAAGCATAAAGAGCTTTGTATCTTCTTGAGTATAATACAATTTGACAAATACATATAAATAAATATATATACATACATATATATGCATATAATTGTGCAGAGGATAGATTGCCAAAACCGCATGAAGTGGTATGCAGGAGGGCTATTGATTCAGGGAAAGACTGATGCCCGAAGTTGCTGACAGTTTGGGTGATACATGCACTAATTTGCTCCCCTTTCCCATCCCACTCACGCATAGAGCTGTTATGTCTGGGTTCTAAGAAAGGTAAAGTTGTTTAGAGCAAAATAAGATTACAGTCATTGGTTCTTTACTTTTATGAGGGGGTCTTAGATGCTTAGGTGGTCAAGAGATCCGTCTATGAACATGGGTTCTTTCTTCATGTAGATAGAAAAGCATAAAGGGTAAAACCAGATACATAGTTTTACTGTATATTCTAACAATGGTGCTCTTTTCATACGTATTCTACCAAACAGTAGAGACACTTTTAACCAGGCTAACAACACAGAAGAGTTTTATATTGCTTGGGTTCTGACCTCGTGTATTCTTTTTTGTATATGAAAAGATTCTTTCAAAAAAAAATTCGGCATCATTTAGCAATGAAATGATCTTTGTAGCCTATTTGAAATGTGTAAGGAAAGATCCCAGGACACTTTGATGTCAATCTGTCCCTGGTTATTTTTATCAAAGCATTGTATTTACCAAAGGAGTCTCGTCAAAAGATTACTGCAAATAACTAGCCAAATGTCGCAAGACTTTTCTGATAAGACTGTTCCAAAGCAGAGAGAGATTAGGTGGGAGAATGGCAAAAAGGGAAGGCTATAGGAAACACCCAGGGAGAAGAGACAGGGCCAATAAACTTAAATGATCTACCCAGGGAAAAGTCCAAAAACAGAACACTAGATTTCAACACCCATGCTTTGAGGATGTTCAGATATCTGGATCAGAATCCAGGTTGGGCAAATGACCTCCCTTTATAATAGGCCAAACCAGAAATTAGAGGGGTGTTTTGAGAAGCAGATTGTGTGTTGTATTCTAAGCAGAATCCGTCTTCTCAGATTAGAAGGAATGGAGCTGGATGCTTGGAATCACTGCAGCTAATTATTCTTTTTCCTTGTTTCCTGCTTAGTATTTTTTGACTACTTTGCAGGGTTTCTTGCTATTGAGAAGTAGAAGACCACCTCCTCTCCTTTCTCTCCTCCCCCCTCCCAGTTAGTAGTATGTGGTGTTTATACCAAGAGGCAAAATATCAGGCCTGTTAACGGGAGCAATGTGGCTCTGACCACCTCGACCCAGCCAAGATTTACTCAGAGTATGTAGCAATAAAATAATTTAATCCTGTTCATTTCATTACTATTCTGCTCCTTTCTCCCAAGCCTTTCCCTGACACTGAGCGCAGAGAGGGATTCGCAAAGCTGGTTTAGACATCAGAATGGCCTCCAGCATGAGCAGCACTTCCAGCCAGCCCTAGACCAAACCAGGAAGCCCTCTGCTTTAAAATGGTGCTGCTGATCAATCCTAGCATCGCATTCAGTCAAGCTACAGTTAAAGAATGTTGCAGGAGGTGGGCTCACCTGCAGGAAGTGCCCTCTTACAGAAATGTATTGGGGCGGGGCCCATGTATGGTAACTATAGCTAGCCACTACCATACTGGGACCTTTCCGAATGTGTCTCCTTACCTGTCCCTTCCAATCCCTCCCCCTAGGGATTGGAACCCACCTGTTGTTTACCCAACTAGGTATGGGCTTCATTTCAGACAGGGGATGTGAATGAAGGAAGCACAAGGCATTTTAGTAGGGGCAGAGGCAGGAAAGCAGCAGTGTGTGAGAGAAATCAGTAAACCAAGCCACTCCAGAGACCCCTGCCAAGATATTCAGTCTGGCCCCAAAATTAAACATGTAACCTCCTCCCTGCCATTTGCTCCAGGCTCCTGCACCATGACAACTAGAGATCAGGTTTACAAAGGGGCAAGGGCTGGAAAAAAGAGTTTCTAGTGTGTTTTTGTGGAGGAAGCGAGCACAACAGTGGATACAAGCTTCATGTTGACCAGGAAGGAATCTCTGTTGCCCCAGCTAGGGCTGTGATGAAGTGAGGAATAATTTTCCCTTAAGGGATTCAAGTCATCCCACAGAGCTCTGTCTCCAGGAAACAGTCCCAATATAGCCCAACAGTGTTCCCTGTGAGTTAAATTCCCAGTGGCTGGCCAGAAGAGATTCAAATGCTGCCCAACTGATTAGCAAAGTGCCTACAAGTGGCAGCATGTTTTTCTATTGGTGGTGTACATCCACACATGCCTGGTGCACATAAAATTTATTCCACACACTGATGGGGGGAAACTAGAGGGAACATTGCAGCCTAGGACACTACGCTGTGGCCACTGAAAAAAACAAGTGCTAACTTTGGTGGGGCTGCCAAGATTCAGGAGCCCCCTATAGCTGTAAGTTTGGCTGCTGTCTATTGAAGTAATAGCTGTACCAAGTCAACAAGTTCCTACTTCTACAGTCAGATACCGTGTTAGGCCAAGCTGCTTAGTGCAAGAACCTGGGAGGGGTGGGAAAATAGGGGGCCCTAAGCCACCCCTCTCCTGCTTCTGGAGCTAGCCAAGTGCCAGTTCACCCATCAGCATAACTTGAAAGGGCCCACAGAGGAGTTCCCTAGCTATGTTCTCAGGAATGTCCCTGACAGAGAGTAGAGTAAATGGCACAGAGTCAGCGGCACTCTTCTCTGCCACCAACAGGTTCCCCATACAGCTCTTGGAGCAGTGGTGTGTGTCCAGCACATCATAAAAGGGCCTGATTTGGAACTGACCCATAATAATGAAGACCCACAAAGGGAGCAGTGGTTAGCAAGTGTGGGTCCACAAATCCAGTAAGCTTTTGCCAATCCTGATGAGAAGTGGTGACACATGGGCCTGCTCAACACACGGCTTGTGCTGTGGAAAGCACTTTCTCCTGGGTGAAACTCCTAGAGCATTAGGATGAAGAGTCTCCCACTTTTGTTACTTACCTATAGCTTATTGGGTGGTTTAGGCTACATTACCAAGGGGGGGTGAATGCATTATAAATCACTACATAGCAGGGGCCATAGTAATGAGATTGGTTTTATTACTTCCTGCTGTGACACTCCTGGCTTCACACCATAATATGCTAATAGCTTATGTCCATGCTTTTGTGCTCTTGGTTGGGTATTAGTGTGTCTCCCCCCGTGCTCCCGCCCCCGCCACACACACACTTACAAAGGTGTTAACAGATGATGTATAATTTCTGGCAAAATCTTTTCACTGTTCTGCTCCTAAAAAGCTGATGTCCCCGTACCTTTCACAGAGAGGTTTTTACTGATTATCAGTAACTAGTCTAGCACATTCAGGGACAGTGGTATCAACTTTTTTTTTTCCAGTCTTAAATTTATGTTTGGGTGGAATGTTCAGAAACACGATTGTGAGATGAGTGAGGATGAAAGAGCATATGCTGCAAAGCCTGCCAATCCAGTTAAGGATATAACTGTTCAGCAAACAAAAACATAACTAGACTAAGAAACATACTGGTAACTAGTAGCTAATGTGTTTGTAACTATCGTGCCTTAAAATTTTCATGGTAGGAAAATAAAAAAAATTACAATGTGTTTTCTGTAATACTAGTCAGCATTATCATTGTAGTTTAGGCCAGTGGATTTTTGCATTCTATTTACGCTGTACTATAAACTGGAACACTTAGAATGGTTTTATTTTAAGAGTAAGATGGGGGGAATAAAAGGTGAATTATGCTTTCAAAGAACAAATGTTACCATAACAGAATGTATTATTATAGGAATTTTCCGTAACACAGATAAGTAGAATGATTGTTAGAAATCAGGTGTACAGGATAACAGTTTGGTGTATTTTCAATAAACCATGCCTGGAAAGACTATGTGTGCCACTGGTTATTTGTATTTATTATATTGGATGTCCTAAATATTCTTTAGCCATATGACAGCATTTAACCAGGGACTGGCATAGTGAGACTGCAATGCAGGCCAGTGGTGCTGCGAAAAGACCTCCAGTAATGAAAGTGATTTGTGCTTGATTTAATGTACTGCAGCTGGAAATGGTGAGTCTAAGACTGTACACTAGCTTTGTAGTAGAAAGCCATATGATGCAGATTGTGGTTTTATTAAGATACAAGCGTGTGTCCGTGGAGGGAGATAAGGATGTTAGACTAGTCCGATAAGCATTTGCTAGTCTTTTGACTAGTTAATAGGCACTTCCCTCTGAGGCTCTTGTATGTTTCAAAGGAGGAATGCAGAACTCCGTGTACAGCTGACTGGGTGCCTTCTTTGAAATGCACAAGAATCCCCAGCACTGCAGGCTGCTAGGAGTCCCGCTGACTCGGCTCCAGGCAGTTGCCCCTTTGAATCATGCGGATGTATGGTTTAAAGGGACAGCCACCAAACAGCTGCTCCACGGATCAGCTGTGTGGAAGCTATCCCTTTGAGCCATGCATCTGTGCAATTCAAAGGGGCAGCTGCGGGGGCCCAGGGGCAGCTGGGGACTCCCCAGGTGACCCTGAGCTCCCCAGGAAATGCTGCAGGGAACCCGGGATCAGCTGGAGGATTCCACCCCCCTTCCCCCCCGCCCTGCTGACTCCGGGCTCCATGGCTTTGAAATGCACAAGAGCCCCCCTTGGGGACTCTTGTGCATTTCAAAGAAGGTACCAGCGTGCAGCCCAGAGTCAGCAGGACTTTCCGCTGGCCCTGGGCTATACTCGGAGTTCCGCATTCATCCTTTGAAATGTACAAAACCCCCAGCGGGGGACTCTTGTACATTTCAAAGGCGGAATGGGGAAGTGCCTATCAACTAGCCGATAGAAATTCCATTGACTAGTCAATTAACCGCATTTTAACATCCTTAGAGGGAGACCGAGATCTGCATTGGGCAATTCAAAGGACTGCACATTTGGATTGACAAGCATATTTTAATGATAGCTTTACCATTTGTGAAGTCACTGATCTTTTGCAGCACTTGCTGATAAGTCATATATTACAGTATGTGTCAGATTTAACCCAGAAGTTGGGGAGACAACCTCTCAGTACATGACATAGCTAATTGCTGACAGTTCAGTTGTATTAATTTTAATGGAATAGGTGGGCCCAGATAATCAAAAGTGTTAATGTGATGCTATCATTGTAGAACGCTAAAGAGTTAAACATGATCCAAGGTTTTGAGTAGAGACCTGAACCTGCTTAGTATCATGATAATTGTCACCATTCAGCATTGTATAACCGTGTACTGAAGGTGCAGGAAAAAAGAGAAAGTCAGTTAAAGCATTTCAGATGTGAAATAATAAGAGTCTTTCATTTTGCAATATTTCTCATTCCCTTTTCCTTTAACAGTAGAAAGATTTTATAGGGAACCCACCAGCCCACCCTATTTGCCAGTCTTTTAAATGGTGATAACTTCTTTCCCTAAGAAGGCCACGTCTCCACTTACTGGAGAATCAACGCTCTGGCAATCTTCCTGGGTTCAATTTAGCAAGGGAGGAGTCAGGGAAGTCAGTGGAAGAATTTTTCCCGTCGACCTCCTACTGTGGGGCTCCCTCAGAAAAATCAATACAAGGTAGCTGGAGTTGCATATCTTGCATTGATTTTTTTTCACCAGTGTAGATCTGACCTTAGCTGATATGGTCTGGAGCAACTGGTAAGACCAGTATCATTATCTTCAAGATCCAACAAGACAAATTAACACAGAAAATGACAGTAAAGCACAATCAAGACAGAAAATAATGCTTCTGTCTCTGGTGCTCACTCGCAGCCTCCTTCTTGGACCAAGTCAGGCATAGCAAGCGCATGATTTTATCAGCTCACCCCAAGGCCTGGCAAACTTGCATGAGAATTGAGAGGTGTAGGGAATGGTTTTTGGCTGTCTCTAGTCATGAGATTACAGCAGTATTGTAAAAGATGCACCATTGTCTGGGTAGGCAGGACACTTATTACACAGAAGGAGAAAAAAGAGAGAAGAAATAAGGTGGTGGGAGGTAAAGGGCACATCAAGGAATGACAAGGGGAATCCAAATCAGCCATTCCAGGTACTGTTCAGAACTTAACCAAAGTGGTAGAAGTGATGATGTAATTGGTTCCCTCTTTCTGGCCCGGAATGGGTCAGGACACCTTTCAGGGTCAGGACAACGAAGACCTAAGTGTTGTAGTGGATCCTTGCATCCCAGGAAATGGTGAGGTGGCAGCCATGATGATAAAATTTTCTCCTTCTAGTCCATCATTTTCCACTATTTTGATTTTTTCAAGAATCCCCTAAAGGAGGTGGTGAGTGGCACAGGTCATCCATCCCCTCTGTATTTGGTCCACCAATTAATTTAGTTAACTTCTGATTGTTCTTTTGTTTAATATAGTCCTCGGGTGGATTTTTTTGTTTGACCTAATCCAATCTTGCTTCTGTTAACTTTTATATAACTGTATGTAGCAGGCTGAGTTGGATATATGTGACCTTGAACAACATAGGGAACAGACCTCTGCACAACATATCTTCTCTGAGCTACACCCTTGGTTCTCGCTGGCAGGTTCCTCAATGCTGATTAGATCAACAGAGAGATGCAGCATCTCATTTTACAAGCGGTGTGGCTCCTACCCCCAGAATCTGTCTCTTTGTAGGCATTGCCAACATTCCGCTGCAGGAAAGAATCTGACTTTTGTTTTCTCTATGGCTGCACTCAAGTGGCAATGACTAGTAGATGCTGTAGGTAAGATACTGAGCTAAAACAAATACATGATTTCTACAGTTGACCTTTTACAGCTGTCAGAGGAATTTCATTTTCAGTTCATCATCTTCTGGCCAAATTGGAAAACAAAGTCCCTGAGGTGAAAGGTTAATGTGGGAACAATTGACATGAAATATCACAGCCTGGGTTCGTTTCTGATTTCAACAAAATCTCCAGTGAGCTTCCTGTCATCACGGTGTTCACAAGTATTTTTTGCTTCCTCCTGGAACGGCTTAATTTGTAACTAATGCACACTGTTGGTAATGCCAGGCTATGGTACAAGCTGGCAACAAGTAAATGAAAAGTTAAAGGGGCAATGGCAAATTTAGTGGACCTTTCCCTTCCCCCAGACTTTTCAGCTGCTGTCTTATCTGTTTAAAAATTCAGTTTAAATTTTTGTGTGTTGGCTCTTAACCATAATAGGGGGGAGGTTGAGAACATGAGGAGATAGTGTTGTAGGAACGGTTGTAGGATACTTGTCTCTCACATAGCACAGCTCATTACCACTGGGCCTTGCCAATATTTTTCATTTAGCTAATTTATCTCATTTAGGATTGGCTCAGAATTGATCACTTGCACAGTGAGTTGGGAGAAGTGGCTGGAGGAATTTATTTAATAGGTAGTTTCCATCAGTGGCGCTTTACAAGCTGACAGTCTTTGGTCAAATGCTTGAGCTGTGATTTACTCTTCCAGGAGAACAGGAATGTGAATATTTGGATTGTCTTTTACATTCATTGCAATAGGATGATATTGCATGGATTCTCAATTGATTCTGGGATCTTTAGGACACTGAATAGCCTTAACTTGTACAGAGAGAGATGGCAGGCTAGCCTATAGCTTCCACTGCTTCTAAAACGAATGTTTACACTGAAAAGCAGCTCTGTTATCTAGTTCAAACTTAGCTTTTTCTTCTTGGTCACCAGTAATAAATGTTACATAAGTCTGGCTGAGGGCAAAATTGTTGAAGTTCCAAAGTCAAGGACCAATCTGGTAATGCACAAACAGGAATAGAAGTCAGCACCTTCCATAGACATGCTAGCCCTGTAATTCTAACTGAAGGGAAACACTTAATTTTGGCATTAAAAAAGTAGCCATGGTTCTGACTGCATACACAGAGCTCACATGATAAATAACACTGCCCTGCAACATGAAGGAATCCTCTCTATGTAATATCTACAACTGAAGAGCTTCTTTGTGCTTTTGCCCTGCCACATCCTACTTTCTTGATATTCTGTTTGTATAATCTCTTATTTCACATCAACCTGTTTAAAGGGCTGTAAGCTAAAAAATAAGAACACTTTTCCCGGATTCTATTTTGCGAACTACACTGGAGGACTGCATCTACAAGCAGCAACTAAACCTTTGTCGATATGCAGATGATCTTGTGGCACTTGATTTGCTTCAGAATTCTTATGTGTAACAAGGTCACAATACAGAGCTTCTGAGCAGGCCAAGTGTGCAGCCTTTGATATGTTGGGGTTCATCAGTGTCTGTAAGTGACAGGAACCTGCCGTGCTAAAAGGGAGATATTACTGCGACCAAAGGCCTGTAGGCTAGAAGAGGCCAGCCCAAGTTATAAAACAGTGGGCATTGGGCATTCACCCAAAGGTGCAGACTGGCTTGTAAATTTGTTCTCTGGGTGTCTTTTAAACTGTTTAAAATCAGCAGAAGGCCTTTGGTGCCACACCAGTGAATACCAGTAATGATCATGTGTCTACACACTTGCACATTATGTAACACACCCACCTTTCCCCTCTCTCTATTGTTTAGGAGCAGGCAACTCTCACCTGGGCATTTGATTATGCTGATATTCAAGGAGACCCTGAGTATCCCAGTGGTGATGTTGGGTAAGAGGGTATCCTCTATCCAGCCACTTGTTACAGTCCCTTACATCTAAAGGAATTCAAATTTGGGGGTGCCTCCACCTGGGAGGCCTTGTTAGAGTGACCAGATGTCCTGATATTTATCTCTTTGTCCCAACCAGTGTACATTGGGATGCCGTTTGTCCCAACATTCAGATGAGAAGGTGAGCAGCAAATCAGTGACAGGTAGGGGGGAAGGTGAGGAGGTGAATGGCAAGCTAGCAGCAGGTAAGGGGGAAGGTGAGGCAGCAAAGCTAATGATGGTCGGGGAGGGAAGGGAAGGTGAGAAGATGAGCAGCAAGCCAGCATCAAGGGAGGAGAGGGGCAACAGTGAGGGAATGAGTGGCAAACCACACGCCCGTGTAGCTAGATGTGGGGAAAAGGGGACCCAGACCCATCTTGGGCACTTCCCTGTGATCCTTGCACCTTCTCTGCCCTTACATGAAGGCTGGAGCTTCTCTCCTGCTCCCTAAACCTGCCCAGCACTGCTCTAAGTGCTGTTGGTTCCCTCCCCTACTGAGACCCAGCTCCTTCTCCCTTGCTGGTCAGGAAGAGAGAGAGTTCCCCCTCCACTCTGCAGCCTTTTTTGGAGACCCAGACTGGTCCTGACTGCACCTCACTTTGATAGACCAGTTTTGTGCAGATTTCCTCTGGCCTGCTTTTAACTCCCTTCCTGCTGGAGTGGGCTATAGCACTACCACACGGACAATCCAGAATGGAAAGGGAGAGGAGAACATATCTACTGATCGTAGAATCATAGAATACTAGGACTGGAAGGGATCTTGAGAGGTCATCGAGTCCAGTCCCCTGCCCCCATGGCAGGACCAAATACTGTCTAGACCATCCCTGCTAGACATTTATCTAACTACTCTTAAATATCTCCAGAGATGGAGATTCCACAACCTCCTTGGGCAATTTATTCCAGTGTTTGACTACTCTGACAGTTAGGAACTTTTTCCTAATGTCCAACCTAAACCTCCCTCGCTGCAGTTTAAGCCCATTGCTGCTTGTTCTATCCTCAGAGGCCAAGATGAACAAGTTTTCTCCCTCCTCCTTATGACACCCTTTTAGATACCTGAAAACTGCTATCATGTCCCCCCTCAATCTTCTTTTTCCAAACTAAACAAACCCAATTCTTTCAGCCTTCCTTCATAGGTCATGTTCTCTAGACCTTTAATCATTCTTGTTGCTCTTTCTGGACCCTCTCCAATTTCTCCACATCTTCTTGAAATGGTGCCCAGAACTGGACACAATACTCCAATTGAGGCCTAACCAGCGCAGAGTAGAGCAGAAGAATGACTTCTCGTGTTCTTGCTCACAACACACCTGTTAATGCATCCCAGAATCATGTTTGCTTTTTTTGCAACAGCATCACATTGCTGACTCATATTCAGCTTGTGGTCCATTATAACCCCTAGATCCCTTTCTGCTGTACTCCTTCCTAGACAGTCGCTTCCCATTCTGTATGTGTAAAACTGATTGTTCCTAAGTGGAGCACTTTGCATTTGTCTTTATTAAACTTCATCCTGTTTACCTCAGACCATTTCTCCAATTTGTCCAGATCATTTTGACTTATGACCCTATCCTCCAGAGCAGTCACAACTCCTCCCAGCCTGGTATCATCTGCAAACTTAATAAGCGTACGTTCTGTGCCAATATCTAAATCGTTGAAGATATTGAACAGAGCCAGTCCCACAACAGACCCCTGCAGAATCCCACTAGTTATACCTTTCCAGCAGGATTGTGAACCATTAATAACTACTCTCTGAGTGTGGTTATCCAGCCAGTTATGCACCCACCTTATAGCAGCCCCATCTGAGTTGTATTTGCCTACTTTATTGATAAGAATATGCAAGACCATATCAAACACCTTACTAAAGTCTAGGTATACCACATCCACCGCTTCTGCCTTATCCACAAGACTTGTTATCCTATCAAAGAAAGCTATCAGATTGGTTTGACATGATTTGTTCGTTTACAAATCCATGCTGGCTATTCCCTATCACCTTGCCACCTTCCAAGTGTTTACAGATGATTTCCTTAATTACTTGCTCCATTATCTTCCCTGGCACAGAAGTTAAACTAACTGGCCTGTAGTTTCCTGGGTTGTTCTTATTTCCCTTTTTATAAATGGGCACTATATTTGCCCTTTTCCAATCTTCTAGAATCTCTTGTCTTCCATGATTTTCCAAAGATGATAGCTAGAGGCTCAGATACCTCCTCTATCTGCTCCTTGAGTATTCTAGGATGCATTTCATCAGGCCCTGGTGACTTGCAGGCATCTAACTTTTCTAGGTGATTTTTAACTTGTTCTTTTTTTATTTTATCTTCTAAACCTACTCCCTTCCCACTAGCATTCACTATGTTAGGCATTCCTTCAGACTTCTCGGTGGAGACTGAAACAAAGTCATTAAGCATCTCTGCCATTTCCAAGTTTCCTGTGACTGTTTCTCCCTCCTCACTGACCAGTGGGCCTACCCTGTCCTTGGTCTTCCTCTTGCTTCTAATGTATTTATACAAAGTCTTCCTGTTTCCCTTTATTCCCGTAGCTAGTTTGAGCTCATTTTGTGCCTTTGCCTGTCTAATCTTGCCCCTGCATTCCTGTGTTGTTTGCCTATATTCATCCTTCATAATTTGTCCTACTTTCCATTTTTTATATGACTCCTTTTTTATTTTTAGATCATGCAAGATCTCGTGGTTAAGCCAAGGTGGTCTTTTGCCATATTTTCTATCTTTCCGACGCAGCAGAATAGCTTCCTTTTGGGCCCTTAATAATGTCCCTTTGAAAAACTGCCAACTCTCCTCAGTTGTTTTTCCTCAGTCTTGATTCCCATGGGACCTTACCTATCAGCTCTCTGAGCTTACCAAAATCCGCCTTCCCAAATCCATTGTCTCTATTTTGCTGTTCTCCTTCTACCATTCCTTAGAATCATGAACTCTATGATTTCATGATCACTTTCACCCTGCCTTCCACTTTCAAATTCTCAACCAGTTCCTCCCTATTTGTTAGATCAAATCTAGAACTGCTTCCCCAGTAGCTTTTTCAACCTTCTGAAATAAAAAGTTGTCTCCAATGCAATCCAAGAACTTATTGGATAGTCTGTGCCCCGCTGTGTTATTTTCCCAACATATATCTGGATAGTTGAAGTCCCCCATCACCACCCAATCTTGGGCTTTAGATTATATTGTTAGTTGTTTAACTAAAGCCTCATCCACTTCTTCCACCTGGGTAGTGGCCTGTAGTAGACTCCTAGCATGACATCACCCTTGTTTTTAACCCCTTTTAGCCTAACCCATCTCCACCTCACTCCAAGTGTGTTCATTTTTTATATATAAGGCAACACCTCCTCCCTTTTTTCCCTGTCTATCCTTCCTGAGCAAGCTGTACCCTTCCATATAAACATTCCAATTGTGTATTATCCCACCAAGTTTCTGTGATGCCAACAATGTCGTAATTGTACTTATTTATTAGCACTTCCAGTTCTTCCTGCTTATTACCCATACTTCTTGCATTTGTATATAGGCATCTAAAATACTGATTTGACCTTGTCTCCCAGTTTTGCCCTGACCCTCCTTTCTCTCTGCCATTATAGCCCATGCTCCCTCCCCTTTCTGACCCATCTCCCAGGTCTCCATGTTCTCCACTTACCCGTGGGCTTTACTCACCTGTCCCCGTTGAACCTAGTTTAAAGCCCTCCTCACTAGGTTAGCCAGTCTGTGTCCAAATAGGGTCTTCCCCCTCCTCGAAAGGTGAACGCCATCTCTGCCCAGCAGTCCTTCCTGGAATAGCGTCCCGCGGTAGAGGATGCCAAAGCCCTCCTGGCAACACCATCCTCCCAGCCAGGCATTCACCTCCAGGATGCACCTGTCTCTGCCTGGGCCCCTAAGTTCAACAGGAAGGATCGAAGAGAATACCACCTGCGCTCCACCCTCCTTCACCCATACTCCCAGAGCCCTGTAGTCACTCTTGATCCGCTCAGTGTCACAGCTCGCAGTATCAGTTGTGCCCACATGGATGAGTAGCATGGGGTAGTAGTCAGAGGACCGGATCATCCTCGTCAATGCCTCCGTAACATCTTGTATACAGGCCCCCGGCAGACAGCATAC
This sequence comes from Rafetus swinhoei, assembly GCA_019425775.1. Classification (NCBI taxonomy): domain Eukaryota; kingdom Metazoa; phylum Chordata; order Testudines; family Trionychidae; genus Rafetus; species Rafetus swinhoei. The sequence continues at coordinate 15,478,600 of CM033425.1, read as the reverse complement.
CTCCCGAGATGAAATGTCAGGGCGACAGAAGGGTGCCTCCGTCCCCCTCAGAAGAGAGTCTCCGACCACCATTACCCTACGTTTCCTATTCGCAGTGGTGGCAGCAGACCTCCCAGCCTTGGGGGTACGAGGCTTCTCTGGTGTAGGGGGTGATTCCTTATCTCCTGTATAAAGAAGAGCATAATGGTTTCCTAGTACCATGGTGGGAGGGTTCGGAGCAGGGGTAGAGCAGTGCCTGCTGCCAGAAGTAACCAGCTGCCAGTGTCCACCCTGAGCCCTCTCCTCCTCCACCAGTGGTGTGTCTTCAGTCCTGCGTACTGGGACAGCTACCTCAGCTTTCTCATGAACATGGTCCAGGAATTGCTCATGGATGCGGGTGCTCTTTCAACCTAGCCACTTCCTCCTGTAGCTCTCCCACCTGCTGCCTGAGAGATTCCACCAGCAGGCACCTTTTGCATTGGATGATCTCCCCAGCCTGGATATCAATAAGTGGGAATTGCAAGCCACAGTCCCTGCAAAACCTCACCAGGATCTGGGCAGAGGCATCCATGCTCAGGCACTCTGGCTACAGGCGCAGGTGGAGGAGAGAGAAGCAGTGCTGGCACAAGTGTTGTGGGTCTTCCTGACCATAGTAGGCCTCCCTCTGTCAAACTCCCCTGTCTGCTTTCGCTCCCTGGTTGCTCTGCCTCTGGCTTTTAAAGCCTGCTTGCTTAGGCCAGGCCTGCCCCCTTGTGAGTCACACGGGGGAATGCTGACCAGATGCAATCAAGAGAGCAATTAAGGGAACAAAAGGTCAGGCACTCAGTCCCAAGTGCCACAGCAGCTGAAACTGAACCCTTAGAATTAAGGGTTCTTTTCTGTAACTGCTCCATGGCTTTAAACAGACAGCAGAAGTGCAGTGCAGAGTCCATGTGGAAGAAAATAGTCATATACTCAGTAACTGCACAAGTCATTTTTTCCCTTTCATTTTTATTTATAAATTTTGAATTTCACACAGCTGTGCAATAGCAATGGGACACACTAAGAACTGCCCTGCCAGTGGATTATTGCATCATTCAGGTGAATAAAGTCATTATGGGTATGGCCTTGTACCTTAATAGTAATCCTTAGTATTATATATTGTAATGTGTATGTAATGTAATGTACCTGGGGAGTACAATAATTGCCCTGAAAGGCACAGCCTTGTTGTGTCCTATTATAAATCAGCCAGCACTTTACATTTATGCAGCTCTTGGCCCACAGTAAGAAGCATCTTCTGTCCCCAAAGAGCTTACATTGGTTATGTACCATATAAAGGGTTGGAAAACCACATTTTTATCAAGGTCTTGGTGGTTTGTGCGTTTTGTAGTTTGTTATAAAAAAGCAGCTCTCTTAAAGCTGTTTGTCTGTTAAAAGGACCCTGCAAATGTATATCTTCACCCATGTATTTCATATAGCACAATCATTTAACTGTCTGCCTTGCCCACTCTCAAACTGCGTTTTGTTTTCTCCAAGACACAACACAATTAATTTTTTTACTGGTAGCTACCAAAGAATGGGTGTGATGTAACTGCAGGGCTCTTCACAGTGGTGCATTTAGCAAAATCAGAGCTGCGGAAATGTTCCTTCTCTGCAAAATGTGTGGTGTCTCTCTCCCCCTTAAAAGCGATTAGTCTGTTTTGGCTTGAGGACACACACTCAGCAGTTGCTGTGATTTTCTGCTTCACTCTTGGCTGCTAGAGTTTGAATTCAAAGGAAACCAATTGGTTTTGCTGTTTGGCAAGAAGCAGATCACCTAAAAGGAATGTATATCATTTTGGATGAAGATAGCCATCTGAAAAGAAAAAAAACAAACAGGCAGCTCCCTGTAATCTTTGGCTGGCTCCCCTATTTATGCACATGCTCTCTAGACCAGGGATGGGCAAGCTAATTTATCTGGCCCACAGCCTGCCCTGCCCCACCACTGCCCCCAGGCCAATCAGGGCTTGGAGATGAGAGTGAGCAAAGTCTCTTCCCCGCTGCCAGGGGTGCGCGGCCCCAGAGGGAACCTCCAGCAGTTCAAAACAGTTGGTGATTCTGTCTGGGCCCTGCGCACCCCGGCACAGTAGTGGTGGGGGCTGAGAGATTTTTGCATGATCCCCTACTCCACAGGAAAGTCTTTTCCCTCCCCTCCCCCCGGAGGCACATGGTGCCTAGCGGGAACCACTCTTCTGCCCTAGGCCCACCCCATCTGACTGAGGCGCTGCCCTTTTTTGGGGGTGTGGCTGGCCCGGGGCCACTACCAAAGTTGAAGTAGTCCACTTACAAAAATTATTGCCCACCCTTGCTCTAGTCCTTGGTTTCCCTCTTTTCTAAAGCCATCTTCATTATAATTTGGTTTAATTACAGCTCAAAAATACAGAAAGCTGAACTTGAAGCACAGACAGAGTTAACCTGTGCACTTGCATTTACAACACTTGAAACAACAGTTGAATACCAGGGTTCCATCTATCCCAAAAACACAGCCTTTTCCATGGCATCCTTCGCTTTCATGTACTCCAAGTGCGAGGGAAAGTTGGTACATTTGAAACGGTTGTTATTGCGGATGTACTTAATGAACTCTGGGGCCCCAGGGCAGATGACATTGTCAGCCAGGAGAACAGAGCCCTTCCTCAGCAAGCCACATTCCTAGAAAGGAAAGATTTTCACTGAGTGAATGTTCATTTTAGAAGGTGTTAACAATTGCTAAGTGCAATGCACGTTCCTGTTAGTGACACATCATGCTATAGTGAAGTCCTGTACTAACACAGTAACATGGGTTTTATCAGGAAAAAAATAGCAACACTCTATACAAGTTCTGCAAGCAACAGCTGAAAAGCTGAATCTTTCTGCTAAATCATCAGCAGTAAAAGAGTTAATGATGCTGATAGGAAATTGATATCATTAGGATTCAGATTCAACAACCCCCAGCGATGAATGGGAACAGATCACTCCTTTTAGTTACTGTTTCTGGCCATGTCTGCAGGATTAATAAAACAACTCTGCCTAATTCACATTTGGAAGGGTTTCCTCATGCAGGTAGCAACTTGACCATTCCTCTTAATTTCAGTTTAATACTGACATTTTTCAGGAATTGTTGAAGCCACCAGAGAGGGAGGTGCATGGCATTCTGGGCACAAAGTCTCAACTGGGCCTGTAGTCCAATACTAGAAAAACTTGACTGATGTCCTATGGCCATCCAATCTTCAGCCACTTAATTTGGTGATGGGGGTGTAGTATGGTTGGTACCCAAAGAGGACCAGTGTGGCAAGTTATCAAGAATTCAAGAAGAGTAAGTACCTTGCCATACACCCAGGCATCCAAAGTTTAATAAAAGTAAAACTGTCACTATAATATTTGTTTGTATGTGTATCTTCCTTGACAAAGAATCATTGCTTATCTGAGCACACCAACAATTTTAAATAAAACTTGGCATTTTATCAGATTGGTTTCCACCCTACAGTTGTGGGGAGGGTTGAATCTTTAAGGCTCAGTGGATGGCTTTTGCCCCTCAAATCAGTGTTATAGAGACCCCTGGCACTTAGCTCACCATGCTCACCTCTTGACTTTGTGCCAATCAGAAGAGATGGGCAGTTTGGGAGGTATTTCCTGGCCTGTAATTTCTAGTAATCAGCTCAGAAACTCTAGTGAAAGGGGCATTTCTCCAGCTTCATTTCCCAACACTAACTACTATGTCATTGTGACTCCACAGTAGTTTGCCAGCTGCTTCTTGTACCAAGGACCTTTTCTAGAATTGTATGAAGGGGGAACTGCTTGGGATTCAAACCACAACCTGTGTCATCTGGAATGCCTGTCAAAAACAATGTTCAAAATGCCAGGTTGAAGAAATGTTCAAAGTGCTTCCTTCAGCCATTCCATCTAAAATTCCCTGCTGATGCTACACTGCAGTGATTCATGAGAATAGGCAAAACACCACCATGGTTTGCAATTGTATCAAACTGTTGGCTAAGAAGCTGGAGCTAAATGATTCTCAATCCTTTGCTTTAGCTGTTTTGTTTTTTTAAAGGTTCAGAGCTGGAAGTGGTGCTTTAGCCCTCCAAAAAGCTGGGAGTTATGGTAACAATTACACAGCAAGTTTTAAAGATTAACATTCCCAGGAGGGAAAGGAATTTCAGGACAAAAAAATGTACTGTCTCCCAGTTACTGATATGTAAATTCAGTGGTGGGTTTTAAGAAAAGTCCCAAATAAACCCTCTACTTTTTAAACAGCTGCCAACAGGGAGGAGAGGAAAAGTGACTGCTTGTATTCTACAAACGGGTGGTGAAACATTCTATGCAAGAGAGGGAGAATGTGGCTAGGGCAGAGCAGTCAGCAGAGAGGCTCACAGTTTTAATGTGAGACTCCTAAAATAATGGGTAGGTATTTGTGGAGAATGTAACCACAGATGCAGGAGCTGGAGGTGCAGAGGGTGCTATAGCACTCCCAGGTTTCAGTCGGGGCTCGCTGCTGGTCCCCCATGTCGGGGGTCCTAGCTACCTGCTCCCTGCACCAGTGTGCATAGGGTCCTGACCCTCCATACCCAAGGGTCAGAGAGAAAGGGGCCTGCTTTCAGTACCCCCACTATTCAAAGTGTTCCCACATCACTGACTGTAACTGGAATATGTCATTTCCATCCAATTAGTCATTTAGTCCTAGAGTCAATCCCAGCTCTAATGTTGCTACTGAGCTGTGATGAAATATGCTGTTTTCATAAATACAGAGGCTGTGATTATCACTGGGTTATTTGCTGACATTTGGAAATACCCTTGGGTCCCCAGTTGCTCTAGTTTGCCATTACCCTAGCTGTTTAAAGCCAGCCTATAATTTTCTATTGCTGTTATAGGCTCCTAATTTTATAATGAAGTGCCATTAACTGTTACATTTGTGGCTGACAAAATGTGTTCCACATCAAGCTGTGGGTAGAAAGACTGAATACTATTTTCTGGCATGAAAGCCTAGCATGGTCTGAGCAATAGTCTTTCCTCTGCTATAGGCCACTTTTTAGCCAATCACCTGGTAAGAGTGCCCCAGAGGTTCACAGAAAGAAGGTACAAACATGCTGTAAAGATAGAATTCCACCAAGGAGCTCTGGTAGCAGCACAAATGCAGACAGCAGAGTGAGAGGCAGCATCTGCCATCAGGACAGTAGGTGTGAAGGTTGGGTCTGGAATCTGAACTTCTCCAAAATTCAGGGCATGTGGATCAGGTGTCCTTGCTTAATTTGATAGGAAAAACTTAAATCATGATGTTTGGACCCAAACCTACTCTGCCCTAGCATTTGTGGATGGTTCTCACTAAGTATTCAGCTTCTGGCCTTTCCATGCAGGAAGATCCTGGAAGGAGCTGTATAATACCTGGAAAGTTGTGAGTACTTTCCACTCTCATTGACAATATTAAGGGAATGCAGGGCAATCAGCACTGTTGGGAATCCAACCCCAAAGCTCCAACCCTTTTCACCAGATGGCTGGTTACTTGTTAATACAGTAGTTCCCCTGGCAAACTCCTGCTATAGCTACAGAGAACATGCACTGCCCAAACGTCGTGGGAACATCTTACAGATATCTGGATATGCAGTATGGTGGTCTTAGGGCTGAAATCATTCCAACTCACAAGCAGCAGGACAGTGTCGGGCAGGTATCTATCTTTCCAATGGTCAAGAAAGACAAAATCCAATGCGTCCACTTCATGCTTTTTCTTCAGCTGTGGGATAATTGTCTCCGAAGGACCTTCTAGAATTTTCACCTAAAAAGCAAATTCATCTCATGTTGATCTGTGCAGCTTGTTGTAAGCACATTGCCCCATACCCTTTAAATTGCAGTCAGACTTCTGCAATCATGCTAATAGCCTGGGTGGATAACTTTGGCTTCTGCCTGGCTTTGCATCACATGGGCTTTTTTGATAAATTGACTCAATTATTTTTTTCTCTGTGCAATTATAAGAAGTCTGTGACCTTGGCTCTGCTGGGTAAAGTGACACTCTGCTGGTGACAAGGAAAACCCCTGCTGCAAACAGTATGTCACTTGGATTGGAATTGCAGTCACATCTCAATCAAACCTTGCCCCGAGCAAACAGAATGTACAGAAGAGAGGTTAAAAAGATTGGGGTTATTTAGTTTGGAACAGAGCTTGCGGGGAGAACATGTAAAACAGCAAGCCTGTTCTCTTTCTGCACAGTCAGGCCATATCTGCATTAGGGATGCTTTGCACCAGATTTATACTAGCATACTACACCAGCAAAGCGTTCCTACTGTGGATGCATCTTATACTGGTTTGACCTCTGTGTTCTGGACTTCCATAATCCAGCAGCATTTGTGGTCAGGCATCCCCATGAATGCTCCTGGACTGGAGCATCCACTGAGAAACACCAGGTCTTGCACTCAGTTTCTCCTCCCCTGCCCTCCCAAAGCACCACAAATAGCTCATTTGCAGCCTTCAAGCTTAGGGAAGGAGAAGAGCAGGGACAAGAGATGCTCAGGGAAAGAGGCAGAAGGGCAGTGAAGTGCAGCAGGGCCTGGAACTACAGCTTTGCTGCTGTGGGGCTTGGTATGCTCCTGGGGCTCTGCAGCCACCCTCCCTCCCTGAGCACTCCTCCCCAGTCCCTGCTCAGTCAACGTCAGCCCCTCTACTGCTGCTGGAGTGGAGTGAAATAAGCAGTCACAGTAAACACACAGTCATACCAGTAAAACTGCCAGCAAGCCAGCTACATCAGTCCTAAACACACCTCACCACATCGCGGATGACCATTGCCATGTGGGCAAAATCTTCAGCTTAGACCTGGCCAAAGCAGAGGGTGCAAGCAAAGGAGCTGCAGACACATCCTGATGACAGGCTCATCAGCACACACTCTGTTCAGTTGAGTGTAACTGCGGCACAGATATTGGTAAGTGGGCACTATATGGTTTGAGCAAAAGGTGAGAGAGGTGAGGGAGTGTGTTCATTCTGGCAACTGAGCCATGCTTCGCAGCCTTTGCCTTACACTTGCCTATCTAACCACTTGTCAGCAAAGATCCTCTACATGCTTCTCTGACGTGTCAGTAGATATATGACTGTAAGCTAACAAACCCATCCATTCCCAGTGCAATAAATAGCCATCTGCATCCATCAATAATCACTTACTAGAAAAGAGGCCAAACCTCAACAACTAGATCTGTACACAGTAATCAAGAGGTGGGCTAACCATGAATTTTGCCAGCTAGCTACATCAGTTGTCATCATACTTCACCACATCACTGATGGCCATACTCACGCATGCAAAATCTGCAGCATAGACCTGGCTGTAGTAGAAAGGAGCGGCAGACGCATCCTGATGACTGGCTATCAGCCCAAGCTCTGTTTGACTGATATTTGGTAAGTGGGTACCATATGGTTTGAGCAAAAGGTAGGAAAGGTGAAGGATTTACATAGTAGCAATTCCTAATAATTCCCAACATTGAAAAAACTTAAAAAACAGTGAATGATGCTGTAGCACCCTAAAGACTAACAAAAAATGTAGATTGTATCATGAGATTTCATGGGCACAACCCACTTCTTCAGGTGAAAAAAAATCTTGTCAATTAGACTGTCTGTGAATGAGGCTAATAGAATGGGCTGTAAGTGCTTGATACTTAGCTTTTGATGTCAATAGGGTGCTGAAAGTAGTGGCCCATCCAGTTCATGTCTTTGTTCAAATTATGATGAAAAGTGTCGTCTTTGCAAATGAAGGCAAGTTCTGCAGCCTTCTCTCTCTAGCTGGTTTTTGAAATTGCTTTGTAATATATAGTCACTTTTAGATCCATTAATGAGTGCCTGGGCAAGTTCCCAACATTGTTAGTGATCAGTAAAGATGGGGGAAAGCAAAGTCACCTTAAACGCATAGTGTGTGAAAAAGATTTGAGGAGCCTGCCCTGGTCCTTAATGAACATTTCCCAACTTTACCCTTCTACAGCACAGATGAGCCTGACTGGCTTGCTCAGTTCACAGCTAAAATGGCCAGGAATATTTCAATTGCTAAGTTAGACTAAGTCTAAGAGGTGAAATATCAGTATTTCTTCTGATATAACTTCTAGCTAATCCCTTTATTTACCAGCCCCAGAAGAACAAGATATACCTTATCTTGCACTCCAGCAAACTCAATCATCTGTTTAGCAATAGCAACAAAGTCAGGGTTGAACTCGATGGTCAGTAAGCGAGCACCTGGCTTTAACAGCCCAGCAATCCTCACGGCTGAGTATCCACAGTATGTTCCCAGCTCCAGCAAGACTGATGGCTTTGTCTCCTCCACTATCTTATCTAGAATCAAACCTGAATCAGAGAGAAATGGGTTAACATTGGATTAAATCAAACTGTGTCAAATAAATAAGGGTGGAAAGTTTGTGGATGGAAGATTGCAAGTTCAAAATGTGGTGATTGGTGATAAATTACATAGGACTTCTTTTGCAGACTGGCTCTCACTTAAATTGAGATTAATTTTGAAACGTCAGGGGATTGGAAAGAAAACCCCTACAAATATCTTTAATGAAACTGCTGCTTATTGTATCAATGGGGCCCGTGTGAAACTGAAAACAGTCTTGTGAATGTTTTCACAATTAATCCTTCCTTCCTTCCTTCCACCTTCCCTCCCTCTAGGGCAACTTCAGGTTAGATTATCATACTGTGAAACTTGGTTAGATGATCATACTGTGAAAATTGATCATCTAACCAAGACTTCAAATTGAAAATATTTTAAAAAAATATTTGGGGGTGTTTAAAAATTTAAAATGCCCTCAAATTTTCAACTAAAGATGGGGTTGTATTAAGTAAAATTTAACATAGCTTTGAATGAAAAATGCAACACTTTGCAAAAGAATTTAGTTGTTGCAAAATCTGCCGACGTTCATGAAATACAGAGCTTCTAAACTTTGATAGAGTTCATTTTGTTAATAATATTATGTTCAGTGGCCTTAATGTATGACCTTTTAGTTAAGAAATAGTGATTATAAAGGAAAAGTCTAGCCAGCTGACAAAGGCTCCATCTTTTTCTACTATAAAGTCAATGAACCATTGACCAATTGTTACAATAAATAAAACTGGAAACTTCTCTAATCCTTGCAAAGAAATGGACTCAGTGAGAGACATCTCTTCCATCTCTAACATTTTATAGCCCTAAGTAGTGCAAATACATTGAAACTGAATGAGCATCTGAAGTTATTTAGCCTTTGGCATCATGCTTCATGAGCCACTTGAACTGTTCAGTTGTCCATTATTAGCATCCACCTTTTCCTGTGCTATTTATGAATCACTTGTGTTTCATTTTTGTTAAGTCTTCAAATGTTAGTAATTAAAAATAAAGAACGTTGGGATTTGCTCATCTTACTGGAGCAGTGTCCCTTGGCACCCACTGCATTGTCCACTATTTTTTCTAGGAGTCCCAGTTCAGAAATATTTTATCTTCCCATGGGGGAATTCTGCCCTTCTGTTATGAGAACTGCTCTGCTAGTTCCCATTCTTTACACTTGCCGCATTCAAGGCCCTGTAACGTGACCACCATTTTTGTAGCCAAGGAAAGGACAAGGTTGGAGCAGTTCTTAAAGCCCACCTAACTGCTAGAGTGTGGAAAAAAATCTATGTGGGTTTCAAACTCCCAGCCAGTAGTCAGACACAGCCTGATCCATGTACACCTCAATTTAAAAATCACATTGCAGTTTAAGTCCACTGCCAATTGCAGCAAGTAAAATCATCCTTACAGGCATTGGTCAGAGCTGGTTGCAAAGACAGAATGTTTAGAATGGTCTGATTCTAGTTAGTTTCTCATGTATAAGCTGACTAGAAATGGTCAGTTTGCTTTCGCACTGAGTCCTTTGCTGATGTAAGAGAAACCAACTAAGTCTGTAGAAATCCAGTCTCACTGTGCAGTCAACTCTCAATTCAAGAAAGTTTCAGTTTCCCTCTATTTTCATGAAGTACTGCTTTACATTCAGAAAGCCTGCAGAGGAAAACCAAGTAGAAAGCTAATCAATTTCCCTCTGCAGCTTTTCCACATGAAAAGCACTTTAGCAGCTTTGTAGAGACTGAAAATAGAAAAGTGGGTTGAAAAGTGCTAAAGAACAAGGAAAATAGAGCAAACAGAAATGAGAAAATGGGTAGCGAGATTAGGACAGAAAACAGCGAAGAGTATATAGATTAAAAGGAGGGAGAAAAAACAGAAAATCCATGAGGAGATGCACAAAGGCAGGAAAGAGGGAGGGAGAGACAACTGGGGAGAAAGGGAAAAGGGGCTGATTGGTGAAAAATACATTCATCTGCAAAATAATGCAAATAGTAAACTGAATGACTTGTTAAGTAACTAAATGATAAAGTTCACAATCAGCTCTTGTGCAATACTTTCACTGATGTTGCTAGAAGGCCTCTTGGTATGGTTCTGCTCTTGTCGACCTAGCCCAGGGATCCTAATTAACAGCATAACTCCATCTTCTCCTGCCACTTGGCTTTTATTGGCACATTTCTATAGGATAAGTGTATACTGGTGTAACTGCACATTTTTTGTAGTAATTCAGCGGCAGTGATTGGTGCTCTCCATTTTGTTTGTATAGTCTAAATACTGTGCTTTTGTGCTGACTGTTGCCCTTAATAGTGAAACCTTTAGGCCCCTGACTCCATATTATTTGTGTGACAGACTCTAGATGTTATCTTAAAGCAAATCTGTCTTCAAAGCTTATTTATGGGGTTATCTGTTTTAATAAATGCAGTAAGTCATATGTATTAAGGATGTTAAGAGGGAGGTAATTAGGTAATCATGCAGTCAATGCAATTTGTATTGACTACACAATTAGTTGATAAGGGAAGGTGCTACTCCTGCTGCTGCTCTGCAGTTTAAATGTAGTAAGCCAGGCATGCAGGCAGCATGGCTCCTATACATTTAAACTGCAGAGCTGCAGTGGGGGTTGCTCCTTGAACCGGCACCCTAAACTAACTATATCACTGGAACTGTTTTAATAAACTAGGCCTAAAACATAGGGGCTCCTTTGACTACTGTGTAAAAGTACAAGTTTATTAGCTTGGTTATATGTTTAACCTCCAAATTCTCTGCACTGCTTCCAAAACCAAAAAGGGGTATGTTCTAAAAGCTCTAAGATCTGTAATTTACAGGAGGGGTATGTTAGAAGTGTATATTTGTATTAGTAGACAATTGGAACTTTTTTAGATGCAAAGCATGGAGGCTTTGCATGATCTGTCTTCCCTCAAAAATACCTTGCCTATAACTACTGTTTAATTAGCAAAATTCCTTGTATTTTAAATACTCATGATTTGCAAGGACCTCCCAATGCTTTGTACACACCAGCAAATTAAGGCTCTTGGACACCTTCTCCTGGAAACTGGTTATGCTCCATTGCAACTGAGGTACAGAAAGGCAGTGACATTTGCAAGGCTACACAGTTAGAAACTGGCAGGAATACAAGACAAGATTTAATTTCTCAGCTCCCCAGGTGCCTATCCTCTCTTCCTCACTCTCTTATGAAAACATCAAACAGCACATCAAAAATGACATTTGGCCCCAAAACTCTACATTGCACCCTGCTGCATTCTTCTAAAGAGATTTACTCCATCTTGCAGGATTGTTAGCATAACCTTTGTTGCAGTTTGCAAGGTTGCGGTGTTTTTACAATGATAGCAGAATAACATGTCTTGTACAATGCCAAAAGCATCCTCAAAAATAGCCTTCAAAAGCTAATCTCTACGTGACTACCTTTTTCATCCCCGACATTCATAGCCCACTCCTTCTGGGAGCAGTACGTATCTATGGTGTCCACCACACTCTGGGGATCCCCTCTGACCGCATTCTGCAGCACAAAGTTTAAAATCCTTTTTTCTTTGTTCTCAGCCATGGTGAAGTTGTTTATTCTCTGCAGGACTATTTCATTCCACAGAATGGCGGCCCAGCCGTTTTTTCTGATGAGCACTGCAAGCAGCAGTAAAATGAAGAGCAGGCTAGTAACAATGGACAAAAGGATGGGAGAGCTCTCCAGCATCTGGAATGAAAGAGAGAAAACAGGATTTTAATTAAGGTGGCCCAAAAGTAAACCATCTTTCGCATAAGTGTTAAGGTAGGTCTCTCTCTTGAGTGGTAACAGCTAATTTAGTTCCCATCATTTTATAGGTATAATTGGGATTATGTTTTCCAATATGTAGTACTTTGCATTTATCAACGTTAAAATTAATTTGCCATTCTGTTGCCCAGTTACCTAGTTTTGTGGGATCCTTTGAAGATCTTCACAGTCTGTTTGGACTTAACTATCTTGAGCTGTTTAGCATCATCTGCAAATTTTGTCACTTCACATTTTGCCTACTCCTTTTTCCAGATCATTTATGAATGTGTTGAATAGTAATTGTCTCAGCACAGAACCCTGCAAGACATCACTAGTTAACTCTCTCCATTCTGAAAACTGACCATTTATTCATACCCTTTGTTTCCTGTCTTTTAACCAGTTATCAGTCCATAAGAGGACCTTCCTTCTTATCCCATGACAGCTTACTTTGCTTAAGAGCCTTTGTCAAAGGCTTTTAACCCCTTATATACATGCTTGTTGGCCCCCCCCAAAGAATTCTACTAGATTAGTGAGGCATGATTTCCTTTTACAGAAACCATGCTGAGTTTCCTTAACAAATTATGTTCATCTATGTGTCTGACAATTCCGCTCTTAACTATAGTTTCAACCAATTTGCCTAGTAATGAAGTTAGACTTACTGGCCTGTAATTGCCAGGATCACCTCTACAGCCCTTTTTAAAAATTGGCATCATATTAGCTGTTCTCCAGTCATTAGATGCAGGAGATTACCACAGTTAGTAGTTCAGCAATTTCACATTTTACATTTCACCAGCTGGTCCTGGAGACTTGGTACTGCTTGTTCCAAAACCTCTAATGACATCTCAATCTGAGATAGTTCCTCATACTTGTCATCTAAAAAGAACGGCTCAGGTTTGGGAATCTTCCTCACATCCTCAGCCATGAAGACTGATGCAAAAAATTCATTTAGTTTCTCTACAATGATCTTATTGTCTTTGAGTTTAGCATCTCAATTGTTCAGTGGCTTCACTGGTTGTTTAGCAAGCTTCCTGCTTCTGCTGTACTTAAAAAATGTTGCTATTACTTTTTAAGTTTTTGGCTAGCTGTTCTTCAAAATCCTTTTTGGCTTTCCTGATTATATTTTTACGCTTAATTTGACAGAATTTATGCTCCTTTCTATTTTCTTCACTAGGATTTAGTTTCCCCTTTTTAAATGGTGCCTTTTTATCTTTCACTACTTTTTAAGTTAGTTGTGAATCCCCAGTGGTACTTTTTTGGTTCTCCTATTCTGTGGTGTATTTTTTTTTTAATTTGGAGCATACATTTAAGTTGAGCCTTGAAAAGTTCCCATGTATCTTTCAGGGATTTTACTTTTGGCACTGTACCTTTTAATTTCTGTTTAACTAACCTCCTCATTCTGTCAGGAACAGTAAACTTGATGATACCATGGCACATCCGGTGGCTGAGCTATGTGACTTTGTTCTCACCCACAACCACTTCTAATTTGGGGACAATTTAGAACTTAGGTTGGCAGCACTGCTATGGAAACCCACATGATCCCACAGTATGCCAACATTTTTATGAGTGACCTAGAACATTCCCTCAGCTCCCATCCTTTAGCACCACTCTTTCACTTATAATACACTGACAACACCTACATCATATAGACCCCTGTAAGGAAGTCCTTGAAGAATTCCACCAGGATTTCAACTATTTCTGCCCCACTACCAACCTCAGCCTGGAACAATCCACATAAGAAATTCACTTCCTGGACACTCCAGTACAAATAAATGATGGTCACATAAACACCATCCTAAACTGGAAACATACTAACCATTATTCTACATGCCTCTAGCTTCCATTCAGGACACATCCGACAATCCATTATCTACAGCCAAGCCCTCAGACACAACTATATCTGCTCCAATCCCTTAGACAGAGACAAGCACCTATAAAATCTTTATTAAGCATTCTTAAAACTTAAATACCCACCTAGGGAAGTGAAGAAACAGATTGACAGAGCCAGACGAGTACCCAGAAGTCATTTCAGGACAGGCCCAAAAAGGAAAATAACAGAACGCCACTGGTTATCACCTAGGCTACGTCCACACTATGAGCACAAAATACCTCAAGCGCGCTTTTGTGCAAGTAAATCCACAGAAGAGAAGGCTTTTGGTGGTACAGTTATTTCTCTCCCCTCAAGGAATAACTCCTTTTAATGCACGAGTGTGGACACTCTGCAGGGGTTTCTTGCGCAAGAAACCCCTATCCGAAAAAGCACAGGTGCTCTAATGGCCATTCTGTAAATGGCAATCAGAACTTTCTTGCGCAAGAATGTCCATGCAGTGTAGATGCTCTCTTGCACAAAAGCACATCACTTTTGTGATGCGCTTTGAAGTCTGGACGCGCTTTTGCGCAAGAAGTTTTTGTGGAAGAACTCTTCCGCAAAAGGCTTCTTGTGCAAAAACCCTGCAGTGTAGAGGAAGCCCTATAGTCCTCAACTCACCGTCTCCCCCCACCTCTGCCCCAGAGCATCATTGACAATCTACAACCTATCTTGGAAAATGATCCCTCAGTCTCACAGATTTGGGAGACAGGCCAATCCTTGTCCAATCCCCCAACCTGAAGCAAATACTCACCAGCAGTCACACACCACCTCATAGAAACACTTAACCTGCAACAAACACCACTGCCAACTCTGTCCACATATCCATACAAGTGACACTATCCCAGGATCTAACCACATAAGCCACACCAGAGGCTCATCTACATGCATATCCACTAACGTGCAATATGCCGTCAAGTGCCAACAATATGCATATTGGCCAAACAGGACTGTGTATATGCCAAACAATGACTGGACACAAATTGGACATCAGGAATGATAACACACATAAACCTGTAACGGGAAGAGTTTCACCTCCCTGGAAATTCAGTAATATATTTAAAAGTAGCCATTCTTCTACAAAAGAATTTCAAAAACCAATTATAAAGGGACTCAGCTGAGCTGGAATTCATTTGCAAATTCAATGCTATCATCTTAGGACTGATTAAGGATCTTAACTGGTGAACACATTACAAAGGCAATTTTCCCTCTCTGGATAGTCACATTTCCACATCAACTGCTGTGAATGAGCCATTTCTACCCACACTGATTAGCCTCATTTACACAAGTACCCTCTTTCTTTTGTTGTCCATATATATACACACCCATGGCTCTGTAAACTCGATTTCAATTCATTGATAAAGTGGGTTTTACCCACAAAAGCTAATGCCCTAATAAATCTTAGTCTTTAAGGATGCATCTATACAGCACATTTATTTCGAAATAACAGACGATATTTTGAAATAAAATAGCAATACAAGCGTCTACACAGCAATTCTGTTATTCTGAAATAAAGTCGAAATAACAGACTGCTTATTCAGACTTCTGTAAACCTCATTCCACAAGGAATAATGCTTATTCCAAAATAGCTATTTCAAAATAGCAGTAGTGTGGACGCTCCACTGCTGCTATTTTGAAATAGCTCCTCCCCAGGACCATTCAAATTAATTACTCTCCAGTGCCTCTTGGGGCTCTAAATCAAGGTAGCACATCCACATTAAGGAAACCTGCCTCAGACTAATTTTGAGGCTTCCCTGTAGTGTAGATGTGCTATTTCAAAATGAGCTATTTCAGAGTATTTCTTCTGGAATACCTTATTTTAAAATAAGTGTGCAGTGAAGACGTACCCCAAGTTGCCACAAGACTCTTTGTTGCTTCTGTAGATAGTTTAACATGGCTATCCCTCTGAGACTGCAGTTGCCCTTTCTGAAATTAATTGTTATAGTGTTGGGATGTTAAATTTAATTATATTATGGTCTCTATTTCCAAGTGGTCCAGCTATATACACCTCTTGGACCATGTCCTGCACTCCACTTAAGACTAAATCAAGAATTGCCTCTTCTCTTGTGGGTTCCAGAACTACTGCTCCAAGACGCAGAGACGTGAAGTACTAAACCTGTCAGAGTCTGAACTATTCTCTCCCACTTCAAGATTAAAGTTAAGCACATGCATGGAGTAGTCCAAGGACACTGGCAGCACAACCTCTGTATGTGCTCACAAAGCCTTGGATGTGTGCGCCATCCATTTGGCATCTTTCACAAACACAAAATTCATTTAACTTTTTGTTTGAAAGCATGGATTCTTTTTTCCTTCTCCTGTTATAAAATACAAAATTGAATTCCATCCCTGTGCTGAGCAGAGGAATCTAAGCCAGTGAAATTCAGGGGATGTAACAATAGGGTACATTGTATTCCTCTAACAGGCTGGGTTTTGCAGCCAGTGCTATAATCACCTCATGAGGCTGTGCCTATTGATTCCAAGGAACTTGGTTTCTTTGCTGAAGGTACCTGTTTGTACATTATCTAGACATATGTCTCTCAGAATATAGAGCTTTAGGACTTGAACAGATGGGATGAACATCACCCTGCACAGCTCAAGCAATAAATCCCTTCAAAGCCATTCACCTGTACAGACAACTCTCTACAAAAAGGTAGGCATGTTATGGTAGGGAATGATTCATTGACTTTGAATCACCCATTGCCCAAAAGAGCTGCTATGGAATGTTTCTTTAAATGAAGAATTAATTGAGTGTTTATGGAAGTGCAGAGCTAAGAACACTGACTGCACAAGACTCTGTATAAGCTCCCATATGGCACTGCCAGGGAATCTTACTGCTATTGATGCAGCCTGTAACATGTCTATTACTCCAATTCTGCACCTCTGCTTGAGCTGGGCTCACAATCACATGGGAGAGCTGGAATACCCACAAGTTAGGGCGAGGCTGAATGAATGGCAGAGTCCCTTGCAACTCAGAGATCCTTTCCCTGCCCATCACATCGCACAATTCTGCACTGGAAGGTACATTGATCTCTACACCATTTTTAACAGAAACCGTTTGCCAGCCTCTATTATTTAACCTTGTCTACTCCCTCCTCTCAATCCAAGCTCTATTCAGAAGGCATGTAACAGGTTTGCTTCCCTTCTTGCACCCCCTCCTGCCCTACCCTGGTGCTTCAGGTAATTAATCCCTGCCTTAGTTGCCCTTCTCTCAGGGCGGAAATGGCTCATAACTTCAAAGGGTGCTGATTCCTTCCATCAAACTCCTTCTTGTCTATCCTTCCCAGCCAGACCCAACAGGTCTGGCTGCCACTGTATTAGAACTCCTGCATCTTCTGATGTGCCTCTTAAATAGGGCAGCCATAGCCATGGGCCCAGAAGAGCAGTTGTCACATTTACTGGACCCTACAATTGGCTCCTCTAAGGCTTGGTCTAAGTTCCCAGATGTGAAGGAGTGGGAATAGCCTGAAAACCCCTTCCAGTCTCCCACCCCATACGCATTCCCACTTGGGGGTGTTTTCCCAAAATGAACCTTTTGGGATTATGCCTACATTTTAGGGGGTTAGAATCATAGAGTTGGAAGAGACCTCATGAGGTCATCGAGTCCAACCTCCTGCTAAAAGCAGGACCAATCCCAACTAAATCACCCCTGCCAGGGCTTGGTCAAGTTGGGACTTAAAAAACTCTGGGAATGGAGATTGCACCACCTTCCTAATCCATTCCAGTGCTTCACCACCTGCCTAATGAAATAGTTTTTCCTCATATTCAACCCAACCCAGCCCTCCCCTTATTGCAACTTGAAACCATAGCTCTTCATATTGTGATCTGTCACCACTGAGAACAGCCTCTCTTCTTCCTCTTTGGAACTCCCCTTCAGCTGGTGAAAGACTTCTATCAAATCCCCCCCTTGCTCTTCTCGTCTATAAACTAAAAAGAAGCCCAAATCCCTCAGCCTCTCATCATAAATCATGTGCTCCAGCCCTCTAATAATTTTGTTGCCCTCCACTGGACTTTCTCCAAAGTATCCACATCCTTTCTCTGGAGACCCAGAATTGGACACAACACTCCAGAAATGGCTCATCAGTGTCAAATAAAGGGAAATAATCACTTCCCTAGATCTGCTGGCAATGCTCCTACTAATGCACTTCAATATGCTGTTAGTCTTCTTGGCTACAAGGGCATACTGTTGACTCATATTCAGCTTTTCCTCCATTGTAGGTCTTTTTCTACTGAACTGTTGCTTAGCCAGTTGGGTTCCTACATTTTCTTTCTTTAGTCTGCTGTTCATAAGTATGGCTTGTGGAAAAATCGACCTTGTCACTTTAAAACTTTAAATTATTATGCAGAACACATTTTGAGTTCAGAAGACAATTAGGTTGCCATGGAGATGTGCCCAACTCATGGTATAGTTGATGTTTGTTCACTCATCCACTTATCTCAGTTGCACAGTGCATATAATTTATTTGGAATACTTAAAGTCTATTTCCTTGGCTTCAAATAGTTAGCAATGTTAACGCTCACAATTGTAACATTCTAACATGTCTGTTGCAAAGAACTGACTGGAATTGATGCTTTTTAAGGCATGAGGGCATTATTTGGTGAGGAAATCGTGTTTCTTAGCCTTTTGATAGCAAGAAGCTTGCTCACGCATTCCGGAGGCATGCACAATAATCTGACCCATGCTTCCCCCTACCCAAGTAGTTCTGTTGACCATTCTGACCAGTTTCTGGTGTTCTTCATAGTAAAGAATGTGCACCTTTGGCTGGTCTTTCCAAACCTAATGAAGAAACTTGGCACTTTCCTAATGAAGAAGCTTGAATTGGCTTCTGAGATCATGTCAGTTTACAAAGATCCCTTTTGATTTGACCTCCTGGCTCATTTTCATGAGGGGTGTGTCTGTCATTAGTGGACTTGTATTATCAAGTAGTTGTAGAGATACTAAACATTCTTAAAAGGGTGTATGCATATGGCCCCTCCTCAAGAAACCATTTATTGATGCCGGACTGATTGATAATTACTACTGAATATCTAAGCTTCCCTTTTATTGGAGAAGGTTGTCCAGGTTCATGTAGACACTAGTGACATTCTGGGTCACATCCAGTTGGAATGAGGCCTCTTTTGAATCAGATAATGTATTTTTTACCATTATGATCACACTACCAGAGATGGTCATTTTGTTTATATTGGATCTTTCAGCACCTTCCAATAAGATTAACCATAAGCTGTTGCTTTCGCAACACATGGATTTCACCAGTATGATTTGCCCTGTCCTTCGAAGGATCCAGTGACACCTGGAACTTAGTCAGGATGGATAATAGCTAAACAGTGGATTAAGTTGCATCTTCTAGAAGTACAACCATTTTCCTGTGTTGCTCAACAGATGTGAGACACCTTGTGGTGAGATCATTTCTAAATACAAGCTGAAACAGCATTTGTATGCTGATGAGATTGCCCAATGCACTCTGGTAAGTCAGTCTCTGAATCTCTGCCCTAGAAGAATGTTTGGACAATATTACAGCTGGATTCATCTGATTTATGTCATTTACAAATTCGGGGAGGAAAGGCTGCTGCTTCCTCTTTTCTGCCTTCATAAAGGACTTTTTTGGAGGTTAATGAGCCAAGGTTAGAACCCTTGTATGCCTGTCATACCACATTCAACACAGGCTTTCAATGGGAAAGGTCATGGTAGTAAGTGGTTTTCAGCTGTGCACTTTTCTTATGCCATTATCCTTAATTGTTTCATGACAAGCTTCCCAATTAACGAGTGCTGTCTATTCAAGTAGGTCTTCCTATAGTCCTCCATCATTGTCTGAAGCTTGGGGATCACAGTCACTCAATTATGAAATTACATTACATTCATTGTTTAGAAAGTGGTGAATTTATTTTACAATATCTCTGCTGGTTTTTATACAGACCTTATCTACATGTATTTTATAATTATATAGACCTCATCTACATGTATGCAAATGTATCCTTTGTGGGCTTCCTTTATATTTGCATTTGGACATTAGCTTCCATTTAGACATTCTGCCACTGTTACTTAGCTTGGCAGGTGATTATCATTTCACATCATAGGGTCCACCAACTACAAAAATTATCTCACTCCTCCTGCTTCTAAGAGATAATGAGAACTTTTCTTTTCAAAAGGCAAGGCTTTTTTGTTTTGAGTTGGTTTTTTTTACTCCTGTTGGTCCCATTATTGGAACATGTAGCACCTAAAGATGTGGAGAAATTGGAGAAGGTCCAGAGAAGAGCAACAAAAATTATTAAAGGTCTAGAAAACATGACCTATGAGGGAAGACTGAAAGAATTGGGCTTGTTTAGATTAGAAAAGAGAAGACAGAGGGAACATGATAGCGGTATACAAGTATCTAAAAGGATTTCACAAGGAGGAGGGAGAAAAATTGTTCTCCTTGAACTCTGATGATAGGACAAGAAGCAATGTGCTTAAACTGCAGCAAGGGAGATTTAGGTTGGACATTAAGAAAAACTTCCTGTCAGGGTAGTAAAACACTGGAATAAATTGCCTAGGGAGGTTGTGGAATCTCCATTACTGGAGATATTTAAGAACAGGTTAGATAGACATCTATCAGGGATGGTCTAGATGGTGCTTGGTCCTGCCGTGAGGGCAGGGGACTGGACTTGATAATCTCTTGAGGTCCAGTTCTAATATTCTGTGATTCTATGATTCTAAAATCAATTTGAAACCTCACGTGTTAAAACGTGTGTAGTTTGACTAGGGATGTAAAATATTGTTTAATTGGTTAACTGATTATACGTAACATTTAACAGGTTAACTGATTAAAGGAGGGTGGACAGAAGGGGCTGCAGCTGGAGCACACAGAGACTACTCCAGCCATGTTGGAGCACCCCTGCCTGCATGAGCCTTGCAGTGCTGGAACATCCCCTTGCCAGTGGCAGTTAGGGAGTTGCTCCAGCGGTTACCATTCACATCTCTAGTTCTGACTTTTTGTCAGGCTAAGGAAATCTCCCCAAACGCCACAAAACCCAACCTCAGTCCCCCACCAAAGACTGAAAGAACAGACAGGCTTTTCCATTCATCCTGAAGATTTGCCCTGAAGTTGGTTCTTCTGATCTCTTTTGAACCAACTGGGAAAGCAAATTCCCAAGTTGAGGGCTATGAGTAATAATTTATTTCAGTGCAGATTTCACCCATGACTCTGGATTTGAAGCTAAAATTATTACTGTCCTGTCTTGTGTTACTATTATAGTGCTAGAGTAGAGTAGTTCTGCTTTTGACACTGGTTTCTGTTTGTTTCAGCTAACAGAGATTTAGTAGCGAAATCTAATGTAATTCAAATGGCCTATAATTTTGGGATGGTGTAAAAGCCTGGTCCCACAAACTTTTATCTGCTGAGAAAATATTTATCTTCATTTGCTTCACATGACTAAGATATGAAGAATTACAAAATTGTAGTTTGACACTTACATACATAAATTCCTTACCTGAGGATTATTAGTGGCTAAAGACAAACTCCTTTCCTCCAAGATTCCTAGAGTTAAACTTGGGGGATTACTGGCCAGAATCTATATAAAACTTAAGCCTCTTTGCCTTCTCCCATCTATTACGCTTGCTATTTGCTGCTTTGGGATGCTTTTGTTTTGTTTTAGAGGGTTTTTAAATTTCAATTGGGTATTTTTATTCTTGTACAGCACCCAAGCATGTTGGCAATCTCCCGATATAAAGTTCTGCATTCTAGAGCAGATGGGTATTTTAAAAAAAAAACCCACAAATCAGTACTGTCTAGCTTGGTACTTTCTGTAAAGACCTCAATTTCTTCCCCTATCTCTTCTAATTTAAATACGCCCACTCCATTTTGCTGGGATACGTAAGAGAAAAAAAATCTTTGCAATATCAATTCAGCAATAAAAGGAAACTATTGTCAAGAGTCAAAACCATTAATGTTGTGTATTCCCTGGAACTGAAATGGTAGTCCCAAACCAAAATAATAGTCAGTTTGGTTTTTTCATTAGCTATGATGTGCAAAATTAAAAATGTAATTCAACCAACTTAAAACCAGCATTGCATAAGGGGACAGATCCTTACTCCTGAGTTCATTATGACATTATTAGAAAATGCAACTATAACAGCAGCTTTAACGTGGATTCACAGAACACATATAATGTACAGAGATACTGAAATAAATCATTGAGGTCCATCTCCAGTGGCGGCCTGTGAGTATAGGCCGACTTGGCCGTCGCCTAGGGCGCCGCCTTCAACGGGGCGCCTGGGGTGTCCGATGATGACATCATGCAATTGACGGCCGTGCAGGCGGGGGCGCCGATCGTGCGTTCCGCCTGAGGCACCAGCTGCGCCCCTGTCCATTTCACATACGGATATTAGAATAGAGCTACTGTTATCTATATATATATTTTAGAATCAAAATGTCTGTATGTATAAGAACTCCTTGTAAATGGTACCAGCTAGGACCACCAAATTAGGTAGACAGTTTCCTCTTCCCTAACTTAAAGCAAAGTCAGAGTGTGGTTGTGCTGGTGGGAACACAGGAAGTGGCAGGAATGGGACAGTTTTCCACAACATGGAAAGGGAGGGGCAGAGAGAGGAGGGATGCAATACTGAGAGTGGTCACTGGGGACAAGGAGCAGGGACAGGACACTGCAGAGTGAACACTGGGTACAGTCACACCGGTATGAGACTGATTGCCTGGGGACAGGGCTCTGCATGTAGCCTGCCAGGACATCTTCTACTAGGGATGTTAAATTTCGATTAATTAACTAATCGAATAGTCGATGGGATTAGTTGATAAAGACTAATGTGGCATTTTGCCTTTGAAATGCACAAGAGCCCCAGTAGGGGCTCTTGTGCATTTCAAAAATTGAAACGCTGCATGGGGCCCAGGGCCATGGAGCTGGAGTGGAGGGGAACAGCTTTTAAGCCGGCTCCCCCCAGCTCTTCCTCCTCTTCCCCGCATCTTGCTGCCTCTTTCTGATAGAGGCAGCAAGCAGGAGGAGGGAAGTGACTGGTCGACTAGTGTGTCAACTATCTGATAAGCTTTCACTTATCGGATCGTCAACTAGTCACTTACATCCCTATCTTCTATGGGCAAGAGATAAGGTTCCCCTCCCCAACCCCTGCAGTTACAGAGTCTGGGTATTCCCCACCCACCACAATAGGGCGTCTCTGGGCCTAGCAATTTCCTCTTCACGTCCTACTGGGCCTAGCAATTTCCTCTTCACTCCACCCCCCCGCCAATTCACGCAGAGCGTGGGGATTCCCTTCCTCCACCACCTCCTCACAGAGTCTTGGGATTCCCTTCACTCTCCACCCCTTGCTTCTCTCAGTGCCTATGGATGCTCTTCTTTCTCCCTGTCCTCCCACCCCTGATGCTGCTCCTCTCAGGCCCTTAGGAATTTCCTCACCCCCCTGCCACATGACTTCACCTGCATAATGAAGATTCCCAATTCCCCCTCCCCCATTCCTGGTGCTTCACCCGGGGCTTGGGGATTCCGTCCCCTTCACCCCCACATTCACCTGGCCTAGGCATGCCCTTACATTCCCAAACAGCACCGGGTAAATCTGCTAGTTATTAAATACTTGTATTACACTATGGTTCAACAGCCGCAGTTGATATTAGAGCCTCTGTGTTAGAATCATATTTGGAAGATATGGTATCTGATTAACAAACTTAAAATCTAAACAGAGAAGACAAACAATACCAGACAACATGTATTATGTTAGCAAGGAAATTAAACAAACAGCCCCCCCCCCCACACACTGGTAGGATAAACAGTCTAAAACCCTGGTGTCCAACCAGTTCTGAAGCAATAGCTGCTCTCCACAGTATACTCTTTAACCACATTCAGTCAGTGCTGGTGTGGATACTAATCATTTATTATACTTTCTGTAGCCCCTTAGTTTTCCTTAAGCACCTGATTCTACTTGCTTTGAAAAATCTGATGCAATCACATCATGCTTGATAATAAACGTATCATGGAAACGTGGAGGGAGATCTGGTGGTAATCATCTATTTTCTGTTTCATCCCCACAAAGAATTTCCATGTGCAGCAAACTGAAATTTGATTATAAGAAAAGTAAACAATTTGTTTTACAAATATTGTTTGAGGGCTCATGGAAGTGTGTGTGTCTTAAAGGCTTTGGCATAAGAAACTCAGCATTTAATTATGCTTAAAATGAAATATTAAAAATTCAATGATTAAATTAGATTAAAACAGGATGATTTACATTTTAGGAAGGTTGAATTCAGTTATGATAACACTTTAAATAATTAAGCTTTCATCTCCTCATGCTGCAGAAATGATTTGATAATGAAAAAATACTTGGAAATAAATGACTGTTCTCCATGAATGTTTATTTTAAAAAATCTGAATCCCAGTAAACCCAATTATGGACTATATCATTATCAGTCTGTCCAAGATAAAACTACACAGCTTTGCTTTGTAGTCCCATCTGGAAATAATCACAAAACTCCGAGTTGCAAAGACATCATGTGCCCTTAGGCTTCTGTTTTCCATGAGAGATGGCCTCATGGTCTTGAGTCTGGAGGACCTTCGGTTTACTTTCATTTTAGCTGCAGATTAAGTCACTTAACTGCTGAGGGCCTCTATTATGCTATGAGTAAAATGCCACTTTTCTAACTCCTGGGGTATTATGAAGCTAAATTAATTCAAGTCCGAAAGGTACATTGATACGTTTTAGATAGATGGCAACTGATAAAGACAGTGTTTTTATCTGTATTTACTAAAAAGATCTAATTTGGGACACCTTGATAGCAAACATCAAGGTGACATTAATATTCTTGATGTTTTTAATAACTGGTGAAAATGTGGATACAAACAGGGCTTCAAATGCTTCCCCTTAATCGATTTTGTCCCACTGATAAATCATCCCTTTGCAGGAAGATGATGGTATCTCCACTTTTACTATCATCTTTCATATATTTAATCTAACTGCCAATTGCTTTGTTGGTTGTTCTGAGTTCATTATGAGTCTCTGAGTAGCCAGTTGGTACTATAGTGTTACAGTACAGGCGGTTTATAATCCAATCTAGATTTTATTAGTTCCCATAACCTGGTGTGAATGGAGAATGTTCAGTAAATTTATACCATTCATTCAATCTTCCTTCACAAAAGAATCTCTCCACTGGCCTGACAGTATTGATGCACAGACTACAATAGAAGAGTGCCCAGGGATAATGGGGCCTGAACGTATCGCAGAAAGACTGCTGCTAATAGCCAGCATCCATCAGAGGAGAATGTAATAATACTAAGCAATTACATAGTGTTTTCCTTCAAAAGGTCCTGCACATTAACTGATTAACCCTCCTCTCACCTCTGTGAGGTAGGTAAGTAGTACTATCCCAGTCTTACAGGTGGTGAAACTGACACTCTAGAGGTTTTAAAATTTTTTAAAAGATCATGCCCAAGTTGTGTATCAAAACACCTGATACACAAGTGAAAGCCAAGGATATGCACATGTTTGCAAGCCTGGCTCATATAGCCAGCATTTTATATTTGCATTTTGTTCATTTGCACATGCTTTTGCATGTACTTATAAAATCTGGGTCAGAGGGAATCTGGGTCAAAACCAGGATTATAACTCAAATTCCTGACTCCCTGTACTATATTAAGATGACTAAAACGATCTCTCTTTCTATGGCATTTTTATTTCTATGGTGCTTATTTTCAATCTTTTCCATGGAGCAAGACCAGAAAAAAAATTGGGCTAGGATGTCTAGGTAAGTCTCTGCCATAGATATGGTATTGGGTTTTGTTATCATAAATTGCAATAATAAATTGGGTTTTGTTTCTTTTTAAAAAAAAAATTAAAGTAAAAACAATCCTCTCTGATATTTAAAAATAAGAAGAATATTTTTACTCTCTTGTTTTCTGACAGCTGTAACAATAAAACAAAGTCAACCAAGGTGTTTTTTTAATCATTTACTGTCAAAAACCCAGAATACTGTTTAAACATGAAGAAATCAGCCCACAAGAAAGCATAATCTGGATTTTGTCTGCTTTTGCTGAGTTCAAAGTAATTAGTTTTTCCATCAACATCTTGTTATCAAACCAGAGGCACTTTTCACCTTTTTTCACTGAGTATTTTCTCACTTAAAATCTAAATCTCTGGCTCCTCATGCTCTGTTAGTGCTATAATTCAGCTTCATTATCATGATTACATAAATGTAAATCTCTAATAAATGCAAAATCCTGACGATTTAGGGGTTTTAAAAATCTGTTCTTGACTTTTATTCTGCCTTTTTTCTGGTTGAAGCGAAACAAAGATAGGTTTCTTCTCATTTTTCTAGATGACAAGAAGAGGGCAGAGAGAATAATACATGCCTTTTATGTACTAGAATGCCCATTAATTAGGCTTCAGAGAATGTTTATCTCCATTGCACTGGACAGATTTCAATTAAGATAATTATATTTTGTCCTCCTAAAACTCACTCTGTAGTTCCTATTGACTTTACCATATTCTTCTGAACTCACTCCCCTAAAAGAGCTATGTAGTGGTCATGGATTCTGATTTCTTTGGTTGACCATTCTCTCCCATCCAGCAATCCAATCCCAGTAAGTGTAAGGGTCCACGCACCAAGATCACTCTGCAGGATTAGGGCCAGATTATGTTCTTTAAAAAAAATAATTTTTATGTGTAAGAAATATATATTATTTATGTCCCAAATACTAATAGCTTTATTGGGATATCACTTCTCTAATTATTTTAATTATTTCTAAAGTGTCCTCATTTCTGTTTCATACTGGTTTGCAATTTTGTGTTACTGTTTTGAGCTATAAACAGGCATGGCTGTACGCTGCAGGTCAAACATATGACCTGCTAGGCTGCTGAATGTACCATGTGAACCCTAACATGGACATTGATGGAATGCTGACAGACAACAGCAGCTGGGTGTCGGACTAACAATGAAAAGGAAAAACCAGATCTCTGGCAATAGGTTGCTGAAATAAGATGAAACAGGAAACAATGAATAAACCTGAGTGCCCGAAAACACACTGTTAGTGGTCAATATGACTAGCACATGTCTGGAGCTGCAGACAAAGCCATCAACCAGATGTTTGTGGTGGCATACTATAAATACTGCAGCATTTTACCAGTACATGAAAACCAGAAATTAAAGTTAAGCAATCTATTACCATAGTCCCTGGCTGACCAATGCAAAAAGCAAACCTAAAATCCAGAAATTATTATATAAATTTTATACTAAAAACTTTTATCGCTTTAATATTTGGAGGGGTTGTTACCAACCCAGTTAAGGAAAATAGGTTTTGTGTTTTTTTAAATATCCCATTAAGGGAAGGTAAACACCAAGGGCAACAAGAAGCTGCCCTGTGAGTAGTGGCAGTTCCTTTTCAGAGGGAAGAATGGCATTTTGTGGTAGAGCTCCCTAATCAGAATGCAAATCAGGCTAAAATATAGCTACAGAAACCCATTTATCAAAGCCACTAGTTATCATCGCAAATATCACTGAACATAAGATTGACTTATGTTCAGCTTTTTCTTGAAAAGTAATGCTAATAAGTTCTATATGTCAGAATAGTTATCCATTATTTACATTTTCAGCCTAATCAGGATTAGCTCATTTCGCTCCTCCATCTGTGGTGGTTAATAATACAATATGAAAGCATTACATACAATATGTCTACTCTTCTCTGAAGACTTGTTGCTGCCTACAAATTAGCTTCAGTAAGCTGTTTCACAGTCTAAAACATGGTAAAAGCTTCTTCCTCCTACCCAGCACCATCTGAAAAGCAGCATTCTGTAAGAGAGCATCTCCTAAGAAACAGGAAAATATAAGCATATACCTTCATGGAGAAAACAGAAACTGTTCCTTCTGATCTTTTCCCGTGCTGTGATGATATGGATTTTACAGGGTACGAATCCATGAGCCTGCAGCACTCTCAGGTACATGTGATCCCTATCACGCACAGCTTATACCATGCACTGGTATACAGAGATTCTAAAAGGAGCCGTGCCATTTCCCCACTTTTCCTTGCACAGAATTCAGCAGCCATTTCTGAAAGGTCCACAGCACCATGGTACCCTCAGAGTACACAATACTGTATATGTTGGCTCTATCTTCTACTGACACTGTTCTTGTTACTTAGTTACAGCACCGAGAATGCTGACACCCAGATGAGCCAAATTCTCTCTCAGTGTAGTCCACTGTGCTCAGTGGAGTTACACCATGGGTTTATTTTTTTCCCCAGTTCAGACTTATTACAGTATCAGCAATGTACAAATAGGAGATAGAAGCCCCATGCATATTAATAAACTGTAGCAATGCATAATAAATTGTGTTATTCCCATGAAGTAGAAAAGGAGGGAGAAGTGATCAATGCATTACAGAAAATCAAATATAACAACATTAATAGCTTACATTTAGAAATAATTCTGAAAGATACAAATCAGAAGAGGCACATCCTCATAAACTTCCTCTTTCAGGCTGACTACGAGACAAAGGTCATGCTCTAAAATAAATCCAAAGCATGTCTATCCCTTTCACAGCAGGAATACTAGGAATACTGAAAATAGTTGGAACTGCAACTCAGATAGTGAGAGAAAAAAACAAAAGCCATGTCAGCAATAAATACAGCTATAAATAGACTTGACCATTGATCATTTTCTTCCCATTTATACTCTCTGGGAAGCTTAGTAAAAGCAGACGTGAGCAAATTTCTATAATGTCATTACGCTTTAAAGGGCCACAGAGAAGAATGATCTTTCCCAACAGCAGAGGGTGTGGAGGGACAAAGAAAGGTGAGTGAAGGTCTATGAGAGAGGCTAAGGCTATTCACAGAGTCTGCGAAGAAGCAAAAGCAAATGGATTAAATGAATAAGGCACTGTGGGAGATCAGGGTAATGTGTGAGGACTGGCATGGTTTTATACCTCTTTAAGCAAAATATAAATGAATACTTTGACAAAGAATCAAAGAATACTAGAACTGGAAGGGACCTCGAGAGGTCATCGAGTCCAGTCCTCTCCCTCACGACAGGGCCAAGCACCATCTAGATCATCCCTGATAGATGTCTATCTGATCTGCTCTTAAATATCTCCAGAGATGAAGATTCCACAGCCTCCCTAGGCAATTTATTCCAGTGTTTAACCACCCTGAAAGTTAGGAAGTTTTCCCTAATGTCCAATCTAAACCTCCATTGCTGCAATTTCAGCCATTGCTCTTTGTCCTATTGTCAGAGGCCAAGGAGAACAATTTTTCTCCTTCCTCCTTGTAACATCCTTTTAGATACTTAAAAACTGCTATCATGTCCCACCTCAGTCTTCTCTTTTCCTAACTAAACAAGCCCAATTATTTCAGTCTTCCTTCATAGGTCAAGTGTTCTAGACCTTTAATAATTTTTGTTGTTCTTTTCTGGACCTTCTCCAATTTTTCCATATCTTTCTTGAAATGTGCCCAGAACTTGACACAATAATCCAAGTGAGGCCTAATCAGTGCAGAGTAGAGTGGAAGAATGACTTCTCGTGTCTTGCTCACAACACTCCTGTTAATGAGTCCCAGAATCATTTTTTCCAGAAAAAACTTGCTCACAATACTCCTTTTAATGAGTCCCAGAATCGTTTTCTTTTTTTTGCAGCAGTGTCACATTGCTGACTTATATTTAGCTTGTGGTCTATTATGACCCCTAAATCCTTTTCAGCAGTACTCCTTCCTAGACAATCACTTCCTATTCTGAATGTGTGAACCTGATTGTTCCTTCCTAAAGAGAGTACTTTGCATTTGTCCTATTTACCTCAGACCATTTCTCCAGCTTGTCCAGATCATTTTGAATTATGACCTTATCCTCCAACCCCTTGCAATCCCTCCAGCTTGTTACTGCAACCTTGAGTGGGCCGGACATCACTGCCCTTCTCCAGTGTCTAAAGAAACCCACGTCCACTGCAGTACTGGAGACCCAGAGTTTAGTCTGTTAGGAATTTCAGCAAGGATTGCCCAGTGTTAGCCTCCCTACATTCAAGTTCCAAAAGAAACTAACATAATGAATTTAAATTAAATAACTTTATAAAATTTTATGAAGAAACAAATATTCTAATTCTTACAACAGAACACAACTATTTTACAATCCACAAATAATGTCTATAATTACACTAAACATAAGTAAAGAGAAAACTAGAAGTGAACTGTGAACAGTTCAGTCCACACAAACATAGTAGGAAAAGACTGAGAGGTTCCAAGAGTTTAAAGTCTCTGTTTGTGCCTCTGATATCAACTCTGCACCATGTGCTGAGTTTAAAGTCTCTCTCTCTACTTGCTTGTAGGGAATCCTCAGCTGGAGTCCAGGCAGATTCTTTCTCTGCTATGGTCACTGCTAGGCAGGCAGCTCACTGATTTAACTAGTCAGTTTGCTCACAGATGAACAGACTTAAAGAAACCCTATTACAATAAAATACAAAAAAACCTGAGAACAACAAAATAGAAATGACTCTTTTCCCCATTGCTACATTTACAGAGGATCTGGAAAAATCACACGGACTGAGAAAGTGAACTAGAACAGTCTGACTAAAATCAAAACAGCATTTAAAGCAAACAATTAGCACAGAAGTTATTTCCCCTCCCAGGTTCTCCTAGCTCTAAGTAGCATTGCCCAAGATCCCCAGTAGAAGGTTAACACCACCACTACCTGCTGCTAAGTGCTGCAGAGTGAGGAACAGCAACAAGTTCTCTGCTCCTGGCTTAGCTTCCTCCAGCTCACACAGGCCTTAGAAAAGGATCTACCCTTCCTGCTTGCTCATGAAGTCTGACCCCAACTATTGGACCCACCTCCAGAAGCTTCTGGACAGAGTGCTAAATCTGCCCAGCAACAGTAACACTCAACTCACTCCTACCTCCCCCCACAGGGGTATCTTAAAGGGATAGCTCCCTATTAAGTGCATGGGTTATATTATCATCAAAAAACTTAATAAGCGTACTCTCTATGCCATCATCTAAATCCTTGATGAAGATATTGAACAGAAATGTTCACAAAACAACAGACCGCTGTGGAACCCCACTTGTTATGCCCTTCCAACATGACTGTGAACCATTAATAACCATACTCTCTGAGAATGATTATTCAGCCAGTCATGTACCCATCTTAAAGTAGCCCCATCTAGATGGCATTTCCCTAATTTATTGATAAGGTCATGTGAGACCATGTAAAATGCTTTACCAAAGTCTAGATATACCATGTCCACTGCTACTCCCTTATCCACAAGGCTTGTTATCATATCAGAGAAAGCTATCAGATTGGTTTGACATGATTTGTTCTTTACAAATCCATGCTATTCCCTATCAACTCATTTATCTTCCAGATGTGTGCAGATTAATTCCTTAATTACTTGTTCCATTATCTTCCCTGGCACAGAAGTTAAACTGACTGGTCTGTAGATTTCCGGGTTGTTCTTATTTCCCTTTTTATAGATGGGCACTGTAGTTGCCCTTTTCCAGTCTTCTGGAATCTTTCTCAACTTTCATGATTTTTCAAAGATGATACCTAAAGGCTCAGGTACTACTGAGTATTTTAGGATACTCCTTGAGTATTTTAGGATGCATTTCATCAGGCCCTGGTGACTTGAAGACATCTAACTTTTGTAAGTAATTTTTAACTTGTTCTTTTTTTATTTTAACTTCTAAACCTGCCCCATTTTCACTATCATAGAGCACAATAAACTACAATGTTATTTTGGTACATAATTACTTTAAAAGGCCCCCTCCATGTGTCAGGCATCAGCTTAATGAATCTTTTCCTATATTCCAGACACCAAAGCAACAATGAACTCATTTCACCTACAAACATTTCCCATTTGCATTGCAAAAAAACAAAACAAAACCCTTGTTTACAAAATTAAAATGATTCCACAATTAAAGGTTTCTTTACTTTGACCCCATTGCTAAATCCACTGAGATGACTCATACAAAAGTGCCACAAGCCATTTTGGCTGGTTTTCCATAGCTTTTCTCTATACAATCTCGTCTAAAGGCAACAGGATCAGTGTCTGCAGGAAGATCAACAGTGCCAATTGTAGTTAATCTTAATGGGGAAATTCTTCCCTTTATTTATTGTGAGAAGAGTTTCTAACTGTTCGGACTGCAGGTCTCAGTCACATAAGACCACATACCACACACAGATCTTGGACCACACACTGCACACATTAATAAACTTAAAAAACACTTACAGCCCTCCCTATTGGCCTCATTTAGCATGAACACGTTAATTGACAGGTTTTTTCCTTTTTTTGTCCTTCCCCTATCCCCTCTTTTTCTGCTTTATATTTCAAACTCTGGGCCCCTTACTCTAAATGTGTCATCTGAAGAAGTGGGTTGTGCCCACAAAAGCTCATAATGCTTTTCATATATTTTTGTTAGTCTCTAAGGTGCTACAAGACCATTACTGTTTTTTTAAGATTTTTTAGCTACAGACTAACATGGCTCCCCCTCTGAGGCTTGTAAGCATTAAATTAGTCTGTGATATCATATGAAATAGGACAACTTGTAACCCTTTCTGTACTTCCCATGTTCCACTGTAGGTATAAAAGCATAGAATCTGTAATGCTGGATCAGAGCAGAGATCCATCTAGTTTATCACCCTATCTTTAATAGTGATCAGTAATTATCTGCTCTTGAGGTGTTGGCTTATGGCCTGAGGGTTAACATTTATTATACACAATCTGTATGGTGTGTTGAGGGATGTTATTGTCCACATGAATGTCTAATCCTTACATTATTAAAAATCTTAGTAAGTTCTAAAACATTTATTTAGCTTTCAGAAATTTTTACAATGACTCCACAGTCCTTGTGTCATTATATCACTTGGGATTGTACCAATGAAAATATACTGATTAAAAATTGCATCTCTAAATATGGATGCACATATTAAAAAAAAAAGTTGACTTTCACTGATACAGCTTAGTGCCCTTTTCTGTAATCAGATATGCCAGTATAAGCAAATTTATACTGCTACTACTCTGGCCAACCAAGGAGTAGCATATAGCTTTAAATACATCATAGTTGGATATACAACTTCTTTATGCGGAGTGCAGACTAAGGATGTTAAATATCGATTAATTTACTAGTTGAGTAGTCAATGGAATTTCCATTGACTACTCGACTAGTCAATAGACACTTCTGCATTCCTCCTTTGAAATGTACAAGAGCCCCAGCGGGCAGCCCAGGGCCAGCGGGAAGTCCCACTGACTCGGCGCTCCACGTGGGTGCTTCCGCTTTGAAATGCACACATTTCAAAGCAGAAGAGCCCCTGTGGAGCAGGGGCTCTTGTGCATTTCAAAGTGGAAGTGCCAGCATGGAGCCTGGGGTCAGTGGGGGACTCAAAGTGCCCTGCTGAGCCCAGGCTCCATGCGATACCTCAGCGGCATTTCAAAGGGGCAGTGCCACACGGAGCCCGGGATCAGCTGTGCAGCGCTGCCCATTAGAAATGCCGCCACAGCATTTCAAAACAGCAGTGCTGCATGGAGCCCGTATCTGAGCTTTGGGTGGTACTGCTGCTTTAAAATACAGGAGGCCCCCCAACTTGCGACATGATTGGTTCCTGAGGAAGCGTCGCAAGTCGGGGGCATCATAACTCAAACCCTCATTTACGATAGGTGCCGTACGCTGTCGTAAATGCAGGCCAAGGACGTAAGTTGGGGGTTTTTGGCCCCTTCCACACTTACAAAAATGGTTATAAGTGTGGGGGGGTCAGAACTCCTGTACCCTCTTCCCCCCTTTTCTGCCTTTATCTTCCAGAGGCAGCGGAGGGCAGGAGAGAGAGAGTGACTAGTCCACTAGTCCTTAACATCCTCAGTGAAGACAAGGCACTAAAAAGTGGTTCTCAATCTGCAGCCTGTGGGCTCCTTGTAGCCCAATCAACATGCAGCTGTGGCTCATGTGACATCCTCAGGGCATATAGGTAATATATATTGTGTGGATACGACCCATGTAATACACAGAGAGATGCACATGAAGCCCACAATGGTAAATAGCTGTGTTCTGTGTAAGCTGCGTATTGTGTGGCCGCTCAGGAGAGATTCAGATGCCTCCTAGCTGATTAGCAGAACACCCATAGCTAGGAGGTTTTTTGTTTTTTTTTTGGTGATGCATATTCACACACCCTGCTGCACATAAAAATTTAT
The DNA here is from genome assembly GCA_019425775.1 of Rafetus swinhoei. Lineage (NCBI taxonomy): Eukaryota > Metazoa > Chordata > Testudines > Trionychidae > Rafetus > Rafetus swinhoei. Next base: position 15,444,557 of record CM033425.1, on the reverse strand, counting down.
TCTGCACATGGATGGAAAAGATTAGAGGGAAATTGGTAAATAGGTTGACAATCGCTGTGCTAGAACATGAATTAAGTAATGGATGGCACATAGACAGATTAGGGTAACTCACATTCTCTTTTCACAATAACCCTGGCCAAATCCTGATTTTCAAAGTCAAACCAAAGAAATCGAGAAAAGAGCTGGAACATTACTACAGACACCTACAGATGAAATAAAATGTTTCTCCTCCTATCAGTTCTTTCAAGCCTTCTACTTTCAGAGTAGTAGGAGAGTATTTTTGTATATGCATTTTCTATTTTTCAGTCATATTAATTTCCTTTCCTGAGAAACATGTGATATAAGCTCTTAGAGAAAATAAGAATGGGACATATTTGTAACAGAAAAGTGCCTGGAAGGTGACTAACATAAAAAATAATTAACAAACAAGCAAGGTAGCTGGCAAAATCACTCTCAAGTTTAATAGAGAAATAGAGGCAGAGTACAGTAGTTAGTGAGAGTAAGAAACCATTTCATGATTGCTGTACAAACCAGTTGTCTGCATTTTAAAAGGTTATTACTTAGAATGGGAAAAGAAACATGCTTTTGTCACATGCTGACTTGTCATAGAAAATAACAAACATGAATAGGCAAATAACTTCGTATACTTCTATATATTTCCTTCCCCCTCCTTTTTTATATAACTCATTTGCATAAAAACAAGATTTTGCTGTTTACAACTTCAGCAACTTCTGTTTCCTCACTTGAAATCAATTAGGGCATGTCTACACAGCAGTGTTATTTTGAAATAACTAATGTTATTTCAAAATAACAAGGTGAGCATCTACACCGCAAGCCCGTTATTTTGAAATAATTTCAAACTAATGGGCTTCTTATTCTGTGTTCTGTAACCCTCATTTGACAAGGAATATTGGGGGGTCTATAGACAGTGCAGCTGTGGTAATTTCTGTCCATGCTCATCAGAACTCTATAGTTCTCCTTCCCTTGCAGCCCTTAAAGCAGCAGCCACAGGGGAAAGGACTTATGGCACAATGCAGGCCCTGCCAGCGCTGTGCCACACAGCAGCAGCCCTCACTGCTATCCCTACTGCTATGGCAGAGCCCCGCATTCTCATCGAGTCTCTCACAGCTAGAAGGGAGCCAGCAGCCAGCTCCCAAGTCCCTGGCTGGCAGGGTGAAAGAGGAGGGCTGTCTCGTGGTCTGATGCGAAGATCCTGGACCTGACTGAGATCTGGGGGGATCAGTCCAACCTCCAGGAGCTCCGCACCAGACAGCGAAATGCTGATGTCTGTGGCCGGGTGCCAAGGAGCTCCGTCAGGCCTACACCAAGGCCAGAGAAAGAAATTCCTGACCAGGAGCAGCACCCCAGACCTGCCACTACTACGCCCAGCTGAATGGCATCCTGGAGGGAAGCAGATCTCCTTACCTCCCCTTGTCATCGACTCTGGCCAGGACATACCCATCATCAGCCTCCACGAGGGCAGGGCTGTGGTGGAGGATGATGAGGACAAGGAGCAGGAGAAAGAGGCCAGCACTGACACCATGTGCGCCAGCCAAGAGGTCAGTCTATTCCTGGAGCCGGTACCCCTCCCTCTCCCAGGATGTCACCCAAAGATTGGACGAGAATGGGAAAAGCCCATCAGGTGAGTTGCATTACTTTCCCTAGACACATGCAGGGGAAGGCTGCAGGTGATGAAGGGCTGTGTGCTAGTCACTTGGCCTGTTCGGCTTAGGGGTCACACAGCAGCCTGTGCATGTGGGTGCACATGGAATGCCAGTCCAGAGCAAACAGCCGTAACAAGGCTGCCACACTGGAACCCTACGCTCCTGCTCACAGGGTTCCTGCACAGGCTTGCCTTATTCCTGAGCCTGTGGTGGGACACCTTCCCACCACAAGCCACTGCTAAGAAGGCTGGAGTCACATGCCACTGCTGAGAGCTGGAGTCTCTCTCATGCTCACGCATGCACACACGCACACAGCAGTGCCATCCCATACATCAGGGGTAGGCTTCAGGCACCCTGCCTCCTGGAGTGACTGCCCTTCTCACTTTTCTTCACAGCTGAACCAGCTCTGAGTGAGGTGCATCCACCAGCTCCCGTGCCATCCTCCTGACCCTGCAAGACCTGCATGTGTTAGTAACCCCAGGAAGACCTGCAGCAGGTGCACATTGCCTACCTACTTGCCCTGTAGTGATCTATCGAGTGGCAGGACTGCAGACTGGATGCCAACCTAGAACTGCACTGCACCACCTGGCATGCACTGTCTCAGCAGGCCTGGAGCATGTGTGCAGCTTCCATTGCCACAGTCAACTGCCTGGTGGCCATCATTGAGAGGTCCAGCAGCTACCACCTTGCTCCTACTGCTGCTCCTGCCTCTGCTCCTGTCCCAGCTCCCATCCTCGCTCCTCTGGCTTTTCCCCCCTAGCCCATCCTCTGGCCACCGAGAGCCTTACACGAGGCAGTGGGACCATCTGAGGCAGCTGTCAGTCCCAGTCTCAGCCCTATCCTTTAGCCTCTCCTCCACCCCTTCCTCTTTCCCCCTCCCAGGTTCTTTCCCCAGTCCCTCCCCAGTTATATTTACTCCAATGTAACAAAACCGTTTATTGTTCCAAAACAAAGTTTCATTGATTGTATCTGTGGGGGGGAGGAATAGCTCAGTGGTTTGAGCATTGGCCTGCTAAACCCAGAGTTGTGAGTTCAATCCTTGAGGGGACCATTTAGGGATCTGGGGCAAATCTGTCAGGGGATGGTACTTGGTCCTGCTATGAGGACAGGGGACTGGACTTGATGACCTCTCAAGGTCCCTTCCAGCTCTATGATATAGGTATCTCTCTCTCTCTCTCTCTCTCTCTCTACACACACAAAGTGAGGAAGAGAAGGGGGGAGGAAAGGCACAGAGGGCCACTGCAGGGGCCCAATGGGGGAAGAGTGTCACTGGTGTCCTTGTCTGAAATGCTCTCTCAGGGCCTCCTGAATGTGCACAGCCCCCTGATGGGCCTGCCGGACAGCAGCCATGTGTGGCTGCTCAAAGACCCTGACCAACTAATTGCTTGGCCTCTGCCCCCCACTGTGGCAAGAATGTCTCCCCCTTATCTTGTGCAGAACACAGCAGGCTGCTACCACGTGGGGGACGTTCTGCTCACCAAGATCCAGGCAGGTGAGTAGGCAGCAGAATCTCCCTTTGAGATGGCCGAAGGCACCCTTCAGAACAATGAGGGCCCTTCTGAACCTGCTGTTGAAATGTTCCTTGCTTTGTCAGGTGTCAAGTGTAGGGCTTCATCAGCCAGGAGAGCAACGGGGTAGGCTGCATGGCACATGAGCATGTCCACGTTTCTGACCCCGATGGCGTAGTTGGGGGGGAAAAATGTGCCAGGTGCATCTTCTGGAAGACTCTGGAGGTCCTGAAGATGTGGCATCATACGCCTTTCCTGACCACCTGATGTTGATGTCAGTGATGTGGGCTTGGTGGTCCATGACAACCTGCAAGTCCATAGAAAAGTACTCCTTCCGGTTGATGTGATCCATTGCCTGTTGGTTGAGGGCCCAGAGGGGGGAATGTGGGTGCCGTCAATGGCCTCCCTACAGTTGGGGATCCCATGGCAGCAAAGGCCAATGACGATGACGATGGGATCGATGATGACCCTGCACAACAGGATGATCACAACAGGATGATCTTGATCGCCCTCACCACCCATGGAAGGAGACAAACAAATAGGGAATCACAAGGTTTCCAGGACCCTTGGAAGTTCCCCGAGCCCACCCCCCATCCCTTTCCGATCAACCGGGATCAACCCCTACCTACTTACTCCTGACTCCATCCCCCTGCAGGGCTTTGTGCAGGTGGGCCTGAAAAACCTTCCAGGGAGGGAGCTTCCATCACACACACACCCCCCTTCCCTAGGGAACCAGAATCCAGAAATTCACCATCCCCTTGGGACGAGATCTGCATAACCACAGCCCTGACAGTCAATCTCTGACAGTCAATCTCCCCACACCGAACTGGTTCCCGAAGGACTGGTAGTATCCAGCATGGTGAGCTTCCAGAGGGCAATGGTGACATGATTCTGGAGGAGGATGGCAGATCTCATGTGGATGTCCCAGTGTCTGAGGGCAGGGACAAGCCACTCACGCAGCTTCAAGAAGGTGTCCTTCTGTATGTGGAAATTCTGGAGCCACTGGTCATTGTCCTACCACTCTATCACATTCCAGTTCAACCGGTTCAACCAGTCAGAACTGGTGTCCCAGCACCAGAAGCGGCAGTGCACGGTGTACAGAGGAGGGCAGGAGGGAATGTACTGCATGAGCAGCATGTGGAGCAGCAAGTGGAGAGAGGAGAGGAGGTGCCCTGTAAGGGGCGGCAGGTCCTGTTCCTGCAGAGCCATAAAGGCAGCCTGCAGTAACTGCATCAGCAGGTCCAAGAACTGGTGACTGCTTTCCAGCGGGTCTGGCTCCATGGCTGGGACTGCTATGGCATCCACAAGGGCAAGCACAAGCAGAGCATGCAATGAGATGAGTTTGCTGTCCCTCAAGGAGGTAGGCAAAGGTGAAGAGACTGAGCCATGACTGTACTGGGGGTTCCCTTTAAGCATGGGGTGGGTCCCTTTAAGCATGTGCCTCAGATCGCCTTAGGCAGCAGCTACAGGAAGTGACTGCTGTCCTGATGCCTTGTCTGGAGTGCTTCCAGGGGGCTTTAAATGTGATTCAGGCTTCAGTCAGTGTGAATGCTCTATATCAAAATAGCTCAGTGCTGTTTCGATGGGCATTTATAGTGCAGACGTTTTATTTCAAAATAAGCTACTTTGGAGATTTTAGTCCAAAATAGCTTATTTTGAAATAAGCATGTAGTGTAGACATGCCCTTAGTTATTGAGGTGATGCTGCAAACAAAAAATTACAGTTTTGAGTAAGGAAAGAATAATGAGAAAAAAAAATAAATGAACTTCTGAACAACAAAAGAACCTACTGAAATGCCCAAAGTTCCTGGTATAAAAAAAATAAGGAAAAAGAAGTTCTTTAAAACAACAACAATCCAAATTATATGATGGAAGGTTATTAAATAAAACAATTATTTTTCCACAAGCTGAAAGCAGCTATTTCAAAATAGTAGAAAACTCTTTAGCCATAGGGAGTTTCCCAGGTTAGGAAATGTCTTGTTGAGGTTTTTAAACATGTTAAAGTTTCTGACTCAAATCTAAAATAACAGTGAACTTAAATTATGACCTAGTTTAGATTAGAGAATAGTTCTGTGTGTCTCCTATCCTATTCCCAGTAATTTTTCTAGAGTGAAAGTTCATTCCTTTAAATTCATCTTCAGATCTTGTATATTAAGTCCCAAAATTTCAATGAAAAAAAGTGTCCAGATTTTAACAATGCCCTGAGATCTATGGAAGATTTATGATGAAATCCAATTATTGTACCAATCTCCTAAAACAAGATTAAGAATTTGAATTCCTTTTCATTTAGATTTTGACATCTTTCAGAGATATTCTGCTATTAAAAAACACCTTCATAAGCCAATTTTTGCAAGCCTTCTAACATCTAGGCCATGTCTTAACTTTACAAGACTGTACAGTTATTTTGGTTGCAAATTAACTGAAATTCTGTTTCTATCAATGCAAAGAAATACAAATAACTATAAAAAGGGTATACGTTTCTATTTCTACAGCCCTCCCCAAAGCAAAGAATTAGTGTTCGAAAATTCTTGCCATATAATTTTCCACTGAAATGACTCATGCAGCCATTCTGGCTATTTTTTCAAAGGCTTTGTCTCTGTTAGGTGAGTAGGCATCCCTGTTTGCCAGGTTGCCCCCACATTTAGGTATTTCCCACACACTTAGCTGGTTTGACTGTTACCCAACCATTCTGATTTTAAAAGAACCAGCCAGGAGGACCACCTCAGTCCTGATATTACTAGTTCCTCCTGTCCCAATGTAGCTCTTACCTTACTGTTCAAATCACTACCACAATCCCAATCATTTCACTTACATCACATTCTTTGGTAGGGTTGCCAGGTGTCCTGTTTTGGCCTCTGTCTGGTAAAAAAAAATACACAGAAAATACCAGACATGACTCTTTTTTTTTTTTTTGCTCGACAACTTTGGTCCCCTGTTGTTGGGGTTTTTTTTGGGGGGGGGAGGGGGAGGGTTGCCAGGTGTCAGGTATTCACCCGGACAGTCCGGTCTTTTTGGCTCCTGTCTGGTAAAAAAATTCAGAGAATACCGGACATGTCTGGTATTTTCTGAATTTTTCCCTGGCCAGGAGACGAAAAGGCCGGGTACCTGGCAACCCTACAAACACTCAGCACCCGGCCTCCCCCGGCCTCCAAAACCCCCAGCCCCCCGACCCCAGCCCCCATGCTTACCTGGTTCCCCAAGGCTGCCAGCACAAAATGGCTGCCGGCCAAAAGACCTAGGGAAGCAATGCTTTCCCCTGGGTCTTAGTGCTCAACCACTCCGCTGTTCCTATCCCTGCACTCACTCTTAAAGGAGACATGCTATTTTAATGCTGTTTTATTTTAATTTTTGGATTTGGGGGCAGGGTAGAATTTTTGGAGTCTTTTTTTTTTTTTCCCCCTCAACAACTTTGGTCTCCCCCCCCATTTCCCCCCCCAACAGAATTTTTTCCCATTTGTTTTTTTTTGGGGGGGAAGGGTGTTCAGTATTTTTGTTTCAACTATCTGGCAACCCGGGGGGGGGGGTTCCAACAACTTTGGTCCGTCCCCCATGTCCTTCCCCCATTTTTTTTTTTTTTTTTTTGCTCAACCAATTTTTTTCCTGCCATGTTCAGTATTTTTTGTGAAAGTATCTGGCAACCCTCTTTGAGCTCTTCCTCTTTGGTCTCTTCCTCAAGGTTACCAGCTGATTATATCCCTCTTTCACTCCCTTCTTTATGCCAAGATCAAGCCCACACTGGCAACTGACCTCAGAAAGCAATTCATGTGGAAATCAACTGTAAGTCCTCTACAGAAGGGTGTTTAGCTCAACCAGTGAACCCAGTTCTAGCCACACCATAGTAGGACATTCAATATGTCTACAGTAAGATATAATTGTTCTAATTCACCCCCTCCCTTTTAAAACAGAATAATAGTGTAGGAACTTTTTAAACAACTGTAGCTACCCAAAAGCTTCAGGGGGTAGCCAAGTTAGTCTGTACAGGATAAACTTAAAAAACAACAAATAGTCTGGTAGCACTTTAAAAACTAACAAAACATGTAAGATGGTATCATGAGCTTTCATGGGCACAACCCACTTCTTCAGATGACCAGAGTGTTGGATGTCCAGAACTAAAATAAATAGGGAAGAAGGGAGGGTGGGGGAAGCAGGGGGGGGAGGGATGAAGGAAAAACATGGGATGGGGGGAAAAAGAGGTACTGGTATAAAAATATCAAGGGGAAAGCTGAGCTGGAATGTAACAGGAAAAACAAAGTCTATAAACACCTAAAGACTGAATAGTTTTGCTGTTCTCTTCTTTTTGTAGGTAGTACAGTTGGAAAGCACTATTTAGGTATAAGGAGACTAGAGTCCATATAAATAGAAAAGTCAAGATTGTACCAATCAGACAAACATAGTGGGCATGTTTAATATCTTTTATTTGACCATCTTCAGAGAGAAGCTGTCTCAGAACGCTTCTTCAGGTTTGCTAGTGCAAGCTCAAAAGACTGCGTCAGAAGTTGGTCCTAGATGATTACTCCCCCCATCTCATCTCTCTAATATCCTGGGACCAACATCACTACAACCACACAGCATTGTACCAATCAGAAAATTACAAAATTATTTTTCACAGGATGTATCTCAAACTGGTTCTCTCCATGAAGGAGACTTTAAAAGTTTCATTGAAAAATACAAATATATGTAATCCTTTGTTACAAAGAGGCAAAGACTTTTAAAATTGCCCTAAAAATTAACCCTAAATGAAAGTCTCCTTGTCTTACAATTATAGAGGTTAAGTTTATGGATTGGTTTCTTGTAGAATATATTTAAAAGCATTTCTGAAACATCATACATTGTCATTCCTTTTTTCCATTTTCATAATACATTGTTTACAAGGCACTGAACAAACATCTCTCCTCAAAATCAACCAAATGCCACCCTAGGTATAAAAAAAAAAAAAAAAGAATGGAGATGCCTATCTCCTAGAACTGGAAGGGTCATTGAGTCCAGGCCAGTTCCCTGCCTTCACAACAGGCCCAAGTACCATCCCTGATAGATTTTTGCCCCAAATGGCCTCCTCAAGGATTGAACTCAGAACCCTAGGTTTAGCAGGCCAATGCTCAAACCACTGAGCTATCCCTCCCCCTAGCTAACTGTAAAACATGTAAATGTCTCACCACAACTGACAAAATTCAGAAACTATGAAGCTGAGTCCAATAACATGTCTTTTAAGAAATTTGTTTACATCCCAAATTTCCAAGGGAGTGTTCTTTTGTAGTTCCATGACAATGCAGCTTGGGTGTAGGAGATGCATCCATTATCAACACAAAAGACATTTCTGAACATGATTTCAGGTTTGTTTTTCTAATACCTTCTTCAGCAGTCAAAATTATCATACTGGGATCAGTGGGGCAAGTTCACCACTCTCATCATGACCCACAATTGCAGCTGATAGTGAAAGAAATGCTATTGATAGTCCTAAGAGCACATTTCTCCATGGCTGAGGATCAGAGCAATTTTTACTAAGGATTCCTAGCTATGGGACATGCTTTCAGCAAAGTCTTGCCTCTTTAAAGTCTCTTCCTAGTAGTGAAATAATATTATGCTTTAGCAACATTTTCCTATGGAAAACAACCATTAAGATAAATCCACAGCAAGGAAAACTTGCTCCACCTTTTGGACATATTTATCTTTAGTTTTGTGCACATCACCTATCTGGCATACAACAGTATATGAAATATCATGGAATCTTTATCATGATACTAGATAGCTTTTAAATCCTTTTATCAAAATGTTGCAGTTTTCAAACAATTATAATCAACAAAGAAAATTACTATGTATTGCAGAACATTTCTATTTACCTTAGGTGGCATCTTTAGTCCCTAAAATTTTTCTTTTCATCCTATTTTAATTCCATTCCATCCTACCTCTACCCCCAACCCACAGGGTTGCCAGATGGTTTAACCAAAAATTCTGTTGAGAAGAAAAAAGGGGGGGGGGAGTTGTTGAGCAAATAAATAGATAGATAGATAAAATAAAATAAAATAAAATAAAAACCAGTGTGGCCCCTTTAAGAAATGCTTTTTGAGGGTTTTTGGCCCTAACAGGCTGCCAGCGGCTGCCCACCATCTTGCCTCCCTGCACCAGGCCGGACAGCTCCCCTGCGGAAGCCGGTAAGCACCCGGGATTTTCACCTCCTGCTAGGAAAAAATCAGAAAATACTGGACATTTTAGGTGTCCGGTATTTTCTGAAATTTTTTACTGGACAGGAGAAAATACCGGATGGTCTGGTTCAATACCGGACACCTGGCAACCCTACCAACCAACTAAGCCCTCAGCCATGCATGGAACTGACCACATTTCAAGCACAAAATGGTTAGATGGAGTTCTCCCATGAGCCAATCAGTGGTGTTGTTGAGCTAACTTAAGGAGTTACTACTAAAGAATGACTAAAGATGGTCCCTTTCTCTGGTTGCTCCTACATAGGGGTAAAGGGCTTAAAGTCCCCAGAATAAATCGCTCTACCTTAGTATTTGTAACAAAAAAATCACCAAAGTATCTAGATCCCCATGTTATAACATGTTTGTCTACAGTTATGCCATGGACTTGTACAGTAGCCAGAATTTTTTAATGAATAAAACTTCTCTGGTCCTTCTGGCATAATCTTGATTGATGACCAGTTTGTATTTCTATAGCACCTTTTATTGGAGGATTACAAAACACTTACAAACAAAAATTAAGTGACACAATAGAAGTAGGTCAGTATCATTACCGCTAATTTACAGATGGGTAAAACAGAAGGCACAGAGATAAAGTACCATCCAAGTGAGTGGCAGGATCTGGATTGGATCCTACTCCAACCACTATACTGGTTTCTTGATGGCTTCTCCACTGGTTTCTCCACCTTCATTTGTGGAGCTGTGGAAGGTCTCCTGGTAACAAGGGTAGAGCCAGTGTGCCCATGAGAATGATATGGGAAGAAAGGTGGGGTGCATGTTGCACAGCTCTTCCTCATCTTTAAGGGATGGTGTGCTCATACTTCAGTTAATATTCCAGTCACTCATTTGCACTAGTGTGGATGGGCTAGTTTTTACTAAATTCTCAGGGAAGAGGGAGGAATTCTTCACACCTACAGTCACCCCAGAACATCAAATATCAACTGTTGAGGGGAAAATGAATTTGGTTCTAAAGAGATTTTCTTTGCTCAAACTATTTGTATGCTTTTTTTAACATCTCACCCCCTTTTGCAGAGACCTTCCCCCCAATCTGAGGCTTGCTGAGGCATGTGTCCAATTCCAACAAACCTTGTTAACTGGCAGGTCTGTTAAAAAAAAAACAACAACCATCCACCAGATGTTTTAAAACTAAGTTGGAATGAGGCATGTGGAAAGATGTGAGCACAACCCTAAGGGGTGGGGGGGCAAGGGGATCAGCAATGCAATCTGCTGGTTCACATTAAAGGCAGGGTAGGCGGAGTTTGAAGAGTGACATTTCATGCAGGCTCTCAGCCCCACCTTCCGCGCCCCAGAGCACACGGAGAGGCTAAGTGACTTGACCAAGGGCACAGTGCCTCTGACAAAGCAGGGTCTCGAATCCCAGCCCCAGGCCCTGCCTACAGCCCCGAAGGGGTCTCACAACAACCCCGCATCCCAGAATGTGCGCCCTCACCACCTAACTCACTCAGCCTCCCCTCTCCCCACTCACCTCCCCTCCCCCCAACTCACCTAGTGCAGCCTCACAGAGGAGCCGTCACCGCCTCCCGGAAGGGGCAGAGCCCCCTAGTCGCTTTTCCGCCCCCAGCTATCCCCGAGGAGAGCATGAAAGGGCGGCTTCTCGTGCCTTTCAGTCAGGCGCTGCGAGGACAAGCCGGGGAAATGGGGTCTTGATAGGCGAAGGCCGCCGCGGTACTTTTTGCCGTACAACATGGCGGCGCTGTTGCGGGTGCGGAAGCGCTTTCGATGGGAACCTCTGTTTTGCCGTACGGCTCGGGTTCTGTCAGGTACGGCGGCCCCCCGTCCCCGTGCTGGTTACTCTCTGCCAGGGCGGCGGCGGCGGCGGGATGGCTTCCCCCTTCCGTCTCCTGGCGAGCTGCTGCGGGGGGGACGCGAGGGGGTCTCCCTGTCGAGGGAGCTGCTGCTGGGAGGAAGGGCGGTCTCCCCAGCCTGCGTCAGGTTGGGGGCCAGCAACAGTAGCCACTGGGGAAAGTGACCGAGGCATTCCTGGGGGCGGGGGTGCCGGGTTCTAGGCTTACCTGGGGAACGGCTGGGGTGGGGGAGGGGCAGGTAGGTGGCCATCTTCCCCTGCCCTGCAATTGCCTGGGGGCGGGGGGAGAGGACTCTGACATTGCCCCCCAGCCCTTAGACACCCCAGCTCTTGCATTGCTCTAGGGTAGGGGGTGACACCTCCTCTGAAGGCAGCTAACGTGTTTTTAAGCACCACCCTTAGATGATATAGGGAGATCACTGGTTCTGTGCTCAGCCCCCTTTCTCTCTCTCTTCTGAAATGTGCGTCTCTACCAAGACCACTCTCCCCTAGGCTGAAACGGCTGAGACAATCTGGGAATATGGTGTGCTCAGAGCCTGCAAGTTGTTGAGTGCTATGGCGTCTTATTGATTTGAGTACACACTGGTGGGCTTCAGGAGCCTGAAAAATCAGAAGTTATTTGGTGTTGGTTTTTGTATATTTCTGTAAACTAAAAATGAGTTTGTTAAATTACCCTTTGTTGTTGCAGACCTCTCGTTTGCAAAGTAAATTGCCAATTCTTCTTTCTTGAGAACAAAAATTAAATAGTTTGGTTAGAAAAATGTCAACTCTAACTTAGCAACAACTATTTTTCAACTAAAGTTCCATAAGATTCTTTAATATGTTGCTTTGAAGAGTGTGCACATGGAAACTTAAGCTACAATATAGAACCTGTTACATTCTTATCAATTAAAATATGCATTAGACTTCTGGTTAGAATCTACTCATTTTATAAGTTAGAGGCATTATGACTTATTGTGTCAACCCACTTTTTGATCAACAGTGTAAATACAGTATCTATTTTACTTTTCACACTTGTTCTTCGTTTACATTTTGCTTTTCATTTAATTTTTGAAAGCAGACTGGTTAGTCATATCATGAACTAGCACGCTGTTGTTTTGGAGGGTAGAATGTTTTAGTAGGTCCAGTAGAGTGTTATGGGAAACTGATAGGACACAATATTTTAATAAAAATCTTCACATGTGATAACTCATCATGTACTTATGCCATCTTTCTTATTAGTTTTTAAATGTTCTTTTCATAGGGAAGAACGAGTATGATCTTCTGGTGATTGGTGGAGGTTCTGGAGGCCTTGCTTGTGCAAAAGAAGGTTTGGAGCTGTAAAGAAATAAGAAATTAATACATTTCACTTTTGTTTAAATGATTACAGTACTAGTTATCTCTCTACTGTCTCTGCTAGTCTCTTTAAAAGATTCAGTCCCTACAAAAAAAGTTTTCTTAAAACATTAATTCATATATTTAAGGAGTAATTCAGAGGTAAGAACAGAACTGTCTTACATGGTTCTTTTTCCCCTTCTCCCTTATCTTTCTTTAAACTCTAGCTTCACTGCCATCTGGAGTTTTAACACACAAGAGCAGTGAAATGTGGGCTTTAGCTAGGCTGAATGCTTCAGTAAATGACATCCTTTTTTTTTTTAACCTTTGTTAAACCTTTTCCATCTTAATACAAAAGCCAAACAGCTATTGGAAATGTCAGGGAAATCCTCTGCCAACTAACTGTATTTAATATGTTTAATAACCTTTATATCTTGGTCTCCAAAACTACACTATTATAATGAGGTTATGCCCCCCCCCCCCCTTTGCTGATATGCTTTTTCTCCCTATTTTTGTTTTGAAGCTGCTCGGTTTGGAAAGAAGGTGGCTGTTATAGATTATGTGGATCCTTCACCTAAAGGTATGAAAGTAAGACACGACCACTTTTTATGTCAAACAAGTTTTTAAATAGGTCAGTTTCTGAGCACATTAGTGCCAGTATATTGATGGTGGTGTTTGGCATTGTAGATGTACACTGCGAGAACCCTTTAACTACTAGAAGTCAATAGCATAACCCCCTTTGATTTCAGTGGGAGCAGAATTTGCATAAAGTTGAAAATCATCTGAGTAAAACATGATTGTTAGCAAATGTAATTTACAATGTAGCTTTTGTTCATGATGTATAAATCAAGTGGCTCTTGATTTTTTTTTTTCTATGGCTTACAATGTAAATTAGAAAGTAAGAATACAGACATTTGAATGGGATTGCACATAGTTGGTATTGCTATGCTTTAAATCAGTGGTTCCCAAACTTTTTGGCATCACGTCCCCCTTTTTGATTTTTGAAAAACCCTCATGCCCCCCCAAATAGCAGCAAAACTTGTTGAGCAAAGAAAAAAGGAACTGAACAGGGCAGCAAAACTTGATGGGGGGTGGGGGGGTCTGGGTCGCCTTGCACCCCCCCTGGAATTTCTTCACGCCCCCCCCAGTTTGGGAACCCATGCTTTAAATCTTTTGTGCATTGAGCAGTGTAAGACTTAGGGTATTTTCAGTAATAATTTTAAACTTTATTTTAAAGGGTTATTTCCATAAATACCATAAGCAGAGTTTGAAACGCATCTGCAGCAGATTGCATAAGCGGCGTTTATAATTTCCAAATTCACTGCATTAGTTTAAAATGATCTGTTTGAGTTTTTTGTATGTTCTTTTTAGGAACCAAATGGGGACTTGGGGGCACTTGTGTGAATGTTGGCTGCATTCCTAAAAAGCTTATACACCAAGCAGCTCTTTTAGGGAGCGCCCTTAAAGATGCCCATCATTATGGCTGGAATATATCCCATCCTGTTCACCATGACTGGTAAAGAATATTGTTTCTATGCATTTTATGTAGTCCTGTACATATTTAATAAAAATACCAAATTTTTTCCTGTTCCTCTTCACTCTAGGGATGTTAGTGGCTACCTGGCTAACAGTTTAACTGATAAGTGATTGCTTTCTGTTTAACAGTCCGAGTTAATCACAACTCCTCCCCTGCATGCTCTGTATTTTAAACTCAAACCGGCTGGCTGACTCAGTCCCAGCCTGCTGGTCCGAATTTTAAATAAAGAGCATGAAGTGGAGCTCCCTGTGCTGCTGCCTCTAATATAGGAGCTAGTCTGTGTTGGAAGCCAGTATAGAGCCACCAGTGCAGGGTGGCAAGAGTCTCCTTGGAAATGGGGACAGGAGCAATAAGTGCATTGGATGCTGGCCCTGCCCCCAGAGGGAACATTTTAGTAACTGTAAAAACTAAAAATTGTTGCAGGTACATGATTACTAAAATAAATGATATCTAACATCCCTACTTAGCAAGAGAACTGAATTTCACTTAGACTGTTCTTTGGTCACTCTTTAAAAATATCAGGCTTGCTAATTTTACAAAGATGATTTTATGTATATGTGTTTTGATTTAGCACTGTGTTCTTATGTTGTTTATGTTGCAAAATATTCCTAACTTCCATCAATTGTGCATCAGTCTTTGAGTTGCATTTTCAGAATCTGTACAATGATCATTTAACACTTAATGTCTTCTTTTTTGATAGGTCTACAATGGCAGAAGCTGTTCAAAATTATGTCAAATCCTTGAACTGGGGACACAGGGTGCAACTACAGGAAAAGTAAATGAAATTCTAAATGTCATCTTCCCTCACGTAATCAAGCAGCTTTTCTCAACTTTGGCATTTCTTGCATTTTTGCAAGGATTGAAACTTTCTAGTGAAGACGGTTTGTAAACTCATAACTCCGGTCATCTGAAGAAGTTGGCTGTGCCCACAAACGCTCATGATACCATCTGCATGCTTTGTTAGTCTATAAAGTGCTACCAGACCATTTGTTGTTTTTTAGTTAAGTGAGTGACATTTTTGCCACTTTTCCCTTCATATGTGCAAAGTGATTAGGTGTGACTGCTAGACAAAGGCTGTCCTGTGAAGTTTTATTATCCCACAAAGTTAGTTTTGGAGTGCCACACAGCTGTAGGTTAGATGTGGTTAAAAATCTTTCTGCTAGGATAACTCAGGGTAGTATTAATAAGCTTTGGAAGGAACTGTGCCCACCCTCTTCCGGAAAGAGCACTGCAGTAACTTTAAGGGTGAATGTGAGAGAACTGGGATGGTTCTTCAGGAGCAGAAAACCATCTCTCTCATATGCAGGAGGATTTACATTAATATAAAATAGATTAGACCTGAGATTCCTGTGAGAGAAGTTGCACACAACACCAGTGAGGTGATAAATAAGATTCCTGAACTAGAAAAATAAATGCATAGGTAACATCATTTATTCAGCAGGGAAAATAACCACATTGTCCCCAACTTTTCAGCCCTGAGGCCTTTCTCAGGGCTGTCTAGATCATTTGGCAAATTTTCCTTTGTGGTGAAAATGAAATTTATGGCTGATGTAGGATGCGCATAGCTAATTTCAGAGGGAGTCACAGAGCTAATTTTCCAAGTATGTGCTATAGTGAAATAGTAATACTATGCACATATTTGGCACCTGTTCTCAAAGAAGGCAGTGGGAATTTGTAAGCATTAAACCTTGCAACATCTCTTACAATAGACATTATTCCCATTGTATAGATAATTAGGGCACAAAAGTTTACTTAAGAGACCTGCCTAAGGTCAGGTAAGTCTGTGGTGAAGGCACAAATAGATCTATGAAATACTAATGCTCTTCTTTCATTTATTTTTGCTGATATTTACTACCTTTTTCACTTCAAGTATGATCTAAAGAGAGTGGGCTAGCTGATTGTATGACCCTTTGATTTTTGTTCACTAAATATGTGTAATTTTTTTAAACAGAAAAGTGAAGTATTTCAACCTTAAAGGCAGTTTTGTGGATGCACACACGATCTGTGGTTTGACAAATGCAGGTAAAGAGGTGAGCTACATGGCTGGTGGTATATCATTATCTGGTTGAACTTCAGAAACTCTAGCTCCGATTCTCTTGTTAATTTTCAAATATACTAGGATTTAGGTTTTAATTTGCAAGATTAGCGAAGAAAAATAGCAGTTGTTGGTACACAACTACTGCATCGAAAAAGAACCTTTCAGAGTCTTATAAGTATCATAAGAACAGTTGAAAGCCTTGCCATATTAAAAAAACGAACTGGTGGGAAAAGTGTAGGAGAAGCGTATTTGTGCACATACTTTAGATGAATGCAACCTTTGTTGTTAATTTGCTGATTGGTGCACTAGTTTACACAAATAGCATGTGCCAATGCCAATTTTTCTTCATTCTTATCACCCATATGTATGTAATTAAAAGCTAATGACAGTCAATAAGGTTGTCTTAGACTAAAGCTGGCGATTCTTTCAGAGATTGGTAGGACTTAGTTGATCATGATAATCCTAACTTTGTGTATTTATTTGCAGACTGTCATTACTGCAGAAAACATTGTCATTGCCACTGGAGGGAGACCAAAATATCCTACAAATGTAAGTCATGTCTGCCATGTGACATCTTCAATAGCTTTACTTTTCCTGCTGTAGCTCACACTACATGCTTGGAGGACTTAACAAAGGACATAAATGCACAGGTGAAATTACACATGATTTGCTTCTGTGACTGTGAGCTAGAACAGTCATCTTTAACGTAAGTGAACTTTCAGAAACAAAGCATAAGATCCCTGAAGTTAAATTGAGATTGTGACATTAACTTAAAGGCATAAATGTTGCGTTTTCTGTAAGGATCTGGTCAGTCTGGCTTTGTGATATGGGAATACCTCAAGACTGATTTTTTTTTTTTTTTTTAATCCCGTTTTAAATCAGACCATCCATAACCTGTTGCCCTGTTTCACTCCTCTGAACATCATTGGTTCCAGTAGCCTCTTGATATGAATTTAGCTTTGCAGAGTTAAACCTTTAATCTTCTAAGACATCAGAACAGGTAGAAGTAGGACATAGCTTGTGTAATAGCTTCCAAGGTGCTGCACAAGGGATTCCATGTCATGTAATCCAGTTTCATGAGATGTCTCAGGGCCATACATCTGAAGTTGGGGAGCAATAGGCAGGTTCTGCTTTCTTTTAAAAAAGTGGGTTTTTGTGCTGGTGAAAGGTACCAGAATAACAGCTCTTAAAACTGGAGTCCTCTTGTACAACTGACAGTTAAATATAGACACTCACCATGCAAGCTTTCCCACGCTATCCTGACAATGTGTTTTTACCTTAATTGAGAGGGGCCATCTCTAGGAATCAGTGTGAGTTTACTTGTTTGGACTCATCTGAAAATGCCAATTTTAATTGTGGTGATGTCTTTGAGAGGTAAATACCTGGAAACTGAACTGAGATATCTGAAGTCATTTCATATAGGCCACTGGTCTGTTCTCGCATTAAATTGCTATCAGTCAGGTATGGTTTCTAACCAATAACCTTGTGGTAAAGGGTCCATAGCATGTTAGTTATCTTAAGCCCCTCTGTGGTATTTACCAAAGGCTGATCTCACTGAACCGTAAGCCTCTCAGAACTAGCTGGCAGTACCTATTTCACATGTGATATAAATTCCTTCGACACAGTGTAAAAACCAAAAATGGACTTTCTGCATGTGTTTTCTGCAGATATAATTCCCTCATCCCTTATTGCATAATGCTTTTGTGAAAGAAAGAGAAAGCATAACCTAGTCAAGTCTAAAAATGGTTATAGCCTTTGCAAGGAGAAATGAGTTTCACCATAAGATTTGTGGATATGGTATTGAACATATTTTTGTGTAAACATTGCTGTTCTTATGATCTATGTTTGTTCAGTAAGCCATGTCAGCTGTCTGTCCATTTCCTTCAATTGTCAGAGAGAGGTACTGGATCTTTGGTGCTCTGATATTATGAACATAATTGGCAAAGCTTTAGTGGCAGTTGCTACAGTGGCACTAATGAATGATACCCTGTCAATTAATAGAAAATAGCCATCCTTTTTCATCCTGGTGGATGTCTCTGCAGTATTTAACATTGTTGACCTTGAGAATCTGTCTTGTGTGAGAGGTGGCTAGCTTCTGAGATAATACGTGCAAAAATAGTTAGATCTCTTTCTGGAAGGATGATCACAATGAGTACTAATGGGAAACTGCAACTCTACCACTAGAATCAATTTTCCATTCCTTTTCTATATCTATATATAACCTCTAAGAGAAACATTCAGATGACATGAACTCAAGTCTCAGCAATATGCAGATGATACTCAGATCTACTTGTGCTTGTATGTGGTGAAGACTAGCACAAGACGGTCCAGTACTTGAAAGAGATCAGCTCTTGGATGAAGCAAGACAGAGGTGATGCTTTTGGGCAGAGGAAAGTATTCTGAAGGTCTTGCAGATGAGGTACAGTCTCTGTAGATTGAAGTCACGCATGCCTTACTGGGCAATTTAGTCTGTAGTCTAGGAATAACTCTTGGATTCCTTGCTTATGTTGAGCTATCCCATAGCAGCATCTATAAGCAATGCTTTCTACCATCTCCACTTGGCTAGGAAGTTCAGTCACATTCTGGCCTCAGTTATTCATGCCTTCTGCACCTCTTGTCTGGATAACCTCAAGGTAAGAATACAGGAGTATGCAGTCCTTCAGCATTTTGGAAACTCCAACTAGTACAGAACACTCAAGTGTGTTTCTTACCATGAGCACTTCATAATTGTCCTTTTCTCTCTTCACTGACTTTCCATGGATTTTTTTTTTTTTAAATCAAGTTTAAAGTCTCAGTCCTTATCTTCAAAGTACCCCATGGCTTGGCTCAAGATATGTAAAAGATCATCTAAAGCTTAAGCATGAAGACTGTGATCAGAACTCTGCTTTTCTGTCACAATGGAATTCTCCATATTAACAGTAAAGCTTGTCTGTGTGGGAGACAACCCTTTCTAAGGATGGTCTGAGATAGGAATGAAGTCTACCATTTGCTAGAGCCATCAGACCTCACTACCATTTTCTCCGAGTGCAGGTCACATTTCTTCAACCTTGTTTTCTCAACAAAAACACAAAGTAATATTTATGTAAAAAAAAAAAAAAAAAAAAAAAAACCCACTACCAGAACTGGAAACAACAATGTGCATGATTTTTCCTCAAAAACTTGCTGATTGCCTAAGACGTTGTCTACACTTCTGGGGAGATTAGTGCTGAGGGGGTTGATCTCTCAGGAGTCAATTTAGCAAGTCTTTACTAGACCCACTAAATTTACTGTGACCTCATTTCATCAACTCTAGTACTTTACCAGATCAAGAAAAGTAAGGGGAGTTCATGACACACACCCCTCACCTCCCGCAGTGGAGATGCCATGGTATGTTGACTCAGCTGTGTTAGTTTCACATTGCCTCCTACAATAGACCTAGCCTTAGACAACTTATTCTTAATACTACTCCTTGATGGATTTAGGGTTTTTCTTGCACATGTGTTAAAATAAAGCAGAAACATAGTACAACTCCCACTTCTTTTGATAAGAGAATTTCCTATCTTGTGCTAGGTTTGGGTAAGCAGTGCTTGCTCCACTTTTTGGCTGCTGTGATGAGACTCTTCCCCCTTTTTGTTATGTACTCTTCCTATAGTAAATGTAATCTCTTGTATTTTCCTACCTTATCTATAGATAACATTGGCGATTATGTGGGTGACCAATACTTTAGTCAGAGTCTAAACTTTCTGAGAAGTCACCAAACACAATGAAGAACATAAGGGCTGTGTCTAGACTGGCATGATTTTCCGCAAATGCTTTTAACGGGAAAGTTTTCCGTTAAAAGCATTTGCGGAAAAGAGCGTCTAGATTGGCCCAGGACGCTTTCCGCAAAAGCACTTTTTGCGGAAAAGCGTCGTGCTAATCTAGGCGCGCATAAAAGCCCGATCGCCATTTTCGCGATCGGGGCTTTTTTGCGCAAAACAATTCTGAGCTGTCTACACTGGCCCTTTTGCGCAAAAGCTTTGCGCAAAAGGGACTTTTGCCCGAACGGGAGCAGCATAGTATTTCCGCAAGAAGCACTGATTTCAGACAGTAGGAAGTCAGAGTTCTTGCGGAAATTCAAGCGGCCAGTGTAGACAGCTGGCAAGTTTTTCCGCATAAAGCAGCTGATTTTGTGGAAAAACTTGCCAGTCTAGACACAGCCAAGGGTGATTCCACACAGAAGCATTGGGAATTTCAATATCTGATGGCTTTTTTAAAAAAACTGTTGGGTACGTTACCAAATATAGTAAAATTCTACAATGTATATTAGTACCACTGTATAACCTTTTAGCTTTGTAGTTTTTATTTTGCAGAAAATCAGAACTAAGCTAGTGAAAACAATACAGAGTCTTGTAGTGCTCAAGTTCAGTTGTGTTCTAGCGGTTCCAAAATTATCTCTGTTTTGTTCATAGATTGCAGGTGCATTGGAATATGGAATTTCAAGTGATGATATATTCTGGTTGAAAGAATCTCCTGGAAAAACGTAAGACATTATTATGTGCTGTAACTTGCAGTCTTACATTGGTACAGAAAGGCATAATAATAGTCTAAATTGCTGCTTTTGCAGTTTAATCTCTGATTTTTTTTCCCCCTGAATACTGCTATGCCTAATTTCGTAAAGGTATTTTGTAGCTTTATTTCAGCAACTATCACAGGAATATTTTTCCATAAGAAACACTCTTGAAAAGCAAATTGTATACAGGTTGTACCTCCCTTAAAAAGGACTCCCTGGTCCAGCAACATCTGTGGTCCGGCATGGACCACAGATATTCCTGGACCCCAGAGTCCAGAAGAAGGGAGGTCGGGGGTATGTGTGTGGAATGGGTGGCACAACAGGGAGCTCCTGCCCCAGCAGCGGCCCTGACTGCGCTACTCCAGCCCAGTCACAAAGCCAGACAGCTGCTGAACTGCTCTGCCCCAGCTGCACAGTTCCATCCCCCGCTGCGCAGCCCCGATCCTGGCCATGGAATCAGGTGGCTGTAGAGCTCCTGCCGTGGCACTCCACCCTAGCAGCAGCGGAGCCAGCAGCATTTAGAGCTCCACCCTGGCAGCAGTGGGAGCAGTCTGAAGCCCTAATCTGGTGTTGGCAGCACAGGCCGGGAGTGGAGGGTGTCATGTCACAGTGCCAAGGCCCAACTGGTTTGTGGATTTGCTTCAAGACAGACTCGATTAGGGATAGTTGCTTTTATTAATCTCACTATGTCACTACTATTACAGGCTTAATACTGCCAGATGGTTACACAGCTACTGCAAAGTAATATGCCACTAAGAACAGGCAGTGCAATGCATAAAAGAGTAATAGGCACTTAGACATGCT
The DNA here is from genome assembly GCA_019425775.1 of Rafetus swinhoei. NCBI lineage: Eukaryota > Metazoa > Chordata > Testudines > Trionychidae > Rafetus > Rafetus swinhoei. The sequence goes on along the minus strand of CM033425.1, from coordinate 15,423,143 downwards.
TACGCCCCTTCAGTCTGCAGGGAGTCCTGTTCTGGTCACCTTGCACCAGACCGCAGTGGAAGTGGCTCCAACTGGGGGACCCAAGGTACCCTTCAAGGTCTAGGTCCCTGGTGAGACTCAATGGGTCCAGGACTCCCTACACTAGTTATACTACAGTTGTTTACTGGGTGTGCACATATCTGGCTCAACGCCATTCTCATCACTTTCATGAGCTGATACCTAGGTCAAACTTGTTTATTGCTCAGTAGTTTCCCAGCTCAAGGCATGGCTTAAAGCTGATAACGCCCAGCTGCTGTTTGGGCTTGCAGGATTCCAGGCTATGCTAAGCTGGGTACAGCAGGGATGGAAACTTCCATCTCAGGCCTGCTAAGCTGCAGAATCCACAAATAACTTTTATGTGACACTGGGACCTTCTCTGGTCCTACAAATCCCCTCGTTTAGGACCAATCGGGTCCTGAGGGTGCCGGACCAGTGAGGTCCAACCTGTATAGCTTTTTTATTTTAGCTGTTATGAAGAGAGGCCACAAGAGGGCAGCAGGTGCTAAGAATTTAATAGCATATTGTCATACCTCACTGTAAATTGTATAAGCTTCAGGGGGTAGCTGAGTTAGTCTGTACAGAAAAAAACAACAAATGGTCTGATAGCACTTTATAGACAAACAAAACATATAGATGGTATCATTCGCTTTCATGGGCACAGCCCACTTCTTTATGTTTGTTTGAAGTATGTTTTAGATTACCAATTTTTTAGTGTTTACTATTAACTGGTACTGCTACCTTGATGGCAAGTCAAAGAATATAGGGTTATGTTTATCATTCTCTTAATCTCCTTTTCTAAATATGCTTTAAAGTAGAAATATAGTACTCGTTTGACACATGTAATATAATTAAGTTAGGTGAAACTCTTTCATCTATACACTGCAGGCTAATTATAGTGGAAATAGCATACCTGTGTTCATAAAGAAAACCCCAAGAATTTCAATGCACAACAGTGTGGCAGTTATAGTAAACACTTTATGGTGAAGTTCTATGTGTAGGTAAAATAACTAGAAGCAGAGATTCTGCCCTACTAAATTGTAAGTTCTTTGGGATAAGACTGTCTTTTTATTCTGTTTGTATAGCACCTAGCACAATGGGGTCTTGATTTGTATCTGGGACTCCACAATACAAATAATAAGTGAGCAATTGCCAGTGCTATAGCTGAATAAAGATGTTTATATTGTTAACTTTCTCTAGTAAGCTGATTCCAGGAACTATAAATATGTATATTTCCTGAGGAAGATAAGTGCTATTTTGAAACAAAATGTAGGTGCCATTCACAATTCTGAATTCAGAAATATAGTGTGTTTTCAGTTAAACATCAACAGATAAACAGAACCCCTTAGTGCAGTTTAAAAGGAAAGTAATTCTGCAGTTGTTTGCAGTATATCAGTCACCTCTTGAATTTTGAGAGCATGATTTATGTGAGGAAATAGGTTTTTTTTTTAACTAAACACAAGATTTATCCTTGTAAGATGTTTCTATGAAAATGTGGCTTTTGTCCAGTCACTGTTAATGCAAGTTGTAACAGTGTAATGTGGGAGTCTAGTGTTTATATGTTGCATTCCTAAGCTTTAGTCAAAATAAGCCTTGAGGGGCTACAGTAGCATTTCTGTACTTTATCAGTCTATGCTGAAGCTGATGAAGGAGGGAGCTGTTCACATTCAAAAGGGTTTTTTCTGTCTAATTTATTTCTCTTAAACTGAACCTTGGGAATATTTATAACACCTTTTGTTTGCATTCTGATCTGGCTTCTATTTATTCTGCTATTTTTGCATATCTCTTGTATTTAGGCAACATATAAATTACAAGACTGCCAATCTTCAATTATTTTCTTAAGGGAGACTTAAAAACACCAGAGCAAATCAATAACCGTCTTAAAAATCCCCCAATATATACACACAATAAAATCCTTCAAACCAATGGTGAGAACTGAAAAACTGCCATAAAATCAATCCAAATTTATGGAGTCTTCCTCCAAATGAAGGAGAGTTGGCAAGTGTAAAGGTACTGTGTTCTGGTTTTTAATCCTGCCTGTTTGACACTGAAAATGCCAAGGAGCCAATTGGTTTGTAGGAGGGGCTATAAATCAGATTAACTGCTGGTGGTGTATATGACGACTGACTTGCATCTAATGAAAAAGATGAGCAATTGTATGCCGAAATTACACAAGTCCTTGTTCTGCTTCCTGTGAATATGCAGTGAATATTTCCTTATAGACACCATGTTATGTTTTTCAGCAATTGCAATTATGGTAGGTATTGTTGGCCTGTTGGGTACCAGAAGAGGAAGGCACACCATCCTTTCCAAGAGAAATCAAGACACCTTAACATTGGGCAAATTTCACTCAGAGCGATTAAATTATTTATTGAACTTTAACATACACCACCTGGGGTTCCCTTTTAACTCTATCTGTATCACCAACCTCTTAACACTATTTAAATTGTAGTGGGGATTATATAGATGTTCTTTCAGGACCTTTTGGGAGCTTTGATCTTTCCTGCACACATTGCACTCTAGCCACTCGCCATGTGATGGTTCCCTTTCGTTAGCCTGCAACATGGTTCCTGGGCAGTGTTCCCTCTATTTTTTCCGTCCATGTGCAGAATAAATTTTTGTATGTGCACCAAGGCATGTGCAGATGTGTACCACCAGTAGAAACGTGCTGCCAGCTGTGAGTGCTGTGGGCACTCTTCTAATCTTCTGCGAGGCATTTGAATCTTTTTTGGTTGGCTGCTCAGTGCTCAACTTACAGGAAACACAATTCCTGGGTGATGCCAGAGGGGCCGACAGCCACCGTGGGCCCAGGGGCCAGGTATGGGGGGACCAATACCATTCCCATGGAAGGGGCAGAGCCTCAGGCATAAGGGGTGGGACTGAGGGCAGTTGTCCTTCATTGCTGCCTGGAGCGCAGTGCTGGTCCCCCTTCCCCAGCCCTTAGAGCTCTGTGGAGTGGGGAAGCTGTGTTCCTGCAGCAATTCAAAAGGTCCCGGGGCTTCAGCCACTAATGCTGCTGCAGTAGCAGTGGCGGTGGCTGGGAGCTCTGGACCACTTTGGAATGCCCAGCCCCTGTGCAATTGTCCCCTTGGTTTACTGCTTCCTTCCCTTTCTCCACCCCAACAGCCAGCCTGGTAACATCAAACGTACTCTCCCCTTCCAGTTCTGTACCACCCTTGCTCCTGTCATAATAAACACCTATAGTGGAGAGAGATGCACATATCAAACCTGAGTTTCCCTCCTGGCAGCAGAGATTGGGGCTGTGACTTGCCGAGGGTCACACAGCAAGTCATTGACAGAGCCCCTGATTCTTTGACCCTCTCCTGCCATCCCATTTCAATGCCTGCCCCTCAGGAGCATGCAGTTGCACCAAAGTTTGTTTATATTGGCAATATATATTCCTTTTTTTAAGGTTTTGTTGTGTTTCTGTAACCAGTGTTTTGAAATGTTCAAACCAGTAAGTTTTTATGAGGGCTAATGGCTCTGCCTATTCGCATATATACAGATACTGTATTTTAAAACCAGTTATAACTTTTATGAAAAAAAGTGAATCTCTATCAAGCATTGTATAATACACATTTTTAATATTAATGTAAGCTATGATAGCTTATTCCCTTGTCTAATGTTTTGTATCCAGCACTGTGCTGGAAAATTCTACTTAAACCAAGAGTTAGGCAAAACACTCCAAAAAACCCCACAGCTCAAAGATACAGATGTTGATACTGTATGTTTTTCTTGGAAATGTATTGGCCTTCTTAGATCCTGTCTCTTCAAATGTTGCATCTGTACAGTTTGCAGCGAGAGCATTGTGTTGGCAATTGAAGTTTTAGTTAACTGATGAAAACCACGGGTAGAAGAAGATCTCTATTCAGTGGATTATCTTCAGGCAGCTGTTGCCTCCTTTCGCCTTCTTTGTGCTGGCATTGCTCCTTACGTTCTGAAAGTCTTACCTTTCTAGAAGCAGAAAGAAGAGAAGGTGGGTGGGTGTTTAAAAAAGCCAAAACAGATGTTAGAAATACCTCTGCCTCCTGCTTCAAATTCCATTAAAGTTCTTTTAAAAGCCTGAATATACAGCTAAAGATCAATGTAAAAATGGGGACTACCTTAATGCTTCCATATTGTATACTGTAATGCCCATCTAGGAATTTTCATCCATAATGGGGAATTTCCTTAAATAGTGAACTTGAATTCTTTAACTATAATTTTAATTGATTTTTTTTTAAAGGAGTTGATTGAATTTATTGCCAGCCAATAGGATTTAAGTATAAAAACAGTGCAGTACCAGATTTCATTCCCAAATTTCAAAAAGGATATGATTTAATAGAAGGCAGAGTTCATAAATCCATGATTATGTAAGCTCTTTGTAATAACTTAACGCAAGAAAACCTTGATATACACAGTTTTTAAGGAACAGGTAGATCATATATTGGAGGATTACCTAAAAATAATGTGGTAGAGGTGTGTTGGTTTAAAAAAAAATCCAAAATGTTAACAATAATTAAACAATAAAAAGAGCAAATAGCTCCTATAGAATGGAATCCATCTCACCCATAAGATAAGGAATTTTTTTTAAAGCTAACTTTTGATACAGTACATCTATTTTATATTGACTGTTCACTGAATTAGTGATTTTTGAGAGAACATGAGTTGCTCAAAGAACATTTGAACAATATTTTCTATGGTGTCCAACCAGTTCTGAAGCAGTAGTCACTATAGTGGCTACTGCTATAGCAAATTAGCCACACTCAACTGACCAAATAGCCACATGTGGCTAGCATGATCTATATGCTCAACCAGTGGTACTATGTTGTCCTGTCTGCATTTTTAATGCAAATGAGTTCTTAAAATGTTAATCCATCCTCTCCTCTCACTCTTTGCATGACTTCTAATGTATTACATTTTTTGTTTGTGTTAGAATAATGGCCTGAGTTTCAAATGCCAGATTCTGTAACTAATGCAAGTTTTTTCTGGATATTTAAGTGTCAGTCATTTTCTCATTGGTTTAATAATCTTGTTGCTAGGTTTCTTGATACAGAGGTGCAGAAATGTTTAATAATGTACTGCATGGGAGACCAAAAGAAGCCTAATACTCTGCAAGACTTCTGGATGGGATAGTTTATCCTTTTCAGATTTTTTTAAAGTTAATCAAATCTTGGTCTGATCCCCTGAGCCTATCTATTATAAAAATTAAGTAATTCCTTACAGTAACTGGACAGTTGCAAGCTTCAACTGTCTTCACAAGATTTATCAGCATTGATTCAGATAATAACTCTAGGCACTTTCCTGTCACCCAGCTCTCAGGATGTTGGTGAAAGTGAGTTGATTTCAGCAGGGCACACAGAACAGTATTCTGAGAGAAACCATTTTTAAAAATGGAATTATATTATTATTACTTGTAAGGATTAGCACTGTCATTTGAATTATCCATTCAAGCATCACCTTGTCTCTTCCAAAAATACAGAGAGCCAGTTTCATAGGCCACCCACAACTGAGTTTGCACTATCTGGCATTTGTCTTTTAATGTACAATATTTCATTGATCTTGAAGAGAGGCTGGTGTTATATTTTGAGAGGATTTATGTAACAGTATAGGGATGTTAATCTAAATTTAACTGGCTAATCAAATAGTCAATGCAATTTGCATCAACTATTAAATTAGCCAATAAGCCTCCGCCTTTGAAGTGTAGCAAGAGCCCCAGGGCTGTTGCTACACTTCAAAGGCAAAAGTGCTATGTGAGGAGCATGGAGCCAGCAGGGAATTCATGCAGTTCTCCACTGGCCCCATGCTCCCCCCAGAGTCAGAATCCCCAGCTGACCACGAGCTCCATGCGGTGCTGCTGCTTTGAAATGCTGCGGGGAGCCCAGGGTCAGTGGGGGAGTCCCCAGCTGACCGCAGGCTTCATGTGGTGCTACCACTTTGAAATGCCGCATGGAGACCGGGCACAGTTGCTTTGAAGCACCCCCTTTTTTTTCCCCTCCTTGCTGCCTCTTTCTGATAGAGGCAGCGGGGGGGGGAAGCGACTAGTCGAATAGCGTGTCATCTATCTGATAAGCATTTGCTTCTCAGATAGTTGATTAGTTGACTAGTTGCTCACATCCCTATTACATGTAGATGGTATCATGAGCTTTTGTGAGCACATCCCACTTCAAGCTCATGATATTATCTACATGTTTTGTTAGTCTATAAAGTGCTACCAGACCATTTGTTGTTTTTTAAGTTTATCCTCTACAGACTAACTCGGCTACCCCCTAAAGGTCCCTATTACAGTACTTAATTTCTTTAATCCAAACGCAGTTACACTATTAGTTTTGTACTATCATAGTAGTTATCTACTATCACTAGTAGTCAGAGCAGAAGTTGGGTCTAATGGGCCCAACAGCAGTCCAGGCTGTGGAATGAAGGCAAAGGTCAGCACCAGAGTCAATTACCAGTTGTTATAGTCAGGGGTCAATCCAGAGTCAGAACCAGGAAGCAGAGCTGAGGTCAGATGCCAAATGTCAGAGCTAAGGGTCAAGCTGGAATCAGAAAGAGGAGGCCAGGGTCAGAATCAGGATTGGCCACTAACAAATGGAGGGGAGGAAAAGGCAAAGGATCAGGTATTGAGTGGAAGCAAGGTAGAAACAGGAGTGAAGATGGAGATAAGGGAGGAGCATGGAGCAGAGTAGGGTTCAGCGAAGCCACAACAGGAAACTACCTTGTTTCTCAGCCAAACTTCCTGCTCTTCCTCTTGGCTCAGTGCATTTGCATGAACTGATGGAGCTGGTTGGTCTTCCAATCAGAGTTCTTGTGGATGTTGTCATCCCACCCAACTTCAGTAGACTTGGGTGGAAGCAAGGATCTGGCAGCTGTCTGGGTATTGCCAGGCTAGGATTCAAGACTGGGCACATCACAGGTAGCAGAGTGATTTTTTTTTTTTTTTTTTCCCAGAGGTATGTGTTTGCTATGCAAACAAGGAGGATGAAATATTACATCAAAGTAAAGGGTTTAGTACGCTTATCAAACTGACAAGTCTTTTTCAGACTGTAGTTGTTGTGAGGCCTAAATAGCTGTTCTAGGCTGTGGACTATTAACCTCTAAATCAGTGGCCAGACAGTTAGAGACTGACCCAAAATAGCTGTGGATAGAGTGCAAAGAGCCACACATTATATATTTATTTTTATCTATCTATCTATCTGTCTATAGTACACAAAATGTAGTGATAAAAATAACATTATAGGACATTTCAGACAAAAAACCAATAAAGAAGTCTCTTGTCACTTAAAAAATTCACGCCAGGCCATAGATCTTCAGAGACGAGGAACAAACATCAAATTAAAAAAAAAACCCTTTGAAAATACTGTAATATTCTCACACTGAAAATAAACATCCCCACCATGTATTTTAAATTTAACGCTACTGCCCTATTATGTCCTATGAGGTTTTTTTTTAATTAAACTGAACTGAGAAGTAAATTAGCACAGTTTGAAGTGCCTGTTTCACTCCAGCTTGTTTCCTCATTTTTTTTACTTATGCATGGCTACGTCTACGCTGGCGCGTTCTCACGCAAAAACTCTTTTGCGGAAGAGTTCTTCTGCAAAAACTCTTCCAGAAGAGAGCGTCTACACTGGCATGTGCTTTTGCGCAAGAGATGTGCTTTTGCTCAAGAGCATCCATGCTGGTGTAGACGCTCTCTTGTACAAGAAAGCTCTGATGGCCATTTTAACCATAGGGCTTTCTTGCGCAAGAAATTCATGTTGCCTGTCTCCACTGGCCTCTTGCACAAGAACAGTTGCGCAAGAGGGCTTATTCCTGAGTGGGGAGCGTCAGAGTTCTGGCACAAGAAGCCCTGATTTCATACATTAGAACGTCAGTTTACTTGCGCAAGAACACGCGGCCAGTGTAGACAGGCAGCAAGTTTTTGCGCAAGAGCGGCCGCTTTTGCGCAAGATTGTGCCAGTGTAGACACAGCCATGAAGATTATGGCTTTTTTACAGTTCTAAAAATTGAGGTCTGTCCCAGACTGCAAATGTGAGAGGTTAAAAAACAATAAGGGAGAGACTCAGATCTCCGAATAATTGCTTTAGCCTGGCAAACAACAGCCTTTGAATTTTCTTTAAAAGAAACAAAGTGTAAACCAGGTACATGCTGATTCTTTTCCCCCTTCCCCTTTTTCCCCCCTGGAATTTAAATACAACATCTGTGTTTGCTGCCTTATTCTGCATCCATGAAGACTTTGATTTTAAGGTGCTTCAGCTCCCCCCACCCCCCGCACTCTAACCCAATGCACCCACCCCTCTCCCAGAGCCAGGTACCCTAGCCCCTGCTCTAACCCAATATACCCACCTCTCCCCAGAGCCAGGCACCCCAGCCCCTGCTCTAACCTAATGCCCTCCCCTCCTGTAGAACCAGGCAGCCCCAGCTCCTCCGCTCTAACCCAATGCACCCACCCACCCCTTAGAGCCAGGCATCCCAGCCCCCATGCTTTAACCCAATGCCCTCCCCCTCCTGCAGAGACAGGCATCCCCAGCCTTACCAGCTCTAACCCAATGCCCCTACCCTATCCCAGAGCCAGGCACCCCCACTCCTCTGCTCTAACCAATGCACCCCCAGAGCCAGGGACCCCCAGCATCCCTCTCCCCCTCCCTGCTCTAACCCAATGCCTGGGTCTCACCAGGGCCGCCGCAGCCATGTGCTTCTCCCTACAGGCGCTGCGGCGCATGTGCAGAGCAGCCATGAGCAGTCTGGGCACACGGCTCCAAACTAGCAAGAGCCGCATTTCTTTGAGCAAAGAGCCGCATGCGGCCACCCCTGCTCTAAATGGATGGCAAGAGTCTTCCTTGAAGGGGAACACCCTAATGCTCCTATGCCCGCATTTATGAATTCTGGGTTCAAAGTACCAAATGTTCCCCATTGAACATTGTCAATAGGGCAAGGAATCTTTATTCTTGGCGCTACTGTTGCTATTTTCTCTGTCAGGATTATGACTGCACTGAATAAAGTGGTGTTACAAGCATTTGAAAAACAGCAATACACAGAATGTGGCTGCATCCCTGATCATTTTGGCTAATAGCCATTGCTGGATCTATCCTCCATGAACTTACCTAATTCTTTTTTGAATCCAGTTATAATTTTGGCCTTTACCACATCACCTGGTAACAAGTTCCTCAGACTGATTAAGTGATTGCGCATGGTGTGAAAAAGTACTTCCTTATGTTTGTATTAAACCTGCTATCTATTAATTTAATTAGGTGATCCCTGGTTCTTGTGTTATGTTGAGGAGGGACAATACTGCCTTGTCCAGTTTCTCTGCATCACTAATGAATATATAGACCTCTGTCTAGATCAGTGTTTCCCAATTTTATTTGGCCATGGAACCCCTAGGGGTTGCTTTTAAAAAAAAAAAAAAAAAAAAAAAAAAAGGCCCCACCACGTTTCATCGAGCAAAAAAAAAAAAGACTCGCAGCACCGTGATTCCTGCTGCGACTCTGTCTCTTTAAGAGGAGGCAGGGGCGTGCCTGCTTTTCATGGAACCCTTGCTTTCATTTCGCGGAACCTCGGGGGTTCCACAGAGCACCAACTGGGAAATACTGCTCTATATTATTGACCATCCTTGCAGGTGGTGAGGAATACCTGAGAAACCTACCACTATAGCATTTAACTTCAAAAAGAGGAACTATACAAAAATGAAGAGACTAGGTTAGCAGAAATTAACAGGGACAGTTAAGAGTGAAATGCCTCCGAACACCATAGAAACTTTTTAAAAACAACGTAATAGAAGCTCAAACTATGTGTATGACCAAATTTAATAAAAAAAAAAAAGCCACCCTGGCTAAACAGAATAGAGAGGCAGGTAAGGGCAAAAAGACTTTTTTAAGTTGAAAGTAAAATTTTACTAAGGGAAATAAAAAGAAACAATCTCCCACACCTGAGCTATTCTTTTAGGTAACCACTTTGAAGCCAGGTCTGCGCTATGAGAAAAAGTCAGTCTAAGCTATGAGATTTGAGTTACGTCAGTAGTATAAGCCAAGTGGACATAGCTTAGATCTACTGACTGCAGTATTCATAACACGCTGACTTAATGGGTGAGACTCACATAGAAAACAGGTAAATAGAGTCACAGATCCTCTATTTTCATTGCAATCCCATTTTCTGTTAGTTGTGTTGGTAGAGCATCTAGATACCCCAATGTGAACCATGAACCCATTGCATAATATGTTGTACAAATACTTAGTAAGTCAGGGCTGGGCAAAAGATGATCTGCAGGCTGGATTTGGCCTGCCACACCTCCAGCTCCCCCACTTGGCACTCAGTGAAGCCAGTTGCTGCAGGGCCATGTGCTTCTGTGAATGTGGAGGCCCCGGGGGAGGGGGCTGAGACTTCTCACCCTGCTCTGGCCCCCAATAAATGTTTAGTCATGATTCATTTTAACCCCTTATTATTCTTACTTATGTGTGCTTTTTATCTGTTTTGTTCTACAGAACGTGATTTAGATGTTTTATTTTACAAAATAACTAGGAGACGGTGCTCTCTGCTCTCTCTGGGGATAGCAACTCACCAACCCCTCTCTCTAGGGATAGCAACTCTGGCTCCCCCTAGCCACTGGGGAGGGCCAGGTCGAGGCATTAGGGTTGCCAGGTGTCCAGTTTTTGCCCGGAAAGTTCGGTATTCGGGTCCCCTGTCCAGTCAAAAAAAACCCCAGAAAATACCGGACATGTGAAATGTCCAGTATTTCCTTTTTCCTGCAGATGGAAGCCCATCAGGGACAATTTTCCCCTGCTGCATCTGGCGGGGGAGTGGGGAGCGTCCCCCCCTTTTTTTTATTTAACAACTTTGGTCTCCCCTTTTCCTCAACAGAATTTTTCCCAGTGTTTTGTTTTTTTGCAGGGGGATGGGGATATTTGTTATTTTTTGTTAAACCATCTGGCAACCCTATGAGGCATGGCAGCCAGGGCCTGCCATGGCTCTCTCACCACCACCCCCTCAGCTGCTGGGGGATTGGTCCTGGCCGAAGCTGGCCTGGCTCTTTCCCCCTGGCCACTGGGGCATTGGGCCAAGGCCACAGCTGACCTGGGAGAAGCCTACAGGGGGTTGTTCTGGGCCAAAGCTCTTCCCTCTCCCCTGCCTAGGGTTGTCAGGTGTCCGGTATTGACCCGGACAGTCCGGTATTTTTGCCTCCTGACCGGTAAAAAAAATTCAGAAAATACCGGACACCTGAAATGTCTGGGATTTTCTGAGTTTTTTTCCCTGCCAGGAGGCAAAAATACCAGGCACCTGGCAACCCTAAGACACACTCAGCAACTGGGCCCAGCCCCACTCCCCCCTCGGCCCCCTGCCCCCGAACCTCTGCTTACCTGAGGGGGGGGCTTGATCAAGAAAACAAAATGGCTGCCGGCAAAAAGACCTGAAGCAAGGGGAAGCAATGCCTTTCCTGGGTCTTAGTGCTCAATCTCTCACACTTAAAGGGGCCATGCTGTTTTAATGCTGTTTTATTTATTTTGCTTAATAACTTTCAGGGTCCTTTTTTTTCTCAACAACTTTGGTCTTCCCCCCCCTTTTTTTTCCCCTTAACAGAATTTTCCCTGGTGGGTTTTTTTTGGGGGGGGAGGGAGGTGTTCGGTATTTTTGGTTAAACCATCTGGCAACCCTACCTGTGCCCCCTTGCTGTCCAGGAGGGTCTGAGGCCACCCTGACTCTTCCCCCACCCCAGCCACTGAGGAGGGCCCAGGGTGGGCCTGGCTCTGACCCCCATCTCCCTGGCCACTGGGTGGCTGTGCCGGGCCACGGCAGACCCAGCTGTCTCACTCCAGCCATGAAGGGGGAGGCCTCATGGCTCCCGGCCCTCCTCCCCCTCCCACGATGGGGGAGGGAGATGTGGCTCGACCCTCTCCCCACACAAGGGAGGAAGGTGCACAGTTCCCAGAACTCTTTCCCCCGCCCCACTGCGGGGCATTGCTCGTGACTCCTCCCCAGAGGAGCATGCGGTAAACAGTGTGGCTGCTGCCTGCCCCCCCAGCACCAGGAAAGTCACGCAGCCCCCAACATGGGGGAGGAAGGGAGGAGTCTAGATGGCTGAGGAGAGGGTGGCTGTGGGGCTCAGAGTGACATGATGACGTCCTGCTCATCCAGCAGGAAAAGCTTTTTATATATATTTCTAGAAAGAAAAGAAAACAACTCTGTTTTTAACAGGGTAGATTGATTTAAAAAAAATTAAGGTGATTTAAATCATTTTTAAAAATCATTGATTTAAAGCAAGTTTCCCATTTATACTACTTCACATATTCCTCCAAGCAATGATGCAAATCCGATCACTAAACCATGTTTATTTGCACTTCAGTACAGCATTTTACCACATTTAGGAAGGTGCATTTTGTGTAATTTTTTTAGATAACTTTTTTTTTTAATTTAGGAAATAGTACGTAGTACTCACTACCTGTGTCAAGCTGCAGATGCAGCAGCAGTAAATTGGGAATAGTAAGAACTAAATCACACACACAAATACAATAGCACTTGTATTTTATTAAACTAAATCATAAATATTGCATAAATGTTTCACATTTTGCAGTTGCAGCAGTCTTCTGAGTTGCTGGCTAAGGGCTGTCCTTAAACTTTTGGTTTTTTCATTTCAAATTTTATTAACTCTAACAGACACGTCTTCAGAATACTAAATGTATGGTGTCCATAATATTTCTACGGCTAGCTCTCATCTTCCCCACTCCCACTGCCGTTTTGATACAGATCTGATTCCAAAACTGACTGTGCTTAGAGTGCACTTAATTTTGGCATAAGCTCCATTGAAAACAAGCATAGGTTTGGGTACCTTTGGGGAAACTAAGTTATGCTGAAGTAAAATAGGGAATAGATTTATGTTATCACCATTATAGTCTGTGACCATGATTGTCCAATATAAGGAGCATGTACAGTATTATATAATATAAAATAAGAAAATGACATTCAATGGCAACTGGCAACTCTAGATTTCTCTTACTGCATCGTTCTTTACTGTATATTTGGGTGATGGAGTCTAAACCTAGTTAATGAAACAAGCCATAATGATTGGCTAAGCTAAACTTTTTTTGTAGCAACATCTAACATAGCAAACAGCTTGGGAATTTACTTATTAAATCACATTTAAGCTAAAAGCCATAGAATCTGGAAGAACGATCCACATTGTTCTTCAGACATATATCACATCATTTTCTCCCAATAAAAAGTTTTTCTTATGATGTTTCATTTTTGCAACTGGGCCCTATATCATCTCCTTGCACTGCTTACACTTGATACATTTACCCAGGAATTAATTTCTTCAAAATATTTCCAGATAGGGTCTCTTATACACCCAGAAACCATGGAAGTTTTTTTTTTTATAGCAAAAGTGTCGGTGAATATCACAAGCTATATCTATGCTTCCTTTTTTTTTCAGTCTACTCCACTGTTCCTTTGTATGCTGCCACCATCCTTTCCTATATGTTCTCTGTCTTTAGACACTATTTTAACTAATTATTCCATGCTTGGCTCAGGGCTACCACCACGTAAGCAGAGAACAAAAACAATCCTATCCAGTCTGTGTCTGTCTTTGCACATCTTAGTCTGCTGAGAAACAGAAACTGAAGACCCAGAATGTTCAAGAAGCAAGAGTTGGTTGTTAGGCTGGATAGACTAGAGTCATTAATTCATTTTTATGAGACTGTAAGTGTAGGTGTACCATGTTTGTGATAAGATTTGTTTGTAACTTATTTTTAAATGAAAAATTTATTTTATGGATATTTTTTAAAAATCAAAAAATCCAATTTAATTTGCAGCCTTTCTGGGGGCAGCCCCTGGCCTGCAGGTGCTCAGTGTTGCCTTGCTTAGGGTAGAGTCCCCTCCCCCATCCTGCAGCTTGTTGGGGGGAGTGGCACGCTGTGGGCTAGCCCCAGCCTCCAGCTGTCCCTCTGCACCCCCACCTGTAGCTGGTTTGAAGAGTGCGGCGTGTCAGGGTCTATCCCCAGCCTCCAGAGGCCCTTCCATTCTGCAGCCTGTTTTGGGAAGGTGCTCCAGGGGGCTGCCAAGGCTCAGCAGGCTGTCCCAATATTCAGGGCCTCCCATGGACTACAGGGTCCCTGGGGGCCACCTAATGGCCCCTTTACCACCAACAGACTGTCTTGGGGGCGGGGTGATGCTCCAGGGGCTGCCCGTGGCCTCCAGCGGCCCCTCTACAGTCTGCAGCCTGTCTGGAGGTACAAAGCTCTAGAGGCTACTCCTCCTCCAGCAGGTTCCCCCCATCCTGCAGGCTGTTGGGGGAGAGGCCAGGCTCCAGGGGTTGCTCCCATCTCCAGCTGCCCCTTTATAGCCTACAGATTATCTGGAGAGGCACCAGTCTCTGGGGGCAGTCTAATGGCCCTTCCCCGGCCTGCAGGCTATCTGGGGGGGTTAGGCTCCAGAGGCTGCTTCTCCAATAGCAGGTCCCATCCCTTGTCTTGCAGGCTCTCCACAGGGGGGGCAGGTTCCAGGTTTGGGTCGGGGATGGGGGCAAGCTTCTTACTTGGTTTGGTGGCAGGTAAGATAGCAGAGCTCCAGCACTGCTGGCCACTTTTTTTTTTTTTTTGTGCTGCAGCTGCCCCTAATGTCTACTCTCAATATCGCATCCCTCCTCTGTCTGCCCCTCCCTTTCACATTCCTCTGCTCTCTGACCCTTCCCATTCCATGTTATGGAAAATAGTCCCATTCCCATTTTCTGGGCATAACCAAATCCCAACCCTGGTTTAAGTCAGAGTCAGAGGAATCTGCATACCAAATTTGGTGGTCCTAGCTCTTACAGTTTAGGAGGAGCTCTTAAGCAAATGGACTCACAGAAAGATACACTGAAAAAAAAAAATATATATATATTTGCAAACCACATACTATTCCTATTTAATAATGTCATATGTGCAGCTCAAACCTGTAATCTTGTAATCATACTACATACAAGAAAATAACTTTGTACCAACTGTGTGAAAGTGAGCATAAGCTTATTCTATTACTATATTTTTTCCTTAACAGGTTGGTGGTTGGAGCCAGTTGTATCCTTTGTAAAATTTATAATGAATTTATGATTACCATTGGCATATCTTCTTTTCTGTGAAGGTTCAATTTTCTAAATTCCCCTGCTCTTAGACTGTTTACCTGCATCAATAGCTAAACTATATTAATAGCATTTTGAGCAGTATAGTCACAAGAATTCAGAACTGATGATGGTGCATTCTGGGGGTCTTGCAAACATTTATTTATGAAGTTTCCTCTAATATGAACACTAGTTTGCTTTTGTTCTTTTTTTATATGGTAGCAATGTTCTTAGTATGGATATTTTATTGATTAGAATAATCTAAGTTTCTTTGTGGCAATATCCTTGTTTTGGTTGTTTTTTATCTGAAAACATATAATCTATATTCCTTTAATTTGATGATTCACAAGATGTTTCCCTTGAGTGTGCTGGTTTTCTCACAGGCATTGGACAGGATACCACGGTTATGGTGAGAAGTATCCCACTTCGAGGGTTTGATCAGGTAACAATTGTTACAGTTTAAATCTCTTGAGGTGTATGGGGGGAGGTGGTTTTTTTTCTTCCACTTAATTCAAGAAAAAGGGAAGTGGCCAATTTGATTTGCTCTCATTGTCCCATGGTTTAAAGTAGTGGTTCTTTAGCTGGGATGCACGCACCCCCTAGGTGTGCGAGATGCCCTTTCTGGGGGTGTGAGACATGCCAGGTTTTTATGATATATCTTAGGTTTAAAACTGACCTACTTCAACGATTTTTAATAAAGGGTGCAAGAACATATTTTGAGAACCAAAGGGGTGCAGGCTGCGGTAAGGTTAAGAACCACTGGTTTAAAGAGTCAAAAGCTTTCTCTCCCAAATTAGCCTAGTTTCCATTCTTGTACTGGCTGAACCATTCTTGCTTCTACTTTCCAAATAGTTCTCTCATATACAGATGACAAGCCTAGAAATTTTCAGCTTGAAGGGTGAAGCTTTTGGAAAGAGAGTATTCTGAAAACAGAGGCTTAGAATAGAAACCATTATGCAACATTAGATATAGCAGTCATTCCCACTGTAATTAATTGGATTTTTAAAATAATTGCATGTGGTAGATGACTATGGTTTGTTTTATAAGCGTAAACTTTTTTAAAATAGTATTTTCCATATTTCTGCACAAATGGGATGGGGCAAATGATAAAATATGGCTAACATCTCACGAATTTGAAACAAGGCACAAGACATAGTTTAAACTGGCTAATATCCTGGGATTCCTCCTCATCTTGCTATGAAGTCTACACCTTAAATCCATAAGATCTTAGGTTATTTATTGATGTTGGGAAGCGGACACTCTGCTCTTGTCATAAAAAGTGTTAAAGCAGCCCAGGGAGAGGGCTGTAGCTAGGGGCCAATCATGAGAGACCTTGTGGGAGCCAATCAGAGACCATGAGGGCTGTATAAAAGAGGTGGCTGGCTAGGCTGGAGACACTCTCATTCCAGCCCTGGAGGGAACAAGATCCAGCTGCCTACTAGCTGAGGTACAATGGACAGAGCAGTGCTGGGGAAAGGCAGGGTGAGCCGGGGAGCTCCAGCCTAAGTAGTTCCAGGCTGAGGTCCAGCAACAGAAACCTGAGGGGCACTAGAGCTATAGGGAGGCAGCCATGGCAGGAAAAGGAATCAGGTCCTTACCTCCTTGCCTATGGTTAGTGACCATTGTCAGACTGCAGTTTGTCCCTGAAGTGATGGGCTAGACGACGACTGGCAGTAGGGTCACTGAGGCTAGGTTAGTATAATGGATTGGGGGTTGCCAAAGTGTGGGATGCAATACCCGGAGGGAAGGTGCCAAGATCTAGGAGGGACACAGGTCCTAATATAAGATAACAGAGCCATTAACAGAAAACGGAACAGCAGGTGAGACACCAGCTGGAAGTGGATGTTCCAGCATTGAGCAGAGCTAATTCCCAGAATGACCAGCTGGAGGCGCCACAGCAGTGAGTCCCACCCGGTGTTACAGTAGAGTGCCATAAACGTGTGGGCCCTTCCAAAACACTTACAGAATAACCTTTCCCTGGGGAATATTGTCTTATATGGATAGAAGCAATACATGAGATAATAGTTTAAGTACAAGGAGGGTTGGAGGCAAAAGAAGTCTGGAGATTGTAACTAGGTTGAGATGGATGAGGTAATATTGATATATCAGGTTTCAGAAGAGAAATATCATAGGCCTGTGCTTTACTGTTTTGCCAGCCACAACTTTTAGCTTGAAAATGTGATGTATAAGCCAAGAACCAGCACTTTTTCTGTGTCAGTGGTTTTGTGATAATATCCATTTATACAGATTATAAACACCTCATCATATGATAAAGTACAACCTGGCTCACTGCAGTCAAGAGCAATAATGACGTTTTTTAATAAACCTGTCAGTGGGACATTTCATGTCTCAACAGTGGTGTGACATTAACTCAAACATATTAATCAAAATTGTCTACTGAAAAAACACCATTTTTCTTTTATACTAAAGCTTTTTTAGGACACCTGATTGATTCACATTTATTGCAGATACGTGTGATAGATATAGTACCAGAAGGAAGCTCTGTGCTAGTTGGGTTATGTAAAGGTTTCCATTTTCAGATTACCAGAAAAATTGAAATTCTGATAATGTAAGTTGAATTAGTGGATCTTTTATAACCTTTTGATATGTATGAAATTATTTGGAAAACAGCCAACCTAGCGGTCCTTGCTTTACATTTTTGAAAGAGATCTACAAACTTGAATCCACTCAGTGCTCTGGGAGGTAGTTAAGTATAACTTAGCCTTTTATTCCATTTATAAGAAGAGAATAAGAGACTGGTGCAAGGGCATGCAATAGGTCTGTCAGCAGAATAAGGTTTACAATTTAGGACTTGTTGGTTATTTGACCTGTGCTCAATCCAGTAGATCAGTGGTCTCCAACCTTTTTACACCCAAAATCACTTTTTAAATCTCAGAACAGGCAAAGATCTACAGCCCCGCCCCTTCCTTGAAGCCCCGCCCTCTCTATTCTCCTCCTGTCCATCACTTGCTATCCCCAGCCCTTACTTACACACTCTGATAAACAGTTTATTTTTTAAATTATGCAATATATAAAATTAAAATCACGTGTTTATAGTTATGAAATAAATGGTCTGGTTTTTATTCATGCTATTTAAATCTAAAATAAAGCATTTATAATTATACATTTTGTGGGGACAGGGTTCTGCGGCTGGGGGCAGGGGAGAGGGAACAGGGTGCTGGGAGGGCAGAGGACAGGGTTCTGCAGCAGGGGACAGAGTGCCAGTGGGGACAGGTTTCTGCAGCTGGGGACAGGATGCCAGTGGGGACAGAGTTCTGCAGCTGGGGGCAGGGGGGAGAGGGAACAGGGTGCTAGGAGGGCAGAGGACAGGGTTCTGCAGCAGGGGACAGAGTGCCAGTAGGGACAGGTTTCTGCAGCTGCGGACAGGGTGCCAGTGGGGACAGAGTTCGGGGAGTGGGGATGGGAATAGGGACAGAGTTCTGTAACTGGGGACAGGGGAGTGGGGACAGAGTTCTGTAGCTGGGGACAGGGGAGTGGGGTGCCAGTGGAGGAAGAGAGTCCCCTGCATCTGCCTCCTCCCAGGATTTCTCCCCGAGGGAAACCAGCGCACGCCTGCCCAGGGGCCGACCCTCCCCCCCGCAGGGAAGCCCCGCGCGCGCCTGCCCAGAGGCCCGACCCGCGCAGGGAACCTCCGCGTGCGCTTGCCCCGGCGCCAACCCCCCTGCCCCGGCGCAGGGAAGCCGTGCGCACGCCTGCCCAGGGGCCCGACCCGCGCAGGGAACCTCCGTACGCGCTTGCCCCGGCGCCAACCCTCCTGCCCCGGCGCAGGGAAGCCCTGCTCGCACCTGCCCCGGGGCCGACCCCCCCTCCCCCGCGTGCGCCGGGAAACCCCGCGCGCGTCTGCCCCGGGGCTCACTCACCCCTCCTGTGCAGTGCAGGGAGCCGATGCTCCCTCCCGCAGTACACCCGACAGAACAGCTAGCGCACTTCTGGAATCGCCGGAAGTGGCACTAAGCTGCGGGACTTCTGTCCATCCCCGGGAAGCCGACACTACCTCCACTTTCACTTGAGGTAAGTAGTGGGGCTTCTCGGGGGTGGGAGGGAAATGGGGCCGGGGCGGACAGGACGCCTCGCGATCGACTGGTCGAGGCCTTGCGATCGACCAGTCGATCGCGATCAACCTGTTGGTGACCACGGCAGTAGATCATGTCAGCTGTCTATATCACACTGAACAGTTTTAAAATCCCAGTCTGATTATTTTGAACAGTTGGTTGTAAATAGGGCATCATGGCAATTGTACACACCTTGTTCTATATTTGAACGTAAGCAGCAACATAATTCAGTCCATTCACACATCTGTGGGTCTCCAGTTTGAGACATTTGTTTTTTGCTCACTGCTTGACCTGAGGGGAGTGGTGAGCGTAGGATGAAGTTGGTCACCTGCAGAAACAATGCTATCTAAAAGCTGGTTTGTTAAAGAGAAATAATAGTCAGAGGCACCCTCTTTTGTAAGACATGATTTACTATGGATGTAAATATACTGATTCTGAAAATTACTGGGAGTCTCTGTAGTTTGTCAGGACCTAAGTTTGTCTGTCATGTGAGAAATCCCTAAGTTCTGTCAGGCTCACTGGATTTCCCTGGCACAGAATGAGAAATCTCAAGGTGTAAATATTAGGTTTTCTGTTAATGCAAAAAAAACCAAACCAAAACAAAATAAAACAAAAAAACCCACCACCTTATTTGTATTTTTACACACTGATATTTTATTCTTTATTTCCCATGCAGTGTGAATGAGACTAGTGGTGGTATATTCTAAGCCAATGCTAGTCAAAACAAAGAAGGTCTTTAGGAGACAGCTGTTTACATTAAAATGATCAGGGGTTTTTTTTTTTTTTTTTTTTTTTTTTTTAGGAAACTACTAGGAGGGGCGATGCTCCCTGCTCACTATGCTTGCCAACCCTCCTATCTGTGGGGGTAGGCAGTCCCAGCCTCTCAGGCCCCCTATCCTGGCCACTGGGGTGGGTTGGGCCCATGCAAGTCCTGGACTCTCCGCCCCCCACCTCTCTGGCTGCCAGGATCATGCCAGCCCCTGGGGGGTAAGTAAGCCCTGCTCTCCCCCTGGCCACCAGGGTGGGACAGGGCCGCACCAGACCTGGCCTCTCACCTCCCCCCCCCACCAGCTGCCAGGAAGGAGGAGGCCAGGGACCATGCCAGACCTGGCTGTCAAGGAGCAGAGAGCTGGGGCTGTGCCAGACTCCTCCCCTTCCCCCAGCCACCTGGGGCTGTGACAGCCCTGGCCTCTCAGCTCTCCCCCCCATACACACACCCAGCCGCAGCCAGCCCCAGCCTTCTGGACCCCTCACCCCCCTCCCTGGTTGCAGCCAGCCCCACCCTGCCACCCACCTCTCCGATCACAGCTCCGGTCCCTCAGCTCCCCACCTTTCTCCCCAGTTACAGCCCATGACTCTTGGCCCCCCGCATTCCCCTCCAGTTTCAGCCAGGCCCGGCCACCCTCCCCCAGCATCTTGGCCCCCCACCCTCCTTCCTGGTCACATCTAGCCCTGGCCTCCCCGAATCCCCTCCATGGTTGCAGCCAGCCCTGGCCTTTCACACCCCCTCCAGCCACCAGAGGAGAGCCAAGGCCTGGCCATGGGCAGTGGGGGCAAGGACAGCAGCTCCTCACTGCGCTCAGGGCCCCAACACTGTGGGACCCAGCGGGAACCACCACCTCCAGCTGCCTTGGGACAGGCCCCAGAGCGCTTGAGCTGCCACCTGCCCAATGCTCCAACCTCAATACACCCCCTACCCTGCAAGATTAGCGTGCCAGCAATGGCTTCCTGCAAAGGAGGGGGGAAAGTCCATGCCAGGGTCCTCCTGCAGGGAAGCGAAATCTGCCCAGGCCAGGCTGCCAGGCAGCTTTGCTGTCCCCAAACAGTGTCTGAGGCAGGGAGGCCAGCAGAGCCTACTGGACGCCAGAGTGATGTGTTGATGTCATTCTGTCATCCCACAGGAAAAACTTTTTTCTGTATATAGATAGACAAGGTTGCATAGGTTGCATAGAAATAACAAAGTATGTTTGACGTGATAGATGTATTTACTAGGTACGCAGATGAGTTGTGGATTTTTTTAAAAGACTTGAACATTGTTGTTAAATAAAATGTTTAAGTTTTTTTACTTCACAGCAAATGTCCTTTTTAGTAACGAATTATATGGAATCCTGTGGTACAAGATTTTTAAAGAAATGCACCCCAAGTAAAGTTGAAAAGCTGGAGAGTGGCAAACTGCAAGTTACTTGGAAATATGCTGACTCCGGCAAAGAAGAAATGGATAATTTTGACACAGTGATGTGGGCAGTAGGTAAATTAGATTATTTTAAAATAATTACTTTTTAAAAATGCTTTCCATGAAATGAAATCCCTCACCCTTTGTGTTGTATGTTGTCAGATATCTTGCCCCTCTTCAGGTATTAGCACATGACTACTGGTTCTCACTCTCCTATGCTTGACTTGTTCACTTACAATCCAAAAATTCCTTTTATCCTGATGTTTAAGAGGGCTGCCATTTCTGCTAGCTGCCTCTAAACTCTATGTGCTCCATTGCAGTTCTCATCATCCAATCTGGAGAGAGAGAGTCAGCTTTCTCTAAGACCCACAACATGTCACAAGAAATCTGGTAGCTGTAGGTACTTTCGTATCTTAGACTTTCTAAGAGCTCAACTCTTTGTCCTTTACACCCCTAAATTGCTCTCACCTGAAGTGGGAGAGCCTATTCCAGACTCAGTCTTCTGTAGAGAGATGAATGATAGCCTCTGAGCCATAATCTCTCTCTCTTTTTTTTTTTTTTTTTTAAGAAGTGTCTGTCTGCAAGTCCATTTATTACTAAACAGTAACAGCTAGGACCACCAAATTTGTTGTGCAGCTTTTTCCTATCCTAACTTAAAGCAAGGTCAGGGTTTGTTTGAGCCAGGATAATGGGATGTTCCTGGAATTCAGTTGTTTTCCAAAACATGGAGATGGGGGAGGGGCTGATTGGAGGGACACAACACTGCACAGTCACCACTGGGAGCAGCGAGCACAGGGGACAGTTGTGCTGCCAAGTGACCACTGGGGGGGCAGTCGCACCAGGAAGGGAGGGAGTAACTGGGCATGAGGCTTGTCATCCACTAGCCCGGGTGAGTGGCCCCCCTGCTCTAGACCCTTCCTCCTTAGCTCCGTCAAAGGACCAGGAGCAGAGGGGAACCACTGGGGTCCCCCTGGAGCAATGCAGCTCAAGCCTGCTCCCCTCAACACCACTGGGCTGCCCAACATGGCTGTGCCATCAGGCCTGTGTGGCTCCTTCTTCCCCAGGCCAGCATGGGGAGCGCCACCGGGAGGCTCCTCTCTCTATACCCCCCCCCCCCGCCTTTGGGCCATACCCAGGCAATGCCAGATAAGTCACCCAATTAAGATTTTCCACTTCACTTACATCAAATGTATAGAAAATGCAAAGCATTAATTCAAATAGAGTCTAAAGTGTTGAATAATGTATAACATAAAGCTTCAAGTACATAGAATGGGGGGGGGAAATCTGCCTCACCTTTCACAACTCTGCCGTCACTACCATTGTCAATTGGCCTTCATTTTCTGCAAGCCCTTATTTAGATTGTGCTCTCTTTGGGGTACGGGACCTATCGTGTTTGATTTTTGTAAAGCTCCACACAGATCTATGCCAGGATGTATCAACTGCAGCTGGGAGAAATCTGGCTAACAGATTGCATTTAACAAACCAGATAAGACTTAAACTTGTTGCCCAGGAATGTGTATGACTCTCAAAAAAAATCAGTTTTACCATGATTTAATTAAAATTGTAATTATGATGCTTCTATGTTACTCTCTTCTCTGTTGTGATTGCATTATAATGATGGGTTAAATTACTTGATCCATGAGAACTGAAGAGATTGTGATTTACCTAAGCTCACCAAGTGAGCCAATGACAGCAGTGATTGATAGGAACTTGGATTTTGTAACTTACAGCACTCTGTGGTTTGTCCGATAGACCACAGGTGCCATCCTAGTTGTCTCTTCTTCTGGGCAAAACTAACTTTTTTGTATCCCTGCAACATGGGGTGTGGTGGGGTATGTATGTTATGAATCAACTTTAGCTTGTTAGGGCTACTATTATGGCTCTCTACCTGAAAATAATGGGGTTCTTTAAGGTCCATTTAAAACTATTTTAATAACTGATTCCCCTCCCCTAGACCAGTATTTGACAAGACCAGAAAGCTTATGCTGTTTTAGAGGTGCAACAAGATTGAAACCGTTAGAATCATGTTCAAGAACTGAGGTCATTTCATTTTTCACACCTGCATGTTTCCCAAACATCTTATCTGATTTGCCTCAGACTTTCCAGTAAAATTCTACCGGGGTGTATAGTCACACCTGTGAACTTCTGGTAGATTAGATTGTTTTTGGCAAAGTTGGAAATGGGTGCTGTTTGAAACCAAGCTGATAAAAGAAATCTGGCTTTAACCTTAACCATAATCTATGAAACTGATTAATATGCCACTGCAAGTCAGTTGAAATGTAAATCCAATTCACTGCTTTGATTCAAAGTAAAACTGAGCATTAGAAAGCAACTTTAGAGTAACTAAATTGGTTTATATTCTGGAAATTTAATAAGTGAAAAATATTTTCCTGTCAGTGTTCACTTTTGCACTCCATCCTTTAAGAATTAAACACATTAACTGATAAAGCTGGTTAATTGATGTGCAGTCGGGATATGAATCATTGTTTTTTCTCTGTGTCAACACACCCATACCAGGTGTCTCAGATAATAGACTGGGAAACTTAGTAGTGTTGAGGATTTCCTGTCTGCAGATGTGCCAGTTACAATGCTGATTGAAAAAAGTCAGCTTGTAGCATTAGGTAGAAATTAGCCTCTACAGTTAACTAGTTGTGGCCTGAATTTCATTGTTTAATGTTTACATACACAGTGTCACAACAATGCTAGAATTTTATTAATTTAATTGAAACACAGAAGATATCTTCTTGTATAGTCTTAACACTGTGAGAGGAGCCTATTTTGCTAAGTAAAGTTGATAGTTATTAATTAAAGAAAATGTGATAGTGCTGTTCATTAAATTTACCGTATGCTAAAAATGTACAATTTGTAAATTTTATAGAACAGGATTTCGACTGTCCTAGATATTCATTCACCACTCCTGCTAGAGCTATTTGTAAATTGTTCAACTTTTCCATTTGTATGGCTCAAGTCACCAAAACATGATATGTGTTGTGCCCCAAACAATTTTAAATCTAGTTGAACTGAACCAGATTTTTAAACCAGTTTGAATAATTGGGAGATTTGCCCTAATGTAGCCAGCAGGGCTTGTAAGTCTCCTATATTTGCATGAAGTGTGACCATAACCATGTTGGTCCCAGGACATTAGAGAGACAAGGTAGGTGAGGTAATACCTTTTTATCTTTGTCTTACTGTTGATGAGAGAGACAAGCAGAGTTGGTCCAATAAAAGATATTATGTTACTCGCCTTGTCTCACTTCCATAATGTCACTTAAAAGGCTCAAATGCAAGGGTGGGCAACCTGTGACCCGCATGTGGGCCACTGGGGGTCCCACCTGTGACCCACACAGCCCTGTATGTCCCCTCCTCCACACACCTCTCGCACACTGCGGCACTAGAACCCCATACTGATCTGCTAATTTGTGCTCCATCGCTACTCTTCTCCCTCCCTCCATCTAAGGATTTGAACAACTGCAAATCAGCTGATTCATAGTGTTCCAAATAGGGTTGTCAGGTGTCCGGTATTGGCCCGGACAGTCCAGTATTTGTGGCTTCTGTCCGGTAAAAAAACCAGAAAATACTGGACATGTAAAATGTTTCTCTTGGATGGAAGACCACTTGGGACATTCTTCCCCTGCCGCATCTGGAGGACACAGTGGGGGAGCGTGGGGATTTAAAGGCACAGTGACTCTTTTTTTTTTTTTTTTTTTTTTGTGCTGTTGGGGTTTTGGTTTTGGTTTTTTTTGCTCAACCCATTTTTTCCCCACCATTTTTGGTATTTTTTGTGAAATTATCTGGCAACCCTAGTTCCAAAAGTGCCGTTAAGGAGGGGGAGGAGTAGGAAATGTGGGGCTCCAGTGTGTGAGAGGCGGGGGAAGGTGGGGGGCAGAGATGGTGTGCGTGGGCAGCAGGTGGAACCCCAGTAGGCCACAAGTTGCCCATGACTGGCAATCATGCAGCTTGCTGAGCTAGAGGGCCACTCATGCAGCCCACTCACTAGTCTTGGTTGTCCATCACTGCTCAAATGGGATTATGTTTCATTGCTGAATAGATGCATTAAAGTTTCTCAATGATATGTAAGATGAATCTTCTATCCATGCTGGCAGTTATGTACTGCTCATCATCATAATATTTGAACATCTATCAGAACACTGTTGTTTCAGAAAAATTCCCACAAGTTCAAGACAATGGGACTCTTTTGTAAAGGCAGTCTTTTGAAATCTGCTATGGTATTATGCAAATAACTTTTTAATGTTGATATAGCACCTTTTCTTTCTGTAAGACTTCAAAGCACTTGCAACATGGGGGCCTGATTCATCACTGCTTTGTGCCTTATAGAGTAATTTATACCTGCACCACCTGAGTATAAAATGCTGCTAAATCAAAATGGTGATGATTTGTGTCTACTGTATACATGCATAAATGATGATCCAAAATGCACAGCTCTGGAGAATCAGATCCTACATGTTCAGATTACTTCATCAGCCACTAAAATGCTCTACCCTGAGGGATGAACGCAGCAGCTGTTTGGCTGCATACAGCAACACTTCATAATCATTTGTAACAGGAATTGAAGAATAACGTATCTACTTGAAATTGCAAGGGGGAATTTAAGAAGGCAAAACATATTACTCAAACTGGAATTTGCCTGCCTCATCAAAGATAACATCCCAAGTACAGTGAAAAGAGTTAGATGATATTTAGTTACTGCAAATCTGGGTGGGAGCTAATAATCATGTAGGGCAGCTACACCAGATGTGTTTATAAAAGATAAAAACACTTTCTTCCAAGTTCATGGTTCCCGTTTAGCAAGCTAGCTGTGCAGTAGTTGGGCCTCAGATCAGACTGGTTAAAGATATGTTTGTATGCCTCCCTCTTGCTTTCCAAAAATAAACCACCATGTGTTCATAAAAGCTTGATATTAAAAACTCTCAATGTAAACAGAATAAAGGAACTATGAATTACAGTTGCTAGTCCATCTTTAACTCACTATTATGCTGGTGATAAGTGATGTATTATCATGATATAGCTCGTAGGTGCAACAGGATAAGTTAAGGAGCCTGGCAATTGTTTATTTGCCTCTGTTAGTTGAAGTCTTAAAAATATTTTAGCTTATATTTTTGTGGTTTAATAGTTGTATGTCAAATTTTGCTTAAATTTTCCCTGTAACTTAAGTTAGAGAAACTAATATTCACTTCCTTTTCTGAAATATTTTTGTTCCTGTATGTTGCTAAAGAGTTTCCCTGAACCATCCCAAAAATGGCTGTAGCATTAGGTCACTCTTTTTAACAGGTGATGTCAACAGAAGAGCCCAATGTGTGCATGTAGGTCATCGAGTCTCTGGTCCTTGTCTAGTCCTATGAGCTTTTGTGGAAGGTGCTCAGATAATAGGGTGATGTGTTCCACTATTAAATCCTAGATGGGTCAGATAGGCTCAGAATGGAGGAGAGATCAAACAAAAGAGGACCAAACAGCTTTAGTTTTAAAGATATGTTGAGTGATAGTGACCTCTTGGCCATTCAACGTAATGTGATGCCTACATCTTAAGAAACTCTCATTAAATGTCTGAATTAATCAATGGCATGTGGCATTCTGTCTACATTATGCCCCAAACCTGCTCACCACCACCACCACAAAATAAAGCCTCTTTACTTCACAGCATCTTATGGAGGTTCCTCCATCAGGCTCCATTGTCTTGGGATTGCTTCTTGCATGCTCAGTGATGGTGGGTGATTTTTCCTCTAGCTCTGAGCTAGCTGTGAGCTAGTTGGTAAGTTCAGGAGTGATTTCTTTCAGTAGAGGGCTTGGTGGTTGGTTAGGGGAAATGGATTCCCTTTGATTTCTGAGGTGCATAATTTTCTTGTGACATCTTTTAGTGGGATTTGGGGAATCTCAAATGTGAGGGTAGTTACTCCTGCCTGATGGAGGACTAGCAGAGTGGGCTTTCCTTGGCTAGTAATGTTGCAGGGTTTTGGAAACAGGGCTCCATAGTCTCTCCCAATACTATCTCTTCAAACTCCATCCTGGAGGCACTGGTAAAGTGAGGGCCTATGCCTGCAAGACTTACTGCAATAGCATCTTTGTACCACCACCTCTTTTTAATCTTTTCTGTAGGAGTCATTGACAGAGGAGAAGCTGTGCTGTTCAGTCCCCATGCATCCACTGTGATGGTTGGGTGAAATTCTCCTTTATGCATCTATTTTCACTTTGGTGAAATGTTAAGGAGCAGATTTTATCTATTTCCTTTGAATCTGTTGAAAAGTATTATGGAGTGGCTCCTGCCAATGCACATATGAAAGTGCATGTCTTGAGTTCCTATCTACTGATAAAAACAAACTTTATGAAATACCCCAAAGTTATTTTCATAGGCAAAATGAGATGGTCTTCTGGTAAACTGCTGATGCAAAATGAGAAGCATAGATAGAACCACCAAAAGCAATAGACAATTTACAGGTTAGCCTTACAAAAGAGAGCATTGGTTTTCAGATGTATGCCTTGGAACAAACTTTTTTGGTCTCTCTGCTTGCTGTTGTGTTTGCACTTACCCACCACTGGGTTATGGGCATCATGTCTTTGAAACAAAATCACTTTTGCTATAAAAATAGTGTGTGCCTTAAGCGCTTTCTAAAACTGAAAAGGTATGAAGTTGTCCTCCTTAGACACTCATGCACTGACTATGCCTTATGACTTTGGATGACCGGTGATTTCTTTCCTAGTGTGTATGACTACATACTGTCTCTCTTGGCCTCACTGAACATCAAAAAGACCAAGGTGCTCCATCAGCCCTCGCTGACAAGACAATCTCATGTACCATCTATTGAAATCAACGGAGAACTGCTAGAAAACATGGAGCATTTCCCATACCTGGAAATCATTTCTCTGCCAAAGTCGACATTGATGCGCAAATCCAGCATCACCTGAGCTGCGCAAGCTCTGCTTTTGCCCGCCTGAGATGAAGGGTCTTTGAGAACCAGGTCATCGGTGACAAGACAAAATTCCTTGTGTATCATGCAGTAGTTATTCCAAAACTGTTGTATGCATGTGAAACCTGGATAACATATAAGTGTCACCTGAAGGCACTTGAACAATATCATCAATGCTGCCTCAGGAGAATCCAAAATATCCCTTGGGAGGACAGGCGCACGAACACTAGTGTCCTCGAAGTGTCCAACATGACCAGCATTGAAGTTATCTTTATCTACCAACAACTTCATTGGACTGGTCACGTGATCTGGATGCCTAATGAGTGCCTCCCAAAACAGATTCTGTTTTCCAAGCTGAAGGAAGGATGGAAGAGCGTTGGGAGCCAGAAGAAGTGATTTAAGAACATGTTGAAGTCAAATATGAAAAAGTATGGCATCAGTGTCAACACTTGGGAGTACGTTGGCCAGAATCGTCCCCAGTGGAGATTGGTAATCCGTGAGGTGATGGTACAGTTTGAGAGCTCCTGCTGCAGTGCAGGCGAGGAGAGGCAGAGAAGGAGAAAAAAGTGGCAAAAAGGCATCCTAGCCACCAGCACCTACCCCTTCTGTGGCTCAAGAATCGGGTTGGTCAGTCATCAACTGATCCACATTATCAGGGTCACAGGAAGACATCCTACTCATTATCGAGTGACTGCCAAGAAGAGGACTACGTATGGCTGAAGAAAAATCATTGGCTTTCAGTAATAAGAAAGAGTTAAGCCTGCCAGAATTGTTTTATACCAGTTTTCTTCAAAACTTACAACCACATCAGTTTGGATTAGCCAAAAAAACAAATTTTGCTTTGGTGCTTTCCTTTGATACTTCCCATATGTGGAAGTAATGCTCTGACCTCCTCTAGGTATAACCATGCCAGGCCTCTGAGCAAAAGAGATGATCTTGAGAATCGTCTTCAGGGACTAGAGTAGCTGTTGGAATCTTAACCTTTGAACTATTTACTGATAAATAATGCACCTCTGTTAATCTCAGAAAACCATTACTACCGTTTAATCGTGAATATAATGCACACTTTTTTTCCAAGTTTTTTGGGTCAAAGTCGGGGTGCACATTATATATAGCAGTTATTGTTTAAAGTTTTATTTTGGCATTTCCATGTCAGAAGATGACGAACGTCCGCTATGCTGACGCCACGCTAAGACGGCAGTAAACATGAAATCAACATCAACTGAAATGGCAGAGATTCCTAGAATGCTTTAAAATATTTAAAAACAATAAATAATATGAAATTTACGTCTTATATGTTGTATGAAATAGTTTATAGTTAATTAATTGCTGACATTTATGAAAATAAGTTATAAACATGGACACCGGATGTGAAGTTGAATTTAAAGGTAATAGAGCGTTGAAACACCACGTATTCTGTAGTCGTACGCTCATGTGCCATCAACCAGCAATACAAAAAGGTAGGCAATACGACGTGCCGGTATACCATAGACTTGCAATCGAAGAGACTATATTTAACGACGCCTTCGTATCTGTGATGACGGGTATCATAAAATACATGTACAATGGGCAAAGTCGGGGTGTGCATTATATATAGGAGTATAAATTTTTTCATTATGATAAAATTCAAAAGTCAGGGTGCACATTATACATCGGTGCACATTATATTCGAGATTTTACAGTACTAATGTGTTATAGTTTGCTGAGAGCCTGACTATTTTGTTCTGAATTCCCATAACATTTTGTTGTCTGTCTTGCTCATTTTCAATCCTAATATTCTCCTGCTGGAAATTTAAGTGCCATTTCCATTAAATGCTAGCCAGGGATTGAGTCCTCCTAGGGTTTACCCAAAGTCCCATTACTGTGGCATATAACAGACATTTTTTTCTTAAAATGATATTTATTTATTGTTGTCTTTGGCTGATGCTAGATGTGTTGCATGTTGTTTCTTTCCTTTTTTTAATGCACATATATGAGGCATCGCTATTTTGGTGCATACTAACCTTTGTCATCATATGGCTACTGCAATTGCTGTTTAGTATTTTGTCAAAGCTAGGAAACATCAGTGTAATTTATGTTCTGGTCTGTGTGCGCGAGTGCATTTTTGAACAGTTGACAGTTTAGTTGATGAGAGGTCTCCGTTTCAATTTCCAGCATTGTAGTATCAGAGAGATAAAGGACTCAAGGGGTCAATATAAGGTAGTCTCCTATGCTGAGACAGAGCCAGATAAACCTAGTCCATTCATGATAGGTGTTTGCCAACCAGTTCTTTAAAAAAAATCTTCAAAGCAAGGATTCCACAACCTTCCTTGGAAGATTATTCCAGAAATTAACTACCCTTATAGTTAAGAAAGTTTTTCCTAACGTTTAGCCTAAATCTCCCTTAGAGCAGATTAAGCCCATTGCGTTTTGTCCTATCTTCATAGATTTCTAGAACAATTATCACTGCTCTCTCTACAATCTTCAAATATTTTAAGGACTATTATATCCATTTCTCTCGTCCTACTCCAGTCATCTTTCCTCAAGACTAAACATTCCCAGTTCTTTTAACCTTTTGTCAGAGGTCAGGTTTTTTTCTTTGTGGATGTTCCTTGCCTCTAGTATCTGTTAGGGATGTAAAAGTGTTGTCAATTAATGGATTAACCAATAAGCAAAAGCTTACAGGTTAATGCTATAGACTACACACATTGCTCCCTCCCGCACCCCCAGTAAATTTTTTAGCAGGCTGGCCAGCAGCCAGCTCAGTCCCGGCTTGTGCTGGGTCCGGGACCTACCCCTGCTGTGCCTCTGCATTTAAAGTGTATTAGGAACCAGGTGGGCAGGCAGCCCAGCTCAGTTCCAGCTCATACCAGGTCCAGAAGCTCAGACCCTACCCCCCAGACAGGGGCTGCTGCCACCCTGTGCTGTTGTCTCTGTATCAGAAGCAGCACGCAGGGAGATAGGCAGCCAGTCCATGAGGGGAGCTGGTTTTTAAACAGAAGCAGCTTCATGGAGTGGCAGGGGGCTCTTTGGGAGTGGGGCTGGAGCGCACTGGCTGCCGGCCCCACTCCCAGGGACTATAGAATTGAGTAACCGATAAGAATTCATGAGGTTAATTGACTATTCAGTTAACTGATATTTAACATCCCTAGTATCTCTCCAATTTGTCTATCTTTCCTAAAGTGTGGCATCCTTAACTTCAGTTGAAGTCTCCTATGCCAACTAGAGTGGGAAATTCCCTCCGATGTCTTTACAAAAGACATACTTATTACTACCCAGAATATTAGCCTTTTCATGACTGCATGATAATGTTGAGTCATATTCAAATTGTGGCTTGTGAACAGGAATTGCTAACAGGGAGTTTGGAGAGGGAGTTCTCCAGGTGAAAGAGGAGTAAAAACGGGACCCTTGTGGTAAGTGGCTGTCTGGAGTGTGTGTTTGTGTGTGGGGAGTTATTTGCTGTGTGCTGAGCTTGTGTTTATCTGGTTGGTTGGTTGGTTTGATTGTTTGTTTGCTTGAAGGAGCTTCTAAAAGGTTTGAAATCTAGAAGCCTCTGTTAATTGGCTAAGCCTCAGTCAGGGGGAGGGGCTACCAGAGCTATATAAGCCTGTGACTCAGCGACCAGGAGCTTAACAGGAATTGCTAACAGGAGTTTGGAGAGGGAGTTTAGGGGGAGGTTAGAGGGCACTAGTGACTTCTGGCCTTCTTTAAAACATAACTCTTATCATAATCTATATTCCAGAGGTTTAAAAGAATCCCAGTTTATACTTAAACTTGTTCATTAGAAAAATGGAGACAGAAGCCCAGCAGCAGAGTGGGGCTATCCTGTTTATTGCGCGAGTGTAACATGTATGATTACCTGCCCTGTGGGCGGGTGGCGATGTGTGCACCTTGCAAGGAGCTCCTGACCTCAGAGACCGAGTTCGGGCTTTGGAGGCCAGGGTGGCTGAACTGGAGGAGCTAAGGGAGGTAGAGAGATTTGTGGATGAGACTTTCTGGGACACTGTAGTACTGTCCCACCTCCGGTCTGAGAGCCCCAGTGCTCTTAAGGAGGATGAAAGTCTCAAGGGAACAGAGCATTCAATGGGAGCAGAGGGAAACCATCCCATAGTTGGGACCCTCCTC
The DNA here is from genome assembly GCA_019425775.1 of Rafetus swinhoei. Taxonomy (NCBI): domain Eukaryota; kingdom Metazoa; phylum Chordata; order Testudines; family Trionychidae; genus Rafetus; species Rafetus swinhoei. The sequence continues at coordinate 15,390,779 of CM033425.1, read as the reverse complement.
CCAGAGGATGTTGCGGTATCCTCTCGCACTGAGGATACCTCTGAGGGGGAGGGAATGCCAGCTCGGAAGAGGCAGGTGTTAGTAGTGGGTGATCTGATCGTTAGAAACATAGATAGTTGGGTTTGTGATGACCGGGAGAACCGTGATGGTCACTTGCCTGCCTGGTGCGAAGGTTGCGGATCTCTCGAGGCATCTAGATAGACTTATGTGTAGTGCTGGGGAGGAGCCGGTGGTCGTGGTACATGTAGGTACCAATGACGTAGGGAAGGGTAGGAGAGATGTCCTGGAGGCCAAATTTAGGCTGCTAGGAAAGAGACTGAAATCCAGGACCTCTATGGTGGCGTTCTCGAAATGCTTCCAGTTCCACGCGCAGGGCCAGGTAGGCAGGCAGAGATTCAGAATCTCAATGCGTGGATGAGACGATGGTGTAGGGAAGAGGGGTTTGGATTTATTAGGAACTGGGGACACTTTTGGGAGAGGGGAGCCTATACAGGAAGGATGGGCTCCACCTAAACCAGGGTGGAACCAGACTGCTGGCACTAAACATTAAAAGGCCAGAGAGCAGTTTTTAAACTGAGAGATGGGGAAAGCCGATTGGTGTGGAGATGCACGTAAATCGGAGGGAGACTTCTCTTAGAGGAGAATCCATTGATAGAGATTCTCTAAGCTGTAGTCAGAAAGAGAGGAGGAGAGGGCAAACCATGGGCCAGAGCAGACAAACAACCGCGTACAAAGGAATCCAATGCATCAGGGAAGGGCAGACAAATAAGCAGTGGCAAATTTTTAAAGTGCTTCTACACAAATGCTAGGAGTCTGACTAATAAGATGGGTGAACTAGAGTACCTAGTATTAAATGAGGAGATTGACATAATAGGCATCACTGAAACCTGGTGGAATGAGGAAAATCTGTGGGACACAATCATACCGGGATATAAAATATATCGAAAGGATAGAGCAGGCCGGGTGGGTGGCGGAGTGGCACTGTATGTGAAAGATAATGTAGAATCAAATGAAATAAAAATATTAAATGAATCAACATGTTCAATAGAATCGCTATGGATAGTAATTCCATGCTCCAAAAATAAGAAATTAGCAGTAGGGATATATTACCACCACCTGACCAGGACAGGATACTGACATTGAAATGCTGAGGGAGATTAGAGAGGCTACCAAAATAAAGAACTCTATAATAATGGGGGATTTTAATTACCCCCATATTGACTGGATGCATGTCACCTCAGGAAGAGAAGCGGAGATAAAATTTCTCAATGGCTTAAATGACTGCTTCTTGGAGCAGCTAGTGCAGGAACCCACAAGGAGAGGCAATTCGATTTAGTCCTGAGTGGAGCGCAGGATCAGGTCCAGGAAATAACCGTTACAGGACCGCTTGGGAATAGTGACCATAATATAATAACATTCAACATTCCTGTGGTGGGAAGAATACCTCAGCAGACCAGCACCCTGGCATTTAATTTCAAAAAGGGGAATTACACAAAAATGAGGAGGTTAGTTAAACAGAAATTAAAAGGCACAGTGACTAGAGCCAAATCCCTGCAAGCTGCATGGAAACTTTTTAAAGACACCATAATAGAGGCCCAACTTAAATGTATACCCCAAATTAAAAAACATAGCAAGAGACCTAAAAAAGAGTCACCGTGGCTTAACCACCATGTAAAAGAAGCAGTGAGGGACAAAAAGGCATCTTTTAAGAAGTGGAAGTCCAATCCTAGTGAGATAAATAGAAAGGAACATAAACACTGTCAAATCAAGTGTAAAATGTAATAAGAAAAGCAAAAAGATTTTGAGGAACAGCTAGCCAAAACTCAAAAGAAATAACAAAATGTTTTTAAGTACATTAGAAGCAGGAAGCCTGCTAAAAACCTGTGGGTCCTAGACGATCGAACTATAAAAGGCGCAATCAAGGACGATAAAGCCATTGGAGAAACTAAATGATTTCTTTGCTTCAGTCTTCACGGCTGAGGATGTTGGGGAGATTCCCAAATCTGCACCGCCCTTTGTGGGTAATGAATCTGAGGAACTGTCCCGGATTGAAGTGTCATTAGAGGAGGTTTTGGAACAAATAGAAAACTTAATGTTAACAAATCTCCGGGACCGGATGGCATTCATCCAAGGGTTCTAAAAGAACTCAAATGGGAAATTGCTGAACTATTATCTGTGGTTTGTAACCTATCCCTTAAATCAAGCTTCCGTACCTAATGACTGGAAGGTAGCCAACGTGACACCAATATTTAAAAAGGGCTCTAGAGGCGATCCTGGCAATTACAGACCGGTAAGTCTAACTTCAGTACCGGGCAAATTAGAAACAATAGTAAAGAATAAAATTGTGAAGCATGTAGAAGAACATAATTTGTTGGACAAAAGTCAACATGGGTTCTGTAAAGGGAAATCCTGTCTTACTAATCTATTAGAGTTCTTTGAAGGGGTTAACAAACATGGACAAGGGGGATCCAGTAGATATAGTATACTTAGATTTCCAGAAAGCCTTTGACAAGGTCCTCACCAAAGGCTCTTATGTAAATTACATGGCCATGGGATAAGAGGAAGGTCCTTTCTTGGATTGAGAACTGGTTAAAAGACAGGAAACAAAGGGTAGGAATAAATGGTAAATTTTCAGAATGGAGAGGGGTAACTAGTGGTGTCCCCAAGGGTCAGTCCTAGGACCAATCCTGTTCAACTTATTCATAAATGATCTGGAGAAAGGGGTAAGCAGTGAGGTGGTAAAGTTTGGATGATACCAAACTGTTTAGGATAGTCAAGACAGAAGCAGACTGTAAGGGACTCCAAGAAGATCTCACCAAACTGAGTGATTGGGCAACAAAATGGCAAATGAAATTTAATGTGGATAAGTGTAAAGTAATGCACATTGGGAAAATAACCCCAACTATAATGCACAGTATGATGGGGGCTAATTTGGCTACGACAAATCAGGAAAGAGATCTTGGAGTTATCGGACAGTTCTCTGAAAACTTCCACACAGTGTGCAGCGGTCAAAAAGGCAAATAGGATGCTAGGTATTATTAAGAAAGGGATAGAAAATAAGACCCGAATATCTTACTGCCCCTGTATAAAACTATGGTACGCCCACATCTTGAATACTGTGTACAGATGTGGTCTCTCACCTCAAAAAGATATTTTGGCCTTGGAAAGGGTTCAGAAAAGGGCAACTAAAATGATTAGGGGTTTGGAACGGGTCCCGTATGAGGAGAGGTTAAAGCGACTGGGACTTTTCAGTTTAGAAAAGAGGAGACTGAGGGGGATATGATAGAGGTGTATAAAATCATGAGTGGTATGGAGAGGGCCGATAAAGAAAAGTTATTTATTAGTTCCTAAATAGAAGAACTAGAGGACACCAAATGAAATTAATGGGTAGCAGGTTTAAAACTAATAAAAGAAAGTTCTTCTTCACACAGCGTGTAGTCAGCATGTGGAACTCCTTGCCAGAGGAGGCTGTGAAGGCTAGGACTATAACAGAGTTTAAAGAGAAGCTAGATAATTTCATGGAGGTTAGGTCCATAAAAGGCTATTAGCCAGGGATAAAATGGTGTCCTTGGCCTCTGTTTGACAGAGGCTGAGAGGGATGGCAGGAGACAAAGCGCTTGATCATTGTCTTCGGTCCACCCTCTGGGGCACCTGGTGCTGGCCACTGTCGGCAGACAGGATACTGGGCTAGATGGACCTTTGGTCTGACCCGGTACGGCCGTTCTTATGTTCTTATGTTCTTATGTTCTTATGTTCTTATGATCTACTATAACTACCAGATACTGAACAGCAGTCCTACCACCTTTTCAGGTATTCCCCCTTTTGTAGTTGTGTATTTGGTTTTTGCCTTCCTAACTAAAGTATTTTGCACATGTCTTTAATGAATTTCACCTTGGTGATTTCAGATCAACTCTCCAATTTGTCATGGCCCTCTTGAATTCTGATTCTGTCCTCCAAAGCGCTTGTAACCCCTCCCATCTGCATCTGCATATCATCTGCAGATTTTCTAAGCATATCTTACTGTGTTATCTAGCAGATTATCTAACAAATCTGTTCATGTTTAAAGTGGCACAGGACTCCTCATTGTTTTTGCAGATACAGATTAAACACGCTACCTACCTGAGACTTGCATGACCAAAGTCATTAATGTCCTTCATACATTTATGACTTGGGTGTCAGTGTGAAAACACTGGTGAAAAACGTTCCAGAGTAATCTTGTGCCACCATTATAACTAATGCTACTGTTCCTTAAAGTTCATATAGGTAAACAAGTGAGTCTACTTTCCTTACCATAGTGGAGAGAGAAATTGGTGACCACTATAAGTGATCAGTCAGAGCACTGCTTTTCATGAATATCAGAGTCAGCCTTAATGGACCCACAAAATCCTTGGTCTTTGTCCCTTTAAATTGGGAGATTTAGTAATGTGAAAGCTTTCTTTTTTTTTAATACCTTGCAAAAGGCCTTAAATTTCAAATTTATGCAAACTACTCTCTAAGTGTGCTTGTTAGTGTTTTTTCCCCTAAAGATCACAGGTTATCCACCCAGTTATAGAGTTACCCAAAACTCTCATGTCCAGCAGAACCAAAGTTATAGATGCTTTGATTTTTGTCGTTGATTTTAGCAAGACAATCATTTCATTGCTGTAGTAGATGATGTTGCCCAATCTGCTTTTGTTGGGACGAGGACAGTAGCAAGTTCCTGAACAACTGCTGAGCCAGTTCCTGTGCTGAACAACTAATATAATCTTCTCCAGATGGAGGGGCAATTCCATCTCTCAAGAAATTATGCCATAGCAAAATGAGCAAGTGGCTAATAGTAGCTCTGACAAGGACCTTCAGTGGCCTTTGCTGAGTCACACAAGCAGAGTTTGAGAGAAACTTGCAGATCTCCATGGAGAAGATTTTCGAAAGTGTCTTACTGACTTTGAAACACAAGTGCTTATAGGATGCTTTCTTAAATCATTTAGTTGCTTTTGAAAATCTTAATCACGATCAGCGGTTTTTGCTTTTTTCTCCCCTTTCAAATTTCAGTTATTGCCCCCTGGCATTCCTTGGGCATTATTGGCTACTTTCTTGTAAGCTTCTTGGAGGGGTTTGAAAGGGTAGTTGACTTGAAAATCAGTTCAGGAAGAGTGGTTCATGCATAAAGAGACATTGCGAAAGAAAATGCAAGATGAGGAATCAAGAAAGGCATCAGTGGTTGAGTAGAGGGTTAATGCAATAAGAGACCAGAGCAGATGAGCGTTGAGGTCTTGGTTGTGCAGGCACCATTAAACTTGGTGTATATGCCAGAAAATAATCTTGCTAGCTCTCCTCAAAATCCTCTAGCACTTGTATACATAGTGTAGTGTGAGCATGATAGACAAGATTGCTTTACTGCAAAAATGCTTTGGTGGCCTGTGGTGTGAATCTGTCTAAGAAATAAAGCCTACTGAGGTAATATAAACTATGCCCTTTATCACCACTAGGATATTTTCCGTAAATTGTTTGCTCTAGGCTTACTGGCAGACTTGTGTTGGTTTTTTCCTGCCTGTGCCCATTACTATGGTTGCTTCTGACTGTGATTGGAGGATCTGTCAACATATGATGGTGTCCTAGGTACTGACTCTGTGGGTGCTAAAAAAAAATAGTGGGTGCTCTGCACCCACCAGTAGCCCCAACTGTCAGTGGCCACATCTATCTGCTCCTCCTTCTCCCTTTGATCACCTCCCACCTGCCACGAACAGCTATTCAGCAGCATTCAGGAGGTGCTATGAGGAAGAGCAGAGGCAGGAAATGGTCAGGGAAAGGTGGAGTGGTGTCAGGGCAGCCATGAAGGCTTGAGAGGAAGGGGTCTTGAGGGAAGTGGGAGCAAAGCCTGGGGTGGAGTTGGGGCAGCTTGGCTTCATGTAGGCTCATTGGTCACAGCAGTGAGGAAAGTTCACTCTATGGCTGCTCACTGGGAGACCCCAGGCATGCCCTGGTGACAACATTTAGTGTAGACTGTCTTAGAGTTTGTCCCACAGAGGAATATGCAGATTACCCATTGATTTCATTAGGTCAGTTGACTGACAAGTTCCTTCAGGAAGCCTCTCTGCCAAGGCTTACCTAAAACATTTTGTGTACAGAGAGCAGGGAAATAGGGCCAGGGAATATCTGTTTTTCATGGAGATGTGATTACTGTATTTGTTTAAAGTGAGACTGTTAGATTCATTCACAATTATTGAAGGGTTGGTGGGGTCATGATGGGCAAGAATCAATTAACCATTTTAAAAAGTGGAATAGGATTCTGTATGTTTTTCTAGCAGGGTGGCATAATAGGTTGCAGTGCTGAATTTTTTTTTTTTAAACTACAGCCAGCTCTATGCCCTATATGCCTTCATAGACTCATTGTTCTTCAGAGTTTTTAAGGTGGTGATCATCTTCAGTGTTTGCAAGTGAAATTAAAAGCATGTGTGCTGACTTGTAAGAAAGGCCATTTCTCTGCTTTGATTGGTGGGGTTTGGAGAAAAAGCTGTAAACTGATACTTTTCTAAAACTGTACTTTTAAAACAAAGTTGAAACAACCTTGAGAATTTAAGAGTAATTTATCAGCAAAAATTAGCTCTAGTACCTAACATTAGGAACGCGTTAGCAATTGCTTTAATATTGTAGATAGGTGGGAAAACATTAGGCTTCCTAAATTTGGGATTAGATTTAATCAGGCTGCACGTGAGAGAATTTGTGAGCCAAAGGCTAATACAGTTGATCTAAAGTAAGATTACTAAATGTAATTCTAGTTTGTGAATTTGAGCCACTAAGGCTGGCAGCCAATACAAATTCAACCTAGGTTGAAATATTTTATTACTGCTTTCATAACTGCACTTGGGTAGTGTGGTTGGGTGTGGAAGGGAGTTTCAGAATGACTAACAAACCATACTCAATACATTTTTTAGCAATTAATACAAATCTATATACATGTTAAGATAGATTGGAATTGAAAGGCTACATTTTATACTGCAGATTTAATAAACTGTTTTTTGTCTCAGTGCCTCAAACTAATCTATTGATAAGGGAGGGTTTTGTTTTGTTTTGTTTTTTGTTTTTAATGCTGTTGCGTGCTAAGCTTTCTCTTGGCTCTGCCTGGGCAGGAAAAAGGGGAAACTAGAAAACCCCATTAGCTGTCCATTTGCAGAATATCCAGGCTTTACTCTCAGTACACAAAGAAATACAACAGTAGGAAGTTGTTTCACATCCGAGCCAAGATAAGGTCCTGGAGGTTTATTATTTTTGTTGCCTGATAGCATCAGGACTGTGGAGCAAGGGGCAGAGACGAAACAGCAGATCAACATCCCATGGGGACTGCAGAAGGGAAGACAGACAGATAGCCAAGTGCCGACAGCTTCAGTCAGTACTCCCAGAGGAAGTGTTGGTTTCACCAGATGAAATTAATACGCAGAAGTCCTTACTGAGGCATTCAGAAGTGACATTGTTTGGGGGGCCTGGTAATATGGCAGATGTGTAAAGCAGTGAATCATATGTTTACATATAATTAGATCTGCATTGACAAGCCAGGTTTTCCTTTTGTTTAATAATTTCCTACATTAACATCAAAGACCTTGTTTTTTTATAATGCAAACACATTTCCCTTTTTGTTTTGCTTTGCTATAGCTCTGTGTTAACATCAAACACAAAACCCTGGATCCCACACAAAGAGTGCATCCTCCTGTTCCCTTCCTTTATAGCATCTAAAAATGGATTCTGCTTTAACAGAAGGAAATTTTTCCTTATTTGGATTTATTTTGCTAATTTATCCGATGTGATCATATTTGCCTTTGCAAATTCTGTTGTTACTAGATAACTTGATTCTGCATGTTATCTTTAAAATTTATTATTTGTACAGTGGTCGAGCTTAGAACAGCCATTGAGGATCAGGGCCCGTTGTGCTAAGCATTGTACAGACTGCTCAGTGGAATTTTATCAAGCTTCTGATAGACAAGTAGCCTGCTTTCTGCAGGTTTTTGCCATTAAGATTCTAGGCCGTAAACATTTTTGTATCAGATATGTAACTTAGAGACACCATCAACTTAAATTTGTTCCAAGATGAAAACTTTGCTAAAAGACCAGGACCAGCAGAAGCATTGCCATAAATACACAAACGTTCCCATATAGTATGTGAGAGACAAACATTGTATCACAAAGAAATTGAAAGTGAATTGAACTTCACTGATTTTCTTCATTATCCTAGCTGAAAGAAATGAAAGGGTAAAGAAAGATGGTCAAAAAGGTGAGGGAAGGATAGGTTTGTTAGAGGTTCTTTCACTTTAGCTCAGTGTTTCAGTGTTTCTTAAACTATTCCGTGGCACACTTGTGTGCTGTGAGGCAGTTGGAGGTGTCCCGCAGTGAACAACAGAATTAAAAATAGCCTCCCTTAAAGAGGCAGGCAACCTTTTAACTTTCCCCGACCCTTTTTTCCTCAATAACTTCCCCCCGACCCTTTTCCCCCCCGACCTTTTTGTTGGTGTTCCTTGGTGTTCCTCAAAAAAAAAAAATGATTATTTGGTATTCCTCAGTCTTAAAAAGTTTAAGAAACACTGCTTTAGCTGAATGCTAATTTCTGAGAAGATGACACTTCATTTTTAAATAATATATATGTTGATAACTGCATTTAATATGTAACATTAAACCTTCTGGTTCTGATGTTAACACAGAGCTATAGCAAAGCAATGGTCTTATCATTTTGTTGTGGGTTAACTTTCTTGAAAATGATCTAAACTAAGGCACTTGTAATGCACTTTTTCCTTCTTGTTTTATTGAAGAGCACCAAGTTCTTGGAAACCTTTGACAGTGAATAATGGTTCTTTTAGATTAAAGTTGATGAAATATATTTAACTTAAGTTTTTACATTTCCTTAAAGGCCGAGCACCTGACACTAAAACTCTGAATTTGGAGACAGTTGGGGTGAAAATTAACTCTGAAACTGGAAAGATCATTGTTGATCCCAAAGAAGCTACTTCTGTTCCTCACATTTACGCAATTGGAGACATAACAGAGGTACAATGTCTACATAAACTATTTTACAATAACAGGAACTGACTTATAACTAGTAATCAGATGTCATCATGCTCTAGCATAGTGGTTCTCAAATTTTTTGACCCGCAGCCCACTCCGCTCAATGCAGACCTTTCCATGGACCACCAGCCAACCACCCATGATGACAAAATGGGTGCAGGAGAGTATGGGATGGGGGTCTGGCCAGGAAGGAAGATGCAAGAACAGGCTTGGGGAGTCTGGCTGGGAGAAAGGATGTAGGGATGGGCTGATGGGGAGGCTGCTCTGGCCAGGAGGGATGTTGGGTGCAGGAGCAGGGTAAGGGCTCTCGGTGGGAAGGACGGTGCAGGAGTGGGCTAAGGATGCGGGGTCTCAGTGGTAAGTTGGTGTATGAAGGGGATGGAATGTGGGGGTCTGAGCATGAGGGGAGATAAGAGACACTTACCTGGCTCTGTGCCTCCTGTCATTTCTGGGCACCACCACCACCCCCGGTGCTCCCAATGATTCTAGCCAATGGGAGCAGCGGGGAAAGTCTCCAGAGAAGCAGTTTCCTGTGCTGCCATTTCCCCAAATGGCCCACTCCTCAGCCTGCTCCCTTCTTCCAAACAGTCAGGACTGACACTCCAACCTTGCAGGAGCAGGGCTGGACTGGCAGCACAGGCTCCCTATTGTGGGGGAGGGGAGCCTCAAGCCCATGGCCCACCTGCAAGATGCTTATGAACCACACTTGGAGAACCACGGCTCAAGCATGTATACAGTATTTTGGTATTTTTTAATTTGTGCAATGGTATGTCAGCCACCTGGACCAATAATTTCCCAGACCAAAATCTTGTTAAGTATTTCTGTATTGGATTAAAGTTGATGATTATCAGGAAATGCATTACCAAGCAGAAGATAGAAAAATATCTTTAATATTGTTTTATCCCTTCAAATCAATCTCTTCACGCAATCCATGAACATTGAATTAAAATATAAATAATTACTAGAGCTGGATGAATAATTCTCAATATGTCTAAGGAATGTGAAAAGTTCAATGAATATTTAATATTTTTAGAGTTTTCTTGTTTAATTGTAATATGGTCACATGACACTTTGTCTTCCCTGGTTTGGAATGCTTCTGGCACAAGAATTGGCATCTTTGAATCCTAAAATTTGATTACCCTAAATATTTGTGCATGTGGTTCTGCTTTTCACTCTGTGACCATTCATGCCAAGTAAAACTCAGTTGCTCAGAAGTTCATGGCAAAGGAACATATAAGGGGCACAAACATTCTAAAAGCTCATTCAGTAATTAGTAAAACAAAATGAGCAAAGCAAATAATCACAGATTCTTGCAGCATTAACCCTATTCTAATAATAATCTACAAAATGTGCTCTGACAACAGTTTCTTGCACCTGTTAGAGTGTATTTTGAGCCACAAGGCCAGTTTGGTCATGTAAAAACTCAAGAGAATCAGTATAAACTGAGCATCTAGAAACAAGTTGTCTTCATAAAATATTGAATTATGTATGTCTGCACTGTCTTACAGTGATAGCAAGTACTCTTGCTTATAAATCAGGTTGCTTCTATTCCCAAAGCACATCTTATAAATATTTGAGATAGACAATATTATGGGCCTGGTCTTGCAAAGTACAGCTTTTCCTCAGCTACCACTGGAGTTAGTGGCTGTTGAGTGCATCAGTGCTTTTCAGGTTTGGTCTTTATATACCTGAGATCTTGTTTTTCAAAACAGTTTTAATACTGTGGTGACATCCAAAGGATGTTTTCAGTATAAATTGAAAGCTCTTTAAACAATTTGTGACTCTGCCACATTTAAACAATATAGTTATTCCAACTCTTCCAAGAGGTGTGGTAGGTTACATAATGTCCTGAGGATAGTTGACCACATTCCTAACTAGACCTCTGGAACCAGACACACATCTCATAAATCTACCTCTCCACCTTTAACCTTTTCCCCTCCATCTAAGCTCGCACCCCTTCCTGTTTGTCTGTCTGTCTGTCTCTCTCTCATTCTGATGTCTTCTCTGGGATGATCTGTTACTTCCTTTTAAGCTGTCAAAACTGAACTGCTCCTTTCCTCCTAAACCCTTTCCCTTCCTCCTTTTTCCATCATTGTTGACAACTTCACTATTACTCTGCACCACTCAGACTCACAATTTTAGGGGTTATCTTTGACTTCTCACACCCAGACTCTCACCATATCTTATCAGTTCTCCTTCTGTGACATTTCTAGACATTTGCTGCTTCCACTCAGTACCTGAACTCTTTCTCCTCCTTGCCCCACCTCCCACTCAAAATTTATTCTGGGTTGGGGTTTTTTGGTCTCTTCCTTTTGAACCATCAGAGATGGCCAGAGCTGGGGATGGGACACTGGATGGGGTATGCATGTGCTCTGAAGTGCCACTGAAAGTTCTTTCTCAAATGTCTTGTTCTTGCTCAGATGCGCAGGATAGAGCTGGGAATAAGGATGTTAAATATCGGTTAATTTACTAGTTGAGTAGTCGATGGAGTTTCCATTGACTAGTCGATAGGCACTTCTGCATTCCTCATATGAAATTTCAAAGGAGGAATGTGGAACTCCACATGCAGCCCAGGGCTAGTAGGAAATCCCGCTGACTCTGGGCTGCACGTTGGCATGCTAGCTTTGAAATGTACAAGAGTCCCCAATGGGGACTTTTGTGCATTTCAAAGTGGAATCGCCCTCATGGAGCCCGGGGTCAGCAGGGGACTCCCCAGCTGATCCTGAGCTCCGCGCAGCATTTCAGCAGAACCCGGGATCAGCTGGGGACGCCTCAGCTGACCCTGGGCTCCACGCAGCAGCTGCCCCTTTGAATGCCACCTTGGTATTTCAAAGTGGCAGTGCCATACATCTGATCCCAGGATCAGCTCTAAAATGCTGCCGCTTTGAAGTACTCCCTCTCCCCCCCTTTGCTGCCTCTATGTGATAGAGGCAGCAAGGGGGAGGAGGAGTTGACTAGTCAACTGAGTATCCAATAAGCATTTGCTTATTGGACAGTCGACTAGTCAATTAGTCCTTAACATCCTTAGCTGGGAAGGGATTTTCTTCTAGGTCAGATTGCCAGTGACCAGGGTGTGAGGGGCATTCCCATCCTTTGTTGTATGGTGTGCAAGGTGTGTACCAGAATCATCCAGTTGTATCTTATTTAATCAATTCCCTACCATTGATCCCTCCTATTTGCTGCCTTTGGCACACAATAGTTTAATCTTCTGAAGGCTGTGTAATACATTGGTCTACTTGCAGTTGTTGAGTTTTGTGGCTGGGTGGGAATGATGGCCGTTATATACAGGAAGTCAGACTAGATGATGGGGTGATTCTGTCTGTCCTTAAACTCTGTGACTCTGGCCTTTTTTTTCTCTTAAATCTCTTTGCAGTTCAGAAGTTAGAGGCAGTGTGAATAGAGTACTGGACTGGAATTCAGAAGACTGGATTCTGTTCACATGACCTTATGATCTGATCATCTGAACTGGGGCTCTCTGTGCTTTGCCCCTCTTCACACCTTTCTTTCCTGTGTGACTTACCCTCTTGGGCTGAGTACTTGTCTTTCCTCTACCTTAGTCTCACTGTTAAAAATGTCAGCACTTAAAAAGCTCCATGCATGTAACTCATGTTCTCCCTCTTTCTCTTTTCTCTTCTTTTCCTATTCTGGTGTCATTTGTCTCTAAGTCTATTCAGTGTAGGGACTCTGTGAAATAATAAGGAAACTCCCATTTTTTACACTGCCAAACCCACTGTGTAGCAAGCACTTTAGGAGTTGAATCAGTGCTCAGTGAAGCTCATCTTTATATATCTCTCTATACAGTGTCAGAGCCTTCATTTAAGAAGATTTTTATAATCCAAGACATAATAGAATCATTACAGTTAAAGCCAGAAGGAACCATTATGATCATCTAGTTTGATCTGCATTAACACAGGCCAGAAAATTTCATCTGATGTTGAAGTGCATTTCTGTGGTCAAATTAAGTAATATAATCATTTTACATGAGTACCATTGAAAACGCAATGCTGTTGTTTCTTCAAGCTGTCAGGTTTGAAATCTCCAAGCATTCTAAAACCGTTGGTACACATCACAGCAGGGCTAGCTTGGCTAGCATGGCCCTTCAGCATATATGTATTAAGATAGAACCATGTATGTTAGTGTGTGCATATCCTTTGGATAAGACCTTTTAAAAAGAAGAAAAAAGTTCTACCGTCTTCCTTCTTGCTATAGGTCAGGCCTGGGCAAAATACAGCCTATAGGCCGAATCAGGCCCATCAAGTCACCGGCTCCCCTGCTTCTCCCACAGCTCTGCACACTGCTTAGAAAAGTGTCTGTGGGGCTGTTTCTCTTTTTTAAAAAATTGTAAGGTGGGGGAAGGCTTCAGGCGGAACTTCCTTCCCCAGCATAATTCCATTGTTTGGCCTCTAGCCAGAAACTGGCCATGGGAGCTGCCTGTTTGGATAACAAGCAGCCACAAAGCACTAGCTCCCTTCCTTCTGGCTCAGTTATTCACACAAGCATATTGCCAGGCAACCTGTGCAGGTGTGCGGTAGCAGGCTGGTCGAGAAGCTTTTCAAGCTCTTCAAGCTTTTAGCTCTGCAGGCAGGCTGGTTGGGCTGCTGGCTGGTAAGTCTGGCCAGAAACTGCCTCTGGCACTCCAGCCCCTCTCTTCTTCAGCCCTCTGCCCCCTCTCCCCAACATACACAAATCCCCTACCCCCCTCCTGCACCCATACCCAGAGCTGGCATCCAAATTCCCTGCCCAGATCACAGTCCCCTTTTACTCTAGGTTACAGACCAAACTCCTACATCTTGTCACCTCCCCTAGGTTATAAACCAAACCCTGCAACCCAGTCTCCTGCCCTAGGTCACAATTGCCTCCTTCACCCAAACTCCCTCTCAGACTCTACTCTCTCTCCTGTACCTCAGTCCCTTACCCCAAGCTCCCTTCTGCACCCAGCCTCCATCCCAGACCTCACACTTCCTTCATTAATATCAAAGAAGAGTGCGGCCCTTGACCACTTTCCAAAATCTTGAGTAGCCCCCTGTCAAAAATTATTGCCCACCCCTGCTATAGATGGACATCAGTGATTCTCTCTCCCCTCCCCATCTTGCCTATAGAAGTAAGGATTGCCAAAAGGTTCTTGGCCAGTACTACTCCTCCTTCAGCTTTTGTACAGGATCTTGCATACTGGTTTTCCACTTGTCTGTTCCCCCTACACGTAGTAAGCAGCATTTCAGTGTCACTGTAAGTGTATAGTTTGTGACCTGCATTAAGAGTCCTTTGAGATGAATGGTGTATTTGACTGCTATTACCTCATAAAAATCATTCTCTGCCCCCATTTCCCAAACTCATGTTGCATAGACACTAATTTGCAACTAAATATTAGGAGTTCAGTGGGGTGGTTTACACTCAAGTTTAATCCCACTTACCTATTGAGAAGGACCATTGTTACTTTTAAGATACATACTTGGCTGGTATAAAGGTAGAATTGTGTATGCATGGTTATGGTCATTTGCAAAATTAGACCCTAAATTCACCTAAGCTATTAACTTGTATGAACTTCTCAGGGGTTCATCCAGTGCTCTTATAAAGGTCTCAAAACCCTTTCAGTGAATAGTGGTTTTGTTTGTTTGTTTTTTAACTGACAAGTGATATCTCATTAGTTTCTTCACTATCAACAATCATGAAAGTGTTGAGGCAGTAGATTTTATGTCTGAGCTTGCAAATGTATGTTATGGTTTTGCATATATACAGATTTGGTATAAATTTTATGTTTGCTAAAATCCTTTCTTCAATATAATTCTTACTGAAGAAGCATACTACAGCAGGGGTGGGCAAGTGAGCCTCCATGGTCTGCCAAGTCAGCTGATCTGGCCCGCAGCCACCCTGCTGCTCCCCCAGCCCCAGGCCAATGAGACCTGGGGACTGGGGAGCACACAAAGTCTCCTTCTCCTACCAGGTGCTTGCAGCTCCAGAGGGAACCTCCAGCTATTCTGAACAGCTGGCAGTTCACTCTAAGTGCCATTTGCCCCTTGCAGATGGTGTGGAGGGCAAAGTTACGCATTCTCCTGCTCCCAACCCTGATTGGCCTGGGGAGCATGTGAAGTCTTCTCCCACCACTAGGGTTGTGCAGTGCTTAGAGGGAACCCCTAGCAGTTCAAAACAGCTGGCAATTCTTTCTAAGCGACAGCAGGGGGCAGGAAGCTATGACTTAGCGCTCCCCAGATCAATCAGGATCTGTGGGTGGGGGAGATAGGAAGGGTCCTGCCCCCGCCTTTTCCACCCAAGGCCCTGCCCCTTCCAGGGCAGCCCAGAGCCACTTCAGAAATTTATAAAGTGGCCACCCTTTAAAAATTATTGCCCACCCCATGCAACAGATTAATGTTTTTATAATGATGTTTAACATATATAGGAGGAGTCACTATAAATCCACCTTTTAAAAAGGTGTTACAGCAGTTGAAACAGGGTGAAGGTACAGCATGTTGCTTTGATAGAATGTCCTGAATAAAAATAAGACCCACAAAATGAGTCAATTTAGAACAAATACACAGCACTTCAAAGCTTTTTAAATGCATAATATACTGCAAGGATTCTTACGAAAAACTCAAATCAATGTTAATCAACTTGATAGTTGTACACATGGCTGCAAAAATGAGTATTTACTTCAAAAATTTAGCAGGGAAGGTCTTAAAGCTGTTGTTTTATGAGAAATTGTGCCTTATCTGCATGGATGTTTTAGTAATTAGTTGGGTTTTGTGGAATGCATGGCAGTGCTTTCACAATTTTATCTCTCGTTCCAATCTTCTATTCATTTCTGGAATGCCAAAACAACATCTGTATTTCCTGCTACAGAAATGATTGGCAGACATTTTTCAGGCAAATGTGTGTAAGAAAAAACAAATGGCAAACTTCATCTGGTAAATGACATTTACAGATCTTGGAAGGGAAAATGCTATGTTTGAAAAGCCATTATTTGATGGATCTTGGAAAAAAGAGCACAGGTTTGCAGTTGCATGATTTGTCATGGTTTGTGGAGAAAAATAGGCCAGTCTTCATTAACGTATAAAGCATGTGCATCAGGTACACATAAGCACTTACAATACTAAATTGTTTGGATTTAACTTTTGATATGCAAGTCTGTGACTGCATTACTACTCAGTGAGTGCACTTGGTTTCTCTATGTTAATAAAGAAGGTACAGTGGATGGTGTGGGAGACAATAAAAGCCATGAAAAACTACAAAAAGATTTGGAGTTCAGCTGATATGCCCATGTGCACAGAAGTCATTCACAGCTATTGATATATACAGGGGGTACTTACATACCCATATAAATCTTCCGTATAAGCTGAGAGGAGGGAATTAATCAAAGGTTTTACAGTAGTAAATAAAAGTTTGAAAAGCTTGAGTAAGTGGAGGGGGAAATCTTGTTTCTCATATTTATTGAATTCAGTTCCTATGGTGGTGGTTAGTTGGGAATGCCAGGAAACTCTTAGATTGCAAAAGTATTGAGGCAGCCACTTAATGTCTTTGCGAATTTGAGAAGTATGACAGAACCTAAATCCACCAAAATGCCAGGGCCCTTTATAAAACATCAGCACTACGTCACAAAATACCTTCCAACTAATGCTGTTCAATTCCCCGCATCATTTCTCCCCCATTTCCTGATCTCTTCCACACTCGAGGCAAACTTTTCCCTGTCTCTGTTCCTTTCCCTGTGTGGATTCTTTGACCTTGGATGGACTCGTGGGGCTTGTCTTGACAAGAACTTAAATGTGTGTTAGCACTGTTCCCCATTGGCTGTGCATTTGTGTGACTGCTGTGGAGAGATTCAGATGCCGTTCAGCTGATAAGCAGAGTGCCCACAGCTAGGTTTTTGTTCCTACTGAGGATCACATACATGCATCAGTGCACATAAAAATTTTATTCCGTACATTGATGGAAAAGATTAGAAGGACCATCGGTTGTTAGGACTTGTTAGCTCACAAGCTCTAACTCAGCTTCTTATCCAAAATGGGACAAATCATTGGGTACTTGCTGTTATGTTTTGCTGTGTTGGGATCCCAAACTCTTGCACCTCTCTGGCTGCCATCACTCGGGAAAACCATATCTTCTGCCTGAAGCAAACTTTTTTTAATCCCTTCTCAGGGGCGCCCTGAACTGACACCTACGGCAATTGCTGCAGGAAAGCTGCTGGCTCAACGTCTCTTTGGCCATTCTTCAGAACTGATGGATTATGACAATGTGAGTTGTTAACTTTTTTCCTTAGTATTATTTATAATGGGTGAAAACAAAACCTGACAAATTACTAAATAGATGAGAATAATGTTTTTGTAACATGGGGACAGCTTTTCAGAATGGTGCACTGAAACTCTTCACATTATTTCAAAAGTACAGATATCAAATTGTCTATTTTTGTAGACAACAGTAACATTTGGGGTTATTTTATGATGTTAGGTACCCACTACAGTTTTCACTCCTCTGGAATACGGTTGTGTAGGACTGTCAGAAGAAAAGGCAGTGGAACAATATGGACTGGATAACATAGAGGTATGAAAATTTTTAATTGTGTAAGGATGGAGAGATGGAAACTTTACCCCTATGGAAACTATGATAACTTGTAAAAGTGATTTTTGTACATCCAGGACTCTTGAGCCCTAAGCTACTACTCCATAATGTTATGATGATTTAATGTAAAACTGCTCTAGAGAAGCCAAGGTCCCAATTTCAAAAGCAGTTTGTGTAACAGGTAACTAGGGATACTTTGTTACTATGTGAATGAGTTACACCGTACAGCCATCGTAAATTAAAGTAACGTGCACGTGATGCAAGGGCACATGAAGTGATGTGCATGCTGATTGCACACAACATTGACTGTGAGAGCTGTGTGCTTCCTCAGCATCCAATCAAAGCGCTGCTACAGTTCACTTGGCATTCTCTGCAAATTCTAGGTATGCAAGTACAGTGAGTCAAACAATCTTGCAACCTATTGAGATGAACAAAGGCCACATATACGGCCCACTCATTAGCTTAGGTTGTCCATCACTGCATTTGAATCTTCAAAATTATCTGCCTAGCTGCCTTTTCATCTAAAGGTTTCTGATGTCCCCTGGGTGTCTGAAAGAACATAAATGGCAACAAAGTAATTGCTCTTTCCAAGCAGTACGTTTTTGTATACAACATTTAGCTTAGGCATGGCTATAGGTAACCCTGATTACACTATCTACATGCATGCAATAAAGAGATTGATTGGTTTAAACTGGAACCTCAGACAATTAATACCTAAAAAATAACAAAAATTGTTAATAGGCAATCTGGAAAAGTAACCTTTCAGTTTCCCCTGCAGTATATGATTACAGATATGGAGAGCTCACCATTTTTATATGCCTCAAAACCTTCAGAATTCCCTAACCTCTTGATCAAAAGAGGACTGAACCAAATTAAGATCAGATGATAACTGTGAATTCAGCACACTAGAAATGAATAATTTTTTTTTCAGTATAAATAGCTGAGCTTTTTTTGAGCAAGATGTTTTCTGTTCTTGGTCTTGCTTTCCATGTGTCCTTTTTACCACAGTAACTGCATATCTTGTAAGCTTCAAAAAGAAATCTAGCTTATTAATTAATGCTGTTATAAACCTTGGTTCCCATTTTTTTCATAGAATCATAGAATACTAGAACTGGAAGGGACCTCGAGAGGTCATCGAGTCCAGTCCCCTGCCCTCATGGCAGGACCCAGTACTGTCTGGGCCATCCCTGATAGACATCTAACCTACTCTTAAATATCTCCAGAGATGGAGATTCCACAACCACCCTAGGCAATTTATTCCACTGTTTAACCACCGTGACAGTTAGGAACTTTTTCCTAATGTCTAACCTAAACCTCCCTTGCTGCAGTTTAAGCCCATTGCTTCTTGTTCTATCCTCAGAGGCCAGGAAGAACAAGTTTTCTCCCTCCTCCTTGTGACACCCTTTTAGACACCTGAAAACCGCTATCGTGTCCCCTCTTAATCTTCTCTTTTCCAAACTAAACAAGCCCAATTCTTTCAGTCTTCCTTCATAGATCATGTTCTCTAGACCTTTAATCATTCTTGTTGCTCTTCTCTGAACCTTCTCCAATTTCTCCACATCTTTCTTGAAATGTGGCACCCAGAACTGGACACAGTACTCCAACTGAGGCCTAATCAGCTCAGAGTAGAGCGGAAGAATGACTTCTCGTGTCTTGCTCGCAACACACCTGTTAATGCATCCTAGAATCATGTTGGCTTTTTTTGCAACAGCGTCACACTGTTGACTCATATTTAGCTTGTGGTCCACTATAACCCCTAGATCCCTTTCTGCCGTACTCCTTCCTAGACAGTCGCTTCCCATTCTCTATGTGTGAAACTGATTGTTCCTTCCTAAGTGGAGCACTTTGCATTTGTCCTTATTAAATTTCATCCTGTTTACCTCTGACCATTTCTGCAATTTGTCCAGATCATTTTGAATTATGACCTATCCTCCAAAGCAGTTGCAACCCCTCCAAGCTTGGTATCATCTGCAAACTTAATAAGCATACTCTCTATGCCGATATCTAAATAGTTGATGAAGATATTGAACAGAACCGGTCCTAAAACAGACCCCTGCGCAATCCCACTTGTTACTTCTTTCCAGCAGGATTGTGAACCGTTAATAACTACTCTCTGGGAATGGTTATCCAGCCAGTTATGCACCCACCTTATAGTAGCCCCATCTAAGTTGTATTTGCCTAGTTTATTGATAAGAATATCATGCGAGACCTTATCAAATGCCTTACTAAAGTCTAGGTATACCACGTCCGCCGCTTCTCCCTTATCCACAAGACTTGTTATCCTATCAAAGAAAGCTATCAGATTGGTTTGACATGATTTGTTCTTTACAAATCCATGCTGGCTGTTCTCTATCACCTTATTATCTTCCAAGTGTTTGGAGTTGATTTCCTTAATTACTTGCTCCATTATCTTTCCTGGCACAGAAGTTAAACTGACTGGTCTATAGTTTCCTGGGTTGTTTTTATTTCCCTTTTTATAGATAGGCACTATATTTGCCCTTTTCCAATCTTCTGGAATCTCTCCTGTCTTCCATGATTTTCCAAAGATGGTAGCTAAAGACTCAGATACCTCCTCTATCAGCTCCTTGAGTATTCCAGGATGCATTTCATCAGGCCCTGGTGTCTTACAGACATTTAACTTTTCTAAGTGATTTTTAACTTGTTCTTTTTTTATTTTATCTTCTAAACCTACCCCCTTCACACTAGCATTCACTATGTCAGGCATTCCTTCATCAGACTTCTCGGTGAAGACCGAAACAAAGAAGTCGTTAAGCATCTCTGCCATTTCCAAGTTTCCTGTTACTGTTTCCCCCTCCTCACTAAGCAATGGGCTTACCCTGTCCTTGGTCTTCCTCTTGCTTCTAATATATTTATTTATAGAATGTCTTCTTGTTTCCCTTTATGCCTGTAGCTAGTTTGAGCTCGTTTTGTGCCTTTGCCTTTCTAATCTTGCCCCTGCTTTCCTGTATTGTTTGCCTATATTCATCCTTTGTAATTTGTCCTACTTTTCATTTTTTATATGACTCCTTTTTTATTTTTATATCATGCAAGATCTCGTGGTTGATCCAAAGCGGTCTTTTGCCATATTTTCTATGTTTCCTACACAGCAGAATAGCTTGTTTTTGGGCCCTTAACAATGTCCCTTTGAAAAACTGCCAACTCTCTTCAGTTGTTTTTCCCCTCAGTCTTGCTTCCCATGGGACCTTACCTGCCAGCTCTCTGAGCTTACCAAAATCTGCCTTCCTGAAATCCATTGTCTCTATTTTGCCATTCTCCCTTCTACCATTCCTTAGGATCATGAAGTCTATGATTTCATGATCACTTTCACCCAAGCTGCCTTCCACTTTCAAATTCTCAACCAGTTCCTCCCTATTTGTTAAAATCAAGTCTAGAACAGCTTCCCCCCAGTAGCTTTTTCAACCTTCTGAAATAAAAAGTTGTCTTCAATGCAGTCCAAGAACTTATTGGATAGTCTGTGCCCCGCTGTGTTAGTTTCCCAACATATATCTGGATAGTTGAAGTCCCCCATCACCACCAAATCCTGCACTTTGGATGATTTTGTTAGTTGTTTAAAAAAAGTCTCATTCACCTCTTCCGCCTGGGTAGGTGGCCTGTAGTAGACCCCTATCATGTATGCTAATACAGCACTAGTTTATCAGCACCAATTGTGTACAGTAATATTAGTCATGATGTGATGTCAAATGTCTAGTAATTTTAGACTTAAATATTCTAACAAGGAATCCTACTATTAATTTTTCCCAAACAGGTATACCATGCATATTATAAACCTTTGGAATTTACAGTGGCTGAAAGAGATGCTACTCAATGTTACATAAAAGTAAGTGTTCAGGACTTTTAACTTTTATTAAAATGAGATATGGTCTACATTTTGCTTTAGTTAACAAGAAGCATTTGTCAGATTGCAGAAAAACCTTTCAGAATTGATGGGTTCATTTCCCAGTTAGCAGTCTTTTTTTCCTCTAGTTTGTAGTCTCACATTTTTTATATTTCTCACAGAACACTTAACATCTTCAAAGCACTTGGTGAATGTTAACAAGTTAGCAGTTCTCACTGTTGAAACTCTGCTGATAGTGGTCAACAGATAACATGTTCAGTTTTTAGGAAATTTTTAATATTTATTCAGATCAGGATATTATTGTGCCTTCTTTTTTTAAAACAAAAGGCAGACAGTTCTTCATTAGTTAAATATAATCTTTGAATTGTCACCCCATTTGTGACAATGGGGTGACAATAAAACATAAAACAAGCCACAAAGGTCTCCCTATTTTAGATCAGAGCTTCAGACCTGAAACAAATCTCATTTTTTGGAATAGTTCATTTACTCTGATTGTAAGAAGTTTTGCAGGCACACCTGACTGTAACAGAGAAGCTTAACTGTGATGAAACACATAGTATCACTGAAACATCTGGTATATTTTATAGATTTATTTTGGTTCTGGACATCCAACACTCCAGTCATCTGAAGAAGTGGGCTGTGCCCATGAAAGCTCATGATGCCGTCTACATGTTTTGTTAGTCTATAAAGTGCTACCAGACTATTTGTTGTTTTTAAAGATTTTCCTGTTTCAGACTAACTTGGCTACCCCCTGAAGCTTTTGGTATACTTTATGTCAGGCAACTAACTTTTGTATTTACAGGGGATGAGTGTATTGACCTAATAGTTCCATATTTCGTTTTGCTCGTAATATCCTATATGCCTAGAATATGCCAGACAACGATAGCTGAGGGGATTGCCTTCTGTAGGTTTCATCCAATACAACTGCAAAAATAGCTGGGTTGCTATTGTCAGTTTCCCACTCAGCATAAGAACTGAAGTGTCATTACTTCTCCACAACCCATTATTTTTAGTGGTAATGACAGTGCAATATTTGAGGACAAGAATGCAGTGTTATATAACTGCTAAGTGTCACTGTGCTGATAATGCTCATTAAACTCTCACACAACAAGTGAATAAACATTTAACTTGCAGCTGATTTTGAACTCCTCTACAGGGTTTTTTTGTTTTTTAAAATCTTTTCAGTATTAAGAAATGTCTCATCAGGAATACTGCTGTTATGCAGTAGTGACGAATGAATCCACAGTCTTTGTGCAGCTTTTAACAGTCCAGACTGACACGTGTAGCAGAGCCTTTGGGACCAGTGGAGATTCAGTGCCTGATACAGATGCTCAACTATGTAGGAAAGCTATCACTGTTCTTAGAGTGAAAGTGCTAAAATGCTGTCCTGTATAATACACTTGCCAACGTTGTTTTGAAACAGAGGTGAGCATTCAGTGAGTCAGGCCTCCACACTCATAATTGTCCACAGCAGATTCAACACTCTTGGCTCCTTTCTGGGTTTGACTGACTTAAAAAAACAAGTCACTTCGTATATATGCTAAATGTATCTAGCAAGATGGTCTGTCATAAATGTTCTTTAACTAAATTATAACACAGGATGACCTGTGCTCAATGGTGACAATCTTTGGAAGTTCAGCTAATCAGCTGCTAAGAATTCCCATGTGACCAGCCCATATTTCAATCAGAGATGTACTAACTTGTCCAATCTGAGTCAAAATGATGTTAGGCTAGGATGGGTATGGGATCACCAAGGACTTTTATAGAATATCATCCAAATAACAAACCACATAGCATGTCACGTACATGATTTAAATCACTGTTTAAATGGCTCTCTAAAGACTGCAGGATGTGCCATAGAAAAGCCAAAGTGTTGGGAATGTAGATTAAAGCCTCAATTCAACAAATCATTTAAGCCCATTCATAATCCCACTGAAACACATTAAGCATGTGCTTAAATGCTTTGTTGCATTGAGATAGGCAGCTGAACTGATGCCTTGAGGGAGACTAGTTCCGTTTAGCCCAGTTCCATACCCTATCTTTAGACTTTCTAATAAAAGCTCTCTGTGTTGTTTTGCATTCAGATGATATGTTTGCGAGAGAGACAGCAGCGGATCCTTGGTCTTCATTTCATTGGCCCAAATGCAGGTGAAGTGATTCAAGGATTTGCTCTTGGAATAAAGTAAGTATAAAAGAATGTTTCTACTTCTAAAGTCTGCTTTTTTAGTTATTGTAAGATTATAAAAAATATCTGCTGAATTTTGGCAATGCTATAAAGAATCTGTATGGAACAACTGAGGCAAAGTGTATGGTTGGCCAGACATTGTTATGGCAAAAGGTTAACTGGAGCAGCTATCTGTTAAGTTTGGTTTAATCAAAGAATGATGAAGCCTTTTCCAGCATTCCACCCGCAAGGCAGGAAAAGTTTTTGGTTTTTTTTTAAACCTGCATAACCTCTTCGTCGTCCTCCTCCTCCTCCTTCTTCTTCTAGTTCACTTTGATGTGTTTTCCATGACAGAACTCCTTGTACCAGCAAGGTCTTCCAAAGATCTCTCCATTTCTTTGCCTTTTAAATATGCCATCTTCCAGATCCTGATCAAAGTTGAGCCACCATCTGATTTAAATGAGACTAGACAACTCCTTCATTGCCTTGAGCCCTATATGAGCTTTTTTGCCTAAGGGCACAAGCCCAACTGTTAAGCAAAAAAGTAAAGAAGAAGCTTCTCCTGTGTTGGGGGAGTTATTCCATAATTTCCATTATATGGAGATTTTACAACTTCTGAAATGTTTGGTACTAGCCATTGAGACAGACAGGCTATTGGACTACATTGGTCTGATGTAGTGTGAGAGTTGAATCCACTGCCTGCCTTTTTTACTCCTAGCTTTACTCCTGGGTACCTCTTTAAGTGTAGAACATCACTATAAGATGCCAGATGTGCCTTAATGATTTTTTCATTCCTCCCTTTGTCACTGACTTCCCTCTTCAGAAATGTTTATGATAATGATTAAATTTGTAGTTCTTAATGCCACATTATGTTATGCAGAAGGCAAACTCTGGTCACTAAGAAATCTTTTTCTAAAGATAATGTTCACTACTTGTCCTAAATGTCATTGCCATATTATTACAGCATTTTAGGCTTTTACTGCTGAGTGACTAGAATAAATGAAAAGTGGAAAAGATTAAGGTAGCAGGACCACAAGAATTACATGAGGAATATATTGGAAATAAGTGACTGCCATGTACCCCAAGTATAATATTTCCAACATATTTATAGTTCATTAGTGACCAGTGGTAGAAATTACAGAATTGCCTTTTTTAGGATGACATCATTTTTAAGTTTTATCCAGAAATAACGATGCAAAGGAAGTATATGAAACTGGAGCACTTCTCTGCCTTGCCTCTAGCCACAGTAAAAGGTTTTCAGAAGGTTAAATATTAGTATTGGTATATTGTATTTTACAAGTCTTGGGTTTATAATGTACAATACAGGCATAGTATGTGCGAACTGCTATTTCACTTTGTCAAATATTAATTCTTATTTTAGTCCCCCTTTAAAGGATGTTCCCTTGCCAAAATAATTTGTGCTCTTGTGACATTTATAATCTGTTCTGATTTTTATCCTGCGGGGATTCTTGAATACATACCGGAAACTAGTAAAGATTTCTTCCTCTTTTCTCACATATTTAACTTTTCCAGTCTGAAATTATTCTTAAATGTAGACCTTTGATCACGATGTGGCATTCTCAGAAAATGACTCGATGGGAATTGTGGTACAATTTGGGTATGATTACACTGCTTCTGGGAGTGTGGAACATGGAAAGAAACACTGGCACTAGCTTTGCTTAAGCTATCATACAAAAAATAGCAGTGTGGACATGGCCGCTCAAGCTAACCATCCAAGCCCACCCAGCCTCCTTGGTCTGAACTCAGGTGGCAATCCTGAGCTGCTGTCTGTTCTGCAGTATCCACACTGCTATTTTAATGTACTAGCTCTCCCAGAGCTAGCCTGAGTCTGGACATCCACTCTCAGAAACACACAAGTGGAAATCATGTACACATGCAATTGAACTTTTCAAAAGAGTTTTTCTCATGTTTTTATTATTGGAAATTGCAAACATAAGGACCTTACACCCTCTGATGAACTGAGAAAACATTCTAGTATTCAGTTTATTTTTGCCTGCAATCCAAACAATGTTTTTTCCTACATATCTACCAGTAGCAAAACCTGATGTTCATGTACAAACGTTGCAATACCTGAAAGGATAGTCTTGCAGTTAAGAGACTGGACTGTGACCTGAGATCTGGGTTTATTTCCTTGCTTTACCACATATATTATGTGTTGTTGGGCACATGAGTTAATCTCTCTGTATCTTAACTCTTCTTCTATAAAAATGAGAATAAGAATCATTGCCTACCTCACAATGTTGTGAAGGTAAAGCCCTGCATGATTATCATGTAAATACCTTCACAGACTGTATTTTGTGTTGGTAATTGTGTCTGCTTTGCTTTTTGGACAATAGCTTCAAAAGTAACTCCTTCACTGGCTATTACTTTAGAAAACAAGAATACGCTAAAGCTGGTCTGATGCTTTGTGACATTTTAGGTGTGTTATGTGCACAGAGTATGACCTTGTTTTCTTCATTTTCCTTTTGGCAGATGTGGTGCTACCTATGCACAGATGATGAAGACTGTTGGCATTCACCCTACCTGTGCTGAAGAAGTAATCAAGTTACATATCACGAAACGCTCTGGTTTGGAAGCAAAGGTCACAGGTTGCTGAGGCTAAATACAATCCCTGGACAGAAGTTCAAAGCACATAGTGGAATTGAGAAGGAAAAAGAACATTTTAAACTGACACAGCTTTGGTAATTGTAGTCTTGCAGCTCAAGGATTCCTAGGTATCACACCTTCCGTGGACAGCAAAAAGGAAATGTTACAATTCTAGACATACAGAACCTATCAAAAGAATAACTTATACACATCTTTACAATGAATGCTGCGCTTAACCTTCAGGAAATAAGATTTATGTTAAAAAGTATCACGTTGGAGTTCCTGTGTCCTTCGTCTTGCTGAGAGCTAGAGAAAATCATGTGTCTCCGGCCCTTCACTTGACATCTAATGCCATTTAAAACTTAAACAGATGCCACTATGTTACAGGAACTGTGACCATCACACCACCAAACATCCCCACCCACTGCCAAATTAATCCCACTTGGATGCCATCCCTCAGAGAAATGCTTTGTTAAACCGAGTTGTTGCGCAGTGTGCTCTCCAAGATGCCAGGCATTTGTAGCTATGTGACAGCATATTGTGTGACTTCCACAGCCAGGGTTTTCCCAAGAGAATGCCTTGCTACTGACTTCTCCCAGGAATTCACTCATGAGGAATGATGTCCGAATCGCACTAAACCGAACTACGGTCCCTGATAGTGCGTAGCAACATGGACAATCATTCCTTCTCAGCTCTGACAAGACTACTCCGTACTGCTGATAATCACAAGAGTTCAAAGTGAAGGCTCATTGACAAGGGACAGATACCAAAACATGTAGCAGTAGGTAAGCAGCCTTCCTTGTTTTAGGGAAATGTACCATATTGAGAAATTGGTAATAGAGGAAAATATAGAGAGTGACCATTAGTACTTTAATGCTATTGAGTGAGTTCACTGTTGGCATAAGACACAGTGTGTCACTGTGGAAGCTCAAAGAATTCATTTAGCAATGAGGAAACTTTGCCATTTAAACACTCACAGAAAGTACTTGGGGTTAGTGTTAACTTTCCTGCACATTTTTCAAACTGACAATTTCAGCTCAATCTGAATTGTCAGATAACAATGCTCCAATGCCAAACAGCAAACAGTATTGAACACACAGACATAGAAAGCTGTGTGTGCTGACCACATAGCTCATATATTTGACATTAATTGGAGTGTGGTTTATATGATCTGTTGGTTTTTTAAATAGATTTTCATTGATGCCTGTACCTCTCAAAATTAACTGGGCTCTGAATTGCATTATATTAAAAATAAAACCAGAAAGAAAATGTACCTGTTCAGAGCTCACCTTAAGTTGTCTGTCTGCAAATTATTCTCTCAGGCTGTGTCTACACTGGCACCCTTTTTCGGAAAAGGGATGCTAATGAGACACAGCGCAATTGCAAATCCACGGGGGATTTAAATATCCCCGCGGCATTTGCATTTACATAACTGCCGCTTTTTCCGGCTCGGGTTTTGCGGAGAAGAGCGCCAGTCTAGACGCGATCTTGTGGAAAATAAACCCTTTTCCGCAAGATCTCTTAGTCCTACTTGAATTCCTACTTATTCCTTTCAAGTAGGAATAAGAGATCTTGCGGAAAAGGGTTTATTTTCCGCAAGATCGCGTCAGACTGGCGCTCTTCTCCGCAAAACCCCGAGCCGGAAAAAAGCGGCAGTTATGTAATAAATGCCATGGGGATATTTAAATCCCCAGCGGATTTGCAATTGCGCTGTGTCTCATTAGCATCCCTTTTCCGAAAAAGGGTGCCAGTGTAGACACAGCCCACATGTATTGCCCAAACTTCTTGTAGGAAGAAAGCATTCACCCTTCTGGGAGATACTACTTATTCGTATTGGCCAGAAGGGGGAGATCCCATCCAACATGTGGCTATATAAAAACAAGATATCCAGTAGCAGAGCTGCTTTTGCCCAATAATGTTAAATAGGTAGCCTGACAAAGGCAAAACTAAAAACAATCCCTTAAAAGCTCATTTCAAATAGCAATGTATTGTTTATATTGTATTTTGATAAGTGCAATCCCATATTTACTCAGGAGCCTTTAAAATAGTGCATGTGGGAAGGAGAGGGATTAATTAACATTATTTACAAAGACCAATAAAAATTAGTTTTTCATGCTGTATTTTAAACAGCATTTAACTAATTAGTTTTGATCATTTACTAGCCATGTTAGCCTTGCTAATTGCAACGTTCATAAGAGTAGTTTGCTGGCTATTTATATCTTTAATTTTTTTCTTAGTCTGTCCATTTTAAGCCATTAAGTTACTGTTTCACCACGATTTATACTAAAGACAAGTGGTAGATTTAATTGAAATTTAAAATATATTTTGCCATCAGAATTATACACCACGTACCACAGAAGCTAGTGGAAAAACTCTGAAGTTTCAGCAGATGTTATCAAAACAAATGTAATAGTACTTATCAGCATACCATCAAGATGGTATTAAAATACATTCTGTTCAGGAATCTGACTTGAAAAGACAAAACAAGCCCCCACAATCTATACTGGTTCTAACTACCTCATTTCCAAAGTTTGACACTGTAAATCAAATGTGTTACAAAAGTATTGTCTTGCTTCAGTGGGTAATATACTCTAGCAGTGCAGAAAAAGTAAATAGATTTCCTTTTGGTATTCAAGAAACATAAAAGTAAAAGCTCTATGTAATAGGTTATAATATTTCTAAGTTGGTTTCACAAAGCTAGAATTTCAAGATACAGTTCACAGCTACTGCTGTTTTCCTAAAAAAAAAAAAAAACACATAAATTATGGATAAGTTGATTTTGTGGCTCCTACCATTACATATTTTAGAATAGTATGTTCAAGCCAGGATTTGTATTGAGTAATCCATAAAAGAGAGTGGTTCAATCAAATGGGGCTGCTTAATGAATACACTATTCTGCATTTCTGATCACTTCTGTTGACTTATTTGATTTAACACTAAGAACAAGTCTATGGACTTGCAGGTGAAAGAAAACATTTTGGGAACGGAAATATATTTGGTGTATTGCCTTTTTGTTGCTATTCCCTTCATAGAAAATGCCTTGAAAGTGTCATGTTGACACATGCATAGTCAAAAACTCCCTGTCTCCTTTGGTAAGAAAGGACTTCCTGATGAAACATAATATAGGAGCCAAAACACCTCTGTACATTTTTGACCAATTAAAAAAAAACTTACCATAAACTTGAAATCCTTTCAAAATATTTTAGTTAATTTAAATGTTGAGTTTCAGAGCAAAACCCATTTGTTCTTCTTAGCCAGTGGGGTATATTATCAACTTCACCTAAAGCATTTCAGTCTATGGAAATCTGGCTAGGAGAAGCAGCCCTCAGTTGGTTATAAGGTATATGTGTGAGAATTTCTAATGATTCCTGCATTGTACCATGCCATTGCTCATTTCCTTGGCAGGCATTTTTTAGGCACCCATTGGTTCAGCTATGGGTCATGTTGCTACTCTACTCAATCCTACCTGAGTAGCAATGTGCAATATTTGCCTACAGAAAGCATTCTAGGAGGTGAGATTGTTTAATTTCTCTTCTATCATGAGACTTCTGGTGGACAAAAACAACTTGCTGTACTGCATCCAGTAAACAAATCTGGTGGGAAACTATCCAAGATTTTATGTGGGATGTGAAATTAATCAACATCATCACTGTCTAAAGTAGATATCTCATGTAGCCTTTTTTGATTTCAAGAATTTATTTTCACTAGTTTGGAATCACAATATGGGCTTTTATATATTCCATGAAAATTGATCTTGCATCTTAAATTGCATCCTGGCTCTAGTTCTCATTGACTACAAGGTGTTGTCCACTGAAGTAAATCTTGGTGTATGTTCATAGCTACAAAATACTTATGTGTCAGAACCAAGAGTGAAGCAGAGTAACTGAAAACTATTTGGATTGGTATTATTTTCTTGGTGGATTCCTTGTGTGCTCTCCAGGGATAGCTTTTTGTAATAGAACCAGCCTGACTAGTGTTGAGGGAAAATTCAGGTAGATGCTGCAAATTATTTTCTGCGTGTGTAAATGAAATGTATGTTTAATGAATATACACAGTTAGGCTGTTTTCTCAGGGTGCCAGTTAATGATGGCTTGTGTGTCAAACCACACAGTGGAGTAGACAAGTCTGAGTATTGCTGGGCCCCTATTATATATGATCCTTGTATTGTTACATTATGGACAAATAAATAATTTTCTTTAAAAAAAAAATTGCTATGTCTTCACTTAATTCACATGCACAGTCTGTATTTACTAAAAAAAATCTCGTCCTATTGATCATAAGTTAAAAGTAGGGCCTTTTTTATTCTAATGTTTCTGTTGGTGAGATGCTGATTGGAAGGGAAACTAAAAACAATTATCTAACAAAATTAAATGCCTTGAACAAGGTATCACAGGCAAGTCTCTTAGCTGTCTAATTTCTATAGTTTTTCAGCCCTAAAAACTATGTATTTCTATCTTTACAGGATGACCGCCTTGTTGTTTTTTTTTATTTAAAACAAAGGAGCTCCTTATGCATTGTAGCTATGATTTAAATGCTTTCATGAGTGGGGATTTAAAATCTGCTTTAATCAGTTAACTGGTTAAATGTTATGTTTAACCCGTTAACAGCTTAAATGAGGGTGGGTGGGGGGTTGCTCCAGCTAGTCCGGGTCAACAGTTAACCCTAACTAGTAAGCATCACCTGATGAACATTAACTGGTTAACCATTCACATCCCCATTCATGGGTTTCCTGGAGCTGTCAGATTAGCTCATAATAGGTGTGTTGTTGTAGATGTGCCTTCAAGAAGCATGCTAAGAGGAAACACCCTTGAAAAACTGGGAAGTCAAAGGATTAAACAAAGCATTTATTTATATTGTTTACAAGGCAAAAATAAAATGAATTAGAAGGCAGTCCTTGGACTTACTGATGCAATTGGTTCCTGAAAATTGTGTCAAGATAAAATGTCATAACTCGGAATCGCAATATATTCCATTGCAGGACCGAGTGTCATAAAGACTAAGGTAAGTCAAATAAGGGTATCAGTTCAGAAATGTAAGTGCTGTTCATTGTAAGTCAAATATCCTGAAGTCGAGGCAAGGATTGCCAGTATGGTCAAACTCCATTACAGCAAAACTAATTATTAGATATGGGTAGTGCTAGGAGAAAACATGTTGCAAAAGAAATTAGAAATTGACATTAGTACAACATTGTTATAACTCATGAGGTAAATCTCTGTCCATCAGAAGAGAGAGAACAACATAGTATGGCTTCATTCTGAACTTTTTTATTTCTTTAGTCTTGTCGTCTTGATGAGAAGTTCCCACTTAAGTATTGCATGACTCTCAGGCTTCTCAGTGATTAGTGTAAAATTTAATTCTCTCTTGGACTTTGCCCTTGGTGTGGCTGGAAAAGGAATATTGTCACTTAGCTACATTAAAGTCCTTTTAACTCACACAAGTTGATCTCCTTGGGTTTCATTGTAGCCTTTAGCTTTGTGATAACTCATAACTCCTTTTGTCACCACTTGAATTCAAGTGGCTTAACTGCAACAAGGCAAGCATTTTGGGCCCATTTGTCTTAGTTTCAACATAACATTTTAATCCTATGGCAAATTACAATAGAGAAAAGAATAACAAAACAGACAGCTCTTGATGCACCTAGGCTAGTCTTTAAACCTGGGGATTCAGTATACTGCATTATTTAGGCAGCCTCTACACTACAAACAAGTGCTGTGATTCCCTTGCTTGTGCATGAGTTCTTCTGACAGCTAGCATAAGTATAAATAGCAGTGTAGCCAGGATTCAGCAGTACCAGCAATGGAGGTATGGCTGTTGATCTAGAAATATGTCCATCTTGCTTAATGTAGGAAAGGTTTAAATCCTGGCAGCATTGGCTTTTGTTAAAAAAAAAAAAAAAAAAAAAAAGCCCCGCTGGCTCAATAGACAAAAGGTCAGGTTTTTAGTCTGAGGGACCAGAGTTCAAGTCCCTGTTCAGGATAGAGATGATAAAATATGTTCTTATTAAAGTAAGCATGTAACTGCTGAAAATTTCAGCAATTGCAAGTTTACGCAGGGGGAGGTGGCTCCTGTATCAGAGGCAATAGCTCAGGGGTGGGGCGCGGCAGGAACCGGTGCTTGCAGATCCACCTTCCACCCCAGCAGCCCTTCCCTGTGAGCACCTCACCCGCTCCTGCCTGTCCCTGATACAGAGGTAGCAGCTGGGGGTGGGGTGCCCTGCATGTAGCGGTGAAGGTTAACAGCCCAGGCTAAACGTGGACACTTTCACATCCCTAGTTCAGGGAGTTTCTTTTCTATGACTTCTTTTTGAGATGGTTCATGGCTTATATAGGAGAACATAAGAGAGGTCAGACAGGATGATCAAAGTGGTCCTTCCTGGCCTTGGAATGCATTAATCTAGGGCTCAGCAGTCCATCCCTTTTCAGCAAAGCACTTAAGCACATGCTTAAATTTCAGTGCAACCAATAGACCTAAAATTAATGTTAACCATTGACATCAATGGGATTTACACACATATTTCAGTCTATTAAGAAATAAACTTAAACCTAAGAGCAGCCTTTAATCAGTGCTCAAAAACATAAGCACCACAATGGACTGTCAGATGGAATCCATCAGATGTTAATCCAGGAAGAATTGTTAGGAAAGATGGGCTGCACCTAATGAAGGGAGTGAAGAGCAACTTTGTAGTCAGGCTTGCTAACTTAGTGAGGAGGGCTTTAAACTAGGTTCACCAAGGGATGATGACCTAAACCCATAAGTGGGAAGGTAGGGTACTAGAAGGAAATATAAGGGGGAGAGGGATACTTCCTGAGCCATATTGAGAACATAGGGCAATCAGCTAATTATCTTAGGAGCCTCTGTAACCCACACACATGGGCTACGTCTAGACTGGCATGATTTTCCGCAAATGCTTTTAACGGAAAAGTTTTTCCATTAAAAGCATTTGCGGAAAAAGCGTCTAGATTGGCACGACGCTTTTGCGCCAAAAGCATTTTTGCGGAAAAGCATCCGTGCCAGGCGAGATGCAGTTTTGCGCAAGAAAGCCCGATTGCCATTTTTGCCATTGGGGCTTTTTTGCGAAAACAGTCCTCCCTGTCTACACTGGCCCTCTTGCGCAAATACATTTGCGCAAGAGGGCTTTTTTGAGCAGGGCAGCATAGTATTTGTGCAAGAACACTGACAATCATACATTAGATCGTCAGTGTTCTTGCAAATCAAGCGACCAGTGTAGACAGCTGGCAAGTTTTTCCGCAAGCGGCCGCTTTTGCGGAAAAACTTGCCAGTCTAGATGCAGCCCTAGTGTGGTTCACTGTCCCATCAGTGGCACTTAAACCACAGCAACAGCTAAGAACAAGAGATTTCTACAGCATGGGCTGGGAGCCAGCTGGCTTCTAGCTCAAAGGGTAGAGGCTCCTATACTAAGCTCCAGAGGTCCCAAGTTTAAATCTGCCCAGTGGCGGTTACATCTCTACATGAGCACAAGAAGCCTGTGAAATAAACAGGAAGAATTAGAAGTCTGGCAGAGGCTTGGTGGGGTAATTCATGTGACTAGAGTACTGGATGAGTACAAACTGTTCAGGAAGGACAGGTGGGGGAAAAAAGATGGAGTTGCACTTCATGTAAGAGGGCAATATAATTGCTCAGAGCTCCAATATGTAACTTGGAATAAAGCCAGTTGAGAATCTTTGGGTTAAGATTAGAGGTGAGAGCAACAAGGGCGTTGTTGTGATGGACATCTGCTATAGACCTCCAGAGCAGGAGGGTGAAACAGAGGAGGCTTTCTTTAGACAACTAATAGAAATTTCCAGATCACAAGCCTTGGCTGTCATGGAGGACTTTCAACATCCTGACATCTGCTGAGAGACCAATACAATGGTGCACGATAATCCAGGAAGTTTTAGAGCGTGACATGGACAACTTCTTGGTGCAAGTGCTGAAGATGTCATATCTTTTTGACTTGCTACACACAAACAGGGAAGAATTGGTGGGGGAAGTAGAAGTAAATAGCATCCTGGGCATCAGTGACCATGAGATAGTTAAATTCAGGATCCTGACAAAAGGAAGAAAGAAGAGTTCCAGAATACAAACACTAGACTTCAGAAAAACAGACTTTGGCTCCCTCGGAGATTTGATGGGCAGCATTTCCTGCGAGGCTAATATGTGGAGGAAAGGCGTCCAGGAACGCTGGCGGTATTTAAAAAAGCCTTTTTGAGGGTTCAGGAACAAACCATCCCAACGTGCAGAAAGAATAGCAAATGTGAGAGACAACCAGGTTGGCTTAGCAGAGAAATCTTCTGTGAGTTTAAATACAAAAAGGATGCTTATAAGAAGTGGAAACTTGGACAGATGACTAGGGAGGAGTATAAAAATATTGCTTGAGCATGCAGGGGTATAATTAGGAAGGCCAAAGCACAACTGAGGTTGCAGCTAGAAGGGTTTTTATAGGTATCATAGCAACAAGAAGGTCAGGGAAAGTGTAGGACGCTTACGAAGTGGAAAGGCAACCTAACAACAGATGATGTGGGAAAAGCTGAAGTATTCAATGGGGTTTTTTTGTTTGTTTTTTTGCCTTTGCCTTCACAGACATCAGCTCCTAGACTACTGCACTAAGCAGTATAATTTGGGAAGGAAGTGAGCAACCTTCAGTGAAAGAACAGGTAAAGGACTATTTACAAAAGCTGAACATGTGCAAGTACATGGGACTGGATCTGATGCATATGAGGGTCATAAGAGAGTTGGCTGATGTGATTGCAGAGCCATTGGCCATTTTCTTTGAAAACTTGTGGTGATCTGGGAGGTCCCAGAAGAGTGGAAAAAGGCAAAAGTTAGTGACCATCTTTAAAACAGGGAAGAAGAACAATTCAATGAACCACCGACCTCAGTCCCTAGAAAAATTATGGAGCAGGCCCTCACGGAATCCATTTGGAAACACTTGAAGAAAAGGGAGGTGATCAGGAACAGTTAACATGGATTCACTAAGGTTAAGTCATGGCCAGTCTATGTAATTGCATTCTATGATGAGATATCTGGCTCAGTGGATATGGGTAAAGAGGTGGACGTGATATACTTTTTATATGGTCTCCTACAGTATTCTTCCCAACAAGTTTAAAGAAGTATGGCTTAGAAGAATGGACTATACGGTGGATATAAAGCTGTCTAGATCATCGGCTTCAGAGGGGTAGCCGAGTTAGTCTGTAACTGGAAAAACTTAAAAAACAACGAATAGTCTAGTAGCACCTTAAAGACTAACAAAACATGTAGATGGTATCATGAGCTTTCATGGGCAAAACTCACTTCTTCAGATGACTGGAAGTATCAAGTGCAGTTCCTCAGAGGTCAGTCCT
This sequence comes from Rafetus swinhoei, assembly GCA_019425775.1. Taxonomy (NCBI): domain Eukaryota; kingdom Metazoa; phylum Chordata; order Testudines; family Trionychidae; genus Rafetus; species Rafetus swinhoei. The sequence continues at coordinate 15,355,234 of CM033425.1, read as the reverse complement.
AGAGCTAGTTTTCTTCAGCATCTTCATTAATGGTCTAGATGATGGGATGGATTACATCCTCAGCAAAATTGTGGATGACACTAACCTGGAGGGAGAGGCAGATATGCTGGAGAGTAAGGAGAGGATCCAGACTGACATAGACAAATTGGGCAAAAAGAAATCTGATGAGGTTCAACAACAACAAGTGCAGAGTTCTGCACTTAGGATAGAAGAATCCCATACACTGTTATAGGCTGGGGACTGACTGGCTAACAGCAGTTCTGCAAAAAAGGACCTGGGAATTACAGTAGATGAGAAGCTGGGTATGAGTCAACAACATGCCTTCGTTGCCAAGAAAGCTTACAGCATATAGGGCTGCATTAGTAGGAACATTGCCAACAGATTGTCGGAAGTGATTGTTCCCTTCTATTTGGTACTGGTGAGGCTACATCTGGAGTATTACATCCAGTTTGGGGCCCTCCCTACAGAAAAGATGTGAACAAATTGGAGAGAGTCCAGCAGAAGTCAATGAAAATGATTAGGGGGCTGGGGCATAAAGAGAGGCTGAGGGAACTGGGCTTATTTAGCCTTCAAAAGACAAGAATGGGGTGGGGCAGGATTTGATAGCAGCCTTCAGGGGAATTCCAAAGTATCCTGAAAGGGGGTTCCAAACAGGATAGAGCCAGGCTATTCTTGGTGGCAGGTGACAGAACAAGGAGAAGTGGTCTCAAGTTGCAGTGGAAAGGTCTAGTTGGGATATTAGGAAACATTATTTCACTAGAGGGTGTTGAATACTGGAATGGGTTACATAGGAAGGTGGTGGAATCTCCATCCTTAGTGGTTTTTAAGTCCTGGTTTGACAAAGCCCTGGCTGGGATGATTTTGTTGGGGTTGATCCTGATTTGAGCAGGGAGTTGAACTAGATGACCTCCTAATGTCTCTTCCAACCCTAATCTATGATTCTATATCCAACTGAAGGCTGGCAACAAAACATGCCCATGTTGGCTGAATTTGGGGATTTTATGTGTGTTTGAAATCAAACTCATCTTTCCAAGCTTCCTTCACACTTAGCCATGCTATTGGTATCAAATATGTTACCTGCTCTTTCAGACTCAGTGCGTGCTGTGCTCATATAACATTTGTTTTGAGCTTTCCATACAATAATTTTCTAATGGTGCACAAAAAAAAGGCACAACATTCAGTGGGTCTAGTACTAAATTTAATTTATATTGAGGGATTAAAAACCAGAGGGTTTTTTCGTTGCAAGGCAGTACATACAGGTTCTGGTGTAATTACTTTAATTGGTTAAAAATGTTGAGCATTTCTGTCCATTAAATGTCTGCTAGCTAATTATATTTCCATCGTGGCATTCAGTCAATATTATCAGCTCTTCTTAGTTCTAATCCTCTACATTGAAGTTTGATGGGCCAGGTGAAATATTCCTTTCAGCACCTTATTGTTGCCCTTGTCAGTCATCTTGTCACGAAAAACATGCATGTTAAAAAAGCTCCGGCACTGTTGTAGTATTATGCATCTGACTTAACCATGTTTAATCTTGTGTACACCTTAAAGAAACATTGTTCAGCCCACTGGTGCTCTGTAGAGCTGGATGGGACCCTACTTGTTGGGGTAACAAAGAAAAATGAGCTCATAGTTAATGGGTATAATGAAACCCTTAAGACATGTCAACATGCATGCAGGATAGGATACTTGCCAGTCTAGGAAGGAGGCCACAGTTAGGATAGTAAATCAGCCTAAAGTTGAGCACAGTATCTCACACTGTCAAATAAAATAATGTGATTTCCTAGCTATTTGTGTAGCATATAGCTGTAAAGCTAGGAATTACTTTGGGGAGGTTTGCTGGATTGTGTTATACAGGAGGTCAGACTAAATCATAATGGTCCCTTCGAGCCTTGGAATCTATGAATCTATAATATACCTGCTAAAATTTCCCATAGAATCATAGAACCATACAGCTGGAAGAGACCTCAGAAGGCCATCAAGTCCAGCCCCCTGACCAAGGGGGCTGGACTTGCCCAAATCACCAATCCCAATTAAATCAACCCAGCCAGGGCTTTGTCAAGCCAAGACTTAAACACCTCTAGGGATGGAAACTCCACTACTTCCCTAGGTAACCCATTTCAGTGCTTCACCACCCTCCTAGTGAAATAGTTCTTCCTAATATCCAGCCTAGACCTCCCCCACTGCAACTTGAGACCATTGTTCCTTGTTCTGCCATCAATCACTACTGAGAACAGCCTTTCTCCATCCTCTTTGGAACCTCCCTTAAGGTAGTTGAAGGCTGCTATCAAATCCCCCCTCACTCTTCTCTTCTGCAGACTAAACAGACCCAACTCCCTCAGCCTCTCCTCGTAGGTCATATGCTCCAGCCCCCTAATCATTTTGGTCGCCCTCCGCTGGACCCTCTGCAATGTGTCCACATCCTTCCTGTAATTGGGGGCCCAGAACTGGACACAATACTCCAGATGTGGCCTCACCAGAGCCGAATAAAGAGGAATAATCACATCTCTGGATCTACTGGCAAAGCTCCTCTTAATGCAACCTAATATGCCATTAGCCTTCTTGGCTACAAGGGCACACTGTGGACTCATATCTAGCTTCTCATCCACTGTAACCCGCAAGTCCTTTTCTGCAGAACTGCTACTTAGCCATTCAGTCTCCAGCCTGTAACAATGCTTAGGATTCTTCTGTCCCAAGTGCAGGACTCTACACTTGTCCTTGTTGAACCTCATCAGATTTCTTGTGACCCAATCCTCCAATTTGTCTAAGTCACTCTGGACTCTATCCCTGCCCTCCAGCGTATCTACCTCTCCCTCTATCTTAGTGTCATCCACAAGCTTGCTGAGGGTGCAATCCAGCCCTTCATCCAGGTCATTAATAAAGATGTTGAACAAAACCGGTCCCAGAACCAAACCTTGGGGCACTCCGCTAGAAACCGACTGCCATCCTGACATCGAGCCGTTGATCACTACCCTCTGAGCCCGGCCTTCTAGCCAGCTTTCTATCCATCTTACCGTCCATTTATCCACTCCACATTCCCTTAACTTGCTGGCAAGAATATTGTGGGAGACCATATCAAAAGCCTTGCTAAAGTCAAGGTATATCACATCCACTGACTTTCCCATATCCACAAAGCCTCATCATAGAAACTAATCAGATTGATCAGGCACGACCTGTCCTTCATGAATCCATGCTGACTATTCCTGATCACCTTCCCCTCTTCCAAGTGCTTCAAAATGGATTCCTTGAGGATCCCCTCCATGATTTTTCCAGGGACTGAGGGAAGACTGACCAGCCTATAGTTCCCTGGATCATCCTTCTTCCCTTTCTTAAAGATGGGCACTATATTTGCCTTTTTCCAGTCATCTGGGATCTCTCCTGATCTCCATGACTTTTCAAAGATAATGGCCAAAGGCTCCTCAATGATATTTGCCAACTCCCTCAGTACCCTCGGATGTGTTAAGTCCGGACCCATGAATTTATGTACCTTTAGCTTTTTTAAATAGTTCCTAACCTGTTCTTTCCCCACCAAGGCCTGTCCTCCTTCATCCCATATTGCAACACTTAGCGCATTAGTCTGGGAGCTGACCTTGTCTGTGAATACAGAGGCAAAGAAAGCATTAAGTACTTCAGCTTTCCCCACATCATCTGCCACTAGGTTACCACCCTCATCCAGTAGGGGCCCCACACCCTCTCTGATCACTTTCTTCTTGCTAACATGCCTGTAGAAACCTTTCTTGTTATCCTTCACATCCTTTGCCAGTCGCAATTCCAATTGCACTTTTGCCTTCCTGATAACTCCCCTGCATCCTCGAGCTATACATTTATACCCCTCCCTAGTCATTGAAAGAAATCTCTTTGCATTAAAACTAGTTCAGTTTGAGCTTTTACTGAATCTCTAAGCCATAAAGGTGAAGGACTGTGGTCAGGGCCATCCTTAAGTTTACGGAGCCATATGCAGTCCTATTAAACTGGTACCCCTGTTCCCCATTTGGAAGGGGAGTGATTTTTTTTAGAAATGTGATTTTATAATAGCAGCACACTAATGAAATGTTTTAAAGCAAAATTTAAAAGTAAGGTCCTGTAGTAAATTCAGAAACTGATAGTATACCTGAGGTTGTCAAATTTCTGTTAAATGGTTTCATTACCATTTGAATGGTTCTTTCTCAGGTTCAGTGTTAATAGTTCTGGCAGGATTTTTCACTTTAAGTTATCAAGATCCTCTCCAGAGAAAGCAGAGCCACAGATCAGGACGAGGAAGAGGGAGAGGTGGTTGGGTGGACATTAAGACCCATCTGGGGGCCCCACATTTTTAGATGCCCTACATAGCTGTCTGTGCTGCATATGAGTAAGGACAGCCTTGACTGTGGCGTGGTTAAGGCACTGGACTGGGAGGTGTTGTTATGCTTAAAAGAAGCACACGGGACCTTTTTCAGCAGGATAAGGCAACATGCTACATTTATTGATAATGTAACAAAGTAGCATATGCATTCACACACACATATCTAATATATAAAGGAGAATATTTGTATGTTTGTGCACTAATAACTTGAACACTATAAGACCTACCGCAACCAAACTTTGCATGGGATAACCTTTCCTCCAGGAGAAGGTTTTAAGGTACTGTGAGAGGGTGCGACGGGGGCCCCATTTCCCTCCCCTCCCCCGCACTAGCTCGGCCGGCGACAAATGCGCTCCCAGGCCGCTGCTGTTCTCAGCCGGCATGCAAACCAGCAGACAGGTGGACCCAGGGAGAGCAGGGCGCCGGCAGGGATGCCGACATGGAAAAGGGCTTTGACAGTTAAAACTGGTGCCGGGCCAGACACAAGGGGGAGAGAGAGAGAAGGAGGAAGGGGGAGCGCTGCCACCCCTCCTTCCCCGCCACCTCCCTAACTGCTGGCCTGTGCCTGACACAGGCAGCACCCCGCTCCTCCCCACCCCTCACCTGCCATCTCCCAAACTGCCAGCATGTGCCCCACACAGACAGCACCCCGCTCCTCCCCACCCTTCCCCTGCCATCTCCCAAACTGCCAGCCTGTGCCCCACACACAGACAGAGAATCTGATTTTCTTCCACCACATCTGTCCAAGTACCACCCTATCTAATATATAAAGGAGAATGTTTGTAAGTTTGTGCGCTAATAACTTGGACATTATAAGAGCTACCGCAACCAAACTTTGCATGGGATAACGTTTCATCCAGGAGAAGGTTTTAAGGTACTTTTGGACCCGATGGGAGTCCTGCCCTGCCCCCTGCGGCACCTATGGCCCCGGGCATGACCTGGGGCACCCCTCCCATGTGTAGCCTCCCGGAAGTCGCCCCCTCCCGCCCGTGAGGTTACATAACTGACCCTCTTCCCCCGGCCCCTGCTGGCACACAGTGCCCCCACCCCCATTCACACAATGGTTCAAGCACCCACTCTGCCCCCTGCGGTATCTGCAACCCCGGGCGCGAGCTGGGGCGTCTCTCCCGCGTGTAACCTCCTCTCCACCCTGGGTCGCTCCCCACCTGCCACCCCCCACTCCAGAAACCAAAACCAAAGCCGGCCAGCCTTTCTGCTCAGCTCGCTGGGCTTATCCAAGCAGAAGGAATCTGTGTGCCTGCTGCAGCGCAGGGCGGAGGGGCCGGGTTAAACCCTTGATGCGTGACACTGCTGTGAAGCCAGCCGGCTGCTGTTCATACTGTGAGTGGGGCTCTTCTGGGTCTGGTTCCAGCCATTGCGGTTAGATGTGAGCTCTGAGCTTTTGCTTGCCAAGGCAGGGCAGGTGGATCCCTGAGCCAACCTTGCAAAGAGAAGTCCCCTTACTACTGGTCGCATGGCTGTGTACTGTTCTCCTGGGGGCTGGTTGCTCGGTCCTGGGGGGAGGAGGGTCCTGCTGCTCTCAGAGGGTCAGGTGTGGGCCAGGAGCCATCAGCCTCCAGGGTCTGTGGCTCTGGGGGTCCCCTGGCTCAGGGTCCCCTCCTTTCCTAAATTTCCTACATTTTGTTCCTCCGGTTTCCCGAGCAACGCCAGGTAAGTCCAGTTAGTATATATATTATATGTCCTGCTGATAGAATAGTTACCAGTCTGTTGCTCAACCCAACTTCTTAGCCAAATAAGTTGAGTACGAGGGAGGAACCGGGTTCTTGTCAGTCTGGACTGATGCTCCATGGTCTTAGCAGGACACAACCCAAAGAACCATACAAGACCCCCCATCCTTTATAGGATTTTCCTTCCATGCAAGTCTATGCATTTTGCCTTGTCAAGCCTTAATCAGTCATTCAGTATCACAATCAGTTTTTCTGCAACGTTTATCTGGAGGTTGTTCTCGCAGCCATCTGATATCAGTATGCTGATGACCTCTCCTGGGTGTTGTCTTCTGGTGCAACTTGTTATCGGTTCCCTATCCAGGGGTGCTTGCCACTAACTTGAGGGTTCGTCAATCTGCCCTAGTAGTCTGCATCTTCAGTGTGCTTTCACTTAGTTGATCATTATTTGGTGCTTCTGAGTCTTCAAACTCTCCTCTGACCATTTGAGCATGCAGTGCCCTTTACACTTACCTCTCCTAAAACATTCTCTCTCTCATTCACACAAACAATACAATTGCAGCTTGGGACAAAAGAGTACATCTAGTCACTTTAACAAAGTTACAAAGTCGTTCAATATTAAACTTCTTTCTGTCTACTACAAGGCTTTATCTAATGCTGACATCACTATGCATTACAATATTCCATCCCTTCACTTTAACATCAGAGCATGCTAACATCAAACAGAGCTGGAGCTAAGTTAACAAAGCTGCCTAGCCTGTCTGAGGCCTACATCTTGGCTATGTCTACACTGCCCCCTCTTGCACACAAAAAATGCAAATGAGGCAAAGTGTGGAATATCGCCGTGCCTCATTTGCATAATTAATGAGGCTCCATTTTTGCACAAGAGGTTGAACCTCTCTGGTCTGGCAACATCCATAGTTTGGCATGATTTTAGTTTACCAAATGTCCATGGGTGTGGGGCCAAAAGTGCAGTGGTCCCATAAAGTTTTTTACAGCTACCAGTCCTGTCTCTCCATGTTCTGTGCTGTTATTTAGCTCTAATTTACCCCTAGATGTCTTCTAAGAACCCAGGAAGCAGTGGAAGTGTTGGTAATGCTGCTAGACAATACTGACCTCTTGTGGTCTAGCAAATTTTCTGGTTTGGCACTGGTCAAGTCCCAAGGGTGCTGGTCTAGAGAAGTTCGACCTGTACTACATGTATGAGAGAGTTTGTTTGTTCAAAAACTCCTCCTAAACAGTAAGAACTAAGACCACCAAATTTGGTATACAACTTCCTCTTAAACTTAAGCAAAGAAAGGGTTTGATTGTGCCAGGAAAATGGGATGTGCCGGGAATGGGATTGCTTTTCATAAATCCATAGAGAAGAGGCAATCACCAGGCAGATGAAAGGGACTGGTGTGCCACCTGGGACTTACCAGCCCCAAACCTCCCATGCCCCAGGCGCCCTTTTGGAGGGGGAGGCTGAAGCTCCCTTCCCTGATTCATATAGAGACATTGCTGGCTGTTTTCCCTCATCAGAGAGCAAGGGGAAAATGCACAGTTTGCTACATTTCTTCAGTCTGACTGGATAGTGTTGGGGGCAGATGGGCCAGAACCTGCCCCAGATGGGGGACATGCACCCATCCCCTGGCTGTGCCCATTGGAGCTGCAGTGGTCATCAGAGAGGTGCTTCTCTCTTGGCCCCAAGAGAGAGGGCTGGCGTTGTCCTCTCTCCCTGGGGCAGCCTGCATACTGAACCCCTCATCCTCAGAACCATGATTTCAATGAAGCATATACATTTTCATTTTGTTTTCCAAAAACCAAAAATTAATTGACTTAAGGACCCAAGCAATGCTGGGTACATCTTCCAGTTTACTACGATAACAATCCAGCATCGAAGCACTGATGAAAGCCTTTCTTTAAAAAACCCACCTTTTGAGTATTTTATAATCCTATTTTAGAATCATGGAAATACTTTTTTTAGATTATATAATCTATCCTACAGCTCTGTTCACTAGCATGCATTTCTAAACACAACGGCTGCATCTAGACTGGCAAGTTTTTCCGCAAAAGCGGCTGCTTTTGTGGAAAAACTTGCCAGCTGTCTACACTGGCTGCTTGAATTTGTGCAAGAACACGATCTAATGTAAGATTGTCAGTGTTCTTGTCAAATACTATGATCTCCCATTAGGAAAAAGTCCTCTTGCACAAATGTATTTGCGCAAGAGGCCAGTGTGAACAGCTAAAAACTGTTTTGTGCAAAAAAGCCCCGATGGCGAAAATGGCGATCGGGGCTTTCTTCTTAAAACGCGTCTAGATTAGCGCGGATGCTTTTCATAAAAGTGCTTTTTTAAAGCATCGTGCCAATCTAGATGCTCTTTTCGCAAATGCTTTTAACGGGAAAACTTTTCTGTTAAAAGCATTTGCGGAAAATCATGCCAGTCTGGACGTAGCCAGCATGTAAGTAGTATAGGTGCCATCTTATTTTAATTCCTATGGGCAGGATCTAACACATTCAAAATTACTCCTACGTGGAAAATTAACATAATCCCTGGAATACAAGCTAGCAAGGCAGGTTTTCAAAGACTGACTGCATCAGTCAAAGTTACAGGGTGATGAGAAGACAGAACATTCCCTGGAGCAAGAGTGAAAATGGAGACTGGTCTTGTTTGAACAAGGTTCTCTGTATTAACTAGATAGAGGTATTGGAAGTGTGCAGCCTGTCACACCCAGCATCTCCAAGGAAAACTTTGTTACAAGACACCGTCTCTTTGCAATTCTTTGGGGCGGGAGGTTTTAGATCACCCAATGTATTAATACTCAAATACAAGGCAACTGTTTGACATTCTATCTACTAACTTCAAACCCCGATTGAAACATGTCAGTGCTCCCCCCCACATTTTTTTCTGTATTGCGTATGAAGGCCTGAGAGAGATTTTGTTTCACTTTCTGCTTGTTTTTCTACCTTCAAAACAACAGGGGAATCTAGTCTGGCTTTCCCTGTGTGGGCTGAAGGAGAAAGAGAAATGGAGTGTTGGGAGCTTGCCCAGCCCTCAGGCATTGTCGTTTACAGGCAGCGCTTTTCTCCCAAGTCTTTGTTAGGAGTCTGAGTTAAATGAGTGTTAACAAAAAAACAACCCACCCCAAACGACAAGATTGGGATTAGACCACAGAGCTCTTCCCCACACAGATGCTCCTGTCTTTAGCTCATGGGGAGTTAAAACCCCGAGTTCTCCAGCAAACCCACAGAAATAAAGATGCACTGCTTCTAATGTAAGAAAAATAAATGTGGGAAGGGGGCGCAGATTTTCAGGCATCTAAACAAAGGGGGGAAAACCAAAGATCCAAACTTTTGTCCCTTTTGCAGACCAACTAGGAGACAAAGTCCAACTTAGGGTATGTCTAGACTACATGCCTCTGCCGACAGAGGCATGTAAAATAGGCTACCCGACATAGTCAATGAAGCTGGGATTTAAATATCCCCGGCTTCATTAAAATAAAAATGGCCACCGCGCTGTGCTGGCTCAGCTGATGGTCGGCCTGGCGCGGTAGTCAAGACGCGGATCGGTCGACAGGGCGCCTTTGTGCCGGCCGCTCCCTCATGCCTCGTGAAACAAGGTTTACAGGAGCGGTCGACAAAGGCGTTCCCTGTTGACCGATCCGCGTCTTGACTACCGCGCTGTGCCAACAATCAGCTGAGCCAGCACAGCGTGGCGGCCATTTTTATTTTAATGAAGCCAGGGATATTTAAATCCCAGCTTCACTGACTATGTCGGGTAGCCTATTTTACATGCCTCTGTCGGCAGAGGCATGTAATCTAGACATAACCTTATTGACTATAATTTCTATCACATGCTGCCTATTGGCCACAGGCTATTTATTAAAAATAGGTTATTTTATTGTGGTTTTTTATTAAAGTGTAAACTGACCTAAATGAAATAAGGTGAGCTTCCGTTCAAACTTATATAACTAGTTCCGTAGCTGTTTGGGGTTTATTCAAGAGGCTGAATAGTCTTATGTGGGTTTGGAAACTTTAGAGAAACTCAGAATACATAGGAATCTGGAATATTTAGTTAAATGTTTTTGCTGAATAGAAGCTAAGCAATTGCGAGTCAGCATTTTTAATCACTCTTGATCATATGGCATTGTCCCGTTCTCACAAAGGATGAAGAGGAAATACATTAGTGCTCACCTTCACACAAAGGCAAGTTGTGCAAACACAGCTAAAAACATCAGGAAACCCAGATTTTTTCCTTGGAGAAATGTAGCTAATGAATGTTCTGTTGGCAGGAGACTTAAATAACCCAGAAGACATTGTTCTTAAATGCCGTGGTTTGGAAATCTTACAATTCCTAGTCTTTATATTGCTGTTCGCTTTGCTGAGTCCTGATGAATGGTTTTAGTAATGTATGAAGCCGCAATTATAAAGTATATAACAGGAAGCAATTTAAAGAGCACAAGACACTTTGGAGACGAGAAATTGCTATTTAGATTGCCAAAGTCCATCTCTTTATTTGTTTAAGTACTTATTTTGCACTTGGCTTGGATCTAACTAGAAAGACCTTTTGATTTTTGCCTCTGCAAAATCTCCTCATCTAGTTCATGCCACACACTTAGCTCCTACAGATGAAAATGAGCAAGATTTTCTGCAGTCTTTGGACTGTGCTTTCTTTGATTTAGTCTTGTTCATTTGTAAGTATGGGTGGGTTGATTGTAAGTATTAGCTTAATAGTTTCAGTCCTACTCTATTAGAGTTTTACTTGTGCTCACCCTTTAGAAGTAATGGACAAACAAGCTTTTCCTATTCTGTATCTTTCTTCTGTTGTACATTAGTTCTCTGATTCATGGATCAGAGAACTAGATTTCCATGGTGTCACTCAGGCTAATGACAGTCAGCGTATTCCCTGTTCAGTGAATGCTTTCTGTGGCTGGGAGATCTTCCTAATCCCTCCCTCCCTGAGCACTGAGGGAATCCTTTATTGTTCCTTCTTCCTCAGACCCTTATCTCTGTGGCTGCACATTTCTAATGACATGCTGAAATGGACACACCTGTTCCCACAGCCCAGCCACCCCACAACTTCAGAGAGGGCAGTTTTAAAACCAGGTAGGGCATTTCCTCTCCACCTTGAACTGCAAGGACCAGTACGCTCAGCCTCTTGTGGGCCTGAAGTGTAAGGGACCAAGCACTGAAACCTAGGCCTCTGAATCTCTTAAAGCCAAAATGTGTCTAGTCCTAACCAAAGCTCCTGATGATGCCTGTGGCAGAACGCAACCTCAGCTCAACCCAGCTTGCTCTGTTCCACTGAAGCACAAGTCCTCTTCACCTGCCATTCTTGGGAACTGTGACTTCTTAGCTTCAGGATCTTGTGCTAAGGAGCAGTAAACTCTTACTTACAAGCTTGCAGCTCCCATAGGCTTCAATGGGACTGCATATGTGTGAGGCAAAAATGCTTCCCTTGTGCTGACCTGTCACCTTGCTTTGTGGTTTTTGAAGCATTGGTAGTATTGTTTGTTTTGCCGAAGAAGGTGAATGTTCATCTCAAGCTATTGGCTTGAATGCCAGCTAGCAAGAGATCACTTGAGTCTGAATTACTGACCCTAGCACTGTATTTCAGTGTAGTGTAGCCAAGAAAATGTGATAAAAGTTCATATAAATGTTGAGGGAGTTTCTCAGTCTGTGCTGTAACAGCATTAGCCTGGCTGGAGAGAGAAGCTGATACCTGAGTCTTTGAGCTGCAAAGGGCCAGGCCATTGCTTGAAGGGGGAAGCACATGAATGGCCCACTTGTCATCATGTTTTATTTTTCCTCCAAGTTTGACTAATGGTGCATTTCCTCTGACCTCCCATGGGCTGTCCGTGGCTGACTTGCTTTGTCACTCTTCACGTCTGGTTGCTGCCTTCCTTGTCCACCCTGTTCCCATGGCAGGAAAGCAGTGTCCTCCAAAAAACACCCAGACACAAATCGTCTGTCATTCCCCCCACTTCTCTTGAAATGGCCACTTCCCACATTGTGTGGCCTTGCGGGCTGAAAGCAGTGAAAACACTGTCTGCCTCCCCCGCCCTACCCCTACCCCTCCACCACCCACATGCCTGGAGTGCATGCCAAGTCTCCTGACTTGATAAGGGAGCGCCTTCCATTAGTATGCCTGTGAAAATACTAGCAGGCATCTCCCTGTTGATAACAAGCCCTCTCCCTTTTATTGTATGTGGAGGATGCTTGTTGATCCAGACAACTTATCAAGTGTCCCTTTTACCCTCTTTGAAGCTGCCATTACATGGGTTTTATTCAAGAAATAAATTATTCCAAGAACAAAGAGATTCAGAGTCCTTAGCCACCCTGTAACACAGGTTGTTACAAAACAAAATTTAACACATCCAAAGACAGGAGGAGAGGAGAAGAGGGCACAGGAAGAATAAACATCCAGGGGAGCATCAAGCATCTCCCCAATGGTGGAGACAAATGTGTGGGAGAGAGAGTGATGGGAAAACCTGAAAGTGCTCTCCTGAATGCTCAGGACAACTCTGAAGTCAGCTCGAGGCCATGGCTGGGCATCCTGTGCTGGGTGTTTGGTCTCCTGCAGCCAGGAACTGAGAGGCATCCTAGAATTAAGCAATGATTGTATTTTGGTTGGGAATCTGACTTGTCCCCAGAGAGGCTGCTCTAGAGAGAGCAGGATATTTGGCTTCTCCTTCCTGTGAGATACTGGATTTCTGAGTTGGATGCTTGAGTTTGCTGTTTCTTTACTTTCAAATCTCTGGCTACGGACCTGGTAGAAACAGGCTATTAGGGATTCTAATATCTTAAGCCATTTCTCTCAGGCTCTGATCATTCCACATGAGTTTCCATTATGGTTGTTGCTTTATTGCAGCCCAGCATGTCATGGCCAACCAGAACATGGAAAGCAGTTTGCTAGAATTTATTAATGTTAGATGGTTGGAAATATGTTTGGTGTGTGCATTAGTGCCAGGAAACTTTACAGGGACTTATTTCTATTACTCTTTTATTTACAATGAAAAAATTGTAACTGTTTTTTAAAGAACATATTTGCAGAGGTCTATTGATATTAGTTCATTAGGGCCAGATCTCCAGATGGTGTAAATCCTTTGGCGCCACACTGATTTATGTGAGCTATGTATCTGGCCTTTCATTTCTAGGTAGCCCTTTGAGATATTTTTGCTAGTGTAGCAACAAAAACATTGATTACTCTGACAATACTAAGGCAGAGATTATGGGGGAATATTACAATTCTTTATTTTATGCCGGCAAAATCGTCAATTAATAGAACTCTAGAACTGTCATGGAATTCATCTTTGTTATGATGCTTGCAGACTATGCAAATACTGACTGACCTTTGCTAAGAGGGATGTGGTTTGGATTATACTACATGCATTTTACACCAGTCGAAGTGGATTTACTCCCTGTCTACACCTGTGACACTGATGGCAGAATTGGTTCCCAAGAAACGTTTCTAAGACATTGCTCTGGCGTCAATCCATTCTGAAGGGCCAGTCTGCACTACAAATTGGACCCTCCAATAATAGGTTTAGGGGACAACTGTGTTGTTTCACTAGGTTTCCTGCTATGACTGAGGTTGTGGATCAGTGTCTAGGAATGTAAGCACAGCTGCCTTACTATCTTTTCTAATGTGTGTGTTTCTATTGCTTTCTTTTTCCCAGCACCAGTCATCAGGTGGTCCTTCTGCTACATGGGTGAATGAGGCTGCTGCCCAAAGGTCAGATTTGACCCTCAGACACATGAAAGCAAAATCTCCTAAAGTTACCTAGGAGCTGTGTATCTTACCTGGGAGCTGCGTATCTGGCTCTAGGGTCTAGAGGCTCCACCACAAGGGGAACTAGTCTGTAGTACCCTGAAGCCCTGCACTTGAGAATGTCTCTTAATTTCACTTAATTTCCTGAAGTGAGAGCTCTGAACCCTGAGCCTATAAAAAGCAAAAACTCAAGGTGTGTTGGATTTGCTTGTCATCACTACAAAACTCAATTCATTTTCTGGCAACAATGGGAGATTGGCCTTTTTCCATGGCTACCTTCCACTTCCTTAGCCTGCCAACGCAGGGCGATGGGAGAAATTCACTCTTATATTTATCTCATGATACTTTCTGCATCTATCAAGGGAGGACCCATGACTTGGAAGCAGGGCCACCTACATCTGCAGCACAGTTTTCTGCAGAAGGAACTACATTGGGAAGAGCTTTCCTCTTCTCTTACCAAAACTAATTGTTTAACCTCATCTCGTCTCCTGATCTAGCCCCAGTTACAAGGCCTTTGAAGCCGATGAAAGATCTGTTCCTGTGCTATCAGCCATGATTCTTTTGCCATCTCAATTTCATACTGATTGCCTTTGCCTAGGATCCAATACAGCAGCAACAGTTATGCTTGGCCAGAGCAGCCTCTTGCAAAGGAAGATGATGGATGGCACTGAAAAGATTTCCTTCGACACAGCTGGGGCATGGAGGATGTGTGAAACTCTTTTTTTTTTTTTTTTTTAAATCTTACCACATTTTTTCCCTCTTTTTCCATGCTGGGATTTTTTAAATGGAATTGCTGCATTGATGAATGAACAATGCATCTCCATTTTGTTACAATAACTTAAAAAAACGTTTTATGGCACAACCATGCATCACTCTACTCTTGTCTCAAAATCAAATTGCTCTGAAGGAGTTTACTGTTGTAGATGGCACAGTGGGGTTAGTAGATTGGGCTTTCCTCTGTGATGACCAGACTAGGACAGAGTGGAAATGAATGTGATTTCCTGAGCCTTGTGACTAGCAGGCACTTGATCACACCATGAATTCTGTTTTCTTCCTCATCACCATCCTTTGTATAGACAGATGAAATATTTCACATACTGGCAATCTTTGCTTCAAAAGATGTTGAGGGTGTTGTGGATCTGGACTGGAATAGGAAATCCCACCCTGATCACAATATGTGCTTGTCTGTGTTAGGGATTTTTGCATCGAATTAGCTACATTAGTGCATAAACTGAGATAGACATATTGCACTAGTGCAGAGAAAGTCTTGTATCAGGGGAAACATACCCTAGGGTGTAGTTACACTAGTGCAAAAATCACTAATGTAGACAAGCCTCATGATGGCTCCCAGCTGCACTAACAGTCTCTCTCATGTTCATGTGCATTAAAATACACCACAGTGCTTTCTGAAACCCATTTTGGATGCTCGAGGAGCTTTACTAGCCAAGTTCATATCTCTAAGTTGTTGGGTTTGGCTTACTACACTCCTGAACTAATTAATACAGTATGATGTGTTCTTAAGGTAACAGAGACCAACTGTATCTTTCTACCACATGATGCTAGCCGCTGCTAGAAACAGGCTACTGGCCTATACAGACCACATGTTTGATGCAGTGTCACAATTCATTGGTTCCAGTGGAGGAAAAGAGGGGCTCTGCAGAGGAGGACTTTCTAGAAGCAGAGCCTATTGTTCTGTTAATCATGGAGGAAGCATGGCAAGAAGCAGGCAGAGTAGTGAAGAAGAAGCAAATTCCCTTCAGATGGACACCTGGAAACCTCTTCTGAGTTGTATTGCACTGTGATGTGATTGCTTGGGAGGTCTCTGCAAGCACTGAGGTAGATAGAGCTGAAATGTTGGGGCTTTTGTGCTTGGAGGATGCTTAGGTCCAGCTTGGCACGGTCTCTAAGCTGGGCATCAGCAGTCCAGATGTGGAAACTGCACACCCAATCCATATGAACCTAAAGTTTAAAAAAAACAACAACCCTCAAATAAGCTTAGAAATAAAACCAAAATTTTGGATGACTTCTCCAGATTTGTCTATAAGAGTCCTTACTCACTATGTTTGTTTTATTTGGTTAGGTGACTGACACAGGTATTTATATTTCCAATAAAAACTTAAATTAGAATAAAATGTACCAAACAAGCTTAAATTATTTGTGTAGAAGATGATTGCAACCACCTGACACATGTAATTCTTTACATGAAATGTTAGCTCACTTTGAATAGAGATTTTACAGACTCACCATTTGGTTACTGTCAAATCTGAGTCCAAAATGTTCAATTTATAAATGGAAAGGGAATTTCAGACACAAAATAGGCCTCCATGATCAGTTAGACTGAGATGGATGAGTCTGTGGTTATGACACAGGGCTGGACCTCAGAAGACCTAGGTTCAAGTCCTGACTTAGTTACAGACTTCGGTGTAAACTTGGGCAAGTCACTTAACCCAGAAAAATCATGGAGGGGATCCTCAAGGAATCCATTTTGAAGTACTTGGAAGAGTGACCTAGACAAATGGGCGGATAGGGTCAAAATAAATCTGATGAGGTTCAACAAGAACAAGTGCAGAGTCCTGTACATGGGACAGAAGAATCCCATGGTTACAGGCTGGGGACCAACTGGTTAAGCAGCAGTTCTGCAGAAAGGAACTTGCGTATTACAGTGGATGAGAAGCTGGATATGAGTCAACAGGGTGCCCTTGTAGCCAAGAAGGCTAATGGCAAATTAGGGTGCATTAGTAGGAGGAAATGATTATTCCTCTTTATTTGGCACTGATGAGGCCACATCTGAAGTATTGTGTCCAGTTCTGGGGCCCCCAGTGCAGAAAGGATGTGGATTCATTAGAAAAAGTCTAGCGGAGGGCAACAAAAATGATTAGGGGGCTGGAGCTCATGACTTATGAGAAGAGGCGGAAGGATTTGGGCTTGTATAGTCTGCAGAAGAGAAGAGTGAGGGGGGATTTGATAGCAGCCTTTAACTACCTGAAGGGAGGTTCCAGAGAGGATGGAGAGAGGCTGTTCTTAGTGGTGACAGATGACAAAATGAGGAGCAATGGTCACAAGTTGTAGTAGAAGAGATCTAGGTTGGATATTAGGAAAATCTATTCCACTGGGAGGGTGATGAAGCACTGGAATGGGTTACCTAGACGTTTTTACGTCCTGGCTTGACAAAGACCTGCCTGGGATGATTAAGTTGGGATTGGTCCTGCTTTGAGCAGGTTGTTGGACTCAATGACTCCTGAGGTCTCTTACAACCCTATGATTCTATGCATAGTTCTTATTCTGGAGTATGTAGAGGTCCTTCAGGAGGCACATCAACTAATCTAGATGTTTGCCTAGTATTACAACTGGCTACAAAAAAGGCACTAGCAAAGTCAGTGCAAAGGTATATAGAGCACTATAAACAGTTTCTATATACTATACACTGAAATGCAAGCACAATATTTCTATTCCAATTGATTTGATTTATAATTATATGGTAAAAATGAGAAAGGAAGCAAGTTTTCGGTAAGTGTGCTCTAACCCTTTTGTATGTTTACGTCTGATTTTGTAAGCAGATAGTTAAGTGAGGTGAAACTTGGGGAAGCATGAAACAAATCAGACTCCTGAAAAGGGTCCAGTATTCCATAAAAGTTGAGAGCTGCTGTCCTTTGTCTTAGATCCCTGCTTGCTACATGGAAATAATAATCCTCCCCTTTACTTGGGGTGTTGCAAGGCTAACGGCTGTGAAGCTCTCAGATACTGCAGTGATAAGAGCTATATAGAAATACTTCTTGTTCATGATCTTTAGCTATTTGTTACTTCCCTGGTAGAATCCACCACCATGCCAGAGGGACATATCTGAGGATCTCCATTCACTTATTTCCTTGCCTTTCTCTGCCATAGTGACCATCTGGAAAGATTCCCTATACATGCTGCCAAACAGCTTGAAGCAAGGTGGAACATGACATGCTGGGATCTGCCTCATTAAGGTGCAGAGCTCTGTACTGAACATGAGCGAGGCCACAATCCCCTCCATTTAAACACAGATTTGTGTGGGCTTTGAGCTCCCACTGTGCCCTGGGAAGGGAAGCCAATAGCGACACCGGGGCCCTGGCCAAGGCGGAGTTCAGGGGCCGATTAAGCGCTTCCAGAAGGAATGAGGCCTTGGCTGGAAGGAGGGAGACTGGGGTAGCCAGCTCTTAGCACTGCCTGGAGGATGCCATGTTGCTCCTTCCCGGGTCCCCCTCTCTCCCTCCCTTAGAGTTGCCCAGAGTGCACCAAGTCCAGTGGCAGTTTAAAGGGCCTGGGGTTCCAGGTACTTACCTCTGACACCACAGAAGCAGCTGGACGCCCCAGTCTCTTTAGAATCACTGGACCCTTGGGCAGTTGTCCCTCCTTCACTCCTGTAGATGGTCCTGGTCCTGTGGTTGGGCAAAGGTAAGACATTGTGATCTGCTTCCATTTATTTCATCTTATGTCTTGGGTACAGTGAAGGATGGGCCTCTACTGGGTGGAATTTACCCTATGCATAGGGCTTGCCTTTGAAGGCATAAGCTTTGAAGCCCTTTGAAGGCGTAAGTGTGACTCTGGCTCTCAAGATTTTAGGCCAGCCCTGTGAATAGGGGTGACTTTCACCCACAATGTGTAAACCTAACCACCTTGTTAGGTGCCTAAAGTGACCTTTTGTAGTGGACTGGCTCTAAGACAAAGTACACCAAGAGCTCTCTTCTTCACGCTCAGAAAAATAACAAAGGAAAAACCTCTCGTGGCCTTTGAGAGGACAGCAACAGCAGAGGAAAGATACCAGAAGTTGTTCCATTCAAATGTTCAGTTTTTCTTTCCAATTGTGTCTCTAAGTTCCTTTTTAATCCCCCCATAACTGTTTGAGCAACGAACTATGCTTATGAGACAAGTTAAACATTTCTTCAGCCTCACAATGGCCCTGACATCTCATTGTTTGAAAGATGATAGGGTCACTCAAAATAAACTCTCCCTTGCTAGATAATGTTTTTCCACATGGAAATGCTGGAAGGCCATTATGTGCTGCCAGGTTAGAGAGGCCAGAAGATGCCTTCCAAATCTCCAGGTGCCTTTGTTTATTTTTGAATGTTATATCACATGTAATATAATTAATATTCTGTCCAAAGCTTCTCTGTTTAAATATGCTTAGCATATCCTGTGCATTACTCAGTCTACCATTGGAAAGAATTAAGGGATAAAGTGAGTGTCATAATAGATTAACTCCTTCTGCCTCCCATAAGAGACTCAATATGGCATTTGAGAAGACTAGAAATAAAAACTAATGTTATGCCAATATTTTCAGAGAGTAAATAAGATCAACTCTGTTATCTTTATCAACCAAACTTGTAATCTCACGCAAAAAAGATATCAAATTTATTTAATAGAATTGTATTTTGCAACTGGATATCTTTTTGGAGGTACATTACAAGTTTGGTTGACAAAGGTAATGAAGTCGACTTAATATGCATTGACTTCTATAGGGTATTTGACTTGGTACCACACAACATTTTGATTAACAAAATGGGATGATATCACATAAACATGGTTCAAATTACATTGATTAACAGCTGGCAAACTTGGAGGTGTCCAAATGGAATTGTAAACAGGGAATCCATATCAAATGGGTGTGTTTCTAGTGGACTCCTTCAGGGATTGGTTCTTGCTCCTATGCTAGTTAGTGTTTTTAGTCTATG
The DNA here is from genome assembly GCA_019425775.1 of Rafetus swinhoei. Lineage (NCBI taxonomy): Eukaryota > Metazoa > Chordata > Testudines > Trionychidae > Rafetus > Rafetus swinhoei. Next base: position 15,335,760 of record CM033425.1, on the reverse strand, counting down.
ATCTGGAAGAGAACGTAATACTACTGATAATTATGGCTAAATGAAAATGTATACATCTCAGAGCAAAAAATGTAGGCCAGTGATGGGCAACATAGGCTAGTGAGTGGGCCATGTGAGTGGCTCTGTTTCATCTCAGTGAGCCACAAGATTCCCAGGATAGGGTAGTTTTGCTAACTGCGCTTGCATACCTAGAATTTGCAGGGTGTGCTGAATGAACCACAGCAATGCTTTGATTAGATGCAGAGGGAACACACAGCTCTCTGTCAATGTTGGGTGTAATCAGCATACACCCACCTTCATTTGCCCTTGCTTTAAGTGAATATCACTTTAGTAATAGCAGTTAGGAGAAAATTATGTGGACGGAAACCAGCAGAATCTGGCAGCTCTGTCTATTGGCAACAGTAAACAAAATGTCTCATGGGCCACACATAGAACCCTGATGAGCTGCCGATTGCTGACCACTGATGTAGTCCCTGCTTATAGGATAGAGGCTTCTTCCCTAGCAAGGAAAAAGACTTGGGGGTTGAGGTGGCAAGTCAGTTGAATATGAACCAAGGCTATGTCTACACTGCCTCTTTTTTGTGGAAGAGGCAATGCAAATGAAGCACTCATTAGCAACTTCTCATGCTTCATTTGCATAATCTCTTCCCGAGGTTTTTTTTTGCACAAGAGATTTTTGCGCAAAAACGAGCAGTGTAGATGGATCCATTTTGTGCAAAAACCCCTTTTGCACAAGGTATACAGATCTTGTGCGAAAGGAGGTTTTGCACAAAATGGATCCATTTACACTGCTTGTTTTTGCGCAAATGGATCCATTTTGTGCAAAACCTCCTTTTGCACAAGATCTGTATACCTTGTGCAAAAGGGGGTTTTGCACAAAATGGATCCATCTACACTGCTCGTTTTTGTGCGAAAACCTCTTGCGCAAAAAGCCTTGGGCTGAGATTATGCAAATGAAGTGCGAGAAGTTGCTAATGAGTGCTTCATTTTCATTGCCTCTTCCGCAAAAAAAAGAGGCAGTGTAGACATAGCCTCAGAGTGCAATGCTGTAGTCAAAAGAGCTAATGTTATCCTTGAATGTATGACCTGAGGAATCTTCAGTAGAAGTGGGGGTGCAGGGGTTATTTTACCTTTGTGTTTGGCACTGGTGCAACTGTGGCAGGAATAGCGTGTGGAGTTTGGTGTCCACAATTCAAGAAGGATGTTGATAAACTGAAGAAGGAAGAGCCACGAGCAGAATCAGAAAACATACCTTATGGCTATACACTCCAGGAGCTCAATCTATTTAGCTTAACAAAGAGAACATTGAGTGATGATTTGATTTCAATCTGTAAGTATCTATATGAGGAAATAATACTTTATAATGGGCTCTTCAATTTAGCAGAGAAAATTGTAAAACAATCCAGTGGCTGGAAGTCAAAGCTAGACAAATTCAGAGTGGATGTAAGGTATAAATTTTTAACAGTGAGGGTAACTAACCATTGGAACAGTCTATCAAGAGATATGGTGGAGTCTCCATCCATGGCAATCTTTAAATCATGTTCTTTAAAAAACAAACAAACAGGTAAGGTGTTCTTGGGATTATTGTGGGGGAAGTCCCCTGGTTTGTGTGATACAGGTGGGCAAATTAGATGATCACAATGATCCCTTCTGGCCTTGGTTTCTATTATGTGATAATAGATTCCAGTGGTGAAACACTGGAATGGGTTACCTGTGGAGGCAGTGGAATCTCCATCTCTAGAGATTTTTATGTCCTGACTTGACAAAGCCCTGGCTGGGATGATTTAGTTGGGGTTGGTCCTGCTTTGGGCAGGGGGTTGGACTCAGTGATCTCCTGAGGTTTCTTCCAAGCCTAGGATTCTATGATATGATCTGGTAAAACCACAACATGAATTACATATTGCTCCCTGGTGGAGCAGGGAAGATTAATTCTCTCCACTGCAGGAATTACTGGATAATATTCTGTGCCCTGTGTTATGTGGGAGGTCAAAATAAATGATTTAGCCTTAAAGCCTATGAATCTTCAGATGTTGCTCCCTTCCCTATGGCCCACTCCACCTAAGGGCAGGAAATAAAAAATGTGCCCTAGCCTCTGTAGAGCTGCCAAGAATGGAGTTTGGCAAACAGACACAAATTCAAGTATTTGCAAGACTGCATTGCACAGAGTGTCCGAGTACTGAGTGAGCATCCAATGAGCCGTAACGAAATGCACGACTGAGTCAAAGGAAAATGGAAAATATTTCATAAAATCCATCTTTGCATCCCTTTTCTTTCTTGATCTATTGCCCCTTATTCATGGCTGCCCAGGCCTTGGCCCATGTGTAAATATATCAGTGCACCAATGAGATGGAACACTGTCACAGGGAAACAGATGACTGTTACTAGATAACATGCTGAGCTGGAAGTGAGGCATTTACTGTAAATAAAGGTCACGGCAAAGTGGGGAAATTCAGGGAGTTTTTTCAGGCCCAGGGACTGTTGGTTCAGCTCCTTTCATGACCGCTGCATGTACATATACAAATGTATTTACTTCCAGAATGCAGCATTCTGATCATTTGACATTGCCCCAAAATATTGTAACAAATCTATAGTCACTGTGGACTTCATGATTCTGTCCATGCCATATGCCATGACCCTTCAGAAATTCACAGTAGTGGCAGGTGCAGAAGTTGAATTCCTTGTGCTCCATAACCATAGCTCGATTTAAAGGAGAACCTCCATAAACTAGTGGCAGTATAGGGGCTGTGACACAGTGAACAGTCCTTGTTCAGTTCAGTAGAGGACAGTAGTAAGCATAAATACAGGACAGTATGTTTTGGTATTATCAACTGACTGATGTGGTCATTTCTTTGCTCTAGATCTGGGGCAGGCAAGATGCCCCAGCTTTTTGATCTGGCCTGTGGTCTGCCCTGCCAGGATACTGAGGCAGACTCTCTGTCTGCTGCAGCTCCTGGTTGCTCAAAACTGCTGGATACTCCCTCTAGGTGCTGCGGGGGGGAAGGACGGCAAATTTTTTAAGCTGCCCCCACTCCAGGCCAGTCATCACCGCTCCCATTGGCTGGTTTCCAATGGGAGCTCTGATGATTGGGTTGGGAGTGGGGGCAGCACTTAAAGTTACCCGCCCACACATATCTATGGTGTAGAGAGGCTCATGGGGCGGCGGGGGGAAGCAGTTAGCCATTTTAAGCAGCCTGGGGCTGCAGCTGGCAGAGAGAGCCTGCAGGAGGGTCCCACTGAGCTTCTGGCCAGGAGCCACCTAGTTAAGCACCTCCTGACCAAAGCCTGCATTTGTTACCCAACCTCCTCCCACACTAAGGATGTTAAACTTAGATTAATCAAGTGATCGATTAGTCAATTTAATTTGCGTCAACTATTCAATTAGTCGATAAGGGCACCTCCATATTTGAAATGTAGCAAGAGCCCCGATGTATCTTGCTGCATTTCAAAGATGGAAGCGCACATGGAGGGTATGGGGCCAGTGGGGGACTCAAGCTGCTCATGCTACCCATGCATGCTTTGCTTTTGCTTTTACGTGTCCTCAGTAATATATAATATTGCTACAAAACATCAACATTCCTCTGTCATAGGGACATGCTTCACTGCTGATTCCTGGATCTTTCCTTCACTATTCCAGGATCCTTTAAGTCCAAGGTCCTAATGGAGTCTATTAAAAATATAGGTCATGAGGAAGGAAATTGTTTTAGCTTAGTTAGCTCTGTTCATATATGTGACCTCATTTCTCTGCAATCAAATTTAAATACTAATAAGAATTGAACCTCTCTAGTCCAGTACTCTCTAGTGTGGCAACATCTGTGGTCTGGCATGATTTTAGTTAGAGATGCCCATGGGTTTGATGCCCAAATTTGCCATGGTCCTATAAAGTTTGTTTACAGCCACCAGTCCTGGCTTTCAGTGTTCTGTGCTGTTATTTAGCTCTAATTTATCCCTATATGTCTTTTAAAGACCAGTGAGCACTGGAAGTGTTGGGAATGCTGCTGGACAATATTAACCTCCTATGGTTTGGCAAATTCTCTAGTTCAGCACCAGTCAGGTCCCAAAGGTACCAGACTAGAGAGATTCAACCTGAAATATATATGAAAAAACATCTTCTTAAATCCTCATTTTGTAATCTGGCTTCGCATGGCTTTGAATGAAGTAACTCATATGCAGATGATATATAAACAGTGACAGCTGAAATTATTTCTAGGCAAGACTAGAGGTCACCAACTTACACTCTTGTCATGACTGTAACTGCTTCATTTGAGACCTGAAAAAGCTAGGTTACCTACTTACAAGAAAACCACTCTGAAAAAGAAAACTAGTCAGCTCAATAAGAGAAAACAAACCAAAAAGCAGCTCTGCTTTTCCCAAAAGGTAGCTGCTAGATTAATTTAATCATCAGATGATGAAATCTCTAAAACATTTAACAGACTGATTTGCTTCTGAGAATGACAATTCTTTGGAAAGACAACAGAAGTTGTCAGTGCTTGCCACTGTGAAAAATTAAGCCCACCGGTACTAAAAAGAGCATGTATGCTTTCTCCACATTAGATAGGGTGCTAATTCTGATGAAAGATCATAGCAGACTAGGCTCTAATACATCCTTTCACTGGCCCATAATAGATCCTGCATGTTCCAAATGGAAACTGGTAGAACATTACTAATATGGAACTTACCTCTCTAATAATCATGGTATTCTGGTTCCCTGGCCTGTACTCAGACCACAGTTCTCTTGCTTGAAAGAATCTGCACTGAGAACTACTGTCATCATCCAGGAAAATGAAGACTACACAAATTCTCTAACTTTTTTTGGGGAGGGGGGGAGAAGGGGAGAAGGTAACCCATGGATTCCTTTGCCAATAGGCTAATTCTTACAGAAGTAGTTCTTCATGTTTCTTGCTGGGTAGAACAGCCCACATTTTTTGATCCAACTCCCCAGCTGTGGAGGCCTAGCATTCTATCTTTATTTTTCTTATCCATCATTTTCTATTACCAACCAAATGTGCAAGTGGATAGATGATAGATTTGCCCATAAATTGGTTCAATAATAATATTCCCCTCACATTTGGAAGAACAATGTCTTTGTTAATGGCTTTTTGGCAGCTTAATGGGTGCACATGCACTGGACACTGGTGTTTTTTCCCTAAAACTATAAGAGTCTGGGGAACAAACATCCTGCCACCCAGCCCCCTCACACCCTTCCCCCAGTTATTTCCTGCTGTTTGCAAGTGGAAAATGGTCCATTTCATAAATACTTTGATTTCATTGCTGCCCATGAGATAGAGTTCCCACGATGAGCCTTTTAGTGTTAGCTCCACCTTATGAACAAAATAAATGCTGACGTTAACCCTCAGAATGCCTAACATCAAACTCCTTAAATTTTGTTCTGCTAGAGACCAGTTCATAAAGTGGTGCTGTTATTAGCTAACATTGGCTGAAATAAAGGCCAAATGTTGATGAATGTCTTATCCAAAATGTAAACAGTTTGATTTTCTTTCTTTGCAGTCAGGGGCCCTCAGGAGTTTTATCAGAGTTTGGCAATCTCATATACATTTTGAGGCCCAAAGCATGTTTTTAATTGTTACATCACAAAACTTGCCAAAATAACAAAGTATAGGGCTTAAGAACTCTCTCTTTATGAAACATCTCCTCAGCTTGACTAACACAATAATTACTGGAACCAGATTGTATTGCCTAGTGGCAAATGGAATTTTTTCATAATGATGCTGTCTGTCATTAACAACAGCATTTGTTCTTTTCTCTGAAAGAGTGGGCCAAAAATCTACAGTATCCTTTTTATTGCAGCTAACAGTACTAGATAGGTTAATCCATTATAACTGTAGATATACTAAGCATAATTTGTCATGTCCAGAACAAAAATGTGTTTAATTGGGCTGTGAATCATTTTGTAATTCTAATGTTGGAGCTGTATAGATTTATATAATTTTGCTCTGAAACTTCACCAATATTTCCCTAGTATTTGTTGATTCTATTTTTTCAACACTAGTGTTTAATGGGAAAATAATCCCCAAAATAAAATATGGTTACTCCACTTGTTAATAGAAGCCTTAAAAGGCTGCAATTTACATACCTTTTAAAATGTATTTACCTCTGGACTAAGCCAGGGACAATAACACATTACGCATCCTACCCAGGTATCTCTGATACTATTTTAGCAATGCTAATCTTTTTGACTGATTCAAAGTTCCTTCTTCACTGTTTTAATTCGGTGATGGTGTTATGGAAACTGTGATTTTACTAGGAAATAAATGTTGCCTTGTGATTACAAAAAAAAAAGACTGACAGTCAGAAGTTCTGGTTTGTATGCCTACCTCTCCTACTGATTATTTGTGACTCCTTGGGCAAATCACTTAATCTCTGTGCCTCTCTTTCCATATCTGTAAAGTGGGTATTGAGATATCTGCTTCACGGAGATGCTGCAAAACTTCTTAAAGAGCTTTGAGATCCCTGGACAAAGGTGCTATAAAAATGAAAAGCATTATGAGTTAATGACCTCTATTAAACCCTGTCTAAAAGCCTTTATGATGGAAGAAAGGAGCTTTCATGTTACATGATCCAAGTCAGAAATATGGAGATTACAATAGCAATCAGAACTCCTCCACACACTGCGACTGAAACTGTGCTAGCAACAATGGCATGTTTCCAGATGTAGCGGAGCAGGACAAAAGGATTTATAGCTACAGGGAAGTAGCCTAGTAAAAGGACACTTTGATTTTCCTCTTTATCATTATTTATTATTTCTTGTCACTGTAACATTAAGAATGCTTTCTGTGGGATCAGGGTCCCATTTTGTCAGGTGTTTTTGTGCACACGTCTGGAATGTAAGTTTCACATAAATGAATTCTGGTTATGTTAATATTTGAGAATTGACACTAATATGTTCAGACTCTCCCTTTATCTGGAAATTGTTGCGGTTATTTGCATGCCGCAGAACTACATTGCACTGGCACATCCAAGTTGATCCTTCTGACTAGGCTCAGAGGGGTAGCCATGTTAGTCTGTATCTGCAAACATGAGGAGTCCTGTGGCACCTTAAAGACTAACAGATTTATTTGGGCATAAGCTTCTGTGGGTATTCCACTTTGTCAGATTCATGGAGACCCCTCGTTGTTTCTTCTCACTAGGGAAGGGCCTGGCTCATAAAATCCCTATCTACATTCATCTGAAGTCTCCCTTCTAGAATCCTTATTTTGGACAACAGTCTATTTTTGTTGTTCAGTGTTACCAAGTTCCCTTTCAATTATACTTAATTTATTTTCTAACCTTCATTATACCTTATTTATGACTAAATGTTTGAAAAAAATAAGCACTGCTCCTGCAATTGCATCTGGATGTTGGATTCAGTGGGGTTTTGTGTGGCTCTGATCACAGGATTGAGGCCTAAGGTGAGGTCTACACTAGATCCAGCAACTTGGCTTAAGGTATGCAACTCCAGCTATGTAGAATATATATATATAGCTAGAGTCGGCTTGCCTTAAGCTGAACTTGGCGGGGTCCCCACAGCGAGAGACCAATGGGAGCAAATGCTTCCCTTATTCCTTACTAGAGCAGGAGTACTGGGCATCAGCAGGGGCACCCTCTGAGTTTTAACTAGATTCGCTAAATCAAACTCTGAAAGATCATTCACAGCCCCCTCGTTCCCTTGATTTTACCACTTGCCTCTGCCAAAAGAAAAGATTGGAAAAGGGGACTGATGTGGTGTGAATGAAACAGCTGTTATGTGTGAAGTGTCTGCTTTCTAACTGCTGCTGTAGGAATTTGGGGAAGGGAGGAGAGAGGCGGGAAATTGATGGCTACACTTAATTAATAAGTCAGGACTCCGGTAAACCCCAGCTGTGATTATGGGATCAGTCTGTAAAAGATAAACTCAGGAGTTGGGGCTAAGGGCTTGATTTCCTTCTAATGCTAAACTCCAAGACATGCTGCTGGGTACAGAGTGTGTGTCCACTAAGCCTTTCGTCTATTCTGTCTGAATCAGAAATAAAGTATCCATTGCCACCCACATATCCCTGTTCCAGGGAGAAGAAACAATAATTAAATATATATATATATGAAAATCAAAGGTTGTAAAGCTATATTTTAGAGATGGGAAGGTTACCACACTTGGACTCTGATCTTGAGCCTCTAAAAAGTATGGGGATTTTTTGATCCAGTTTTTGGTACAGCCTTTTATATAAAAAGGTGCCATTTCCCAAATTTGGATCCAGATAAAGGTTTAGATTCCCATCATTGTATTCACCCAAGGGATTTCAGATCTGGAGCTGTATAAACATCATGTCTCTGGTTGCTGGCTCAGAGGTGCCTCAGTGAGAGAACCCAGTTTGATTGTTCTGCGATGACTGGGAATGCAGCAGAGCTTTTGGAGGACAGGGATGGAGACCAATGTTCCCTGTATTCTGAGTGCTTGGGCAGCCACCCAGGAAAAATTCAGATGCTGCCCAGTTGAGTAGCAGAGCATCCACAGCCAGCAGCATGTGTTCCATTGGCGGTGCACATCTGCACTGGTGCGCACAACAACATTTATTCTGTACATCGGTGGAAAAAATAGAGGGAATGTTGATGGTGAGTGCCCTAACAACATTTAGCAGAGGTCCCCTTCCCCCTCCCAATGGAACTACATCGATTTCTTCCTCTATCTGAAAGATGGCATCCATGACCAATACTTAGCTAAGGCTGTGAGGGGACCATCAGGGAGCAGGCAGTAATATGGAGGAGCCCCTAAAAATACATTACAATGTTCTGGCAAAAAATGTTTTAATGTTGTCTTGCTGTCTTACCCATGGCCACAAAAAGCAGACAGGCATATGATCACCACTAGTACAAGGCCATTCCAAAACCAAAGGAGAGATTAAAATGTGTCATGCTACTGATTTCAATGGCATTTTAAAACTATTTATACCCATGTCAGTCTCTCACAATGTCATGTTACTGTGTGTGCCTTAACTTTTGATTTTGTACACAAAGGAGTTACTTATCACGGGGGTGTCATTTCTGAAATATTCAGAGAGTGGGGAAGGGGAAAGGGTTAGAGTTCTCAGTATACAGAATGTTACAAGTGATTATATCATGGGAGAGGCAGAAGACATGATGGTGCATATAATTATATGAAAAGTTGGTGGCGGGGACCAACTGTCTCCCTGACTTATAACAAATGATGCCGCTGCTTATCACTTTAATTTAAGCTCACAGAGTTTTCATTTTTGTTTTGATTTTTCTGATTTCCTCCTTTGCCCTTCCCTTTATTTTGAATCCTCACCAAGCTCCAGGGACTAATATAATTTTTATGCTGGTGACACTTAAAATTTCTCAATAGACTTTGTTTGTTTGTTTGTTTGTTTGAAGTACAGTTGGGGGGTAGCTGAAGCCAAAGCCCCTACCACCATCAGTGGCCTTGGCTGCAGCAGCACTAGACAGTGAGACCTTCTGTCATGTAGAAAAACCAATTCTAAATGTTATCCCATTTTTCCAACACAGAAAGGGGGGGGGGAGGGCATTTTCCAAAGCTGTATAGACGGCAGCTCATTCTCTTCAAGATCAAGGGTGTTGCTGTTTTCAAACGTTGATTTCAAAGTGTTGACTCAGAACAACGAACCTCTGTTGTTTTTTTTTGACTGAGATTAGGACTCACAATGTTGTGGTTATAGATTCCAGTGGCACCAGCTATATATTTGACGCAGGACTATTATTCAAGCTCAGATAAACATCTAATTTAAAGTTGAGGTGATTATATACATATATATCTTTTTTTTTCCTATTCAAACATGGAACAGTATGTATGAAACCAGGACTCCCACTCAGCCTCACTTGGTTCCTCATACTTTCATTTTCATTATTTCGGTATTTTTTTATTTTATGATTATGGCCTTGAGGAGGTAGTTGATAATATTTTCCTGTGTCCTTCCATACACGTCCGTGAAGGAGAGGGAAACTCCTCTTCTTATTTGAAGAACTTACATCTAAAAGTCAAGCCCAGGGCAGCTCCCATGCCATAAATAATATTTTAGGTAGTTATCATGTTTATTAAGTCTTTCAAATTCACCTCCCTCTCATCTTCCTCTGACTTGAGGGAGTATAGTATTTGAAAAATAGTCTTGCTTTTTTCATTTCTCTTTATTTATTTGGAAGCCAAACATTAAAAAAGGGATGCAAAAGAGAGAATTCTTTGTCAAAAGCTTACAAATAATAGTTAGATGGGTGAGCATTGATAAAAATGGCTAACTATGATTTTGAGGTATAGTTGATTTTTTAAATAAGTGTACAATGAAAAATGAGAACATTTGTACATTCTACCACTGTTTCCTTTTTTAGCTTGGCATTCATTACTTAAATAGGTACTAGGGGGCGGTGCCTCCGCTGTCTATAGGGATACCAGATGGTTTGAAAAAAAATACAGGACACACTTGATCTCAGATCGGGGGTCGGGGGGGACCGGCTGGGCGGGGAGCAGGGCTTGCTGGGAGGGGTTGGGGGAACGGGGCTGGCCGGCGGGGAACAGGCCGTTGGGGAGTGGGGCTGGCTGGAAGGGGGTCGGGGAGCAGGGCTGGCCGGGGAGGTCGGGGAGAACCGGCCGGCAGAAAGCAGGACTGGCCGGGAGGGGTTGGGGGAGTGGGGCTGGCCGGCGGGGAACTGGCCGGGAGGATTGGGGGAATGGGGCTGGCCGGGGTGGAACGGGGGGCCGGAACCGGCCGGGGGGGAGCAGGGCTGGCCTGGGCGCATGCAGATCCCGGGGTGCTGCCCATCCTGTGCACAGTCCTGGCGGGGCACATGGGAGAATCCGGTCCCAGGGATTCCATCCTGCCCCGACCCACTCCTTCCCCCTCCTTTACCGAGTAGTTGTGGTAGCGTGAGCACATCTACCAGCCAGGCAGTACGCAACTACATACTGACACTCATGATAATAATAAAACTTACTTAATTAGAAAATACCGGACACTTATATGTCCGGTATTTTCTCAATTTGTTTCCTGGACAGAAAGCTCAAATACCAGACTGTCCAGTTCAAAACCAGACACCTGGCAACCCTAGCTATCTATGCTTACCAACCCCCCTCTCTGGGGGTAGGCAGCCCTAGCTCCCCACACAGCTGCCCAGCTCTCGCCCCCTGGCTGCCTGACTTCCCCACCTGAGGCCAGGCCAGCCCCCAGGTCCGCTCTCTCCGGCCGTCAGGGGGTTGGGGTGGGCTGACTATGGCCTGGCTCCTTCCCTCTAGCTGCCAGGGGGCTGCGCCAAGGCTGAGGAACTCCCCCACCAGGGACGGAGGGTCTAAGGCCCCCCTTGCCCCGGCTCTTCCACCCCTGCTTCCAGCCCTGAGGCCACCCCAGATCTTGGCCCTGGCCCCTTCCATCCCCACCCACCGACCCTGGCTCTTTCCTCTCCCTGCTGGCGGGGCGGCTGGGACAAGGGTGTCCTGGTTCTTCCCCCAACCTAGGGGGCATGTGAGTGGGCTGGGGTGTGGGGAGAGGGCACAGCTCCTTCCCCCCTGGATCACCGGAGAGGGGGAGGTCCCCTGGAGCACAGGGAGAACTGCAGAGGAGAGGCTGCGTGGCTCATGGCTTCTTTCCCAACCCCCCCTCCGAGCACGAGGGTTGGAGGAGAGAGGCCACACGGCTCCCAGGGCTGCATGGCTTTTGGCTTCTCCCCACACCCATTGGAGCACTGTGGGGGGAGGGGAAAAAGCTCACCGTTTTGGCCTCCTCTGGTGAGGGGGGGCTGCTTCGGAGCCTCCCCAGGCCCTGTGTGGCAGCCAAGCACTGGGGAAAGGGGAGGGGGGAGGGAGGAAGAAGGCAGGTGGGATGCAGAGTGACATGATGACATCACTCTGTCATCCTGCAGGAAAACCTTTTTTTATGTATAGATAGATAACTATGTAAGCCCTGATTCAACAGCCCTTCCCTATTCAGCTAAGCATTTAGCTTGGCTGCATCTAGATTGGCAAGATTTTGCGCAAATACTATTAACGGAAAAGTTTTTTCCGTTAAAAGTATTTGCGCAAGAGAGCGTCTATACTGGCATGTGCCTTTGCGCAAGAGGGCAAGAGGGCTTATCCCTGAGCGGGAGCGTCAAAGTATTTGTGCAAGAACCACTGATTTTGTACATTACAAAGTCAGTGTTCTTGCGCAAATACTAGCGGCAAGTGTAGACAGGCGGCAGTATTTTGCGCAAAAGCGGCCGCTTTCGCGCAAAATCATGCCAGTCTAGGTGCAGCCCTTGTGTTTATCTTTTTTGCCCTTATTTACTTACCATTGATTCCTTGTGCTTAAATGCTTTGCTGAATTGGGGCCCATTGTAGTCAAAATAAGACAGCACATGTATTCTCTTGGAACTCTTTCACCCCTTTAACTCTTTTCCTCAAAACCTGTGTTTTCATACCACCACAAAGGAAATCTCACATATCACTTGCCTCCCTCTTTCACTTTTGATTGCTATGAAATGCAACACTACTTTAGATCATACTTCTAATTGTGTCGTTAGAAAATCACTATTTTTCACCACCAATTTGTCTTGGGAAAATACATTCAAAATTAGGGGGGAATTTTTGGGAGGGAGGACTGACTGACTTATAAATTGGTAAAGGGATACAGAGCCTGTCATCTTTGGTTTGAGTTGGGTAGTAATTAAAAGTGGTTATCATAGGAGGACAGATGGCTTTTATGAAATGGCATTGAAGTCTCAGTTCACTGCCTATAATGAACCACTGTCAAGATCATTAAAGTTCTGGTACATGATACCCACAGAATCATGGCCCTGAATCTTCAGCCGAACTTCAACTTTGAAATCTGAATAGAGTATATAAACTGATACAGTATTTTTCTGCCTGAGTTTGGAGACAGCCTGGAACTATAGTTATGAAATGAGTGAGCTGCTTTTATTCATCTCAGTGAAACCTTCTCATCTCAGTCACTGACTGACTGTAACCTGAAGTCCCGTCTTCACTATCTAACCTGTGGTGGAACTAACACCGGCAATGGTGAAAACTATTTCCAGTGCAGACAAGGACAGAGGGCAAATTGCTGATAATCCTCAGTATTATAGACAAGACCAGGGAGTCTAGGTGTATTAACCCCAGTGCTTATACTACTACACTTTTTTCTCCAATTAATCCATTATCATTGATAAACCAAAGTGTCTCTTACTTTTGATTCAGGTATCGTGATGCTCTCATAAACTCATAAGCATAAAACTATTGTCCCTCTGCCTATTAACTACCACATGCTGTCAGGGCCATGCATGCTCCAGAGAAAGAGTACAATTTATGTGATATCAGCTGTGTGACAAACTTTAATATACATTTGCTATAAAACAGGCAGCAATTACCAAAATGTGATACCCAAATATAAATTCTTGATCCATTTGCACAATAGATCTACAATTTAACCTCATTCACGCTAGAGACACCCATAAAAATGATATCCAGTCTTAAAATTACTTAGAAGCACATTCTGAAAGACCCCACAGTTGCAAGCGATACTCCAGTAGTAAGCTAATGCTCATGTTTCTATGGCTTTGCCTTCATGATTCTTCCAGTGGTTCCTTTACATTTTCTGGTATTCTGCCAAACACCTGTGAATCAGTGTGCAACAGCTATTCTTACTGTTTAATTTAGCTTTGCACAGAAAGGCTGCATTAGTCTTGATGTAGGCCTAATCCCAAACCTCTAAAAAGGTTTAAGGAACTCTAGTTTCACCTAATCCTGAAACCTAAACCTAGAATCCTTGAAAACCTCCATAACACCACAGGCATGGACAAATAAAGGTTTTCCACTATTACATTATTAAAAGGACACAGTGTGTCTTTTGGATTTGAAACCTAAAGCTTTACCTAAGAAGCTTGGCCCTATCCACAATAAAAGAGTGTTTATTTTGAAGATAATAGATTGGAGGGTTTATTTGACTAACATCTTATCACTAAAAAACTAGATGTGATATTTCTGTGCAAAGCATGTCTAGGTTTCTGTTTATGGATAATCCAAATTAAAGACTGATATTAGGAGCACATAGAATGGGACTCGGGCAGGACTGGTGCCTCAGACACTGAACACTGCTCACAATAAACATTTAATATTTGTCAGTGATGTATATATTATTTTTCAAAATTTTGAATCCAGCTAGTTCTGGGGTCTCTTACTGATGATCAACAACATGTAAAAACTTGTAGCATGCTGGTATTTAATTTACAAATTGCATCCAACTGCAATCAATTCTTACTTATGTGATTTCTGGCTTAATTAATTGAATTCTTCCATTCTAGAGCCATACTTTGATTTATAAAAAACCCAATTTTATAGCAACAACTTGCAGTTTTAAGTTTTACTTTTTTTCCTGAAGTGATATGAAACCTATTTGTGCGTTGTACAATGCTGAGGATATTGTCTGTGCTTAATTGTTCATAATGAGAAACATAGTTTGTCACTAGTGTGACTGAGGTCACATAATCATGTAAATATGTTTAGGATGCTGCAGTAGTTGAACTGAGGGTTCAAGATTCCTGGACCAACTACCACACTGGTAAGTTCTTATATCACACCTGAATGGATGAAAGGTGGCTGGAGAGGGGGAGAGAAAGATTCTCTAGACCAGTGATTAGGGCATTCATGTGAGAGATCTTGGGTCCAGTCCACTTGCTCTAGTCACTCTCTCATTATTTAGTCAGTACAACAATATCAACAGGGAAGACTGTGGGAACCCATATCAAAATATCCATAGCCTCATGGTTACGATATGTTCCTGAGAAAACGGAGAGCCTTGTTCAAGTCTTTTCAAGTCTGACATAGAGATAGCACAATTGAAACAGGGTCTCCCAAATCCTAAGTTACTTCTCTAACCTTTCAGGTAAACGTTATAAACTAGGCACCTTCTTCTCTGGCAGACTCCAAATGGAACCCTATCCAACCGGCATGCTCAGACATTGCCTATCAAATTGGGCTCTGCATGTAACTTGGGTGACCAAACACCTGTCTTTCCCTGCTTTATGTATTGCTCTAGGCCAGGATTTAGGTGGGAGACAAGCACCTGGATGTCTAAAGTAAGGCTGCAGTGTGTATATTCAGAGGCAGAAACTTAGAGGCCAGTGAGAGTTTTGTGGATTACAGTGAAGCCAAACTGACAGTTAGATACCTAAACCTGAGGATTAGATGATTACGTACTTCTGTAGATCCCACACTGTTTAGCTTTGTTTACCCCCTCTATAATCAGGGTAGAGTATTGTTTATCCGCCAATACAGTTGTGCTAGCTTTCAAAGCTGCGATCCTTAGATAAGCTGCATTGAAATACAAAGTGTTATTAGAAGAATACAGATGGGGGGCAGATCCTCACCTGAATCTCAGTGAAACTATAGCAATTCACACTAACTGAGAATCTACCTCTTAAACGCTGCATAAAACAAGGGTGTTGTTTTCATCTCTGTAATCAGGTATTATAAACTAATGAAGTAAGGTTTTTTTCCCTTTTTATTTCCTGTTACAGTCCCGAGGATCTCTCCCATTTTGTCCTTCACTGGGACTTGCATCATAGCAACCGTTCTGGCTGAGAAGGCTAGAAATATGTCCCTCCATTTTTTCAGTGCTCTTCCCCCCCACCTCAAGTGAGCCTAAATGTATTTGGAGAGCGATATGAGACTTTCCCACTTTCTGAGGGTGGGGGAGTAATTTCTGCACAGCTGTCAACTAAGGAGCAATGGACTCAGCTTGGGTTCTGAACTGTCTTCAGTCTGCCAGCACAGCTGCTTTGGGACTATAGTTCAGAATGTCACCAGAAACCCAGAGTTTCAGTTACAGTCCTGCCTACAGTATTTCTGCTATAACTGCAGAATTTCAATTTACTAATCTAGACATTTAATTATGGCTCAATATGTTGAGCTCTTTTACCTGCTCATTAATGACTGTTTTAATAAATTGATGCTAATTGCTCTCTACCTCAGCAATCAACTTGTCATTTTAAGTAGTTTGCTCTGTCAGACAATTTTGGTAAATGAATGGCTAACAGCAATTGTGCTTGGCTGAAATGTTTTGTGATAATTAGCTTAATGGTTCTGCCATTAAAGGCCTACATAAAATTGAAATTATTCCACAAAAATTAGAAGTGGGTGACAATCTCACACAGGAAGCAAATTTCCTCTTATTTAGAAAAAATAAAAATTACAAAGGAACCCTGACTGGATCAGTTAGCTAAGAGAGTTCCTGGTAAATTACAGCAGCATGACCATTGAAGGGGTAGGGTTCGTTTAAAGCCTGTCCTAACTGAATTTGGTAAGGTATCAGAAAAAAGTTCAGGAATAATTTATATTTAAAAGTCTTCCTAAATGCATGCACTTATGTCTCCATCTAGTTTCTGGCTCCAATGGCTATAAGAGCTTTAGGGACTCAGAGGTGAAGGAGTTCTCCATTTGCTCAAGCACCGAATCCTTGCTTTTGATGGTAAAGGGTCCATGCAAGGGTGTAGCCATGGATGATTCTGGCTGCACCATGGCCCACTCACTTAGGATCCAGGCCCACCCCGTCCCCAGTGCTGTCTCTGCTCCTGCTCAAACATGGGGGCTTGCCCCTCTCTGCCCGGTGCTCCAGCCAGACCTGGAGAATGGAGTCAGAGGCTAGTCTTGTTCCACTCACCCAGCATTCCTGCCAGAGAGTGGATTTGGGGGCTTGTAAGCTCTGATTCTGTTAGGCAGATGGAACACGGGTGTCCTGACTCGGCTCCCCTGCTGGGAGCAATGGACAGCTGGAGTGGGACAAGCATCGACACCCTGGCCCCACTCCCTGGTGGGAGCAGAGTGCAGGTGGAGCAGGGCAAGCCTTTGTGTCCCAACCTGGTTCCCTGTCGAGAGCAGTGCTGGGAGCAGTGGGTGGCTGGAGTAGGGCAACCCCCATCCTAAACTGTGATCCCTACTGGGAGCAGTGAGCTGGGCAGGCAGAACAAGACAAGTCCCGACCCTGCTCACCACTGGGAGCACCAGCTGGAATGGGGCAAGCCTCCATGTCCTGACCCTTCTCAAAGCACCAAGAGTGGGAGGGTGTAGCAGGGCAAGTCCCCATATCCTGATCTGTTCCCCAATGGAAGCACTGGGTGAGGTAGCAAGGCAAGCCCTAATTTGCCTCCCCAGCAGGAGCATCCCATGGGAAAGAGCATGGCATGCCCTGAGTGCTGGATGGGACCAATGTAGCTATCCCTCCTTTCCCTATAGCCAGCTGGAGAGGTGGCCCCATCAGTGCCTTCCCACCTGAAGTAAAGGCCCACTCACTCATCCCATCCTGGCTATGCCACTAGTTCCATGTTCCATCCTTGGTTAGGAGGATGGTATCTCGGTGTATGTGGCCACTGTTTGTCACATGAGGGCCAGTCCGAAATATGTAAATTCCTTGGAATAATAAAGTTAAATTCCAACAGCAGCACCTTGGCCCATCATCTTTATAAGAGAGGTCAAATGAGTTCCATCCATGTCATTCATGTGGGTCTTTTGTAGTAAACTTTAAATCAAAGACCTGTGCTATGCTTGGACTACACTTCATAACAGGAGTTTGCCCTGTTGTGCTTGGTCAAAATTGACCTTCCCCACACTGCTATTTATTCTCTTAGCTGCTGCCATTCCACCAAGAGATGACTGCATTGCTGTATCTCTGCAGTTTTGTTGTATTTTGGAATGAAAATTGCTATAAAAGATTAAAATCTTATTAATTAGTAGGGAGCTGTGCTTCCTGCTAACTACACTCACCAATGTCCCTCTCTCTGGGGGTAGGTGTCTTGCTGGGTGGAGGGTGCAGGAGCACGCTTGAGGTGTGGGGTCTCAGTGGAAGAGGTGAGTGAGGGGGGTGAAGGGGCTGTGGAGGAGTTCTCAGTTTGGAGGGTATGAGTGAGCAGGCTACGGGTGTGGGGTCGTGGCCGAGGGTGTGTGTAATGGGGCTGGGAATGTGGGGAGGGTGTGTGGCTTCTGGCCAGGGTGCAAGACTCCGCCTTCCCCCCGGTGATGTGGGAGAGTATGCAGCTCCTGGCACCCCCCACAAAAGGAGAGGGCATGCAACTCTGACGCCCCTGTGGGGAAGGCTCTTGGCTTCTGTACCCTCCCCAGATGGGGAGGCCATGCAGCTCTGGTTCTACTAGGAGGGAGAGGGCAAGCATCGCCCAGCCCCCCAGGTCCCATGAGGGGGAAGGGCGCATGGCTCCTAGCCCCCCCACAGGACAGGGAGGGTGCATGGCTCCCAGCCCCTACTACCTGCGAGGGAGGAGGTTGCATGACTCCCAGCCTCCCTCCCTGCGAGGGAGGACGGTGCATGGCTCCCGGCCCCTCCTCCCCTTTCTACAGTGCCAAAACCATTGAATAAACTGTTAAAGCCCAACTCATATTGGCTGTGGAGACTAATAAAAAATTTGCTTTGAATAGGTAAAAATAAATTATCTTAATAGCTCCAGTTCTAAGTAGGGGTGTAAGCAAGTAGTCGAGTACTCAACTATCCAATAAGCCTAAGCTTATCAGGTAGTCGAGTCGAGTACTTGACGACTTGCTTGCCCCCGTGCCCCCCCGCCTTGCTGCCACTGTATCAGAGGCAGCAAGAGGGGGAACAAGAGCTGGTCCTGGGGAAAGTTGTCTTAAAAGCCAGTTCTCCCCAGAACACAACAGGTAGTCCTCACGTGATCCCTCCCCTGTCACCCACCGCCAGAGAAATCACTGGGTGATCCTTCCCCCGTGATTTCTACCCCTGCTGTGGCTCTGCAGAGTGCCTCCCCTTATCAACTAATCGTGTAATCAATACAAATTGTACCAACTATATGATTAGCCAAATACTCATTCCTTAACATCCTTAATTCTAAGTACCATGACATGAACGAATCCAGTACAGGTGCAAGCAATGATGGCCTGGGTTGTGTATTGTTGCAACAAGGCTCTGAGTGGAAACCATCTGCATTTGTTCTCACAAACTCAAAGAAGCAGAAAAATGATATTCGCAGATTGAAAAGGAATGCCAGGCAATTTTATTGGCATGTGAGAATTTTTTCAGATCTTTATGTGAACTGTCTTTATTTATGCTGAAAATAGACCTGAAATGACTTTTTATCCTCATCAGCAGAGATCTAGATCAAGCACCAATGAAATGCCAAAGCCTATTGCTAAAGTTAATGTTATTTAACCCAATTGCTAAATACGAGAGACTACACCAGCAACAAAGACAACCTTAACAGACTCTCAGCTTCAGGAAGGTAGCTGGCTAATGTATCTAGGGGTGCATCTAGACTGCAAACTTCATTCAAAAGAAGCTTTTTTGGAAGAGATCTTCCAAAAAAAGTCTTCCAAAAGAGAGTGTCCACACTGCCAAAGCGCATCGAAAAAGCATTCTGCTTTTTGAAAAGATAGCATCCAGTCAGTGTGGATACTATCTTGCATTTAAGCTGTGATTACTATGGACGGAGTAGCCACCAGGGCACCTGTGCTTTTTCTTGGAGGCCTCTTCTTTCAAAAAAACTCCCTCTTTTGTGTCCATACACGCCTTTTTCTGAAAGAGCTCTTTCAGAAAAGGCATTCTTCCACGTAGAATGAGGTTTACCAATGTCAGAAAACCCCCTACATTCTTTCGATTTTCTTTCGAAAGAACGCAATAGCAGTGTGGACGTAAGTGAAGTTTTTTTTGGAAAAACAGCTGTTTTTCAAAAAAACAACAACCCTGCAGTCTAGACGCACCCTAAAGGACACTAAGGAAGAGACAAGAAACAATGTTGCGGTGGTTGGACAATTGAGTCAAGTGGACTCATGATTAAATGCAATTGCATTGTAATTCCAAAAGAAATGAGAGAAATCCTAAACCTCATCCATGAAAGACCTCAAGGATTAATTAAATGCTGTGATCTGGCCAACCAGTTTGGTGGCCAAGCATCAGCAAGGACATAAAGAATAAAATATCTGCATGTGAACACTGCTGAATGAACAGACCAATAGAACACAAAAAACCTTCAACAATAATGCCTCTACTGCTAGACCTTTAGAAGAGAACAGTTTCAGATTTATAAAAACAAAAATTTTAAAGATCTCTGTTTTGGTAGGTTAATTCTTGGTCTAACAGATTTGGCAACGTCCCTTTAATAGACTGCTCAATATTGTGAATGCTGTTTACCTCAGGACTTTCTATTGTACCTATCATTGTGATATATGTACTTAAAATGATCTCTCAATCAAGCTTTCTGATACATAAACCTTCTTTGTGATCTAATTATCCTAAGCCAATAGAAAGGAGCCAGCTAATCCTGAGTTCTAATTCCCTCTTTGACAGTGATTCCTTCAGTTGTTTAGGGAAAGCCACTTCACTTCTCTGCTTCAATTCTCCTCTTTGTAAAACTGTGAGTCTAATGTTTACCAGAATGATATATTGGAATGATTGTCAGCAAAATAATATATGAGGGTTAAGTATTATTTTACAATTCTTGACCATGAGCTACATAGCTCTAGAAAACTACCCTAGGTATAAAAGTTTCAAAGGGGTAGTTGTGTTAGTCTATAACTGAAAAAACTTAAAAAAATAATGAATAGTCTTGCAGCACCTTAGAGACTAACAAAAAATGTAGATACCATCTACATTTAGAAGAGAATAGTTATAGGTATAGTGCTGCAAGACTATTTGTTTTGCTCAAAGGTGCTGTAAGACTATTTGCTTTGCTCAAAATACACATCATTGACTGATTAAAATATAAGTACACAGAGTGACAGATTTTGAAAGCAAAAAATTATGTGCAAGCTCAAATTGGAAAGCTGGTTTGAAAAATCAGACCTGGAAAGATTGTAATCGAGATTTTTAAAAGTGATTTACGATGTCCAACTTGAGACCTTTTAAAGAATCTTAATTTTGAGAAGGCAGGTCCTCTTTCTGAAACACTTGGTCTATCTCTTTTGGGTCTCTCAAACTGGGTGTCCAAAATCAATCACTAAATGCTTTTTTAAAAAATTGCCATCTTGCTTTGTGCAGAAACAACAAGCAGCTGCACACCATTCTTATTTTCTTATCTTGGGCTAGGATAATCTTACTGATCTTAAACTGTTACTTTACTTCCTAGATGTTGGAGTGAATTTTAATTTGTAAAAGGAAACAACACAGAGGACCACAAAGCAAAGCTCTCCCATACAACCACACAATCTACTAAAAATATTGGCAATTAATAATGGATTCATCCATACAACTGCCTGAAACACAGTTCATTTTAGTATCTTTGGCGGGAGCTCGTGTCTTTATTTCTACAAAAAGGGGGGGAAATCAAGCATGGTACACCATGGTAATAGGGTAATTAATGTCATCACTGGATTTTAAGCAGTTTTATTTGCCTTCAGTTCTCACCTCCACGTGGAAGAAAGTGCATTTTAAAATAGCACTGCCAGATGTGAGGTGAGGGTCCACACATTGGGCTATAAATCATAAAGAAATTGAGCTTAGGATGTCCATTTGTTGAAGAGACAAGGCGTCTCTTCCTATCTTCAGTGTTGCCAACTCACCAGGATGGACCAAATGCCTTTTGTAGAGATGACAGGAGAATTGGCAAACCTAGGATCTCCTTTTGATTGTTGTAAATGTATTTATACCCCCAAACAGGACTAGTCAATAGGCTAGCAATTGGTGACCAGGCTAGTGAGTGTGCTGCACGAGTGGACCTCCTTCATCTCAGTGAGCTGCAAGATTGTTGTAATCAGAATGCTTTTCTGGGCCAGGATAGTTTTACTGTCTGTGCTTGTGTACCTAGAATTTGCGGGATGTGCCAACTGAACCATAGCAGCACTTCGATAGGATGCAGAGGAAGTGCATAGCTCTAACAGGCAATGTTGTGTATGCTCAGCGTGCACTTCATTTCATGTGCCCTTGGTTTACATGTGTGTCACTTCAGTTATGTCTGTGTAGTTTTTTTCCTACCAGTATTAACTGGTAGAATCTGGGAATCCTGCAGGTGGGCAGTGGGAAACAAAATGTTTCACCAGCCACCCATAGAACCCCGATGGACTGCAGATTGCCCACCACTGCAGTAAGCAGACCATGAGCCAAATCCAGACTGGCAGATGCTTTGGTACACACCCCAAAATCTTTATTTTTATTATAATTTCTGGGGTTTGGACTTTGGCTGCACCTTGACCAAAACTATTGATCCTGCTGCAGGATGGGGGAGCCCCGAGTCTCATGAGCCAAAGTCAGGCAAGCCAAGGCTAGGTCCAACCCACACACAGGCTCTACCTGTCAGGGGAGAGGGAAGAGGAAGCATTTCTATGGTTTGCCTGGAGGCTTTTCCCCTGCTGCTCTGATTAGCCATAATTGTGGCCAATAGGAGTTGCCAGGGTGGCGGCTGGGAGCGGCAGTGGACACATTTTCATGTATGTCTCTGGGGAGCTGTGACAGGTAAGAGCCCTCCCAATGCCCAGACCCCGCATCTCCATCCCACTCCTGCACCCCTACCATCCTCTTAGAGCCTCCAACTCCCAGCCCATTTTTGCGCCCCTCGGCCACCCCACTCCTAGTTTGCTCATGCACCCTACCCACCCACCCTACTCCTGCACCCTACCTCCCGCACCCTACCTCCCAGACCTCATACCCCAAGTTCGCTTCCCCTAGCCCCCTCCCACACACTGAACTGCTCATTTTGGCCCCCAGAGCTTGGGGGATCCACAGAATTTACTAGCTTGGGACCCCCTAGCCAGTGATCACCAACCAGTAGATCGAGATCTATTGGTAGATCATGGAGCCACTGACAGGTGATCCTGACTGGTTTGGCCAGGAAGCTAGCAAATACTGACACTTCAGTTGCCCCTCCACCCACTGTCATGCTGCTCCTGTCCTCTGCCTTGGAGTTGCCTCCGGGAGCCTCCGGCTTCCTGTGCAAGGTGTGGGAGGGAGAAGAGGGGGCGCTGATGTCAGCGTGTCCCTCCCCTCCTCCCCCCACTTCTGTATCCTATCTCCACAAAGAGAAGGGGAGGAGGAGGGAGCTTGGCAGTGCAAATCTTTGTCACTCTTACACACTGTGTCTCTCTATTACTCTCTCAAACACATACTATCCATCACTCTCTTCTCTCAACCCAATTCACACGTGGGGAGTTGTTACTTCTGTTACTGCTTGCAAAGTGGATTATTTTTGGTTTTTGACTGGTCTGTGCATTTCATCATTTTCATTTCTCTCTTATGCTTACATTTAATTATTTGAGTAGTGAGTTCTAAAATGCCTAACCAGTTGTGGCAATTACCTAACCTATGGTAATTGCTGCTCCTGGAAGTGGCTGGCATGCCCCTGCAGCTCCTGAGAGAGGCAGAGCAGGGGATCTCCACATGCTGACCTTGCCTGCAGACATGAGCGGCGAGGTATATGGGCTCATGCTGCCCAGGCTCCAGCAATATTCAGAGCCGGGGGCCCTGCTCCAGCAATATTTGGAGCTGGGTCTCTCCCCCACCGGCCCCCACCTGCCGGCGCATCCTCCCTCCCCGCCCCTGGCCCCAGAGCGTCCCCAGATCAGAAGAGGGATTGTAACGGGGCGCCCGCAGCCCCACTGTGACGGAGCGCAGGGGATCTGCCACTGGGCAGATGCCACAGCAAGCTGTCACGGCAGGCCGCCCCCGCCCCTGCAGTGCATGTGCACGCTGCGCGCCAGACAGGGGTGACGGGATGCAGAGGCCTAGCCCCTGGGCGGACGCTGCAGCAAGTGGGTGCGGCGAGCCAGCCCCGCCTCTGCACCCTTGCGGCGCATGCTCACACCACGCACCGGGTATTTTAAATGCCGGCAGCACAGCAGACAAGGGGGAGGGAGTCCACCCGGGCCAGGGCCCCAGGGGCGGGGCAGTGAGGTGAGCTCAGGGAAGCGCTCACCCTCCTGCAGCAGCCGGAACCCGGCAGGCAACCCCGCAGGGAGGACGCTCAGACTCTGCAGCCCCAGAAGGAACGGGCAGTGGATGCCAGAGCGGCCTATACCCCCTCGACAGACAGAGGGGCGGCAGGGCCTGATTGCAGACTGCTGCCCCGCAAACTGAAAGGCAGAAGGTAGGGAAGGGGGGAAAATAGGGGGAAGGGGCGGGAGAGGAAGGGGCTTGTGCTGAGGGGAGGGAGGCAGGTCAAGAGAAGAAAGGGGAAGGCACCAAGGGACCGGGTCCTGGAGAGACAAATGCCAGGGGGCCAAGTGGAGACAATGAGGAAAAGGGCAGGAGGGGAGGTGTCAGTGGGTGCGGGGACAGGGTGATGCTGGGAGAGGAGAGTGTAAGGGCATTGGGGGCTAGAGGGGGTAGAGGGAGGTGCTGGGAGAAGGCTTGAAAGAAGGGGTGGACATGAGAAAGGTGGGGATGGAGCAAGTCATGTGTGAGGGCACAGAGGGGCATGAGGGCAATGGGGGCAGAGAGTGGTGAGGGGGTGGGCATCAGGGAAAAAGAGGGCAAAGGGGCAGGGGCAGTGAAGGAAGGGAGGCACCAGGAGGGTGCAGGGCTAAGGAAGGTGCAGGTGCCAGGGGATTCTGGGGGTGAAGCAGAAGGGCAGACACCTGTAGGGGAGAGACCAGCATCAGAGGGGAGAGGCAGGGCAGGTTTGTAGAGGGAGGTGTTAGAAGAGGCGATGAGGAGGGGTAGCTCACATGATCAGAGTGGGGCTCCTGGAGGAGTGGGCACAAGGGGAGAGAAGGGCTGGTGGAGGGGGCAGGTTGCAGGAGGGCTGAAGGCAGTGAGAAGGGCAAGGAGTCAGGACAGCAGAGGAGGGTGAGGAGTTGGGGGGGTAGCAGGCACCAGGGGAGCTGATGGAGCAAGGGAAGGAGACATGGCAGCAGAGAGAAAAGGTAAAGGGTTAAAAAAAATTATTAATAATTTGGGTGCCACAGTGGCACATCCAAACAAGCCACATGAACTCAGCACTGGTGCACAACACAAAATCCATTCTGCTCATGGGAGGAAACTCTTAGGCTATGTCTACACTGGCAGCTTCTTGCGCAAGAACATTTTACACAAGGGTTCTTGTGCAAGAAGTCTTGCGCAAGAACACATCCACACTGCCATGTGCGAGCTGTGCTTTTGCACAAGAGCATCCATGGCAATGTGGATGCTCTCTTGCCCAAGAAAGCTCCGATGGCCATTTTAGCCATAGGGGTTTCTTGCGCAAGAAATCCCTGCGAGCATCCACACTGCCCTCTTGCAAGAGAGCTTACACCTGTTAGAAAGAGCGTAGCTCTTACGTAAGACGCCCTCTCTTACCACGCCGTACTGTAAATTTCCTTGCGCAAGAGCAGGTGGGCAGTGTGGATGCTCTGTGGGTTCTTGCACAAGAACAGCTGTACTTGCGCAAGAAGCCGCGAGTGTAGACGTAGCCTTAGAGGGAACACTTCCCCCAGCCTCTCTGCCCCCGAGTTAATGTCACACACATTGGGTTAATGCAACTGCAGGATAGTTGCATGCGGAGGGTTTGGTGGGGGCCAAACTAATCCCTGTTGTTAGGAGGATGGTGGGAAAAGCCCTTCGAGAGGGGTGACATGACACCTTTTACTTCTGGTCATGTGTCCATCTTGCCCCGAGGGTGTTACCTCCAGAGGCATGGCTGGTGTGGGGGGGTGGCTAACAGGGGCCAGGGGGCATGGCTAATGGGGCACCACCAAAAATTATACAAACCTGCTGCCCATGCCTGCAGATACCACTCCTGCAGCTCCCATTGATCAATAACTGGTAGCCATGCCCAGTAGAAGCTGTGGGCTCAGTGCCTGTGGATATGGGGCAGCACATGGTGCCATGGAGCTACTGCTGTACATGCCAGCTGCTTTCAGGAGTGGTACAGCCTGCCTTAACCCCGCTGATCCACCACCCCGAAGCTGTCTCAGTTAAAAGGTGTCCAGTCAGAGCCTGCCTCCTGAACCCCTGTCCCAGCTTTGAACCTCCTCCTACATCCAACCGCCTGCCCCAGATGTGAGTCTACCTGCACCCGCACAACTTTCCAGAGCTTGCACCATGAAATGCCTCCTGGACCCCAATCTCCCACCCTGGGCTAAGCCCAGAGCCCCTCCCACACTCCAAACCCCTTGGCCCAAGACCAGAGCTTGCACCCCAACCCCCTACCCCAGCCTGTCTTAGGGTTAGAGTGAGGATGTGGGAGTAAGAGGGATGGAGTGAGCAGGGTGAGGCCTTGGAGAAAGGGTGGAGCAGGGAAGGGGCCTCGAAGAAGAGGTGGGAAGGAAGTGGGGCAAGGGTATCTAGGTTTGAGGTAGATCTTACATTGCACTTAAATTGAAAAAGTGATCTTGTGGTTAAAAAGGTTGGGGACCACTGCCCTAGTCTCTGGTATGCAAGTGGAATCTGGGGAGTGTCTTTTCAGTCAGGGTTATGTCAGTGAAGGTTTTTATTTTGTATTTTGTTTTGCTTTTCACTTTTGTGTGGTTCTAGGGTTGCCGGACAGTTTAGTATTTTCGTCTCCTGCCTGGTAAAAAAATTCAGAAAATACCAGACACTTAAAATGTCTGGTACTTTCTGATTTTTTTCCTGGCCAGGAGGCGAAAATCCCGGGCTGTCTGGCTCAATACAGAGGCAGCCTGGCATCCCTAGTGCTTACCAGGTTCCTCAGGGGAGCTGCCCGGCTCAGCACAGGGTAAAATGTCGTGGTTTTGTTGTTGTTGTTGTTTGGTATTTTTTCTGAAACCATCTGGCAACCCTATGTGGTCCCTGACTGAAGTTTCTGTGGGTCAACCACTCCTCCGCCCTCCCCCCATGCACAGGTGACAGCCAGTATTCCCTTAAACTGTGAGCTTGTGCTGCTGCGCGGGAAACATTCTAACCCCTACAGCTAAGAGGTGTGTTTTTACTGGTGGTGCACATTCACACGCCTCCGCACACAAAAAACATTCATTCTGCACATGGATGGAAAAGATTGGAGGGAACGTTAGCGGCAGCTGCCCTCCCCCGCCTGAAGGCACTGCCCAGAGCCATAGGGCTATGGCTGCACCGCCCTAAGCCGGTGGTCGGGGTAACCAGGGCTCTCCCATTCCAGGGCTCCCGCGAGCTTGTGCGCCTCCTGGCCCTCACGGCGCATGCTCAGCTCTCTCCCCGAGAAAAAGGCGATCTCAGTCATGGAGCCGAGGTGCCTCGCGTGCCACGCGATTGCCTATCCCGGCCGGTATCGCATCTTGGAACTCGGCGCTCTGCTGCCTCAGTCTGGTCCCCTGATGAAACTCTAGATCTAGCCAGTAGAGCGCCGAGTGACCGATCTGTTTCGTTCTCTTCTCCGCCCCTCAGTCACCCCAGGCAACGGAGCGGAGGGATGCCCCCGGCCCCTCCCGCGGGCAGCCCGCTGAGGCACCATCGTCACCTCAGGGCTCGGGAGCACGCGCGGAGCCGGGTTCGTGCTGCCGCGAGGCGGGGCGGGGCGGGGAGGATCCGGCATCCACGTGGCTACGGGACCGAGGGGGCCGCGTCACTGCGGGCGCCCTGCGGCGGGACTGGGGGTCCGTGTCCTTCTGGGTTGGCTCCGCCGGAGCGAGGGGCCCGTGTGCCGGGGTGGGGGTGGGGCGAGGGATGTGTGTCTCCACGGGGGGAGGGGGTCCGTGTCGCTCCGGGGAGACTCCGTGGGGAGCGAAGGGCGCATGTCGCCACGGGGAGCACTGTGCAGGCGAGGAAGCATGTTGCTTTAGGCAGGGGGCCCTGCGAGCCCACGAAGGGCCTATGTCGCTGTCAGTGCTAGGGGCGGAGGGGATCCATTTGCTGGTGAGGGGCCCTTTATGCGATATATGGGGATGCTGGGTTGCCGTTACTTCTGAGGGGAAGAGGGGCTGTGCACTGCTGCACTGGGGGGACCTCTGCAGGAAGAGGGGTTGAGGGGCCCAGAGTCACTGTTACTGGAGGAATCATCATATGCGGGGGGGGGGAGGGTGGCTTCTCAGGTATGACCTCATTTAATTCCTACAACACACCTGTGAGACTGTCATCTCCATTTACAAATGGGAAGACTGAGTCATTGAGAGGTGAAGTCACTTGCGGAAATTCACATGGGTAGTCAGTGGAGGAGCCCAGAATGAAACCAGTGGGGCTTCCTGTTTAGCATCCATACCTCATGGCAACACATTGACTGTACACATGTTTAATATAAGTCTTTTGGAGCAGGGTCAGGTCTTTGCATATTGCCTAATGCTTTGCATAAATGGTCCCTGATGCAGAGTGGGATCTCTGGACACAAATGTTAAATAACAGCAATTTGTTATATAATTATACAATCAGAGCTCAATTAAAAGCTAAATGAAGTCAGAACTCATCAGTATTTAAGAACCATGCTTCATACCACTTCCTCAGATAATACTGTGCTCTTTCCCTCCTAGTCCTATCTTCTCTTTTTCCTAATCTGGAGCCTTTGAGAGCTTCAGGGGGTAGCCAAGTTAGTCTGTTAGTCTGTTGGAGCCTTTGAGCTTCCTTCCATAAAGGACAGTAAGCTGACAGCAGTGATTTGGCACAGGGCTGTTATCTGCTACTCCATCTTTGACTCTGTTCATGTGGGATCCTTCTCACTGACTGTCTGGTCTAGATCCTGCTGTAATGTATCCTTAGAGATGGTCACATTTAATTTGTTTCATATGCTCTTTTTAGTTAATAATACTGACAGAGATGCCTAGAATTTTGAAGTAGAGGAAGAGTATGTGGAGATGGAGAAATGTTTGTGAGGGGACTAGTATCTTTGTCCTTAGATAGGACAGTACTAGAATAAAATAATACTTTGATTACCATCCTCGCCTGTGTAATTACTGTTAAATTGGTGCTCTAAAATATTTGAGGAGTTGCAGGTATTTGGAGGAAACAGCTTATTTGGAGCGCCTCTGGTATAATGTTTTCTTCTAGCAGCTGGCATTTGTGATGCTAATGCCTTGTGCATTGAGTTTAAAATATATATCACATCAGCTTTTTATCATCAGTAAATACCAAAAAGAAAAGGAATATATCTCATAATTTTAGTGTATTCTGTTTTACAAGTTCTCTAGTAATCTCTGTGCATTTATTTTATGACCAGCAAAAAAGGAGTATTTTGTCAGATTTTACAGAATAAGTCTGATGACCCAGGTGGATTTTCCTACCCATAAAGAGGCTTTGCCACTTGAGGGAAAAGTGTAATTGACTGGGTACGGTAAGGTGGGATATGGAATGTCATCTCTGAGCCCTGGTCTGCACTAGGGATTTATTTTGAAATAACCCTGCTTATTTGAAATAATAAGTTGAGCATCCCCACTGCCAAGCCTGTTATTTTGAAATAAGAGGCGGGTTATTTTAAAATCTGTATTCCTGCTTTACTGGGGTAATAAACTTATTTTGAAACAGTTATTTTGGGAGTTATTTCAAAATAAGTTATTTCGAAATAATTTCCTAGTATAGACGTTCCCTGAGGTTCCTTATCCAACTCTGCTACTAGTTTACTTTGTGAGTTTGAGCATGTAATTTACTTTCTGGAAGCCTCAATTTCCCTAGTGGGAAAATTGCAAAATAGTAATACAGTACTAATGTATAAGTATTTAGAGATCTTCACATGAAACATATTTACATACATTAAAAGTATTACATTTTGTACATTATGGTTTTATAGTATCAAATTTATTCCCGACATAACTCCACTGAGGTCAGTGGAATTGTCCTGAATTGCACCAGGATTGAATTTAGCTCAGACACTTTACTACCTGTCACTAATCTTTCTCAAAAGCTGGAAAACACTTTTTTTGGCTAGATTTCTCATCTTCCATTTGGTAATGAATGTTTCCCTTCATCTTCTTCTCCATATGGCTTTGCTGTACTTATACTACCTTCCACATCCTAATGACTTAACCAGCCAACCAACCAATGGGTAATTATAGACAGGGCTCGACAAATAGTGTAATCTTCTCGCCCGTGGCGAGTAGATTACACCCTGGAAGAGCCGGCACGGAGCGATCTGCGCATGCGCAGAACGATCTGCGCATGCGCAGAACTGCGCGGCTGGCGAGCCCTGATTATAGAGATGCAAAATGTTCTTAGCAACCTCTTGTAACTTGAACAATCTAATTCACTACTTCCCCCCCCCCTCCCCCCCCGTCTTCCCTTATTTATTCTTGGATCTGGTCTTTTAATACTCCAGTTATCTGAAGAAGTGGGTTGTACCCACAAAAGCTCATGGATACCATCTACATGTTTTTTAGTCTTTAAGCTGCTAGACTATTCGTTGTTTTTAAAGTTTTCCCAGTTACAGAATAACTTGGCTACTCCCTGAAACTTTTTTCCTCATTAGGAAATTGTCACAGTTTTGACAATATGCTCTATTTACATTTGCTCCCTCTAGTGGTTTTCTGATTCTACAGCAACCAAGCAATAAACATCAGGGTTTCTCAAACTTCTTTGAATTGTGACCCCCTTGTGACAGGAAAAATTAGGAAGCAAGGGCAAAGCTGAAGTCAAGGACTTCAGCCTTTGGCTAGGGACTGAGGGGGTTGTAACCTAAGCCCTGCCATCCAGGACTAAAACCAAAGCCTGTGTTTCAGATAGCTGCATTACTTGCCTGTGTGAAAGCTATAAAGGAGGTCATCCCAAATTATCTTAAAACCTACTATTTCTAGTATCAAAAAACTTCTAAATGTATTATGTTTGAATTATTTATATGAACATAGCAGTTCAAAACATGAAATCTCTTCCCCCCCCACCCCATTTGAAAAAACCCATTTTCTACACAAAAAGCTCCGAAAGGCCCTGTTATGATGCATTTTGATTATGTTCTTCTTATGATGGCTTTATTCAATATTGCTTAACTGGGTGGTAATCATATATGACTTGCTGTAAAGCATTGAGGTATAAAGGAATTATTCCAAAGAGCTGGATGTTTGACAGCTGCGAAGGGGTATAGGTCGGCCTTCTAATATGACCCATTAAATTCCAGTTGCTAGATGAACCAAGTTGTAAAAAACCAGACATTTAGGTCCTATATACACTGCAAATTCTACTAACCAGTAACAAAAGGGTAGTTCTTGACTGGATTAAAAAGTATATTGGCCTTGCAGCAAAGAGGGGGATTGTTAACTGCGTTCCCACATGAGCATAAGTCCAGGCTGTAGTATGGTTCAGAAACATACTTAAAACACATGATTAATCTCAGCTACACTTCAGGAATGAACTTTTATCATTCTGGTGTGCGCCAACCTGTGTTCTAAGCATGTAACTCAGCATGGTAGGTCTTAGAGCAAGGGTGGGCAATAATTTTTTGCCAGGGACCACTTCAAAAACTTTTGAAGTGGCCTTGGGCCGCACTGGAAGGGGCAGGGCCTCAAATGGAAGGGGCGGGGCCAGGATGCTTCCAGGCTTCCCCATCCACAGACCATGAGCCTGGGGGTCGGGGAGCATGAGAACAGGAGCAGCTAACAGGGAGTCTTGAGAGGGAGTTTAGAAGGGAAGGTTAGAGGGCTAGTTTCTTCTGACCTTCTTTAAACATAACTTTTATAATAATCTCTATTCCAGACATTTAATAAGAAGCCCAGTTTATAATTAAACTTATTCATAAGAAAAATGGAGACAGAAGCCCAGCAGCAGAGTGGGGACTATCCTGTTTATTGCGTCAAGTGTAACATGTATGATTACCTGCCCTGTGGGCGGGTGGCGTATGTGTGCACCCGTTGCAAGGAGCTCCTGACCCTCAGAGACCGAGTGGAGCTTTGGAGGCCAGGGTGGCTGAACTGGAGGAGCTAAGGGAGGCAGAGAGCTATGTTGATGAGACTTTCCGGGACACTGTAGTACTGTCCCACCTCCAATCTGAGAGCCCCAGTGCTCCTAAGGAGGATGAAAGTCTCAAGGGAACAGAGCAAGAGCGTTCAATGGGAGCAGAGGGAAACCATCCCGTAGTTGGGACCCTCCTTCCAAAGGATGTTGCGGTATCTTCTCGCACTGAGGATACCTCTGAGGGGGAGGAAACGCCAGTTGTTAGGAAGAGGCAGGTGTTAGTAGTGGGTGATTCGATCGTTAGAAACATAGGTAGT
Source organism: Rafetus swinhoei (assembly GCA_019425775.1). NCBI lineage: Eukaryota > Metazoa > Chordata > Testudines > Trionychidae > Rafetus > Rafetus swinhoei. Next base: position 15,303,818 of record CM033425.1, on the reverse strand, counting down.
TGGGTTTGTGATGACCGGGAGAACTGTATGGTCACTTGCCTGCCTTGTGCGAAGGTTGCGGATCTCTCGAGGCATCTAGATAGACTTATGTGTAGTGCTGGGGAGGAGCCGATGGTCGTGGTACATGTAGGTACCAATGACGTAGGGAAGGGTAGGAGAGATGTCCTGGAGGCCAAATTTAGGTTGCTAGGAAAGAGACTGAAATCCAGGACCTCTATGGTGGCATTCTCGGAGATGCTTCCAGTTCCACGCGCAGGGCCAGGTAGGCAGGCAGAGCTTCAGCATCTCAATGCGTGGATGAGATGATGGTGTAGGGAAGAGGGGTTTAGATTTATTAGGAACTGGGGACACTTTTGGGAGAGGGGGAGCCTATAGAGGAAGGATGGGTTCCACCTAAACCAGGGTGGAACCAGACTGCTGGCACTAAACATTAAAAAGGCTGTAGAGCAGTTTTTAAACTAAGAGATGGGGGAAAGCCGATTGGTGCGGAGAAGCACATAAATCGGATGGAGACTTCTCTTAGAGGAGAATCCATTGATAGAGATTCTCTAAGCTGTAGTCAGAAAGAGAGGAGGGGAGAGGACAAACCGTGGGCCAGTGCAGACAAACAACCGCATATAAAGGAATCCAATGCATCAGGCAAGGGCAGCCAAATAAACAGTGGCAAATTTTTAAAGTGCTTCTACACAAATGCTAGGAGTCTGACTAATAAGATGGAGAGTACCTCGTATTAAAGGAGGAGAATGACATAATAGGCATCACTGAAACCTGGTGGAATGAGGAAAATCTGTGGGACACAATCATACCGGGATATAAAATATATTGGAAGGATAGAGCAGGCCATGTGGGTGGTGGAGTGGCACTGTATGTAAAAGATAATGTAGAATCAAATGAAATAAAAATTTTAAATGAATCAACATGTTCAATAGAATCACTATGGATAGTAATTCCATGCTCCAATAATAAGAATTTAGCAGTAGGGATATATTATTGACCACCTGACTAGGACAGCAATACTGACATTGAAATGCTGAGGGAAATTAGAGAGGCTACCAAAATAAAGAACTCTATAATAATGGGGGATTTTAATTATCCCCATATTGACTGGATACATGTCACCTGAGGAAGAGAAGCAGAGATAAAATTTCTCAATGGCTTAAATGACTGCTTCTTGGAGCAGCTGGTATAGGAACCCACAAGGGGAGAGGCAATTCTCGATTTAGTCTTGAGTGGAGTGCAGGATCAGGTCCAGGAGATAACCATTACAGGACCGCTTGGGAATAGTGACCATAATATAACAACATTTAACATTCCTGTGGTGGGAAGAACACCTCAGCAGTCCAGCACTCTGGCATTTAATTTCAAAAAGGGGAATTACACAAAAATGAGGAGGTTAGTTAAACAGAAATTAAAAGGCATAGTGACTAGCATCAAATCCCTGCAAGCTGCATGGAAACTTTTTAAAGACACCATAATAGAGGCCCAACTTAAATGTATACCCCAAATTAAAAAACATAGTAGGAGACCTAAAAAAGAGTCACCATGGCTTAACCACCATGTAAAAGAAGCAGTGAGGGACAAAAAGGCATCTTTCAAGAAGTGGAAGTCCAGTCCTAGTGAGATAAATAGAAAGGAACATAAACACTGTCAAATCAAGTGTTAAAATGTAATAAGAAAAGCAAAAAAAGATTTTGAGGAACAGCTAGCCAAAAACACAAAAAGAAATAGCAAAATGTTTTTTAAGTACATTAGAAGCAGGAAGCCTGCTAAAAAACCAGTGGGTCTCCTAGACGATCAAGATATAAAAGGAGCAATCAAGGACGATAAAGCCATTGCGGAGAAACTAAATGATTTCTTTGCTTCAATCTTCATGGCTGAGGATGTTAGGGAGATTCCCAAATCTGCACCGTCCTTTGTGGGTGATGCATCTGAGGAGCTGTCCTGGATTGAAGTGTCATTAGAGGAGGTTTTGGAACAAATAGAAAAACTTAATATTAACAAATCACCGGGACCGGATGGCATTCATCCAAGGGTTCTAAAAGAACTCAAATGGGAAATTGCTGAACTATTATCTGTGGTTTGTAACCTATCCTTTAAATCGGCTTCCGTACCTAATGACTGGAAGGTAGCTAATGTGACACCAATATTTAAAAAGGGCTCTAGAGGCGATCCTGGCAATTACAGACTGGTAAGTCTAACTTCAGCACCGGGCAAATTAGTCAAAACAATAGTAAAGAATAAAATTGTCAGGCACGTAGAAGAACATAATTTGTTGGACAAAAGTCAACATGGTTTCTGTAAAGGGAAATCATGTCTTACTAATCTATTAGAGTTCTTTGAAGGGTTAACAAACATGCAGACAAGGGGATCCAGTAGATATAGTATACTTAGATTTTCAGAAAGCCTTTGACAAGGTCCCTCACCAAAGGCTCTTGTGTAAATTACATTGTCATGGGATAAGAGGGAAGGTCCTTTAATGGATTGAGAACTGGTTAAAAGACAGGAAACAAAGGGTAGGAATAAATGGTAAATTTTCAGAATGGAGAGGGGTAACTAGTGGTGTCCTCCAAAGTTAGTCCTGGGACCAATCCTGTTCAACTTATTCATAAATGGTCTGGAGAAAGGGGTAAGCAATGAGGTGATAAAGTTTGCGGATGATACTAAACTGTTTAAGATAGTCAAGACAGAAGCAGACTGTGAAGAACTTCAAAAAGATCTCACCAAACTGAGTGATTGGGCAACAAAATGGCAAATGAAATTTAATGTGGATAAGTATAAAGTAATGCACGTTGGAAAAAATAATCCCAACTATATGTACAGTATGATGGGGGCTAATTTGGCTACGACAAATCAGGAAAGAGATCTTGGAGTTATCGTGGATAGTTCTCTGAAAACTTCCACACAGTGTACAGCAGCGGTCAAAAAGGATGTTAGGAATTATTAAGAAAGGGATAGAAAATAAGACACAGAATATCTTACTGCCCCTGTATAAAACTATGGGTACGCCCACATCTTGAATACTGTGTATAGATGTGGTCTCCTCACCTCAAAAAAGATATTTTGGCCTTAGAAAGGGTTCAGAAAAGGGCAACTAAAATGATTAGGGGTTTGGAATGGGTCCCTTATGAAGAGAGGTTAAAGCGACTGGGGCTTTTCAGTTTAGAAAAGAGGAGACTTAGAGGGGATATGATAGAGGTATATAAAATCATGAATGGTGTGGAGAGGGTGAATAAAGAAAAGTTATTTATTAGTTCCCATAATAGAAGAACTAGAGGATACCAAATGAAGTTAATGGGTGGCAGGTTTAAAACTAATAAAAGAAAGTTCTTCACACAGTGCATAGTCAACCTGTGGAACTCCTTGCCAGAGGAGGCTGTGAAGGCTAGGACTATAACAGAGTTTAAAGAGAAGCTAGATAATTTCATGGAGGTTGGGCCCATAAAAGGCTATTAGCCAGGGGATAGAAAGGGTGTCCCTGGCCGCTGTTTGACAGAGGCTGGAGAAGGATGGCAGGAGACAAATCGCTTGATCATTGTCTTCGGTCCACCCCCTCTGGGGCACCTGGTGCTGGCCACTGTCGGCAGACAGGCTACTGGGCTAGATGGACCTTTGGTCTGACCCAGTATGGCCATTCTTATGTTCTTATGCAAAGCCTCCTCCCGCAGGGTGGGGGCAGGGCAGAGGAAACTTCACGTGCTCCTCCTGCATCCAGGCTAATCAGGGCTTGGGGGCAGGGGAGTGTGCGAAGTCTCCTCCTGCTTTGCCAGGAGCGCATGGTGCTTTGAAGCACCATGTGCTCCTGGCAGGGTGGAGGAAACTTCGTGCACTTCCCCTGCCCCCAGACCCTAATTGGCCTGGGGGCAGGAGGAGCATGCAAAGTTTCCTCTGCCCTACCCCCACCCTGCGAGGTGAACGCGGCACTTAGAATTACTATGCACTCTTGGCAGGGCGGGAGGAAGCTAATCAGCCCTTTTGCCCACCCCTGTCTTAGAGTAAAGTGAAAAGCTTTGATACACCCAAATTAGAATAATAATGTCAGACAGAGTATAAGTGGAAAGAATCAGAAGAACAGGAAAAAAAGCCAACTCTCTTTCTCATGATTTATTCTTAACAGTCAGAAGATGATTTTACAGTCAGAGCAAATATACACAAGAAAAATTCCCAGCTGGAGTTCAACACATCTCTACAATCCATGAGTGTGCAGCCAACCTTTTAAAATATTCTTTCCCCTTACCCTAAGAGTGGCTGCTTAGGACATGGGTATGTCTACATTGCAACTAAAAATCCACAGCTAGCTCATGCCAGCCCTCAGTATTGTAGGGCTTGGGCTAAGGGATGTTTAATTGTGGTGTAGATGTATGACACTGTGAAATGGGAGGGCTGCAGCCTGCATGTGTACACTGCAATTAAACAGCCCCGTAGTTCAAGCCCTATTCAGCTGGCATGGGTCAGACAAAGCAGGCATTCCCTTATAAACCTTCTTCTGAACACCTGTGCTGTGGGAGGTGAAGTTGAACCAGAATTAGCTGAAGAGGAATGTAGGTTGGCATTAGTTACTCTGCAATTTTTCAGTAGGAGCCAAAGAACTTTAACATTATGGGTGGGAGTGTGTGTGTGTTGAATTCTGTTCTAAAAATGTACTAGCTAATATTCTCAGGAAAGATTTTCCACATCCAGACAGCTGGAACAGTTGTAGATTTTCCCACTGAAATGTAAAGACAGTGCTGCAAGATTTAAGAAGGTAGAAAGTGTGACTAGTGCAGAATTTCTCAGTAACTGGTCTCTGAGATATCCCTGATACAGCTTAGAAAAGCAAACTTGTCACTGGTATAGTATCAGAATGGTTGAGAAACCTTAGACTGAAATATTAAATAGGAAAACCTTATGATCTGAATAGGGTCCACACGTTGGTTTTGTGCTCATCAAAAAGAAAATCCCGGTTAAAAAAAACACTTGCTCCACCACTTCCCATACTTTTTCCTCAGGAGAAAACACAGAATGTATCATAGGTAATAAATCTATTTTATGTTCCACATGAGAAAAGGGAGATTCTCCACCCTTACTCTATTTTTTTTACCATAAATTGAGATAATATGGGAGATGTTAGGATTTTCATCCAAAAATTCACAGCTGGATTCTGATTTTATTTCTCTAAACTTGATAATTTGTCACTTGATTAACTGCTGGCTGTCAAAACTATCATATGCTTTGTGCGCTGACTGGTTAGTAGGTATACTGCAGAAAAAATATTTATTAATTTATTAAAATGGGAGCAGGGAGAATTGTCCAGAGTGAAAGCAGAATGAAGGCTAATGATGGTAGGTTGACCAAAAGAACTAAATTTTAAGGGGAGGGACTTGAAATGGGAGAGTGTAGTTATATATTTACAGGGTCAATGAGAGTGTGCTGGGTGTAGTGTGCAGCATGAAAAAAGGCCTGGACATGCCTTTGGGCAAAGGAGAGCGGGGAAGCAACAAGGTGAGCTGAATTGGCTGAGTATGGATAGAGAATAGGTGACAGCTAAAAGTGTGACTTAAGTTTGAACAGAACTATGTACCGGCTTATAGACAGAGATGAGCTTGAATTTAAAATAGATGGCAGACTTATTCATCACAAAGTTGCCTCTATCCCTAGCTCTTAAATGATTTAATTTCTTTATTTTAGAATATGTCTAACATACTCCTTACTTTTTCTATTGCATATTACACATAGCTTTGTTCCTTGACACTATGTCTCTGCTCTTAACTGCTGTTAGGGATGTGAAAGGTTAAAGGTTAACCCAAGGGTGGGCAATAATTTTCTCAGGGGGGCCACTTAATGAATTTTGGTACATGGCCAGCTCTACCCTGGAAGGGGCAGGTCCTAGGGCGGAAGGGGCAGGGCTGGGAACTAGTTTCCTCCCAGAGTTGTGTGAGCTAGAGGCTTTGAATTAAAAACACAGCAAAGGGTTTGGGGCTCCTGGCTCTGCTGCTACTGTGTTGATTGGCAGCTGCCTGGGATTGCTGCAGCTATTTAAAACACTCAAGGCTCTGGCCCCTACCAGGGCAGTGCCGTAGCCATGAGCCATTTAAATTAGGGATGATAAATAACTGTTAATTGAATAGTCGAGTAACCTCATGAATTCTTATTGGTTAGTTGACTATTCTATAGTCCCTGGGATCGGGGCTGGCAGCAGCGCGGGATGCCAGGTGGGAACTAGTCTGCGAGGGGAGCCAGTTTAAAAAACAGATCCTCTTGTGGATCCGCTGCTTGTTGCCCTGTGCTGCTGCCTTTGATAAAGAGGCTTCAGTGCGGGGTGGCAGCAGTCCCTGTCTGGGGAGCGGGTCCTGAGCTCCCGGATCCAGCGTGAACCAGAACTGAGCTGGGCTGCCTGCCCGTCTGGCTCCTAATACACTTTAAATGCAGAGCCGCAGCGGGGATTGGTCCCAGACCAGGCATGAACCAGAACTGAGATGGGCTGCTGGCCAGCCTGCTAAAAAATTTACTGTGGGGAGGGGAGAGAGGAGAGGAATGCATGTACTCTATAGCATTAACCTATAAGTTAATTAACTACACTATTACATCCCTAATTTAAATAGGATCTTGCTGCCTGAGCCACTGCCTGGAAATTTGGTGGCATAATTTTGGTGGGCAGCAGGATATAAATAGAAAGCAGCCAAATGCATTCCCCAGGCTGCATCTTGTCCAGCCATGGGTTAACCATTGGAGATCTGCCATGGACAGGAGCTGCTGCAGCCTTCTGGTGCATCAAAGGCAGGGGCTGTTCCAGCCACCCTGGCCTCCCCGGCCTGCCTCTTCTTTAATTGATTAAATATCATGTTTAACAGGTTAATCAATTAAATGGGATTTTGCATCCCTAACTGCCGCCACAGCCATCTGAGTGTACAAACGGACAAACTATGTTAGAATGAGTCATTGTCCTTGGGAAAGCAAATGCAACTTTTTGGCATGTCTGAGAAGTGGGATGAAGAGTGATGCATCTTTGTCCTAAGTAGGAAGCCTGATGTGGTATAAGCACTTAGCGCTGTGTGCTTTTATTTATTATTTTAAAAAATTCGAAGCTAGTTTGATACATTTTTGTATCTGCTGGTTCCTTTTTTATGCTGACTTACATTTACTCTGTTTCTTATTGGTCAGGGATTTAGAAGATAGATGCAGAAAGCAAATGAAATTAAAACCCTGGTAAGAAACCATAAAAGTAACATAGCTATGCTGCTACCAATGCATTAGAAATCCTGATTCCTACAGGACTGTCCTTCAGTTTTACAGTCTATTACATAAGTGGCTGAATGGGTAGGGAATGATTCTTTAATTGTTTCTTTAATTGATTCTTTAATTTAAAAACATAATGAGCCAAAAAATGCCTGATGCAGGGTAAGTGACATACATAGTTTTCTAGCATCATATTTGCCATGCACCTAGCCCAGGATTCTGTCTTCTCATACTTACTGGTGCCAGATGCTTCAGAGGGAATGAAGAGAACAGGACAATTACCAAATGATCCATACTCTGTCATCTTTTCCCAGCTTCTGGCAATCAGAGGTTTACGGATTCCCAGAGCAAGAGTTTCAGCCCTGACCATCTTGGCTAACCGCCATTGATGGCCATATCTTCCATGAACTTATCTAATTCTTTTTGACCACTTCTTTGGATGTAGCTCCATTGGAAATTTTATTTCTTCTAAGACACCTGTGGAAAGGGACTGCTATTTGGTCTTAGTGGCTGTGTATGCATATAACTATGTGTGTAAACCATGGCTGTTCCTCATTTAAATCATCTACAATGGAAATTGCAAGGGACCCATGTAATAGTCTCTCCAGAGCTTCCATAATGCTCTCCCACTGCTCCCCTTTGTTTCTTCCTGACATTCATTTATGTGCCTTGCCCACTAAAATTTAGTCCATCGTGCTAATAAATTTGTTCTTTTTTTCAAGGTTGGACCATTTTAACTTCTTGTACTTGACTTGTCTTTTAATTTTATTATTTGTGCCTCAAATTCTAACAGTTGTTGACAGTTTCACCTTGTTGAACTAGAACAAAATATATGGGGATAATTATGAGCAGGAGGAACATTCAGGAATTATTTTAGATTTGCTTGTTTTTCTAGTTGCATTTGCAGACACCCCTTCCCCCATACACACACCCACACCCACACACACTCCTCACTGAACAATTGAAGGCATTGGTTACTTCATTCTTTGTTTATGTAAAAAAACCCTTTTTTAGTCAGTTTTTCCAGTTGACATATGTACTTCCTTGATTACAGTTTGACACATCATTTCTTCCGGTCCCTCCCTACAGGTAAACATAATGAAAGTCCTTCCTTTATTTTATTATTTGTGGTTGTTGGTGCTAACTGTGGCTGTGGCCTCCAGCTTGGAAGTGCCCTGCTTGACTTACTTTGTTTCACTTCCCAGTGGTTGAGAACAAAGAGGGTAGTAGAGCTTAATCAACTATTTACACTTTACTTTGTGCTCAAACAGCTCCATAGACTATTATGAACCCATGCTTGTTTAGGTGAAATGGGAGATCAATCATTTATCAAAGCTTTGGGGCAGGGGTCAGTGAAAATGGTTTTTTTCTTCCCTTTTTGTTCCATGGAATATTTTAGTTTATTGTCAAATGTAAGATATTTTTCAGAGTGAGATCTAGTTTAGCCTATTCCTTCTGGGATGCACAAGTTGGGATGAGAAGATATAAGAAACTTCCTCACCCACATACCCTTGTGCACCCACATAGGAACCTAGCTCAATGGCAACACCTGAACTCTGCAGATTGCAAACTAGTGCCCTCAGCAGTGCTAGCTAACTCATATAGGGAGGGAGATGACAAGGCCATGCCTTCACTTTGGTAACAGAACTGGCCTGGTCTAGGAGAGTGCTCACTGCACCCTGGCCCTAGGTTTGCCAGATGGTTTAACCAAAAATACCGACCCTCCCTCTCCTCCCCCCAAAAAAACAAACCCACCAGGAAAAAAATTTTGTTGAGGAAAAAAAAGGGGGGGGGGGGACCAAAGCTGTTGAGCAAAAAAAAAAAAAGACCCTGACAGCAGTTATTAAGCAAATAAAAAATTAAAAAATCAGCATGGCCCCTTTAAGAAGTCTTTTTTTGCCAGTGGCCATCTTGTTTTTCTGTTCCAGCCACAAGACAGCTCCCCTGCAGAACCAGGTAAGAGGAGGGGAGGGTGCTGGGCCTGGTTGCTGAGTGTGTCGTAGGGTTGCCAGGTGTCCGGTATTTTCACCTCCTGGCAGAGAAAAAAAATCAGAAAATACAAGACATTTTAGGTGTCTGGTATTTTCTAAATTTTTTTACCAGATAGGAGGCGAAAGTACTGGACTGTCCGGGTCAATACCAGACTGTCTGGGTCAATTCCGGACACCTGGCAAGCCTACCTGGCCCTGGTTGGTGCAATATCTGACTTCCCCTCAGTTTAGGTAGGCCTTGATGTGCTCCTTCCCATTGTTCATCCTTGCCACCTTCTATCTTGAATTATGATTTAGCACCACCATTGAGCCATTAGAATTAAACTGTTTTTTTGTCTGTCTTTTTTCTGTGACAGATCAGCTATTTAAAATGTTTGCCAAAAAAAGGGTTGTATTCTACATTTTGGATCGTATTCATGAATAAGAGTTAGATATTGTAACTCTTTTTTTCCAATGTAAAAATTCAAGATTTTTAATATAATTGTCAAGGTGATTTACAACATTAATGAGCTGAGCCCTGACCTTCCCATAAGATGCATAGAGGCAAACACCTGTGTCCATGTGGAGCCCATTTATTAGATGAAATTTCATTTAAAGGTGAACTGAAATGCTTCATAACTATTAAATACATTCTTCAGTCTTCAAGATCTTTGATATTTTCCTGCCTCATTGTACCTCAGTTTCTCTGAATGACTAATTAGAAGAGAGGGGACACAGTAACTCTGTGGCCATCTTAGTAAAGGAGCTACTCACCTCCTGACTACCATTTCCCTCTCTAACCACTGCCTTCTCACAATTAAAAAAAAAACTTGTGAGAGACAGGCACAGTGGTCTAATCACAGGAGTGGATGTTAGGAACTCCTGAGTTGTAATCCTATTCTAAAATAGTTATTTTGGTCCCCTTAACAAGATGTTTAACGTCTTTTGGACTGTTTCTCAGTCAGTATACTGGGATAAAACCTACCTGTATTTTACTGCTCCATATTTAAATAATAAACAAGCAAACTTAATTATGATATCTTTTACACCATAAATTCTGCATAACCAGATGGCTCCAAAATGTAATTAAATATTTGAAATGTACCGTATATTTTAAAAGGTAAAGAAAATCTGTCATATCCATGAAATGTGAGTTAGTATACTTAGATACTTGAAATATATCTTCTTAAATAGCATTCTTTTTCTGTGTCAGGTTTATGTAAGCTTTGGACAAGTTTGTCTCTAGCCCTTCCACAGCCATGTAGGGGAGTAGTGGGAAGTAAGTGTGGCCTCCTAAGGTTCCCCACCCCTAAGATAGTGGAAGGGGACAAAGGTCTGGGAGCTTGCCTGGATCTGGCCCCCGAGAGCTCAGGGCTCTCCCTCCCAAAATCTGCCAGCTCGGTCTTCACTAGGTTATGGTGTGCTAGGGGGCCATGCCACTGAGGATTTTTTTTTTTTTAATTATTTCTGCTTCTCACTTGTCTGTAGCCCCTGACTGATTTTTCTGCAAATCATTGGCCCCTGATCCAAAAAAAGTTCCCCACCCCTAACCCTAACCCTTTCCTGACCTCATGCTCTTTTTGATTGTTTTGGAGAGAAAGGGGAAAGGAGGGACCATAAAGCCTGCATGCTGCATGTTTCCACCACCACCACCACCCTGAGGGCATGTCTACACTGGGGAGTTATTTTGAAATAGCTCCCTTATTTCAAAATAACAAGGCAAGCGTCCACACTACCAAGCCTGTTAATTCGAAATAAGGGGCTTGTTATTTCAAAATAATAACTCCTGTTTGTGAAGAGGAATAAGCTTATTTCAAAATAGTTATTTTGGGAGATATTATTTTGAAATAACTTATTTCAAAATAACCTGATAATCATTGTTCCCTCTAAGCTGCACACCTGTGTGGCTGAGCACTAAAAATTTTAGGTCTGCCCACATCATTTTAAGAGCTGCACAGCAGCACTCACCACTCACCTTCCTGCCGGAATAGAAGGTGAGTGGCAGCAGCAGCCAGTGGTCTGCTGGGTTCCTAGTGCGAGTGGCTGCCCTTTTGCTCTGCCTGGAGCCAGAGTGTGTGAGGTGAGGATGTTCCAGTGAGGCTCCCCCAGCTGGAATGGGCCCTGTGCAGCTGCCGCTTTACTCCAGCTGAAGCCAGGGTCACTCGCAGTGCTATTTTTAGTACCACAGTCCTGGTCCCTGCAGGAATGCACTACTAAAAATAGCACCGTGGGCAGCTTCTGCTCTAGTCCCAGCACGCAGTACACCCAGCAGCTGGGACCAGGATTGCAGGAGCTTCTGGGGCCGGAACCGCAGTATTAAAAATAGCACTGTGGTCCCTGCTTAAGGTCCCGCAAACTGCTTTCCACATCGAAGGTAGAAAGTTAGGGAAGGGGTAGGGGGAGAACTAAGGGGAAGGTGGGTGAGGAGAGGAAGGGGCTTGTGCTGACTGGTGTGGGGAGCCTGGGCAGGAAAAGAAAGGGGCAGGCACCAAGGGGCAGGATGGAGGACAGACAAATGCCGGGGGGCCAAGAGGAGACAATGAAGAAAAGGGCAGGAGGGGGGAAGGGAGGGAAGGTGTTAGTGGGGTGGTATAAGGGAGGGGACAGGGTGATGCTAGGAGAGGAAAGGGGAGGGACAATGGGGACAAAAGGGAGGAAGAGGAGAGGGTAGGAATGGGTGGTAGGAGAAGAAAGTTTGAAAGGAGGGGGTGCATGAGGAAGGCAGGAGATGGAGCAAATTGTGTGTGAGGGCACAGAGGTGCATGAGAGGAACTGGGGCAGAGAGGTGAGCACCAGAGAGAAAGAGGGCAAGGAGGGCATGGGCAGTGAGGGAAGGGGGAGGCATCGGGAAGGTGCAGATACCAGGACATACCAGGGGGTGAAGCAGAAGGGCAGACACGTGGAGGGACGGACATCAGAGGAGAGAGGCAGGGCATGTGGGTAGAGGGAGGTGTTAGGAGAGGGGATGGGAAGGGGTAGCTACAGATGATCAGAGTGGGGCTAGAGGGGTAGTGGGCACAGGGGGAAGAGAAGGGCGGGTACAGGGGTCATGGAGGATAGGGACAGCAGAGGTGGTGAGGGGTTGGGGGTCAGCAGCAAACACCAGGGGAGCAGATGGGGTGAGGGGATGGTGGGAGACACGGCAGCAGAGGGAAAAGGGAGAGGTTTATAAGCTATTTATTAATCACTTGGGTGCCACAGTGGCACACATCTGAACAAGCGCACATGAACTCAATACTGGTGCACAAGGCAAAACTCATTCTTCTTTTGGATAGAAAATCTTAGAGGGAACACTGCTGGTAGTGCAGACATAGCCTGGGAAAGGGGGTCAGGAAATGGGCTCCCCTCTATGTGTTGGTCTGAGATGTTGACTAGGAGTAAGGAGGGAACAAACTGCACCCTAACTTTCTCTCCCCTCCAAACAAGAAGGGAGCAGGGAAGGAATGGTGTGTCTCCCAGTCAGCTTCTTCTAGTGCCCCTCCTCCAGTGATGTGGCTGTCTGTTGCCATGACACAGGGCTGAGTCTCAAGGCACAATGGAATGTTTCTTTTTCTGCCTGATCTTGATGATTTGTATGCTTTTTGTCTGGTTTGTTCCTTTCTTAGTGTTTCTAGCAACGAGGGTGCACCTTTGCTACTCAGTGGGCAAGCTGCTGTTGAATACGATGGAGTGTGAATAGGTCCTTTAAGAAAAAAACCTGACATTAGACTGGCTCCTGAGAAGTGCTGAAACTTTGAAACCACTGAATTCATTGGGTGCTGTGGGTGCACAGCAGCTTTCAGAATCAGGCTCCAGATACTGTAAGGCCATTAACATTCCTATTGATTGCCTGAAATTACAACTCTTGTGGATGCCTGACACTTTGTTTCTGAGCCAAGTGCTGAATATAAACTGAATCCAAAATGCCCAATGCTGAATGGGCATATGAGGAATAGCTACAATAGAGGTTCCAGAGGGTCATCAATACTATTTATTAGAGACTGGAAATAATAGTGAACAGATATACTGCATATCAAGATGTCCAGGAATTTAAAAATACCCAAAGTCCAGCCAGTGAAATCCAGCCAAGTTTTATAAAGATTATATAGTGGCTTTTATTAAATATAATCTGTGCTCTTAAGTACAAAGTATTCAGTTTACTTAAAGGAGTTATTTTGCCAAACCATAAATATTCCAATAACTAAAGCAAATTTACGGAGCTGAAGAAAAAATCTTTGACTTTTATATTTTAAAAAACTTCTTTGCTTAAGCATGTTATTTATATTTAATCCCGGTTAAATTGAATTCACATTTGTATATATGTTTATGGTGGAGTATATGCTTCTTATGATATATTGACTTATCACCAGCACATTATCACAGTGCTGACTAGGGTTTAGCTATTTTGAGCTCTTGTTTAGAAAACAACCCTCAATTTTGTTATCTTTTACATAGGTATCTTAAATTTGTCTTGTATTCTGTCCACAAGAAATTCATGAACACACATAATTCATAGCCTCCAATAAAACATAAACAAACATCATTTATGTACAAAAAAGGACCTAGCCCCAACCATGAAGAACTTAATTCAATAGCAGGGCTCAGAATTCTTCCATGAACCCAGGATGTGCAATTTTTGCAATATGAATAGACTGAAGATCTTGCAGGGTAAATTATAATACAGGTTGGACCTCCCTGATCCTGCACCCTCGGGACTTGACAAGTCCCGGATGAGGGATTTTGCTGACCAGGGGAGGTCATTTCTGGACCCCTGCCACTGGCCCTCCTGGCCTGCCCACTGGCCTCCTGGCCAGCTCCCACCTCCTGTCGACCTGTTGAGCAGCCATCACTGCCGTGGCTCCTGGACCCACCTGGCAGCACTGTGCTGGGGCTCCAGGATCTTCAGGGTAGCCGCATGTGCTGAGCTGGGGCTTCCAGATCCTCCGAGCATCCATTCACTGCAGCTCCCTGCCCCACCAAGCTACCACAGATCCCAGCCCTGCTGGTCAGCCCTGCTGTCACATGTTGGGCGACCTCACTATCAGCTTGCTGCAGGCAGCTCTCTGCCCTGCCAGCCCCACAGGGATCCTTATCACTAGCCCTCCACTGTGACTCTCTGGTCCTGCAGCATCTGTGCCGGACCACGGATGTTGCCAGATCAGAGAATCCCAGTTAAGAAAGTTTCAACCTGTAGTGTTGTATATAAAATACATGATTTTGAAAACTTTCATGTGTTGAGGGCCTTTAAAAATGATCACCAAGTCAACATTTCAGGGTACTGTGATGCAAACCTGCACAAGCATTATTCAAGTGAATAGTCTGTCAAGTTACTTTTTTGTTGTTGGCATTTGGATGGTAAGGCCATTTTACCTCTGAGGAAACTGTAAAAGGGCATTTCCTTTGAATATTCTCATATGCAAATAAATACACAATTTTGTAACTCATGCAAAGATGGATCACCAGCAATTTGACAAAGCTCAGCTTCATTACTCCTTGTAAAAGCTGAGTTGGAAGTATAGGGCTTGATCCTGATGCAGTCTATAGAAGAAAGGGAAGAAGAGGCATTGTAGCCTTACTGCATTCTGGCTGTTTACTATTGCTTCAAGACACAATACATGCTATGAGAGCTGGGAAGATGAGGGCTTCTCTAGCCTGCACCAGCTGATGAAACGCCCCCACAACTCCAGATCTATCAAGATATGGACACCTTCTCCTCAGTCCCTGGAGCTGAAGTTCGGATACATTTTGTCTTCCATCCTTCCTGGCAGTACCTCTTTTTCTTTTCCAGAGTACATGGTCTGTGCCTATTTATATAATTATTTCTTCTGTTTTTTGATCAAATATTTAGTTGTACATTTTTATGGAATTTAAGGGCAGGTTTACACAATGGGGGAAAGTCAGCTTAAGGTACGCAATTCCAGCTATGTAAATAACATAGCTGGAGTCGATGTACCTTTAAGTAAGCTAGGGCGGCATCTTCACTGTGGGAGGTCAATGGAAGAAATGCTCCCATTAACTTCCCTTATTCCTCAGCAGCAAGGAGTACCAGCATCAATGGGAAGGGGAGTGCCTTTAGCATTTGATTTAGCATGTCCCCACTAGACTCACTAAATCAAATGCTGGAAGACTGACCACGGCAGCGTTGATCTTCCCAGTAATGTAGATGTGCCCGAAGTTTTCATATAACACCAAGTGACCTGAAAAGGCAGGATCCGCCCATATATACAATATTCCATTGAAATGCAGCCAACTCTGGGATGGAGAGTGGTAACCAACTGGCATGCTGCACTACCATGTGGAGGAGAGGGATTTTGGCTTAGGACACCAACACAAACTGGTACAAAAAGTACTGAGTGTTCTTTAATGTTGATACCTTTAAATGTTGGACCTTTAAAGTCTACACCAGGGTGGGCAATAACATGGTGGCAGTTTGCCAGGGTTAGCCTCTTGTGAGCTGCTGCCGATATATTTACCTACATGGCTGCAAGTATCAGCAACTGCAGCTTCTGTTGGCTGCAGATCATCGTTCCTAACCAATGGAAGAATCAGGGGAGAGGTGCAGACTGGGACACCACTTTTCTGCAGCTCCCGTTGGCCGGGAACTATGATTTGTGCCAACAGATATAGCAGAGGGGGGGCCTGCCAGGAGCTAACTGTGGTGGACCGGATCTGACCCATTGACTGATATTTGCCCACAGCTGCTCTGCGCTGAAAGATAAACACATGGTAGATGGAAGCAGGTTATTTAATGTGAAAGAATGAAGGACTGAGTCAATTCTATTGGGATTTTAACTAGTAGTTCTAGGAAGTCTGAGTGTTTTAAAAAATGTATTTAAACTGTTAGTCCATTTCTCCAGCATTTGCACATTACCCTCTGCCTGCTCAAATATTCACTTTCAGTATTTATCCTTTTCCCACTTCCTTAGCCCTACTAGTGAAATCTTTAAATACTTAGAACTCAGGAGAGTCTAATGCTGGATAGACTAACTGGAATAATATTTATTTAGTAGAGAAACACCTTTTTCCTTTAAAAGGCACATCTGATTTTGATTTTTAAAAAGTTTTTTTAATGATACATGTGATATTGTAATGGGGAAACTCCACCTTATGCTGGAGCTATTAATCTGACCACTAGAGCTTTATAAAAGGAAATGTAAGAAGAGTACTTCATACTGGTGGTGTTAATATTGATTTTAATGGATGCCATATTAATATGGTATATGAAATATTTATACACATTTCAAAGTTGGAGCCATTGATAATTCAGTGCCTACCTATTGATAATTATGGTTACAGTGACATTATTAGCTTTTTGTTGTTGCTGGCAGCGAGGTTGTTACTTATGAAGGAGAAACAGGTCCACGTGTGGATGTGCTGCATGCAAGCCCTGTAGAGGAAGATAAATTGAAAATTGGAGTGGAGTAATTCCACAAAGTACCTCCACACTCCCTGTGTGCTGCAGAAATGTCTTCATGAAAATTCCAAACAGATTAGTTTAGAGGGATCTGTAAGTGGATTGGAGAAGAGGCCATGGGTTTAATACTTATGTGGCTTCCATGGACCCAAATCCTGATATAGGAGGGCTACCAATCCATGGGCTTCAGTCACACTATGGAGGGGCTATGACATCTCTGCAGACTTCTGTGTGTGATTCCCGCCTATTCACATTCTCACTTAGTGCCCTGCCACAGCTCCTGATCATTCAGGCTATGTGCTGATTGGGTAGAATTTCACCCTAAATAAATTGAATGGCTATTTCCTGTAAAATAATTAACTTCTGATCATTATAAAAATGTTGGTTGCTTTTAAAAGTGACCTGTGAAGGGGATGCAGATTAGGGAAATGAGCCTCTGCCTTCATGTGTGTCTTTATTATGAATAAATAGCTAATAAAAGGATTCTTTTCAGATGTTTCTGAAGTAAAATATGGGTAGACTGTACATTGGGGACATCATGTTTTGTACACTCTTGTCTACACTGAAGCTTTTGTATGTAACTGCACTGCTGTATGTGCATCAGCACAAAACCTTAGGGTGTGTCTACACAGCACAGTTATTTCAAAATAACTGACGTTATTTCAAAATAACAATGCGAGCATCTACACAGCAATTCCGTTATTTCGAAATAATTTTGAAATAATGGATGGTTTATTTCAAAATCTGTAAACCTCATTCCATGAGGAATAACGCTTATTCCAAAATAGCTATTTCGGAATAGCAGTAGTGTGGACGCTCCCCTTCTGCTATTTTGAAATAGCTCCTCTAAGTCGAGGTAGCATGCCCACATTAGGGAAGCCTGCCTTGGACTAATTTTGAGGCTTCCCTGTAGTGTAGATGTACTATTTCAAAATAAGCTATTTCGGAGTATTTTTTCCGGAATAGCTTATTTTGAAATAAGAATGCAGTGTAGACATACCCTTAGTGTCACTCTAGTGCAAGTCATAACATGCACCAGTGCCATTTATTCCAATGCACCATGCCTGAGGTAGGGTTGCACTGGTTTCTCAAAATCCCAGGGTAAATAAGGCCTCGCTAGTGGTCTTAGATGTGTATTGTGACTTCATACTTTTTTTAAAGGGAAAGGGTGCTGAATACTTAATACAGACATCTTCTTCTTTCTAGAGTTTCTTTAAATATATGTTAACAAAAACAAAGACTTTTCTCTTTTAGTTAAGTTTCACTTCCTTGGTATCTGTGATGTTGCAACCCTATACATTTTCCAGACACCTACAGCCTTCCAGAGAAGACAAGATCTGAATTCAAATACAGGGGATAAATAAATAAGTAAGCAAATAAATAAATCCCATCAGGCCTTCTTTATACAGGCACAAGCCCATGTTGGGAGTGGAAGAGGTTTTGTTTTATTTGTGGAAGTCCTCCTTTTAAAAAAGCCCTCTTCCAAATTATAGTAATACCTCATTAATATTCCTTAAATATGTTAAATTATATTTACAGCCAGAATGCCATTAGTATTTAGTTCAAAGGGATACTTTTAAGCACAAAAAAAGTTCTGTTGTATTAAACTGAATGTGTGTTTGATATCACAGTAGTTTAGGGAACAATGCAAAGGTCAATTATGTTGGTTACTCCCTTGTCACATGCTGTGGATCTGTATATGAATGCATCCCTGGAATTCCACTGTGGGATCTGCATCTTTGAAGCTGATGATAAAATTACTGCCTAGACTCTTGCAGAGGCGGATACTGATAGAAGATTCAATGAAATCGAAGGTCGTTGGTCTGGTAGGTGTTGAAAGATACCTGGCTATGATACTATTTCTGATTTAATAATGCGAATGGGAGGCTAGTCCTTTGTAATAATTAGGACTAATTACTGAAGAGGTGTTGACAGATGGGCTAAGAGGAAACAAACTGCCTTTATCCAGTGGCTTAGAGTCAGATTACTGGTCTTGTGTTATCTGTTTCTCAGAAAGTAGAAGCTTCAATCATTCACTAAGTCTTCAAAGGGAAAAAGGATCCTAACAATATACAGGATTTGGGATGAAACTATGAAATAAGTCTTTGACTCAAAATGGCTAACTTAATCCTTTTTCCGTAAATTATTATAGTTTTAAAATTTGAGTTACAGATGGAGAATCTGATTATACTTTGAAGTAAGTTGCACTGATATTGGTGACTGCCTTTTTTTTTTGCTGTTGTTCATTGATTAGTCAGAATCTAATTCCTTCCTCTGCTGTTTCCTCCTCAAAGATCTATGGCTGATATCTACTTGGAATGGGAAGGAAAAGGCAATTGCTTAGGACTTTCTCTTCTTAGTATATGGAACATGAGGATTTATAGCACGTAGACACAGTATCACTGTATGAAAAGTAAAACAAAACATGTTTACAATGGCACCAGATTTCAGTTATCTAGCTCTTTGTACAGAGACAAGAAGATGGAAATGTTAATAAAATTTGGCAAATTTTTGTTTCATTTTGTTAGTCTGGGAATTGATTTTTTTACCATATAATATTTTTTTAAAATTTTCTTTTCTCGCTTATTCTTTCTAAGTCACCTTCCATCCCCTCAGTCTGGAGCATCTTGCCCAAACAGCTGACATTGTCCATCACATTTTTGTCTGCTAAGAAGGGGTTTAGTAAAGACCTTAAAGAGTTAACAATCTTTCACTGGAATGAGCATTTGGAGTGGCTTACTTCAGACAAATGATTTAAACCTCTAGCTATCCTCCATGTTCTCAAATGACTCCGTTTTATATGCACTTCTTCCCACCCTCCACCCAATCTTGACCCTGATTTTCTGTGAAACAGTGGATAAATATGGTGGACTTGGATAGTATTATAAAGAGGTAGCTTTCAATTATTTATTTGCTTTTTAACAATGGAGGCACTTTAATTAGTGTTTAAATATTTATATTCAGTTTTATTGTGCTGTAAAATCTATTATACTTTGATCTAGATTTTCTGATTTGAGATAATGATGCCCGTAAAGGTTTCCTTAATGAATTTGATCAGAACTTGACATAATCTATTATCTGATGAAAGACTGACACTTCATTCAGTTCCTGCCAGCATAAAAAAGCAGTACAAAAGGGGGCTCTTCAGAGCCTATTCAAAGGCTGGAAGTTCAAGTTCAGGTATTGCAGGCTGGCTCAAGATACAGACTTAAGATGGAGAAACAGTTTTATATTTCACTCTTGGATTTGGGGGCTTTTTTGTTTGTTTGTTTGTTTGTTTGTTTTCTTTTTTGTTGGTTGTGGTTCATACTTGACTAGGGGACTGAAGGTTTAAATAAGTAGTAACACTTTAGACATAGTGACAGTTTTCGGGAAGTTTTGGTTTAGTAATTAGAAATAAACAGCAAATGTAAGACATAAACATTAAAAATATTGAAAAGCTAATGTTCCAGGCATCTGCAGTGTTCAGTGGTAGAAGTTCTATTGTGAAGGTCATTGAAGACTTATTGAATTGATGTTTCAGTTGTCACTCACTTTTTATTAATGTCCTCACATTTTGACTATTTACCTCTTTGATTTTTATCTCAGGAATGTGGTAAATAAGTATTGCAGTTTTGTAGCTATATTAGTACCAAAATATGAAAGCGCTCACTTTTGGGCTACACAGAGTTCTTCCAGTATTATCAAATATATTAAATTCTTCACTCATTTTGTCTTTCTCAAAATGAGTATGCATCCTACATGGTCATGGAAAATTGATCTAGAATTATGTGATCAAGTTGACATGGAACAACAATTCTGGTTTTGTATCTAAAATCTAAGTTTAGGCTAATCCATTAAAATAAACATTTGTTGTATTCGATGATCAGGTAACATTTACCCTATAAATGTCATTCCTGTTTCCCCCAGAATTATGGTACATTCTTGTCAGATTTTGTAGATGGACTACTTTGCCATCTGATAACTTGGCTTATTCAAATAATACCTACATATATTTTATCTGATGGGAATTACAGTGGTTATAAAGGAAGTGCTGATGCCAATTAATCTTGAATTTTAGTGAGACATTCAGCACAAAAATGCTTTTTAGTCAGCTTCTCTAGATCCTAAATTTAAAATGGTTGATATACATGACATTGGCCTTTTAAAAATTAAAATAAAAAATTGATTATTGAAATAGTAAAAATTAGGGACCAAATTCTACAGTCCTTACTGAGGCAAAACTTCCATTCTCACCAATGATACTGCTACCTACAAAATCTGGTAAGTTTTCACCTAATAAATTAATGCAGAATAGAGGAATGTTACAAAAGCTTATTATGCAATTTAAATACTTCTCTCTTTCCTTATAAAACTTTTAGTGAATTCACTTCTGTTGTGCTTACAGAGAGGTTGGAGAACATATGTAGGAGCCCATAAATTCTGTGCTTAATCCTGGTTCTTCCAATGACACTGTTACTCTGGGCAAATCACTTAATCTCTTTGCCTCAGTTTCTCTATCTATAAAATGATTTATAGTAACACTTGTCTCACAGCAGTACTATGGCTTACTTAACAAGCATAAAGATTCTAAAGAAGAAATAAATTTATAGATATCATTACTGCACCCATTGAGATTAAATAATTACTATTTTTATTTAAAGACCTAATTCTGTAAACCTCACTATTTCCATAGCATTGGAAGTCTAGTCAAGTGAGAGAGGATTTGCAGGATGGGTCCAAAATGTGAACTAGGATATTGTTGAATATCACAGGACATCCCTTTTGCTGGAGCTGGCGGTCAATAGAGTTAATTCATTTTACTCCAGCTAAGGACTTGGCCCTGTATATCATTAGTCAATTGAATAGACATTTTGTGATTTATATGTTAGAACTGTAACATCATTTTTTAATGGTTGTATTTTTATTGTATAGAATCATATTGCATATGCATTAATATGGAATTAAAACAAGATTTATGTTATATTTCTCATTTTGAAGGAGAAAAACTATAGAACACAAAAAACTATCCAATGCATATTGTGTTTCATGTTCATATGTCCTGTGGGAGGAAAAGAAAAGTAATATAACAGACAAATAAATAAACGTAGTGTAGAAATTGACATTTCAGAGTCTGCTATTGCACAATGGAACCTCAATTTACTGTCTGTATTGGTTGAATGCGAGAAAAATAGTATAATATTGGTTGAATGTTAGATTAATTAAAGAGTAATTAGAAGTGAATAAATCAAGTAATCATAAAAAAATTGTCATGGAAAAAATATGTGTCTAGAATTAATTAGATTTCAAACAAAATATATATATTTAATTGCTCAAAATTACTGAATCCTTAATTGCAGACACATAAGTTTGGCCTGATTAATTTCAGTGGCAGTAAGACCTTGATATATTTCTTCTCTGTCAGCTTTTTTTTTTAATAGTTTGTTACTAAACAAGAATATTTCAGGAAATGTCTGCTAAAATGTCTGGAAGATGTTTAATTAAACCAGGACAGTATTAGCTAGTTATTGCTGTTGGAAGCAAGAGATTCATGCCTGATGCTGAAGTAGGCAGCACCCCCTAATTAAGGAGGTTGGGTAGAAAGATCTGTGTTGCTGACAGATTGCTATGCATGGCTGAACTGAAAGGCTACTCAAAACAACCTTTTGATGGTCCTTGGCTTATCAATTTTCTGCTAGATTGCAATGATTTATCAAGTGTGCAAACTTGAATTCAACGTTAAGCCTGAATGTTGTGTTATACAGAGACAGTTATGTGAAGCCTTTTTTCATTTATTTTGTGCATTTTCACATTCTTTAATTTTTCAAGGAGCTTTGGCATTAAAGGTCCTATATCTTTTTGCCTTAGCCATATGGAGAGTCTGTTTTGGAGTTGAACTACTGTGTACTTTGTGTCAGATTTCTTTCTCCTAAAACAAGGCTTTCAGTAGTTTTATCATTGCACTTTACTGAGCAATTAATGGCTTCATAAAGCAAAACAGATGGGTTTCTTTTTCCTTAATCTGGACAATGAACCTGTTTATGAAACACTAAAATTTCATCAGTTTCAGCTGTGTTTTCATGCTGTATTTTAGCTTGACATATTAAAAACAAGCACAGTGGCATAAGTATAGCCATGATATTTGGCTTTCTCAAAAATGTTTACTTCAGAGAGATTTGCAATGCCTAAAATGTTTAACTGTGTTCAGAAAGGTCAGCCAGCTGATAGCTAAAGGCGAGCATGTCAGAATGAAAGACTGAAAAAAAATTATCATTCTGACACGCTAGGAGTATTAGAATGATTAATGTTTATGTTAATTTATGGCTTTTACATATTGATTAATAGCTTTTTGTTTCAGGGACTAAAATATATAGGGGCAATGAGATCCATATGCTAACTCAGTGTTCTTAGTTTTGTTCCCATGCTGAATCTGTGTTTTCATATGGAAAATAATTATAGTGAATTTCTTTAATTGCAAATGGAAGTATTTGGAACTGATCTTCAAGATACGTGCGTAAATAGGAGATATTTATGAGTTGTATATTGAAATTTAGATGCATTTTCTTTACAAGCTTGATTATTTAAAGACATAACTGATTGTATTTTGGTCTCTGTGAGTTAGATGGTGACTAGTTAGAGGAGAAATTATGCTAAAACTGTATCTAGTCAATATATGACTGGAAAGGACCGAAAAAAATCATATGATATTGTTATTAGTAGCTGTATTTTCCCCTGCTTTTATTGGATTTCTTGTCATATATTTGCAGCCAGTGGCTGATAGAAATCATTTTGCTCCTTTCCCTTTGTTGGATTATACAATGAAAATGTGGAAATGTCCATTGTTCCTTGCATGGGAGCAGAAAAACAGCTAACTGTAGGGCAGATCCTGAAGAAGGTAGAGTCCTAACCTCCTGTTGATTTCAATGGCAGAGGGAGCTGCTTTACAGCTCTCAAGATCAGATTTACAGTTTTTGTTTTGTTTTTTGTATTCTTCTGGCCAGTCAGTTATTGCTGGCCATTAACAATTATTTTGTGGCCAGTTAGAATAAAAGTTCTTGCAGCACTGACTTCCCAACCTGCAAAAATCAGGCATTTAGTAAATTATAACATAGAATGTGTGGCAACAGGTTAACAATATCAGCTAATTAATATATAAGTCCTGTTTGACATTATTATGTCTTCATATTTAAAGTTTCAAAAGCAACAATGTTATGTCAGTATGGAAATCTCTTGGTTATGTTATTTTTGTTCATATTTCAATTCACAGTTCCAGTCCTTTGCAATGATTTTAGTTTTGTTTTGTTTTTAACATGCATCTTTTAAGCTATAATGTTGTTGTATACACTAATTAATTCCTACTTTGACCCTGATATCTGAGGATGAATGTAGGTAAAGAATAAGTATACAAAGTAACTGGCTATTGTTAACGTAAAACACAGAATCTACATATTGCTAAAAGGAATGAATCTTGTGTGTTTTATTTGTCAGATCATTTTATTTAAACCCCATTATATATACTTAATTAGCTTTTTAAACACAAACACTAAAACACAATATATAGAATTATTATTATTATTATTATTATTTTATTACTATTTTATTTGTAGTATAGCAAAAATTATATCAAATAGACCTATAAAGTAAAAATCGTAATTTTCATATTCATGTTCTCTTAGCATATTTTTCAGAAGTTAATGTAGTGTTCACATGTCTAAAGTAAGCCACATGTCACATGCAGGCAAGCTTCCCTCTAACCCGGAGATCTACCAGTGCACCCCAGTTCTGACCTCAGTATGCAGTGCAGGTTCTCTCTTGTGTTTTACTTGAGGAGAGCTTGGCAGTTATATCAAATTTTATGGTGAAGGTGCAATGTGTATAAATGGAATCCAGGATGAGAATGTCAAGCTCTTGTTCCCTGTAGTCTAAATCTGGATTTGAATTCCAGATTGCTTCATTTAAAAAAAAAAAGTCTGGTTACATTTTTAGCTTATTATGGAGCACAAACTGAACATCCATTTACTCATCTACTTCTCCCATTGAAATATTCTTCCCTAATTCTATGTTTAAATGTAAAGATTATAGGATTTGCAGTGTCAAACTCAAAAGCAATGAGCTGAAAATTTACCACAAAAGGCTGGTGAGCATATGTGTTTTGCCAACTATTTAACCTGCTTTTAGAGCACATTTTCTTAGTATGCAATAAACTGCCAGCACTCTTTGAGTTCAAATACTCTGAAATAAGCAGTTCAATTGCTTTCTTCAGATGTATCTGGAAGCAGCTAAACCATCTGTATTTTAGTTTTGTTTGGATAAAGTGGGTACTTTATAATTGTGGACTTTGATCCTTTGCCTTCTAGAAATGCCACATAGCCATATAGCATTTGCTTAAACTACTGTTGTCTGAAGTACGGGCAAGTTTCATTGTGTTTTGGCATTTCAAGAAGAGTAAATTTAGCAGAAGGTCCATCAGGTGGCTGTTGAGTCTCTGTTGATCCAGCCTGGTTGCTTAAGATTAGAGGAGGCCCAAAATTCTTAAATGCAGCCATCTACTCTAGGTACTGCTGGGGGCAGAGGAAGATATTTCATGAGAGCTCATTTTTTATGATGATTAATAGACAGAAAATATGGACAAGATTGGCTCAGTGGGCTCTTTAGAAAACTAATACTACAAGGGCTACCTCCCATATTTTAAAATTGAAAATGGACTTGGGGGTAATATACATTGATTATTAGGTGCTATTAACTTAATATAATTGCTCTTTCCACCAGTTTTCTTTGAAATTACATACTGTATATTCTTATTGAATCCATATGCTATATAGTCATATCTGGTTAGTTAAATGAAATATGTGGAAGACATGCTTAAAGATCCTTATGAAAGGACCAAAGTAACCCTTTGAACCAAATTGAAAAGATAGAAGGGCAGTCTGGAGAGGGCTTTCATGCATGAGAACAGGGAAGGAAAAAAGGTTATTCATATTTTTTACTAATTCTTTAATCTTATTCTTCTTCTCAAGGCTGGCACCTGGTAGGCTAGGAATTTCCAGAAATAAAAGGGATTTCATATATTTGATGATGAGCACACCTGGATGTGTTGGATATTTTGCAGTAATAATTCTATTTGCACACCTGCTAGTTAAAGTCCCTAGTCAGTTGCCAGACGTGCTAAGAGAGATTTATCTCTGGCATACATAAAAAAATCTCTGGGTAGCACCAATTTTTTGCTACTCTGTGAATGACTGCAGAATAGAAAGCCTTTTTTAATCTTTGCTCAAGCAACCTGTATCTCAGATTAAACTCTGGGATTGGTAGGTTGCTTGAATGATAGTTTACTAGCAATTTGTTTTTGCATCAGTGTGTGATGGGAACAGGAGAGTTGTTGAATTCATCTGGAATATTTTCTGCGGGAATCTGTTAATGTTTTTAATTCTCTGTGAGATTTTTGTAAGATAATCTTTCTGACAATTTCATTTTAAATAACAATTATTAATTGAAAGATCAACTTTTTTCGTTTTTATGAAATGCTGGAATAATTCATTTCTAACTGCATAGAAACTCAAATAACTTAAGGAAAGTTCCCTTAATTACATGCTAAGCAAGGTGAGCTTTTTATAGTTATTGTTACTGGTAGTTTGTTCTCTAAAATTAAGTAACTTTATATTTTTGAAGAAGACTAAACAATTTCCAATATCAGTAGAAACATGTTTTGCATAGCAAAGCCCTGTACAATACCATGTGTGACATGCACAGTAATTTGCTAACTGGAATACCAATCTGGACACCTGGATTTTTCCAGTCAGCATGCAATTGGTGGTGGATCAAGAGTAATCATCATAGTATGTCTAGAGTTTGTATTGTACCCTGTCAAAAGAACTTCTGGGGCACAGTTTGGTCCCTGAAGGAGGAGAGTGTTACCAGCGCAGGAAAGGCTAGGGGAAAAAAAGGATTAATGTCTATTTAAATAACAAGACCAAATTACAGCAAGGTGGTGTGCATCTCTCCAGGCTGGTGTCCTCTTACAAACAAATAATGTTATGAGCAAAACTTAATTCATGTCCTCCAGAGTACTGTTTTTGGAAGCCAGTGATCACTATATCTGGGTGCCTCTGGGTCAAGTTTATAGTCTAGGACAGAGAATTTTTTTTGAAAGCATATTTTATGAATTTCCTTCTCTGAGTCTCACTTTGCTGCTTAGAGCCATGGGTCCTGACTCTGGTCTGATGCCAACATTAGTCACTTTTGAAAAGGGAACTTAGGCTCCTAAATCATTTAGAGGTTTTTGAAAATGTTGAAGGCAGGCACTTAAATGCTTTTGAAAAATCTCACTGGACAGCTGTCTGCATCTTCAGGTACTTACATATCTTTGAAAATCTCCTTAAGTGACTTGACAAAATTCGCAGAGGGAATAAGCAAGAGTTGGTGTTAGAATGTAGGAGTTCCCTGATTGTTGCTCAAACTGCTGTGTCACAACTAGTTCAGAGATCAGTAGAAAACTTAAAATTGTGATGCTGCCGCATCTCATCAAGCACTGCTGTCTGTCTTGCTGTGCAGAACTCTGATAGTTTAGCAATAGCAATTAATAATAGAAAATAACCTCATTCCCTAGCAAAACAAAATCTGGAGCTATTAATAAAAGCCATATGCTATTAAATCCAGAATTCCAAATTAGTATATATAACTAGCAAAATCCCATTTCCAAAGACGGAAAATTTACTTTGAATCCATAACGAAATGAACTATGTTTACTAATATTTTTCCTATCCCCCCCAGTCTGAGGATTTTTCTATATTATTGTCTTTGTAAAGACATGCAAAGGAGCATCTGTTTCATGCCAGCTAAAACCCTCTTCACTTCCATGCACACACTTCTAGTCTGTCAGCAAAACCTTTGTGCTGATCATTTAAAAAAATGCTATTAAATCCTGCCTCATAATTCCAGATAGCCTCTAGGCTGACTCAGTTCCATTTTGTCTCCCTTCCTGTCTCAGAACTATACTTTGGAATTATTCCCTCATAAAAGGGACACCTCCCTATAACATAATCTGTGTTAGCTATATTAAATGTTCAGATGATTCGAAAGACAGATTGTCACTTTGAGGGTTATTAGAATAGTTTTGGATATAGTTATGGATCTCTGATCAAGTGACCTTCAGTGACAAAGTAATGGACATCCTCATAATCAGGATGAAGTACATTACAGATAGAGTTGAATGGGTTGACTCGCACCATGGGTAACACCTTGCACAAGCATGTAATCATCTGAAAATTTATTCTAGACTTGTCATGAGTCTGGCTCATCACCCATCATCATAAAATAGGTGAATCAGTGCCTTAAAACATGGAAGTTACACACTGAGCTCATTATTTTTGGAACTTACTTTACAGTACTATTGAGGAAGAAAGGTATGTTAGATTGTAAAAGCTTATTCCATTACTAGACCTAAAATATTTGTTTAATTAAGAATTCTAGATACCATGGTGATTACTGTTATATAACTAAAAAGAAAGAATTAAATTTCTCTCATCTCAACTGAGGTGCAGTATTCAGCACATCAGTTTATTAAAGGAAGAGTTCAAATCATACAGGAAAGCATCATGAGTGTTTACTTAATAACTGAAATGTTTTAATCTTCCATGTAATGCTTAGTTTTACTTTTCTGTGATGCCTCCTTTATGACTCGGCATAAAAAAACCTGTTGACCTTCACTTATTTAACCTATAAAATGAGTTGCTGGGCTGGTGGAACCCATGAGTAAACAGCTTTTTGAAAGAGTCATGATGATTGACATTCCTGATGGCAGCGTCCTCTTTCAGTCTACACATTTCTTACTTTATTGCCTGTGTTCACATTATGAGATAGAAAGATAGGATATGGAGCATGGCCATTAATTCCACACACAAAGGATTATTTGTAAAAATTGCTTATAATGTTCACTACTGTGTCATTAACTTAACTTAATAGCTATACCTCAGCATTGTTCTGGAGGACCTTCTCTAGCAAGTTGGAATATTGTTTAGTTTTCATTGCTATCCAGTCTTTGTTGTCTTTGCAGAAATTGTCTACAAAGGCATTCATTTTGATGGGCATTTTTGTGCTGTGAACATGTTTTGCTAAGACTGGATCCATCCATGCATTTAAGAACATGCCTAACTGGACCATATGACTAGCTCTGTCAAGTTCAACAGGATTACTCGTATGCTTAAAGTTTTATGCATATGCTTAAGAGTGCTGTTGAATTGCAGCCTCATAGTCTTCTAGCCCAGTCATCAAATGGTAATTCTTGGTTTTTACTGGTGCTGAGCCATATTTGAATGAATGACCTATATGCAAAAACATTTATATCCATTTCCTGATCTTGTGAAGAATACAGACCCTCTGAATGCAGCATTCAGCATAGTGGTAGTAAAGTTAAAAAGAAATGCTGCTTTGATTTTTTTTTTGTTTTGTTTTTTTATATAATCATGCCTGGAACCAAAAGTTGGAGCACTTGGGAGTAATGAAACTGTGGTAAACATGATTATCGCTCTAATCTTACCTGAAATCCTTCTGAGTGGATATGTATACCATTGCCAGAGAACACAGTGAAAGGATTATTTTGTTAGGAAAGGGAAAAGAATTGTGAAGGACCTAACTGGAATGGTAAATGTGCGTGCTCCATTGAATTTGTGTTTCCAATTCCTTGTGTTTTGTATTTTTCACAAGTTATGAGTCTAGTTTGCACATGTTGAATAGTTTAACACATTTGTATATTCTAATGTATGGTGAGTGCATATCCATGTAGTAAGCTCAGCACTTCTCACAATTTAGAATGGATGGATAGAAATGAGAAGCAGATCTGATACATGTATAGATCAAGCATCTATGAGGGAACATTGGCAAATGGCTCCAACATCACGTTATATGTAAGGGAAAAGTGTAGACTTTTGAGGCAAACATTTAAAGCTCAGCACATTTGCAGTTCTGTTATTCATAATATATGCTTCTTAACACTGTGATTAAGAAAGTCTTGTGCTTTTCTTTTATTTCTCTTCTTGGAAAGGTGTGTCTAGATTATTGCTGGTATGGCTCTTCCACCTCCAGATCCACAGTTTGTTCTACGGGGTACTAATGCTGAAGTCAATACTCTACATTTTTACTGTGGAGGCCAAGAACCCAATTACCCCATTCTCTTCTCTGGGTGAGTAGAGGCCTCAAGTAAATTTCCTTCCAGAAGTTGTTGCAGAGATAAGCTTCCTTCAAACTTTTTTTTTTTTAAAAGAGCATATATTATAGCTAGGAAAAACAACAAAACATATTTCCAGTAAGTGGTCGGGGCATTGAATGAAGTCTTTGTACATACATAATACTTCAGAGTCCAAGAAGGTGGAAGAACAGCAAAATTTCATATCCAATTTTACATGATTGTCACAGAAAATGTCATCTGTTCCCTCTATCAGGTCTTCCAATGGGCTGATCCATATCTGGAACCTGAAGACACGCAGGGTGGACACAATTCTAGATGGTCATGAAGGAAAATCTGTGTACTGCGTGGAAGCAATCTATGGCAAAGACAGGCTCCTCAGGTCAGTGAAGTAGTCAAAAGGGACAAGAAATTGTCGTGTTTGTATTAAACTTGTTGCTACACTTAGTTGATAAGAAAGTGTCACTAATTTCTGAAGTCACTGTAAGTCTTGTCTCTAAACATCCAAAACAAAAGTGAGACACAATTTACAATAAAGGGATAAACATAAAAGCCACCAAAAAAAAATTTAGAACACCTTAAATAATGTTTTTGATTTTTTCAAAGTAAATACTACTTCCTGTAACTACAGCATCACAATTCAGTATTTGTGGTGTCTATTAGTATATTAATGGAAGATAGGTAACCTAATATTTTCATGAGAAGAAAGTAAATTTGGGTATAAATTGACAAATATTCCACTTGGTATTTAAAAAGAAAAACAGAAATATAGAATAAGGCCATGTTTACACTAGAGGGCTATGCCACTATAAGATTGCTCATGTAGCCACTTAATGCCAATGGAAGTGATCATCTGCTGCTGGTTTTTTTTCAACCCCCTGCATGACCTAAGTTATACCAACAAAAAAAAGTGCTAGTGTAGAGATAGTCAAGTTATAAAGTAATAAATTATAAAGACAAAGATGGTAAGTGAGCTCAAGAGAGAAAAAATAAAGCATTGAGGGATGTGGTAGAAAAGCAGGAATGACAGATTAGTATCCACCAAATTTTAATAAGAATGCAAGGTTACATATTCACAGTCCGTTGCAAAATATGTTATATTTCCTGCAAGGAGGGATGTTTGAGAGGTGGCTGTGTACCTTGAAATACACAGGTGATCCATCTTCTCTGCAGCAGGTGCCAAAGCGTCTGTGTGATTTTTGAGGTGTTCTGACATGTTTATCAGGAAAAGACATCTCTTGTAAAGCTCTCTACAGCTCATTAGCATTTATATTTGTTGTCTGGTTAAATTCAGTTAACCTCCTGAAGTAATTTTATATTGAACATTGTTCATCTAATTATCTAGTTTTCTCCTTCATCTATTTTCTTCTCTGTATTTACAGTATCAGGATGCTTTAAGTATCTACTATAATTCTAGGGCTATAGTTACCTCTATTTTTACTTATATTTCTGCATCTAAAATTTAACCAGAAGAAACCATTTTCCTCGTCTCCTGATAGTCTTGAAATGTAAAGTTCCATAGTCTACAATTCATGTATTCAATACAGTTCCTTTTTTATGAACTAACTGGGATTGAGAAATTCATAAAATCCAAGTTCATAAAACTGAACATTTCAAAATTATAGAAGGTAGGGCACATAACTTAATTTATTAATTGTTCAGTGATAATGTACTTTACCAAATACATATAGTATGCCTGATTTTTTTTGGAGAGAAAATAGCATCTCTTTTTTGCTGCTAAATCTGTCTTTTCAGATCTGTACAGTCACTTATACATTATCTGAAGGATTGATGTCACATGTTATGGCAGAAAGGTCAGCTCAGCAGCAGAAAAATGGTTCATAGGAGTGAAGGTCATAAAATCGGGGTGGTACTATACATAACTCTGTTTTTGTTTAATACTTCTGTCAAATGAGAAAATTGTTAATAAGAATAAAAAATACTTGAATTTGTATAATTTAATATATGGAAGAAAGGCTTGGAGGAGCTCCTTATCTCAGATCATAACTTGAGGACAGATACTTGAATATTTACAGAGTGTATTTCACTAATTCATTGCTTCAGGCTTGTTGACAACAAATATTGGGTATGTACCTGTAGTTGCTTATAATTTGTCCCTGAATTGACTATGTATGTTCAAACTTTAAAAACAATGTAATGATTTGATTTCTGGTGAAGAGCAGGTTTCAGTATATTGATAAGGGAATATTTTCAAACTACTCCACATCACTGGAGACTGATAGCTATTACCATCTGATGCTGGTTTGGAAACCTGTGTTAAATGAGAATGGTCTCAGTCCACTTCCTAGGGTTAAATCTGTTTTATCTGCATAAAGCTTTGAATATTCAGGTTCTATACCTATGGAGTGCAAAAGGTAAGGGAGGTGAAATCCATCGCCTCTATCTAGAGACAAGCTATTATGCTGTTTTAGCTTATGGAGTGGAGTAACACCAACCATATCTTCTATGCACCAACAGTGTAATGGGGCAACTGGAGTCAAATAACTATGGAATTTTTAATTCCTTCCCCTCAATTGTAACTTTCTCTGTCTGAGTATGTGAGACAGCACAAAGCCCCCACCCATGGCAGTAGGAGGTGTGACTCTTGTGCATCCTTTCCGTCAGCATTACCAGGATGCAGCCTCATCTTTTGGCCCACCGCATCATGGGAAATTTCAGCCAATGTATTAACCGTTATTACTCATCATTTTACTGGTTTGCTCTTCTTCTATTAACTCTCTGTGGAGATACAATATTCCTAGAATCTTTTGACATAGTTTTTATCTCTTTGCATGTATTACTTTTGTCTAGTTTGCCTTATCTAGTGGTGGGGGTTTGTTTTACCCTTCTTTTACATGGTTTGTAGTCATTTGCCTAGTTCATTTGGTTACACACACAGAAAGTTTTGCTTTCATTTCTGCAAGAAACTGCTATATCGGCTATGTTTTATGTTTGTGATTCTGACCTTTGTAATTATGTGTGAATTATTATAACTTATATATTGTTGTTATTGCAAAAACACTCATTTATAAATGATCACATAGAGTGTATTTATTTTCTATTGTAAAAGCCAGGGTCGTAACCAAAAGATTTGCCTATGGGATTTGGCAGAAGGAAGGAACACAGTGACAGATTCTATTTTCACTGAAAATGTGGGATTTTGCAAATGTTCTCTGCTGAAGGTAGCACAGCGATGTTGGCTATTGGCCATGCCAGGAAAAGACCTAGATGAGGTAGGAAATCTGTTCCTTTCTGTTGCTTGGAAGGGAGAAACATTTAGCATGCTTGTTCCTTAAATTATCTGACATGGATGAGATTTCTCCTTTTCAGACTAATCTGTTAGAGAAGAGACACAAGGAGTCCTTTGTGGTGACTAATTGGACCTGCCAGGGATATGATTGAACCACAAATCATATTCTAATAACAAAGCTTCTATCCTGGTTTTATCTGACATTTAAATATTTGCAGCTGATGATCCTATAAATGCAGGAGTTTTAAAAGCCTTCTGTTAGTACAGCTATCTGAATAAGGGGGAACTAGTGATCTGCTGGCTAACTTTAATGATCAAATTGAGGTACCATTCTTTCATCTAAAATTTTAAAGTAACATTATAGTGGGAGATGGCTGAGGTAATTGGTAATGTGATAAATAGTCTTCTACCCTACGTTAATGGTTTTACTAAAACCAAGTTGGAAATAGTCGAAGGTTACCAGTAGTGATGAATGTTTTGTTTGTATTCCATAATTTGATGGTCTCAACTAGTTCCTACTGCACACACGTCCATCTTTCAAACTAATTACCACAACTGCCATTATTTGTGAGGCTTCTTTGTAGTGTCAAAAGGTAGGCCAAGGTCTGCATGGATGTGGAAGCTGAACCCCTCCTTTATGGAGGTGAGCTCTTCAAAACAAGTTTGAGGATGTTGTGCAGTAGTTTGCCCTGGTAGATGACACCACTGCCCCTAATGCACTTGTTCTAGATAGGGATGTGAGCAAGTAATTGAATACTCGGACCACCTGATAAGCCTAAGCTCAATAAGTACTCGACTACTCGCTTCCCCCACTTGATGCTTCTGTATCAGAGGCCTACCCACCCTTCCCCTTCCCCCCACCCCCGCTGCGTCAATTAGAGGCAGCAATGCATGCCCACGGCGGGCTGAGGCACAGATAGGGATTGCTGCTGGTATCAGCCCAGGCCACTGCCAACAAGGGCTGCTGGACCTGGTAGGTATGTCTAGACTACATGGCTCCATCGACGGAGCCATGTAGATTAGGTTTCTAGACATAGGGGAAATGAAACATCGATTTAAATAATCACTGCTTCATTTACATCAAAATGGCTGCCGCGCTGTGCCGATCACCTGTTTGGCGGCACAGTGCGGTAGTCTGGACGCTCCGCGGTTGACAAGGGAAGCCCTTGTTGACCGCCCCGTTATGCCTTGTAGAATGAGGTTTACCGGGGTGGTCGACAAGGGCTTCCCTTGCCGACCGCAGAGCATCCAGAATACCGCTGCTGTGCCGCCAGACAGCTGATCGGCACAGCGCGGCAGCCATTTTGATGTAAATGAAGCGGCGATTATTTAAATCGCCGCTTCATTTCCTATGTCTAGAAACCTAATCTACATGGCTCCGTCGACGGAGCCATGTAGTCTAGACATACCCGGTGTGAGCCGAACTGAGTAGTCCCAGCAGCAGACTGCTGCTCTGCCTTTTAAATGTAGTAAGATCCAGCAGCTCTTACTCAGGAGCGGCCTGAGGCGGGCTGCGGCAGCTGGCGCCCCAGGCGGAACGCGTGATTGGCGCCCCCGCCTGCACAGCCTTCAATGGAGTGACGTCATCATTGGGAGCCCCGTGATGTCCTCATCGGGCGCCCTGGGCACTCCGTTGAAGGCGGCGCCCTAGGCGACAGCCAAGTCGGCCTATAGTCACGGGCCGCCCCTGTTCTTACTGCATTTAAAAGGCAGAGCTGCAGCAGTTCCAGAGTTGCTGCTCAGTCCTGGCTCATGCCGGCTCCTGGAGCTATCCCCGCTGCAGCTCTGAAGAGCACCTCTCCTTATTGACTAATTGTGTAGTTAATACAAATTGTATCAACTACACCATTAGCCAAATACCCACTCCTTAACACCCTTAGTTCTGGACTTTGGTACTCTCAGTTTAGTTTAATCTTTGGTGAGCACCCAAGCCCTTTTTTAAAGAATCCATAAGTTGGTGTCTATTTTATCAATTGTATATTGTAGAAATCTATTAATTTTATTTTATTTGGCATGCAAAAGTCAGATATCTATAGTTCTGTATTCAAGAGTAGTGAACAGATAAATATCAAAATACATTCTCGTTCAGACGTGACATTAAAATAAAAAAAGAAAATGCAGAGAAAATGACTTGTAACTATATATATATAGATAGATAGATAATAAAAAAAATTGTTATTAAACATCACAGGCATCAAAGGACAATTGATTTCTTGGCTTTCGAGGCATGTATATATGAGGTAAAAATTAATAAGTGGTGCCTGGATAACAAGAAAATATGGACATCTTTTAATTCTTTTAAAGAAATGCACACACTATAGTGCTTTCCTGGATCCATGCCAGAATGCTCAACACCTTGCAGAAGCCAGTTCTAGGCCTGTAAGTAAGGTCATTATAAGGTTGTCCGTTTTTATTTGTTTAATAAAAAAAATACTACAGCCATGTTAGAGCAAAAACTTAATCTTAAATCTGAAACAAACATATTCTGCTGATTAGGGGAGGTGAAGGTTCTTACATACATGTATATTTTCTCTCTCTCTCTTGCCTCTTACTGAAGAATGAAGAAATCACCTAATCCAAAAAGAGGAAAGTTGTTTACTCTTTCTTACAATTCATCTGTGTCTTATTTCCATATGTGTTCATGGGCCCTGCAAACTGATAATGATTTGCTGTCCTTCAAGGTAAAAAAAGTTCCACTCTGTGTGTATGAGCCTTTATATTAGACCTGTAAAATTCACACAAGTTCCTATAATGTAGAGTACTTCCAAATAGGCAGGACTGTGTGAGACGGACTGGGAATGTTTATGGCTTATGATTAAAATAAAATTTAATAGGTGTTTATGCTTGGCTCTTGCCCAAAAAGAGTAATTTTGTCATAAAGCAGGTTCAGTCCATAAATAATAAGATCTCAACAGGCATTTATTTGTTCATGATTGCATTTAAATCACAAATTATGAGTTACATGCACTTCTCTTGCCAATTTGCCAGAAACATGTTAAAAGCTTTATTAATGTGAAAAAGAAAAAGGGTGTGTTTCTTTGTGGCCGTCTCTAGCCACCCAGGAACAGTATTAACCTCAGGCAAAGTCAAATCTTTCTTCTATTAAGCAAAACTAATATAAACACAAAACTTCAAGTTTTAAGTTACAGTTGTCAAAATATATGAATCAGTATTTATTTCCAAAGCTCCATATCCATTAATGCAGACTCCTCTGGAACAGTCAGTCCAGCAAAGGCAGATGGTGCCATCTCCAGACAGCTCTTCTAGTCTTCTTGCTGCCCTTTGTCTTTAGAGAGAAATTCAATTCTCTTCTGAAGCATGCTATGGTGGAAGTAAAGGAAACTTTAAAAAAGCAATGTAGTTAACACAATCTCTTCTTTCTCTGAACACTGCAGTTTCAGTCTCTTGCTTCCTTTGCTCTATGAATCAAAGCACTTTCTGATGCAGGAACAAAAAATAAGTGCAATTCTTCCTGCTATTTCTTTTCCAGTTACTGCCACATCTTACACAATGGTTACCAGTGATAGCAATGGAGTATCCAGAAAAGAGAATTTTTATTTATAGTCTTACTCCAGTTAACAGAAGCTCCTAGCTGGCCAAAACTGAATGTGCTCTCTATAGTTATCCAGTTCTTGAAGATGGCTCCTCATCACTGTTATCTGGGAAATTGTCTCCTTTTCCATTGTTGATAGGACTTAGAAATCTTCCCTATGTTCTTTTAGTACATTCTGGCTTCCCCAAAGCTGGAGAGCAGCTGGCTTTCGGCAAACCAGCTGACAACCTGTAGAACTGAGGAAGATGTCCTGGCAGGCTTTGAAGTAAAGATATGAAAATAAAAGGAGACCACAGCTGTCTCTGGCTTGATTGATGGTTCCCCAAGGAGAGAGAAACTCATATATGGCTAGTATCTCAGATGGATTTGCACAATACACATGGACTAGAGTTGGAGTTGTATACTTGTATCTGAAAGCAAAATTTGGCTCTAAAATATACCAGAATGTCCCCCACTGATAACCTTTGAAGACACCAAACATTTGCATTCCTTTTTCATTCAGAAGTAGAAATTCCAGGCAAGTGCTTATTTAAATAAAATGAAATGTAATTAAATGTCTGTGAGTGCATGCTAGGGGGTGAATATGAATAATGTTTCTAACAATAAATTATTGTTACCTAGGAATCTGACTACTTCAGTGCAAATTGACATGTGCAGTTTTGCCCATGTTATCATGCCAAAGGACATGCACAGAAATGAAAATTCCCAGGGCTTACTCCTCAGCCCCTACTCCAGCTGTTATGCATATGCACAAAGGGGCTGGAAAGCTGCACTAGTCTGTCAAGGATTCTCCCTGCTGTTGGAGAATCCTCAGACAATATAGAGATAGCTACGTTGGCTTTACACCAGCGTTTCCCAAACTATAGGCCGCGGCCCGGTACCGGGCCACGGGAAAAAAATACCGGGCCTCAGCGTGGCTGCCGGGAGGGGAGCAGAGCGGGGCGGGCTGGGAGGAGGTGTGTGTGTGAGGCGGGGAACCGGACGCCGAAAAGCAGGGTTGGGGGCAGCAGGGCTGTCCTGCAGAGATGGGGGGAGGCGCGCGGCCGGGCGGAAGCAAGATTGGGGGCAGTGGGGCTGTCCCGCGAAGATCAGGGCTGGCGGGCTGGCGGCCGGCGGAAGCAGGGTTGGGGGCAGTGGGGCTGTCCTGTGGAGATCTGGGCAGGCGGGCGGCAGAAGCAGGGTTGGAGGCAGCGGGGCTGTCCCGCGGAGATCCGGGCGGGCGGCGGAAGCAGGGTTGGGGGCATCAGGGCTGTCCAGTGGAGTTCAGGGAGGGCAGGCGGCGGAACGAGGGCTGGACAGGGGGTGGGAGGGCTGGCCGGGAGATGAGGAGGAGGATGGGAGAACCAGCTGCCGGAAGCAGGGCTGGACGGGGCAGTGGGGCTGGTCGGGGTGTTGTCGGGGGAGTGGGGCTGACCGGGGAGATTGGTGGGGTCGGGGGGAACCGGCCGCTGGAAGCAGGGCTGGACGGGGGCAGCAGGGCTGGACAGGGGAGAT
Source organism: Rafetus swinhoei (assembly GCA_019425775.1). Taxonomy (NCBI): domain Eukaryota; kingdom Metazoa; phylum Chordata; order Testudines; family Trionychidae; genus Rafetus; species Rafetus swinhoei. The sequence continues at coordinate 15,265,787 of CM033425.1, read as the reverse complement.
CAGGAGGAGAAGGGGGGGGGAAGGAGCGGGACAGACCCTGGCAGACGAGTGAGTCCTGCCGGGGATTCCATTTGGCCCCCCTCACACATTCCCTCCTTGGAGTAGTTGCGAACTGCCTGGCAGGTAGACACACTCAGGCAGCATGAGCACATCTACCAGCCAGGCAGTTCACAGCTAAGGACTGATACACCTAATTATAATAAAACTTACCTAATTAGAAAATACCAGACATTTTATATGTCTGGTAATTTCTCAATTTGTTTCCCCCGGACAAAACCCTGAAATACCGGACTGTCGGGTACAAAACGGGACACCTGGCAACTCTATACTTCCTTGGACCCTCCCTCCTAGCCAGATACCCTACCCCCAATCTGCTCCTGCTCCCGCTTCCTGGAGTGCCCATGTGGCGCCGGGTCCCCCAAGCCCTGGCCCAGGCTGGGCGGAGGATGCAGCCGGGTGAAACACTGAAAATTTATTCATTTTTCATTCTTTTTTTATATGCGTTTATACTTTTGGGCTGCAAAAAACAGTACTGAAGAAAACCGGGTTCCAACTAAAGTAAAAAGTTTGGGAAACCCTGATCTAGCCAGCTTTCTATCCATCTTACAGTCCATTTATCTGATCCCTATTCCCTTAACTTGCTGGCAAGAATATTGTGGGTGGGTGACTGTATCAAAAGCTTTGCTAATGCTGACACTGGGGGCTTTGGGATGACCAGAAACAACTTATTTGAGTATTCATCATTTGCTTAATGAATATGCAAATATGCAAATGAATGTTATCGGTCCTCCAAAAGCTCGTGAATGGATTTACTGGTCCCCGTGTCAAAAAGTTTGGGGACCCCTGCTTTACAGCATCCATTTCCTCCTCACACTCTTCCCATATAAGGGGTATGGGTGAAGGCAAGCTATGGGGAGGGCCAAAGTACGTATCCCTTGGCCATTACCGCAATCCTTATAAAAGCCACAGCCAGCATAATTTTGAGCAGCATAAAGGGTTCTGTGAAGTTATTGGGGTCTATTTCATAGCCTGCTGGGCCCAGAATCAGGAACGATAGAAAGATTACTTTAAAGCCACCATCCTTTCAACTGTGCTAGTTATGAGCATAAAACTGCTGAGGATACACCCCTAAGTGTGAAAGCTCTTAGGCTGACAGTAGGATCTAGTTTGAGATCTAGAACAGTTCTTATAAAGAGATGATTAATTTAATTTAATCCAATCCAATCACTTGCAGAACTTTACTGAGTTATCTTTCTGTGGTAAATACTATGGCACAAGCATTTGACGTAAATGTCTCCAAAGGTAACAATAAATCAGAGATCTGCTTTTCATTGTTCTATGCATTTCTTGGGTGTTTGTATTTTTGTTCATTTAGTTTACCCAAAAAAGTGATTTGGCTGCTTTCAACTTTTATGATATCATAGAAGAAGAACAGTACTTCTGTAGATTATTAAATATATTGAAATAGGATTGTTAATTTTCTTCTGCTTAAATTCACAGCTGTCTAAGGCTTTAGTGTGTGTGTTATAAATTAGATTTGAAATACTGATTGTAAAATAGATTGAAAAGAGTGTTTTGATAAGGTTTTCTTCAAATAGCCCTCTAAAGGCAGATTTAAGCCTTTTAATAATTAAGATGTGTTCAAATTTTAAATCCTCTGTTATTAATCCAAACAATATACACAACAACAGTATATGAGAATCAAATAGTCCCAAATCCTGTCTCCAGTGCATAGCCTGAGCAGTGGTGTTGAAGGAAGGAATCCTCTTGTCCTAAGACTCAGAGCAGCACCATGCTATGCCACTATAGTCTTCCCTTCCAGCTCTGGAAGGCTTTGGTTTCCTCCACAGCACTTGTGCTCCTCTACACAAGGGAAATAACTGGCAATACTGTATAATGGCAGTTCTATTGCTTCAGTATTCATCCCAAGACATAATGCACAGGTAGACTCCCCAGATTTTACAATAGTGCCTTTCCCACAGATTGCAGTGCAACTGCACTTGTTCTGTTGCAGATAGAATCCTCTGTACCCCTGCAGGAAAAGCTAAGATTTGCCTCCATAATAACCTTGGAACATTAGAAAAGTCAGATCCCCTAATTCACTACCATCAGCATGAGCAATGATAGATGTTGTGTAGACAAGGGACAAGTATTTAACACAGTGATGTTTTACCCTATTCAAAATAAGGTTAGGCTATATGGTAATAAAAAATGCCTGCCTGCTCTCAGTGCTACTGCTTGCAGTAGTGGAGAATTATGGATATGAATTTATTTGCTAGTGTAGACTCAGCCAGAAAAAAATATGTGAAATCAGTATGATGCTGTACCTCCAAATGCGACCATCACAGACCCATAATATAAGGGATGAGGATGAGATAATACAAACATTCACTAGTGGATGTTTGTATTAACAGACATGTTTAACAACAAAAATAAAGGAAGGAGAGAAAAAGTAAGATTTTTAAAAATAAAATCAGGTAACATCCAATTGTATTGGAGATGATTGCAAAATAAGGAGGAAATAGCAGAAAGTGGAAGGGGAGTTTGTGTTATATCCCAACAGGATTTTGTTTCTTTTTTGTTTGTTTCATTCTTTTATAAAACAATGTTTCTATCTAGATATGGATTCTACTGCTATCAGGCTTCCAAAAGCATCTTAGATCTGCTTAGATTTTAAGACTCCTTCCCAGATTCCTGCTGGATAGCATTCTAAAAAAATAAAGAACTTACACCAGCCATAATCACTTTATAGGAGTCATGTTTTTACAGTAGTTTTATGACCTGGAGTCTGACCAAATAAACTTGCTTACCTAATGTCAGGTTCGGATTTTGGAGCTGCCAACCAAGACGTCAGTCTGTACCTTGAAGCCAGAGGTGGATGCCAAACCGGGCATGCCTATGTGTCTGAAGCTATGGCAGGTAAGGTAATCAGGCCTACTAATTGTGAAACATTTTCCCTGTGCTTCGTTTTATATGGAGCACATGAATCATCCTTCACTCAGATTTTGATTTATCATCAAACAATTAAATAATTATACTATAAAGGAAGCAGGAGAGTGTAGTATGTGTGAACAGCCTTAGTGTAATTTTCTGAGTTATCCAAGCTTTAATAGAAGGTATATGACTTGCAAATGTTTACTGGAGGCTTTGCAGCCTTAAAATAGATGCAATTTATTTGCATCAGCTAAGAAGAAAATGAGAGAAATACAGAACCCAATCTTCTCTTCTGGTCTCATTATAAAATAGGGTAATGAGAAGTGTTTGGGGTGTTTAAAATGGATATTAATTTTAATGATAGGTTGCACTTATCCACTAAAAAAATAAGTTATTGACTTTTTTTTTATTCTAAACATGGTATCTGGACAAAGTATCTAAGCCTAGTATTTATGTGGGATGAAAAATGGAAATAAAATTCTTATTTTTAAAAGTAATAGTAATTTGTACAGCATGAGGTAGGTATAATTTCCCTAGCTGAGGAAAAGTAAGTTTGTCATTTTCCCTAAGTCTCACAGTGTGGTAGGGTAGCACTGGGAATAGAAATCCTGATTCATAGTTCCCAACTCTGAGCACTTAGATCACATTCACTCTCTGTGTTTGTTAGTGCTACATCATTGGAAATTATTTATAAATTATCAAATGCTTTCAACGAATCCTGCCACTGATACACATTCAAAATTCCCATTGACTTCTATGGAAGGATACACTGTATGAAGCAATTGTGGGAATGGGGTAGCCTTAATGTGCTAGGGCTTTCCTGCTTCCCGTGAAATCATAAAGGAGTTTTGCTATGGACTTCTGACAAATCAGGATGAGCCCATAGATCTAACCAATGGCAACTTAAGGATTCATGTACATCAGAAATAAATTAAAATGGTACTACTGGATATTTATTAAGCAAAATCAGTTTTTTAAGGGTCTAATAAATGATCAGCATTTGATAAAGGGAGGGTAGGTTTTCAACTCATGAATTACTAGGTTTAATTCATTAATGTATGTAAAACTATTGGAGGACGTGGGATGGGAGACACTTTTATTATAATTATTGTTTACTATAGTGAAAATACTTTCCCTTCAGTTTTGTGCTTTCATTAGAAGCAACCTGGTGGGTTTCCTCATTGTGAGCCTCTGCATTAAAACCATATACTAAATGAACACCATTCCATGTATCCTTTTCTCCTGCCTGTGAGTGAGTTCAAAAATGCTCTGTGAATCAGTGAAATAATGTTCCTACTAGGAATAGTTTCAGTTAGAAACTTAGCTGTAGAGTGGAAGAAAATTGAGGTTAGACTTGTGGTTCAAGAGACATTGACTTCTCCTAACCAGTTAAGCAGGCATCAGCATATTTTGTCATGTTGAGGGCAGAGTAAAAATTACTATATCTGTATTCATAAATATTGATCCATGAGTAAGACCAGTATTTTCCCCTCATAAAGGAGCATATTAATAAATGCAAATTATACATAGTAATTGTCTGATGCACTTCACATCTTCCTGCCATTACTAACTGGGTGTGGTAGGCAAGAGTGAGGATGTCTTCCCTTAAATTTATTTTTGCACTCCCAGGGAAAGGAATTGAACAAGAGTAATACATGTAGAAATTGGAAGTGCAGAGTTACTGCTTTATATAAACTATAATAATTATTTCTGCTGAGTTGACAGCAGATTACCTTTCTTTCCTTCCTTGACAATTATTTCAGTACAACAACAACAAAATGTTCTACTTACGAGAGAAAATATAACTTATTTAAAAAAAATTCCCCCTGAAACCAGACGATGAGAGCTGAAGATTTTTCTTTAATGGGCTTCATTACTGAAGCAAATGGGGTGTTGTGATTTACTGCTTTGTGGAGTTCAAATCTAGAAATCCATCTGATTTCAATAATCATATCATAATTGTACACATACATAAGCATGTGTACTTGTTCAAATATGAAACTTTCTGTAATTGGTATTACCTGGGCCTGCACAAACATTTTCCTTTTCATCTAAAACTTTATTTTTAAATGAGGCCAGTTTTGGCTATAATCAGTTCACTAGTTATATTCATTAAGAAAACAAAAAACTTAGGGCCAGATGTTCCTAAAATGCTCAGCACACAGAAACTTCAGGGTGATGAGCACCCGTAAAAGTTTGCCCATTAAATTATGAAAAAGACAAAGAACCTGACAAGTTGGTCCACAGATATCTTGCTTTATTGACTAGCGAAAGTAATCCACATTTTGGAGAGAATTGTTTTTGAAGAGTCATTTCTTGTGCAAGTGTCTCACAATGGATGGTTCCAGCCTGGCCTTTGCAGAAGAAAGAGGACTCTGTCTATTAAAGAATGAGGCATCCACAGAATCTCAGTCTTCATTTGAAGTCAAGATCAGCTAGGGAGAGTTCTCACATGCCTGGACATTGCTCCTTTATAAGACAGGTGCGAGGGTTTTTGTTTTGTTTTCCTGTTTTTACAGGCCACTTTCAGTCCAGTGCTATGGTTTTGCGAGCCCTGATACTTACTTCAGGATTCCTTCCCACACTGAGCACTTCCTTAATTTGAAAGACCATATATCTTGGGGCTATGAAGAAAGGATCAGGGCTCTAACTGCAAGCACTCATGAAAGGCTACTTTCTTTCCCTTCCTCTATTACGGAGAGCTCATATTAGCAGGACCACCCATTATTTGTTAGTTTAGCTACTCCTAAAATGAATGTTTTAATAACTAGTGTGAGAGTAGTCTGGAAAATTAATAGTGACAGTGAAGATTTGGCCAGTCCAGATTTGTTTCATGCTAGTTAGTCTCTGGTGATTTGAAAGAGAGACCATATAGTGACACTGAATGCTAGGTGCTAGTTCATTCTCTGGAAACGTCCTATAATTATTTTAAAATCAAACACCAAACACAGTAGGTATGTAGGATCAACAGAGAGGAGTTTGAAAATAATAAAATAAACTAGTATCTACATTACTGGAAAAGATGTCTCTACGCATGGTGGTAAACCCTGGGCCTGTTCCCTTAGTTATCGCCTATTAAAGCATTTACAAATGCTTGTTTTTCAGTTGCTTTTCATTAGGGATTTGCATCCTAGCTCACATGATCAGTTACCGCTTACAGGGTCATTAGCCTTTTGGCTAGTGCAATGATGAATATTTTCCTGAAGTGTGACATGTAATTCAGTAACATTCCCTTCTCTGAGTTATTTCAGAGGCTTAAATAAATTAGGTGTCTGCCCAGGGTGCCATGCCCTTTGGCCTGGGACATAATTAATCAAAATATCGCTCAATTGGTTACAGTGAGACTCAGACCTCTGTTAACTCCTTGATAACTAACAAAGAGGTTTTCAAATAGCTGTTGGATCTTAAACAGGGCAATGAATTTAGAGAAGTTATCTGCATTCAGGAGTTGTGGGCATTTTCACCTTGGCAAGATGAAGTGGAATCTAATTAGTGGGATAAATGGACAAAAATGATCAGAGAGATTATGTGAGACTAGAAAGTGGTATAAAAACACTCTTCTTTGAGAAAATGGAACATGCATCTTGATGACTTTGGAATTCTATCTTTAATATTCTAAAATAACTTTCTGGGTATGTCTACACTGTGGGCCAATCTTGAGTTAAGATATGCAACTTTAGCTATGTTAATTGCAATAACTGAAGTCGGAAGTACCTTAACTCGACTTTTTGCACTGTCTACACAGCAGGAAGTAAAAGGAAGAACACTCCTCCTTCGACTTCCCTTACTCCTTGTGAAATGAGGGTTACAGAAGTTGGAGTAAAAAGCCTGTTATTTTGAAATTACTTCAAAATAACAGGCTTGCTGTGTAGATATGCACTCTTTTGTTTCGAAATAACATACGTTATTTCCAAATAAGCGTGCAGTGTAGACATACCCTCAGAGAACAAAAGGAATTGGGTTGTGATAGCCAGGTTATGTCTTGGTTACTATGTCTAAACTATTTACTGAAGATCTCCCCTCAGGCTTAGACCATGAACTATCTTGCTATATGATATTCTGACATTTTGAGATTCATAATGTTTGAATCAAGTGCAAAAAGGAAAATTGTTTAGACTTTCAGGAAGAAAAGCAATTTATGTGCTACAGTGATGGACACTGCAAAAATGATGTAACAATAATTGTTCTGAATAAACATGTATGGAATTCCAGAGGTTGCCATTAGTGGCAGCATTCTGGGGCTCTCTCTGTTCACTTCAATGTTAGGGTTTTTTTGGTTGGTTTTTTTTTTTTTTTCATTATTTGTTTGGTGCTTGCGCTAAAGGCTGTCTGGAGAATGGGAAAAATAATTGCTCTTATAAAACTTTTTGTTATGTTTCTGAACAGCCTGACTTTGGTTCATGTCCTTTTCTTCTGGCTGGCTACGAGGATGGATCAGTGATTCTGTGGAATTTATCAGGGGGAAAAATGTTAAGCCGACTTGCATGCCACCAGGAGCCAGTCATGAGTCTTGACTTTGACTCTGAAAAGACGAAGGGCATTTCGGGCTCATCTGAGAAGATGCTTAGTGTCTGGAGCCTCGATGAGCAGCAGAACTTAAAGGTCAGGATCATCAGCTCCTCTGTGTCATTTATCCCGCTTTGCACTAACAGTTTGATAGACTAAAAAAATATTTAGTCATGAAGAAGAGTTGTTGCAGATCTCTAACTAATTAATCACAGACTGGTTAGAATGCAGGAGAAGGCTGTCCGTGCAGTTAGGCTATAGTTGAAGAAAGGTGGGGATTTTTTTTCACGATTTGGGTTTTACCAAAGCTGTATTTTGGCAACTGGCACATGGGCCTAGCATTCCACAAGTCACTATTTTTATACTTTTCTCATTACATTATTATCCAGTGGTCAGAGCACTTAATAAAATTATTTCCAATAGAAATAAAGGGTTATTTTTCTAAGGATTTTGCTTGAGTGCCAAGAGATTTCTCTTTACCTTAGGAAAGAGAAACATGTAACTTACAAACAAAAGATTAAGGCTGCAATACATTATTTATGTGCCAACTAATATTGAAAATCAATGGGATTGAAGCACTTTTGAAAATTCCGTTATAAGACATGAAAAAAGTTGTTAATATTAATATAGGTAGTAGAACACTCTGCTTACCTGGGATGGCTCCTTTAATAAGATATGAGAAAACTTATCCAGTGTTGGTTGGGTCCTTAACTCAAATAAGTTTTGTTTTTCTTCACTTAAATCATTGTTCTGGGGTGATTCTGGGAATGAGGGGTTCAGTATCCAGGCTGCCCTGGGGAGAGAGGACAACCCCAGTCCTTTTTCACCATAGCAGCTTGGGGCCTGTCCATGGCTGCTGCAGCTGCAGCAGACATAACTAGGGAAGGGGTGCATTTCCCCCGGCTGGGAAACAAACAAACACATGGCCAAACTGACAGACAAACAGAAAAATACAGTAGATAGCTCTCCCTTTCTCCATTCCTGCCCCCTGCTGGCCCAAGGGTGTTAGGCTGTCCTGATCCCCATCTTTGACCCCTTGCTGCCCGTTGTGGTCATAACTCTCCCTCCTGCCAGACCCCTTCCTTTCCATTTTATTAGAAACAATCAAATTCCAGGCACATCCCATTACCCTGTCACAACCAAACCATGACCGTACTTTAAGCTATGATAAGAGGAAGTGACATACTGAATGTGATGGTTCTAGCTCTTACCGTTAAGGAGGCAATCATGAACAAGTGGACTCTCTGATGACACACAGATAGACACACATTTCTAAAATATATACTAAGATAGACTAAGAAACCAGTTGAGCCTAATGATGGTGAATGGCACTGAGCATGGGTTAATCTGGACCAAATAGTTTGTGGGGCCCATGGCAGCATGACTGAACCACACAGCCGCATGGCTCCCAGTCAGAGCAGCGAGTGAGTGGCCGGGTTGGCAGAGCCGGGAGCTGGGCAACGCGAGGTCCTGAATGCTCAGGGGCCAAAGCAATCGCCTCGCTTGCCTTGCCCAAAGGCCGGGCCTGATCATAAGTGAAAGTTGGGTCAGTGCCACAGTGTTGAGTAGGGGTTAACCAGGTGTGGAAATTCTAGAATCTAAAACAGAAGTAGCCAAATGACGATTGTGGATAAAGTGTATGAAAGTGTAAAGTGCTACATTGCCTGAGTATCTCTTCACAACATATGAATGGAAGGGTATAGAACCATAGAATCCTAGGGCTGGAAGAAGCCTCCGGAGATCATTGAGTCCAGCCCGCTGCCCAAAGCAGGACCAACCTCAATTAAATCATCCCAGCCAGGATTATTTATCAAGGATGATTTGTCAAGCTGAGACTTAAAAACCTCTAGGGGGTAGAGATTCTGCCACCTCCCTGGGCAACTCATTCCAGTGCTTCACCACCCTCCTAGTAAAATATTTTTCCTAGGTATACCATGTCCACCGCTTTTCCCTTATCTATAAGACTTGTTATCCTGTCATAGAAAGCTATCAGATTGGTTTGACATGATTTGTTCTTTACAAATCCATGCTGGCTGTTACCTTATTATCTTCCAGTTGTTTGCAGATGAATTCCTTAATTGCTTGCACCATTATCTTCCCTGTATAGTGAGGCCTTTAACATAACATAAGAATTGCCATATGGTGTCAGAACAAAGGTCCATCTATCTCAGTATTCTGTATTCTGATAGTGGCCAGTGCTAGATGCCCCAGAGGAAATAACCTTACAGGTAATCATCAAGTGATCCATCCTTATTGCTCATTCCCAGCTTCTGGCAAGAGGCTAGGGACACCAGCCATGCCCATCCTGGCTAATAGTCATCAATGGACCTCTCCTCCGTGAATGTATCTAGTTCTTTTTTGAACCCTGTTAAAATCTTAGCCTTTACAACTCCTTTGTGCAGCAGACCTGTATGCAGTCTGCAGTGATTGTTTGTTGGAGGGATTACCGGATCTATATTGATACTGCCTCCCAGAGGAGAAGCAGCTGCTATTCAAACTCCTGGGTTACCTACAGCTTTGTGTGTACACACTGTAGAGGGAGCAGTGAATTTCATCCTAGGAGGAGTAATTTGTTTTTATTCAATACAGCTTTCTTTCACTGGATTTTCTGTATTGACATTAGTCTGTGATAAATCAAGACAGAAAGAAAGGGATGTTTCCCTTACAATGTCCTCTCAGTTATATGTTATGAATTAACCTTAATAGGAGATGACAGGTGTGATTTAAGGGTGAATAAACTCTGAAGTTGTTCACCTGAGGGTATTTCAGGTTTGGGTTTTTAATGGTTTGTATTTCCAAACTTATATTCCCAGTAGATGCACAGTTGGTTACTGCAGGTTTCACTGACAGTACTTTTCCTTGGATGAAGTACTATTTAAGTGCAAAATATTAAGCCATAAATAACATTTTTCACTGCATGCATAGTGTGAATCCACTAATAAAATAAATAAAATGTGTCTCCCACACAACTGCTAGAAATAGCCAATGACACAGATTATGTTTTTTTCCACTGTTGAATTAATAATACAAACCAGATGGGGATTTTTCCTGACATTCCAGGTACCTGAGGTAATGGTAGTGTTTAGAAAGCCACTCAGTGGCACACTATTTTTACTCTAAAAAGTTCTAATAACTAAACTTGGCGCATAGCTATCTGCCTTTAGAGACATAATGATGTAGTGATGGCACTGCACTGCTGTTTTATGTGGCAGTGTTCCAGTATGTCAGTGAAAAGATGATGTAGCTAACTACATGGCTTATCCCATGAGGGAAGCTGGCATATCATCTGGTACCAGTAAATTACTGAAGTCATCAGTATCAGTGAATGGCTGAATTGGATATGAGGCTTCTGATTTGGATAAGAGAGGATAATCTTTGTGGCAGAGAAATACAGAAGGCAATAAACAGCTTTTGGGGTGATTAAACAGCGAAGCAGAGCTGAGCCATTCAAAAATTACCAAAGCTCTTTACTGCTCATAAACTCTACTTTGGTCTGGATATATAATGAAAAGGAAGATTTCACCAACCACAGTGTAAATCTGAATTTTTTTTTCTATTTAGGTTTTAAAAACTCAATATTGCTGCTGCCTTCTTGGCTAGAACTTGGGCCCAGAACAAGGGCAAGGCTTGTTTCATATATATTGGGGATTTTAAGTCTCTTCGGTAAAAAGGGGGTGGCATGTCAAAGACACTTGGTATCCTCTAGTTCTTATATTATGGGAACAAGTATATAACTTTTCTTTATTCACCCTCTCCACACCACTCATGATTTTATATACCTCTATCATATCCCCCCTCAGTCTCCTCTTTTCTAAACTGAAAAGTCCCAGTCTCTTTAGCCTCTCCTCATCCCCTAATCATTTTAGTTGCTCTTTTCTGAACCTTTTCTGAACCATTTTAGTTGCTCTTTTCTGAACCTTTTCTAATGCCAAAATATCTTTTTTGAGGTGAGGAGACCACATCTGTACGCAGTATTCAAGATGTGGGTTTACTATAGTTTTATATAGTGGCAGTAAGATATTCTTCGTTTTATTTTCTATCCCCTTTTTAATAATTCCTAGCATCCTATTTGCTTTTTTGACTGCCGCTGCACACTGCATGGACGTTTTCAGAGAACTATCCACAATGACTCCAAGATCTCTTTCCTGATTACAGTAGTTGTAGCTAAGTTAGCCCCATCATATTGTATGTATAGTTGGGGTTATTTTTTCCAATGTGCATTACTTTACACTTATCCACATTAAATTTCATTTGCCATTTTGTTGCCCAATCACTCAGTTTGGTGAGATCTTTTTGAAGTTCTTCACAGTCTGCTTTGGTCTTGACTATCTTGAACAGTTTAGTATTGTCAGCAAACTTTGCCACCTCACTGTTTACCCCTTTCTCTAGATTGTTTATGAATAAACTGAATAGGACTGGTCCTAAGACTGACCCTTGGGGAACACCACTAGTTACACCTCTCCATTCTGAAAATTTACCATTTATTCCTACCCTTTGTTTCCTGTCTTTTAACCAGTTCTCAATCCATGAAAGGATCTTTCCTCTTATACCATGACAACCTAATTTACACAAGAGCCTTTGGTGAGGGACCTTGTCAAAGGCTTTCTGGAAATCTAAGTATACTCTATCTAATGGATCCCCCTTGTCCACATGTTTGTTAACCCCTTCAAAGAACTCTAATAGATTAGTAAGACATGATTTCCCTTTACAGAAACCATGTTGACTTTTGCCCAACAAATTATGTTCTTCTACATTTCTGACAATTTTATTCTTGACTATTGTTTCAACTAAATTGCTTGGTACTGACGTTAGATTTACCGGTCTGTAATTGCCAGGGTCGCCTCTAGAGCCCTTTTTACATATTGGCGTTATGTTAGCTGTCTTCCAGTCCTTGAGTACAGAAGCTGATTTAAAGGATAGGTTACAAACCACAGTTAATAGTTCTGCAATTTCACATTGAGTTCTTTCAGAACTCTTGGGTGAATGCCATCCAGTCCCAGTTATTTGTTACTGTTAAGTTTTTCTATTTGTTCCAAAACCTCCTCTAATGACACTTCAATCCGGGACAATTCCTCAGATTCATCACCCACAAAGGATGGTGCAGGTTTGGGAATCTCCCTAACATTCTCAGCCGTGAAGAATGAAGAAAAGAAATCATTTAGTCTCTCTGCAATGGCTTTATCGTCCTTGATTGCTTCTTCTGTATCTCGATCATCTGGGGGCCCCACTGGTTTTTTAGCAGGCTTCCTGCTTCTAATATACTTAAAAAACATTTTGCTATTACTTTTTGAATTTTGGGCTAGCTGTTCCTCAAAATCTTTTTTGGCTTTTCTTATTACATTTTTATACTTAATTTGGCAGTGTTTATGTTCCTTTACATTTACCTCACTAGGATTGGACTTCCGCTTTTTAAAAGATGCCTTTTTATCTCTCAGACAATGGGAGCAGTGGGGAAAGCCTCCGGGCAGTGCTTCTCTGCGCTGCTGTTCCCCCAGCCCAGGGGAAGGGGGAACAGCAGTGTGCTGAGCCACTTGCCCCTCTGTGAACCAGATCCAGCCCACAAGGCTCAGGGATCCCCACTCCACAGCAGGGACCTGACACTCCAACCTTGCAGGGGATGGTGGGGGGAAGCCGCAGGGCTGGAGTGCAGCGTGAGCTCTGAGCTGCAGGGGGGAGGGGGCTGAACTTTGAGCCCTGGCCCACATGCAAGGTGGCTGTGGACCACTAGTGGTCTACAGACCGCATTTTGAGAACCGCTGAATTATATCAGTTACCTGAACTAAAAAGCTATGGCTGCAAAAGGCCAACATAACTGCATCTGTACTATGGCTTTTGCTGGCAAAGCCGTGTTAATTAGTGATGAAATTTTTTTCCAAACTGCTAACCAACTGTTGGGGTGTCCATCAGCTTGATTGTGTATATAAGTACATTAGGAGACTTTTAAGGGAATTAATATACTTTTAATTGATCTTATTCTGGATATAATGTACCAATTATGTATCATGGAATGCTTTTTTCAGAGAAAAAGTATATACATTAAAGAGAACTTTCCCTTTAGAAAAACAGCTGCCACCCACAGATGTATGTAAACTATCATTTGAATTATGTTGAGTTCTATTTTTGTTTTATTTTGTTTTTTACAAGAGAGATATGTTCCAAAGAGTGTGTTCTAACTTCAGTTTATGGAGGAATTTATATGTTATCCCTTAGTATAAATGAGCACAGCGTGTGTGTATATGTGTGTTTGCATATTATATGTATAAAAATTATAGCATGCTATGCTCAGATGGCTCTAAAGTCTTTTCCTCTTTACAATGTATGTGCTGAAATGTACTAGTTTTCTTCTATATTGACGCTGCCTAGTAGTTATAGTATCTGAAATAAGTAATAACACAATAGTTATTAGTAGCACTTTGGGGTGGGTCCTTCAATGTTGCAAAGTGCTCAGTATCTTATGAGGGATGCCAAGCACCATCAATTGCTACTGCCAAGTTGTGCACCTCATAGGTGAGTGTCAGATCAAAAGCAATAAAATGCTTCCAAGTTTGAAATCAGTAACTAGTTCATAATCCTCATCAATAATCTCCTAGGTCCATGTGGTAACAATATAAATTTACTGACATTGTGACCTAATTCTTGGAAGCATTCCTTTCTCAGAGCTCTGTGTAGAGTGGCATTACAACCTATTCATATCAGTAGGAACGAGTGGCAGGTAGTGTAATACTAGGTGAAAAGCCCTTCATAGGAATACCCCTGAAGTGTGGAAAAAAGGTGTGGTTTTGAACTTTGCAGCTCAGGACCACCTCTGAGAATAACTACAGTGAGAAGGCATACCTGTTGTCACTTAAACCAATTTTTCAGTGATGGAAGAATATAAACAATTTTAAATTGCAAAAAGTGTACAACAGTTACTTTCTTTTTTAAAGAGATCATGCTGAAGGTTGACTCTTGTGGTTTTCTATCCCTTTCTACTGTTATCCAGGGCCGGATTAAGGCATGGGCTAGCCGGGCAGCTGCCCGGGGCACCAACCTATGGGGGGCGCCTGATGGCAGCTGTAAGGGGCGCATAGCGAGGTGCAGCAGCTCCCAGCGGCCACCCTGCAGCGGTTGCCCGGGGCGGGGACCACGTTAACCCACGCAATGCCAGCCAGCAGCGCCCTTCCCCCTGCGGCCACGGGGCCCTGCATGGCCAGGCTCGGCCCGCCCTGGGCTGAGCGCCAGCGGCGGTAGCCAGGCTGGGCTGGACACGTGCGTCCTGCCGCCGCCAGCTCCGCACGCCCTCTCCCACACGCCGAGCGGGGGCAGGGCCACGCATGCGCCCTCCCCCAACCCAGGGCACAATTAAACTGTCTGCCTGGGGCGCCAGATTGGCTCGATCCGGCCCTGCTGTTATCCTGTATTGCACCACCTCCGTATGTGGTTTGGAAGCTGGGAAGCCCGCCAACACAGAGGTTCCCAACCGCCAGGCTGTGGACCTCTGGCTGCTGGGCCACAGCAGCTCTGGGGGCTAGGGCTGGAGTACACTGCTTTCATCACGACTGTTGGGAGAGACGTGTCATGCCCCGCCTCTCAACCAACCAACGCCGGGCAGGAGCAGGGTCTCCTTCCAGCTGTGGAATTGCACTTCCCTGCACAACGGCAGGGCCATGCGGAGCCCGCTATGCAGGGTAGCACTTTTCCATGGCCAGGAGGAGACACTGCCCCTGCCTGATAATGGTTGGCTGAGAAGCGGGGTGGGACACACTGAGGTTTACCTCAGTCCCCACCCCCAGAGCTGCCACGACACGCGCAGCAGCACAGGGTTATGTGAGAGGAGCAGTGCAGGCACTGGGGGCTTTAGGAGTGGGGCTGGGCTAGTGCTGGGAAGCTCTGGAGGCTGAGCTGGTAGTGGGGGGACTATGGAGGCAGGGATGGCACTGGCGGGGGGTTCTGAGGATGGGGCTTATATTGGAGGCTCGCACTGGGGAGGCTCTGGGGATTGATTGCAGTAGGGCTCTGGAAAGGGCTGGTACTGGGGTCAGGTGGTGGGAGTCTCTAGGTGGGGGCTGGCATTGAGGCATTTGGGATGGGGGCTGGCACTGGGGGGCTCTGAGGGCAGGAGGCTGGCACGGGGGTTTGGATACAGGGAACTCTGGGGTCAGTGGCTAGCGCTGGGGGTAATAGAGGGTGGGGAATGCTAGGGGTTAGGGCTGGCACTGGGGACTCTGGGAACTGGGCTTTTGGTGGACCCCTAACATTTTATTTACATATTCATCATTTGCATAATGAATATGCAGATATGCAAATAAATGTTACCGGTCTGCCAAAAGTTTGTGAATGGGTTTGCTGGCCCCCGGTATAAAAAAGGTTGGGAACCACTGGACTAACAGACTGATGCCTGAGTGTCTGTTGTGAATTATAATATGACAAAGATATAGTTATTTTGTGCTCACTCTAAATAACTTTTAACTTTATTACTCAGATTCAGAAAATGCACAGACTTGTCAATGCTGGGATTGCTGATGTTACCATCCGCCAAGACAAGAAGATCCTGGCAACAGCAGGGTGGGATCATCGTATCAGGATCTTTGGCTGGAAGAAACTGAAGCCCTTGGCAATGCTGGACTACCACACAGCAACTGTCCACTGTGTGTCCTTCTCAGATCACAGTAGGCCAAGTGAAAGGCTACTGGCAGCTGGCTCCAAAGACCACCGCATTAGTATCTGGTCAATCTATAATCAAACCTGAGGAACTCTGCACTGCAGAACAGAAAGCAAGACTGATAAACCAGGAATTTGTTTATTTATAAACCAGGAATTGTTTTATATTAAAATCTGGGGATGAGGAAGTATTAGACCATCTACAGTTTGAGTTGCAAGTTCCCCAGAAGGATCTCTTCTTTATAGAAAATGTTTTCCAGTGTAAGGGAAAAGCTAAGGCTAAGAAGGAAAGAATGAATGATCATGTAGTTAAGGCAAAGGCCTACCCAAGTTGGATTCTGCTACATGCTTTGCTGCATGGTTCTTTTGGCAAATTGTTGTCATTGTTTGCACCAGTTTCCTCATCTGTAAAATGGAGATGGGTGCTGTCACTCAGGCATATGTGGTTTAGAGAACACTGATTTCTAAATCATATTGAGATCCTTAATGTGCTTAAATGAAAAGAATCAGTTTTATGTACACTTGAACTCCATTAAACTATCCACAAGTTTCTCATGTCAGTTACTTTTTCTTCCCCATAACTGAAAAGCCAACCTTGATTTGTTCACACTTCTGTCAGTTTCTAGCTTAAGCCAACAGCCAAGAATGTGACTAGGGATGGCCTTTGGCATTTATGAATTTCATTATGTCCCCTGTCACCTCAAGCCTTGCAATTAATCATAGAAAGAAAAAAGGAATCTTTCCATGCACAGCATTGTAAAGCTATGTAAAGCCTTTTTCAGACTAGTGTTAAATCCTTTCCATAGACTGACTAGCAGAAGGATTTAAACTGAGCAATCCAATTAGCGCCCTTCTCCTTGGAGATTTGGGGGGGAGGTAAATTTTCAGCATGGTGAGCCAAGGATTTGGCTACACATCTCCCCATTAACATTAATGGGAATAGCATGGATAAATCCTTCTGCACTAGCCTGAAAATGTACCCTTTAGTTTGTCATCTCCATGGTCATGGAAGCTGAAATCCATGTTAAAAGTATATTGTTTTTGTTTCAATCAAGGCACAGTTGCTAGTATTCTCCTTTTCAAGTATATTTGAGCAGTCACAGTCTGTTCATAGCCCAGGAGATCTCACCACTGAATTTAGTTTTGCCAGTAAGATGCACTTATATGTACAGCATAGAAGTAATTAACAGTGTGACTTTAAAAAGTAATTTAGAAAATATAGGTGACTCTTGACATCTGAAATATTTAGCATCAGAAAATACAGTCTGTTCTGCAAAGGGGGACTTTCAAATGGCCAGTACTGTTCTGTGGATGCTTTATTGGAAATGCTTGTCCCTGCCCATTTATGGGGCTGGACATCAAAGGGAAACTAGTCAGAAATGAATTGGACAAGCACTGAAAGACTTCAGAACTACATTGCAAAGCCAAACTCGTGTAATGCTGATGCACATGCAAAACATAAAACTGGGCCTGCAATGCACCTGTACCGTACATACAACAATGATCTTGTTGAGCAAGTGCTTTTTAACTCTGTAAAAGAGATTTTTGTTAAGTGCCAAGCCCCAGTATTCTTTCTGTTACAGAACATAAAACCTACTGCAACAAGGCTTCTGCTAATAACTTAATGCAGTTTCATACACTGAAATGTGTTGCTGCATTTCTTTGGTTATTTCTCCCTATATATGCCCTCTATAATAGCCTGATATTTACTAATGAAGCTCTGCAAATATTCGTATACATTCTCTTGTGATCACATTATCACCCTTTGCTGTGGTAGATGTTTACAGTATGTTTGTGTGTCTAGGAAATGAAAAAAAAAACAATCCTGCACAAGAACAAATTAAAAATAAGTAGATGAACACACATCTTCAGTCCTACCAACAGATACACATATCAGGGCATGGAGGGAGGACTGTATGTGTAGATTGGTTTGCAGGAACAGGACTTGTATTTTGAATCTTTTGCCCCTTCCAGCTGTACATAGTTACAAGTATTTCATGGGTGAAAGTGTTAATCAGCACTATACATTTTCAGTCATATTTTACTTTTCTCATCCTATTAAATTGTGGGAGGTTAAATGCATTTGCAGTTTCAATCTAAGTTACTGCTTCTAGAGATTTGCTTGGATACATTATCTGACTTAGAGGTGGGCCTAAACTGCACTGTTTTGATCTGGATCACAACTTTCCTGAAATGTATGAACTTTTTTACATGAATTTCAGTCTCAGACCTGAACTGTCCCAAAGTAAAGAAGTGTTCCAATCACAAGTATTGGTATGGGTGCATCTCTGTTGATATGGGACTTATAAAATGTAGCTACCTGACGATATCTAAGGAATATTCCCAGAAGAATTAAAATAGCTTTTTCAACTGTCATATGCTCATATTTATCCCACTGAAGATTTCAGCTGTCTCATTTGCTATCATGAAGGTTTTGAGTAAAGAACCACCACAAAGTGATGGAGTTAGCATCTGACTCTCACCTGTCAGAGAGAAACATGACTAGCCTGTACTTGGCCTAAAGGAGTGAAGAGTGAAGGTGATGACAGCTAAATTATTGCAAAAAGGCTTTCTCCCAAGAAGTGGGAGATATCTGTCATTCTGAGGGAGGCGGCGGGAAGCAACCAACATTCATAAGCTAATTGAAATAAATCCCAAACACTAGCATTTGTACAGCAATTACATGGAATATTTATCACCAATGGAATTAATGCTGAACTCTGACCCTGAGATGTTCCCTGTAAATGAATCTGTTAGTTCCAAGCTCTTCCTCTGATCTGAATGTGATGTGCAGGGTTTTCTACTTCTAGGTGGAGATGAGCCAGAGAAGAGGAAGACCAATAGCCATATTTACAGCAAAGAGCTCAAAAGAAGTAAGTGTAAAAGCCTGTGAAAAGAGCAAATTGTAAAAGCTTCCCTCCTGCACTCTGAAACTGGAATTAGTGATCAAATCATCTCTGGCATGAACTACACACTGTGGAGCTCTACTAGGAGAATTGCAACTTTTTAAAGAATAGATTTAAAGTCAATACTGTTATGATTTCTAGTATGTTTAAAATGCTTCTTACAATATTTTGTGCAATGTTAGCAGACAAAACTAGAGATTTGAAAACCTTTTCTTCTGTTCAGTGCAGGGCTGGTCTTAACCAATTGGTGGGCCGGACCACCGGCTCGCCTGTAGGGTTGCCAGATGGTTTAAAAAAAAAATACAGGACAAAAATGCGGTTGCGGACCGGCGCTGTCGGCGGCCCCTTGAAAATGGCAGCCCTGGGAGACCGCCCGGCTCACCCGCCCCTAAGACCGGCTCTGGTTCAGTGTACCCAGTAGAAATAAAGAGATGAAGAGACTAACATAGCAGCAAAGCTAATTACCTAAGGGAACTGCAAGAATTACTGAGCCAAAGACCAGTGCATATCTTTATCTGCCATTGTCACTGTGATGTGAAAATGTGGCTGTTTACTGCCTGGATTAATAGGACATGAAATTTAAAGACAACAGTATGTGTTTCAGACAAGCACTGATATGTGCAAAGCTTTTAAGCATGACTTTACAGTGTGCTATCCCCTGAATTATAGAGATGAGCTGGTACAAAATGCAGGGACCTTCTGTTATCCATGCAGTGTTTTGAAATTCTTGACAGCATCCCAGTCCTGGAGGCACTTTTCTAGCTGAGCATATATATTTCCTTTGCTACATGGCAGCATCAATTTGGCCATTGAGAGCAATTACATAGTTGTATAAAGCCACACAGAAGGACTTACTTCCCCACGCAGCTCCCTCCCTCCATTATTTACGACTGTTAGGCCAAACTCAGTGCTGGTGTACCTTCACTGAAACCACTGTAGTTACGCTAGTGACAATGTTGTCCTATCATCTAGAACAGGATAACTCCAGCGCCCTTTTGTAGCATTATAGGTACTGAAAACATTATAGAAACTTCAGTACAGACACTGTGCAGCTAAAACCCTTGAAGAAGCAATTGAATGTAAAAGTCAACATTTAGGCACCATTGACATGCACAAAACCATTGCTTAGCTACATCAAATGAGTGGGCACCCGTTTCTGCCAGAGGGCATATTCACAGCTGCCTAAGTCCAGACACTGCTGAACAGCTGGGCACCAAGCTCATACCTAAGGCTCAGTGAGATTCCTGGACCAGATGGTTCCTCACCTGTCTCATCTGCGGGACCCAATTTAGGTAGTGTGCTCAGAACCACTGCACCCACATAGAAGACTGTGGGGGAGGGGAGGAATTAAATATTCACCAGAGCAAGGATATGACTCCCCCAGATTGCTTTTGCCACCTGGCTCTAAAATCATTTTTGATATCACTTTCTGGGCTGATAGATGTTTACACGTTTCATGTAAAGTGGAAGACATTCAACAGGAGAGAATGAGAACAACCCATCCCAGAACAGCTCAAGCAGCCTGTCTTTTAGGGTTATCAGCTGCATCACCACTATGGTGCTTGTTTTCATTTGGTCCATAAAAATGTTATCGGATACCAGGATTATTTGGGTTGAAGCAGCTGTTTCCTCCTTTTGTTGGTGTGTGTGCTTCTTAGATTCAGCTGCATTTACTCAACCTCGTGAAAGGAAAATCTTAAAATGAGCAGTTTCTACCAGAGCAATGACCCCTCTATATTTAATGCACATGCCTGAGGAGGTTCATTCTAACTTTTAGCTCTTAGTGGTTTATTCCCTCTCAATCCCATCCATCATGCAGCCTTTGGCACTTTAATGTATTATTAAACCACATAGCTGGGATTGTAGCAACATAATCCCTGAATTGTGAATGTTTTGCCCATGTGATTAATGGTGTGAAATATATCTGTACATGTTTTACCAGCATTATGATGTGTGTTGCTTTATTCAGACTTTGCCCCTAAGGAATCTGATGCATAGTTCAGCACTATGGCTAAAAATGTGTCCCTTAGGTGATATAAAGATCCTGGGAAACCTTAAATATTCCCAAAGCAAACTAATTCTATAGTATCGAGAGGTACCAGATTCTGATCACAAGCCTCAGGAGGAGCATGGGGAAAGCAATTAGCTAGAGATTTGGCCTGCAATTTAGCTGTCTTTTTGTATCAGTAAACCAACTCATTTGCTGTCTTCTTTATACTGTTTGCAACACATTTGAAAATGGTGCAAATTGCAATCAGAAAATGGTCTTTTAGAAACCATGCACAAATATCTGACAAATTGTTTTCGCAAAACTGTACCTGCTGGAAGGACTGGGTGGATGACACTGTACTGCGAACAGTGACAAATCCAAATATTACAATAATGTTGGTGATAGAATTCATACCGCCTGCTCTAGAAAGCACCAGTTCAGCCACTTTCACTACAGGAGAATCTCTATTACCTCCTAGGAATATAGAGCTTATGATACACACTTGAGCAGTTTTGGCAGTGTATGATACACACTTGAGCAGTAGACGAGAGCTGTACACATTTACTAGGCAGTTTTTACCATGTTACAAATCTCTAATATGTAATAGATAAGAAAGGCAAATTATGCTTTCACATTATGATTAAGAATGTTTTGTTTAGAAGGTCTAATTTAACAATACATACTGAAAGCTAGAGAATATGGAACACACAGCCATGGCCCTATCCCTCCCAAATGGAACATTTATGCCATCAGAAGAAGTAGTAACCTGTGGACATGTGAGATTCCAATCAGGGCACATGCAATTTATGCCAAAATGCACAGCCAACAAAAATCAGGAAATAAACTTCTGTTACCACCCTACCCTGAGCTTTTCTCTTGATGCGTACAGTCCCCAATTGTGTGACAATATCTGCTGAAGAAATGTCCAGGAATACATGTCAGAGGCAAGATTAATGGTTGGTTTTATATAATAATTTTGATCTTTGTAGAAATTGCAGACATGGCATCTCTCTTGATTGTAATTAAAAAGCTTTTAATTGTTGGTATTAAATCTTAAGTGAACTCCCACCTAGACTGCTTTTAACTTAATGCCTATTGTAACCATTTTTTTTGTTTACTTTTTGCCTGGGGTTCTTGATGGCCAGCAAGTTGGCACCAAACTAGCCAGAGAGCGGGACTCTTTAAAGGGTTAGCACTTGAGCCCATCTGGTTTGAAGTAGCTAACCATAAGCAGCAAAGGGAATTAATTCAAAGACTCCCTTCATGTTTGCTGAAATGTGCAAAGTGGTGCTGGAAAAAGAGAGCTTCCCCACTCTACTTTCTCAGTGCTGCTCCTCCCCTTCAAAAGGAGTGAGGCCTTCAGAGGAAAGGGCTTGTTTTGTCTCATTCTGAACCCAAAACATGGTGAGATTAGAACATGTGTAACATAACTGCTACTATTACTGAGGTTTGCAATCTATCCAAGATGAATGAGTGGCTGTCCCCAATATGAGGTAGGGACACATGGTGTGTTTCCTCAGCATCACATGGGTGATGTGAGACTTAATTCAATATCACTTTGAGATCTTCAGATGGCAGTTGCTATATAAGTTCAAGTGCTATGATAATGTGGCATTCAGGCTGACAAATGCTTTATAGGCAGAAATATCATTCATGTTAATGGAAATTCTTCAGTCCTTAAATATGAATGTCCTGCCTTTTGTTCTCTGTCACTTTACTCTGTGAAATGTGTTTATTGTAATATTTTATTGATTGCTTTTTAAAATCTAGAAACATTTGATTTTGCATATGAAAAAAACATTTATTTTATACAGATTATATTTGCCTAAACCTCCTGCTTATACAGTATATGCAAAACATATGTGAATTCTACAAAGGTATTTGAATTTCATGAAACAGAAAAGCACAAATTTGTATGCCCAATTTACAAACCTATAGTAAATGAATAATAGACTACTTCTGTTATTTGAAAATAATGTTTTTTGGCAAAGTGTTGTTAAACTCCTAACCAGTGAAATCAACAGAAGTTAGGAGCTTAATTAAATATGCACTAACCCCAGATCCTCAATGGCCTTTATTGACAAATGATAGATTTAAACACAAACTAAATTCATCCTAATGATCACTATTGAAAGGGTAATAACCTTTGTGCTTTTATCAGGTCATTTCAGCAGCTCTGGTAAATTATGCATCTAATTTACAGATGGACTGTACTAGAGTAATCAAAAATTGAAGAAAGTTATCTGTGTAGTGCAATTTATCAACAGATGGGTTCTGAAAGGAAGTATATTGTCAGCCTTCTGATTTTTTTAAATAATATGGACTACTGTCCAAACACAGCTGATGAGTACTGTCTGGCCGGTTATTCTGGAATCCTACAGAATTATAAAGATATTTCCTTACTTTGGCATTGTGAAACTCAGCAGCTCATTTTGTGTCACATCATACCACATGTTTTTTCCCTTTCAAATTTGTACAGCTGCAACTTCAAGTGTTATGCAATGCACAACTTGCTCTGCAGACGGCGTTTGCACTTCAGCCAAAGCTTTGCTAGAATGGTTCACTGGCTGGGATTAACTTCAGAGGCAAATAGTACGAAGATTGGGTGGATGGGGGTGCCGGATTGTAAAAGAAGGATCTTGCTTGGAGACAATAGTTTGCCCAGGTAGAAAATAACCTAAATTTCAAAACTGGTCTAGCTACAAAGCCAGTTGTAGCTCTAAAAGTTATGCCATCCCCAGCAACCACACAGTTGCTTCTCAAACAAACCAATTTCTGATTTCATCTGCTTATAAAGCCGAACCAGGAGGAAGTACAGGGAGCAAGCATGCGGAGGAACACCCAGGTTGACCTTTCAGGCTCAGCACGTGGTAGGAACAAAGCTAAATCAACAGCGACCCTTGGGGTGGCTGAGGCTAGAAACGTGCCTTACACGGCTTAACGAATGACCCTTCTTCATTGCGCCAGTGCAGACAGGGACGCAACGCCGTTGTGACTCGCACAGGGTGGAGTGCGACTGAGCCTCCTGAGGCGGGCGAGGGACATGTCCATTGCCCCTGCGGGCGCTGGCAAAGCCCCACTGCCGGCCCTGAGTCGGGTCGTCCCACGCCACAGCGCTGCTGGCCACTGAGCTATGGCCTGGCCGCAGCCCAGCTAGAAGTCCCCCCGGGCTGCGCGCACGGCAGCGGGGCAGCGTCCCCTGGCTGGTGTGTGGCCCCGCACGGCCCCCTCCGTGGAGGAGGGGGGAGGGGCAGCCTCCCCGCGTCTGCTGGGGAGGAGGGCACAAAGTAGCCCCACGGGCGGGCCATTGGCACAGCCTGGATCCTCGACTCCATCCCCCGCCGCCGAGCCAGCTGTGTCTGCCGCAGCCCGCCCTAGCGCGCTCACACACACCTGTCAGTCAGTGTCGCTGTCGCACACACTCCTGTGACTGGCGCGCTCCGAGAGACCCCCCCCGCCGCGCACACCTTCCCTCCGCCCCCGCCCAGTCCCTTGCTCGTCTCACACACCTGTCCGGCGCTTCCTCAGAGCCTCACGCCTGTCAGTCAGGGTGTCTGTCTGTCTCACACCCATCCTGTCAGTCCGTCCCTCTCATATTCCCCCCATACCTGCCCCTCGCTGTCACACACACGCCTGTCTGCCTGTCTCTCTCCCACAGCCGCACACACCTGGTGTCAGTCCGTCTGTCCGCCTCGCACAACCTGCTCGTCTGCGGGTGTGTCCGGCTGGTTCGCGAGCACTCACAGCCACACCCCTCACCCTTCACCCTGCCTGGCTCACCCCCCTCTTCCCCGCCCACCAGCCCTCGGGCAGCGCCAGCCCAGAGCCACCCTGCTGCAGCGGGGGCGCTGGGCTCTCACCTGGAGGGGGGCTGGGCTCTAATCCATGGGGGGAGGCGAACAGAGCCCAACCGGGAGCCCCAGCCCAGCTCCGTACAGCAGCGCCCCAGCCCCTTGTGCCAGGCGCTCCTTGCTCACGCTGCCGCCTGGGCTCTGCTGGGGCCTCAAACAACTTTCGGCGGTGGCAGGACGCTTCCGCCAGCAGGCTGAGGGCAGCCCCCGGGGCTCGCTGGCGGCCGGAAAACAGCACCAGACCGCTGCCCGTCCCCCCAGAATGATGTGGGCCAAACGTCTCAGCAAGGGGGGGGGCCTAAAGCGAGGCCCTGAATGCCCCTTCTGGACAGGAAAACAAGTTACCTGGTGGGCTGAGCTAAGCGCCACCGAAACCTATGGGTGCCTCTGAAACTGGCACGGCTCCTGGTAGGCAATGCAGCCCAGGCCCTGTCAGGTAGCTTGAAATGTCTCTGCCTTGCGTGCAGGGGGCCTCTTTCCTCATCAGCGCTGAAATATTGTGATGAAACATTCGGCAGCCACTTTAGGAAACGTCCTCCAGCTCCTGTTGAAATCAGTGAGGGTTTTGCCATTGACTCCCATGACAGCAATATACAACTGTCTGCATGAGTGACAAATACAATAAGGACGCCTTGTTTTTTTGGTGCAACAGACTAACACTGCTACCTCTCTGAAACTAGCATGAGTGTGGTTAACCTTGACATAAATTAGCTGTGTCTGTTAAAATTATTAGAGAAAACAACACTGTGTAGCTACCTTTTGTTTAAACCACATAGTTTATAGTTAGATCTAACATGGCTAGCCTGATCTTAAATCGGGGTGGGCAGTAATTTCTGATGGAGGGACCACTCCAAGATTTTGGAACGTAGTGTGGGGTCTGGGATAGAGGTTGGGTGCAGAAGGGAGCTTGGGTTAAAGGATTGGAGTGCAGGAGGGAGAGCGGGGTCTGGGATGGCGTTTGGGTGAAGGAGGCAGTTGTGACCTGGGGCACTGGACAGGCCAACTACTCAGATGATTTAAAGTAACTTTAATTCAAAGAAGTGGCTGAGCGGACAAATAAGAGGCTGCAAGTTTCTGAGCACTGAGAACTCTTGCATATATGGATGCAGGAGGGTGCAGAGGGTTTGAGTATGTGGAGTAGGGAAGCAGGAGTGGGGGAAGAGGGTTGGGGAAGAGAGGGGCTGAGGTGGCAGAAGTGCCTTGGAGCTGCCCTCCCCCCCTGCCCAGCTTCCTGCTCTCTGTGCAGGATGTGGGAGGGAGAAGGGAGGATGCTGATGTCAGAATATCCCTCCTCCCCCCACTTCTGTACCTTATCTTCACACAGAGAAAAGGGGATGGAGGGAACTTGGCAAAGCAAATTCCATCACTTTCACAAACTAAATGTGCCTCTGTCATTCTCACACACACACACACATTGTCCTTCACTCTCATCGCCCGACCCAACACGTACGTGGGGGGTTGTTGTTACTTCTGTTACTGCTTGCAAAGTGGGTTATTTTGCGTTTTTGACTGGGCTGTGCATTTCATAATTTTCATTTCTCTCTTACACTTAAAATTAATTCTTTGGGTAGTGAGTTCTAAAATGCCCAACCTGTCATGGCTGGAGTAATTATCCCTCTGGTAATTGCTGCTCCTGGAAGTGGCTGGCATGTCCCTGCAGCCCCTGAGAAAGGCAGAGCAGGGGGTCTCCACATGCTGTCCTTGCCTGCAGATACCACTCCTGCAGCTCCCATTGATCAATAACGTGGAATTGTGGCCAGTAGGCACTGTGGGTTCAGTGCCTGTAGATGAAGGGCAGCACATAGCACCATGGAGCCATTGCTGTATATGCCACCTGCTTTCAGGTGTGGTGCAGGGCCAGGGCAGGAGTAAGACTGCTTTAACTCCACTGCTCCACCACCTGGAAGCTGCCTCAGTTAAATGGTGCCCAGCTGGAGCTTGCTTCCTGAACCCCTGTCCCAGCCCTGAACATCCTCCCATACCCAACCTCCTTCCCCTGATGTGAGTCCCCCTACACCGAAACTCCTTTCCAGAGCTTGCACCCTGAAACACCTCCTGGACCCCAATCCCCCACCTTGGGCTAAGCTTAGAGCCCCTCCCACACTCCAAACTTCTTGGCCCAAGACCAGAGCCTGCACCTCAACCCCCTACCCCAGTCTCATGAGTGAGCATGGGGGAGGAAGGGAGATGGAGTGAGCAGGGTGAGGCCTCAGCGAAGGGGTGGAGCAGGAGCAGTACCTCAAAGAAGGGACAGGAAGGCAGTGGTGCAAGGTTATTTGGGTTTGAGGTAGATCTTACATTGTACTTAAATTGAAAAAGTGATCTTGTGGTTAAAAAGGTTGGAGACCACTGTCCTATGTTATATGATGAGCAGAGGGCTTTAATGAGGCCCTAATTCAGCCAGGCATTTAAACACTGCCTATTTTTTAAACATGTGAAGTGATGTCAAATTGATTACGCTTATGTTTAAAATAAAGCATGTCCTT
This sequence comes from Rafetus swinhoei, assembly GCA_019425775.1. Classification (NCBI taxonomy): domain Eukaryota; kingdom Metazoa; phylum Chordata; order Testudines; family Trionychidae; genus Rafetus; species Rafetus swinhoei. Next base: position 15,238,474 of record CM033425.1, on the reverse strand, counting down.
AAAGCCCTTGTTGCCTCAGGGCTTAAATCCAGGCAAGAGAGTATCATGGAAACACTATTTAAAGTTTCAAATTCTAATCCTAATGCTGCACTGTCTCACCTACTCTTTCAGATGCAGAATTACCTCAGAAGGTCTCTTTTCTAGCAAAGCTGAGGGGATAGTGATGTAGTGATCTGAATTTCAGGCTCAAATACACTTTCCAGAGTCAAAAGTTCAAGCCTAGACAATGGCTTTCTCTTTACAGAGGCAATAAATAGAATTCCAGGCAGTTTGTTCTTCATGGACATTATAGAAACCAAGCCCATTTTGCAAAAACAGGATCAACTCTAGTGTCCTTACTCAGTTGCATCTCATTTCCCTCCCCAATACAGAGGTAACCCATGCCCGTGGGGGAGGAGGGAAGAGTGAGGGCACCTGGGTTCAGCAATTAAAATCAAAGGGGAGCACATGACCCATCTAGGGGCACATATGATCCCCACTTCCTCCCCACACCACTAATACTGTGAAACCCTGGCTGGGTTGATTTAATTGGGATTGGTCCTGCCTAGAGCAGGGGGCTGGACTTGATGACCTCCTGAGGTCTCTTCCAGTTTGATGATTCTATGCTTCTATGACTCTATAAATGTATTAGGGACAGGTTTATTATTAGTTACTACCCCAGAACTGGCTGGATTTCTCTGCTACAGTAAGAACATCAGAAAAGCCATACTGTTTCATACCACCAGTCCATCTAGCCAAATATCTTGCCCTCTAACAGTGGCCAGTGTTAGATGCTTCAGAGGGTGTGAACAGTAGAGGGCAATGTATCAAATTATTCAATCCCAGCTTCTAGTAGTCAGAAATGTAGGGACAGCTGAAGCATAGGGTTGTGCAACTGACCATCTTGGTTAATAGCCATTGACAGATGTTCCTCTGTGAACCTATCCCAGTTATAATTTTGGGTTTCACAACATCTGCTAGCACTTAGGGCCACAGGCAGAGCTGTCCTGACCATAGGAGGCTTTGGGGCAGAAGCCCTGGAGCGGATGCCCCAGACCTCACCTTTGTGGGACCCTGTGGGGAAAGGGGCTGGGCAGCAGTCCTGGACCACCCTCAAATTCACCAGCAATGATGGGAGCCATGGGAAGTGGAGAGATCCAGGCCCAGCTTGCTCTGCTCTTACTGCCTGGTCACCCTGTTTCACTGTGGATAGTGGTGAAAAGCAGAGTGACCCAGCCCCAGCCCACTCTGCTCCTCCAAGTGATGCGGCTGGGAGCCAGGCTCAGGGGAATGCAGTGGGCTGGGGCCAGCATGCTCCGCTTCCTGATGCCATGGTGAATGCAGGGGCAGTCCAACCCTAGCTGCTGGTGCCAGACCCACCATTAATCCCCCAAGTTGTATTGCTGAGATGAAGGGTTCAATCAGGTTGAAGGGGGCAGAATAGAAGTGGAAAGAAGCAGGGGTGAGCCTGGGGCAGAGTGGAGGTTGTCCCAGGCCCCGCACCTTCCTAGGGATGGCACTGTTCACAGATTGACTATAAGTTGTGTGAAGCTGTATTTCTTCATATGTGCTACAATCGATTGCCTGTTACTTTCCTGGGGTGACCCCGGCTTTTGTATTATGTGAAGGGTTAAACAACACTTACCCTTTCACTTTCTTCCCACTCCCCCACCATTCAAGAGTTAATTGTCTATTTTCCAAGCCAAACAACCCCAGTCTTTTTAAACTCTCCTCATATGGAAAACATTCCATAACCCTAATCATTTGTATTGCTCTTCTCGATACTTTTTCCAATTTTAATATAATTTTGAGATAGGGTGACCAGAACTACACACAGTAGTCAAAGTATGGGTATATCATGGATTTATATAGAGGCATTAAGATATTTTCTGTCTTATTAACTAGCCCTTTCCTAATGGTTCCTAACATTCTGTTTTCTTTTTTGAATGCTGCTGGCCCATCTCCAAGGATTCCAAAATATCTCTCTCCTGCCTAGTAATGTTTCATTTAGACTTGCATATTTCATATGTAGAACTGGAATTATGTTTTCCAATGTGCATTATGTTACATTTATCAACATTGAATGTAATCTGCCATTTCCTTGCCCATTCAGCTAGTTTCACGAGATCCCTTTGTAACTTTGCTGTCTACTTTGGACTTAACTACCATGAATAATTTTGTCTTGTCTGCAAACTTTTTCCAGATCTTTTCCAGATAATTTCTGAGTATGTTGAACAGCATTGGTCTCAGTATGCGTGTATTGGGGAAAAAAGGCACCATATATATGCAAAATAATTATTGGTGTAGTTTTACTTGCAAATTAAAGTCTAAACCTGCAAATTGTTCCACAGAGGTATATCTCTGCAAACATGTGAAGCCTCACAAGACTCAGTTTGGTTATACAGAACAACTTACAGGACCTAATACTGCCTTTCTTTTTCAAAGTTACCTTACTTTGGATGGGAGAGATGTTTTGATTTCAGAATACAAACTGACCAAACACACCCACACACACAAAAAGAAGGAAAACCATTTATAAATGTCACCGTCCAATGGTTTTTTGTTTTTTTTTCAATTTAACTATAATAAGATTATCTACATGTATCCATAAATATCTGCAAGTATCTACACTGTTTGCAGATATGACTCTTTGGTTGTCTTGCCTTTTTCTTACACTGCAACTATTATGAAACCAAAACAAAAACGTTTGTATAGTCTCTGAAAGAAAAAATAAATATAACAACTTCATTAAACAAAAGCTTTGGCACTAATCAATGTCCAGGTAACAAATCATAGTGAAAACTCTGAAATAACAGCGACAAAGCAACAGGCAGTTTCACATAGCAGTTTCCAGCTGTCTAATAATATGCACAAGTCTATTTCACATCAGCCTTTTTGAGAACAGTTATGATGTTGTAGTGGGACACAAAATTTCACAATTCACTGCAAATGTCAAATAAAAACACATTTCTTGCCAAATCTTCACAATTGATCCAGATTTTTGTAATGGTAAAAGTTACAGAAACTATTCACATCTGCCCATATATCTTCTTAATTGAGCCACTTGCTGAGGACTGGATAGACATTGCATTGATCCTAACACTTGTCACCTTCACAAGGTAAGGAATCGCCTTTCAAAAAGATACCAGAAGAACACTGTGGAATTTGCAAGGTAGAAGAAGCATTGCAAATGCTTCAGGAGGAGGTTGCCGCTTATAAACTCACATGGGCAATTAACTGTTAAATCCGACTCTGAAATACAGAACGGGCCTGACAGTTGGTGAGCACAAAGCAAGAACATAGTCGGAGACATATGCCAGAAGCTCAATTTTGGGTTGTGGACCATCACCACAAGAAAAGCAACCTGAGGGAATTACATAAAGGCACTTCCCCAATGCAAGAAAGGGCATACAACAAGAGGCCAGTTGCAAAATGGCCACCATGAGACTGCAAATATTAAGGGCCAACCCCTAAAAGGCATGTTGGGGGAGGGAATCCTCTAAAAGGCAAGGGCCAGTAGAGAATATTAAAGAACCAGGAAATCACCAGGCAAGGTATGGAGATAGGGCTGCTTTGGTGGTATTCTCATCACATGCAATCATGACCCCTATGAAAATATGGGCCAAACTTTTTTCTATATATTTTAATGACCTTAATGTCACTTGTTAGGGAAAATAAAAACCTGTGGCACTGTTCTTGACCTTGGGCTAAATTAAAGCACAGGGCCCCAAACAGTTGATTGCCTATAAAGTTGCCCCCTACAGTGTCATCAATCATGAAGAGATGGGCGCCGGAAAGAACTTAGCTGAAGGTCACCTGGCAGCACAAAATCCTTCCCTTACCTTAAGCCCTCCCTCCATGGCTAATCGCTCAGTGGGGAGAGGAAGAAGGACTAAAGCCAAGGGAGCCCCAGGTTGTTGTTCTCCCTCCTCCCCCCCGTTCAGTAAGTCACAACACTTAGGTTGATCTCAATAGGAGAAGGATCAGGTCCAGAGGCTGCAGGTGCGCAGGGGCCAGCTAAGGAGCACACCATACCTTGTGAACATGATCCCCCCGCGAAAGGTTTCTTTACAGGGGCCTCGGGTGAGTCATTTTCCTGCTGACAGCGGCCCGGCACGGGGACCTTGGGAGGAGAGTGACCGGGCGTAGAAGCCCTCCGTGCCATGGGGCGGGATCATGGTTGCACATGAGCGGGAAGTGCCCCCTAGAGCTTCGTTGCTGGAGCAAAGCCGAGAGGGCCGCGGCCCCTGCCGGCCTGGCTGCGGCGTGGACCCGGCCGTTCTCTCCGGCAAGCCACAGGGCGGGTGGGAAGAGCGCTCCGGGCGGCGCTAGGGGGCAGCGAGCCGCGGGAGTCCTCTGGGCAGCCGGGCGAAGGGGCGCACGCCATGCAGGGAGCGGCCAAGGCGGGCGTTACCGCGGCCCGTAGTCGTAGCTGGGTGGCGCGCCCGCCGCGGAGTACAAGTTGGCCGCCGGCGGGCCCATGTGGTGGTGGTGGTGGTAGCCGTGGCCCCGGATGCTGGGCAGGGGGTAGGGCGCGGGCCGGCTCTTCGCTCCCAGGTAGTGGTCGTAGGCCGCCGCCGGGTACTTGTAGGGGTGGTGGTGCAGGGGCTCCGAGGCGGGCGGTTCCAGCCGCAGTTCGTGGTGCGGGGGGCTGGGCCGGCTCCCGGGCGTGCTGCTGAGCGGGACGAGCCCCCCCGCGCCGGGGACTGGCAGGGCCGGGCTCAGCACCCGAGACATGAGCTGCTGGTGCGCGGGGTCGGCGTGGAGAGGGGTCCCGCTGACCGCTTCCCGCTCGTACTCCCGCCGGCTCTCCGCAGCGTCTGCAACACCGAGCGGGCGGGGCAGCCGGTTACCGCCTAGCCACGGCCCCCGGCGCCCGCCCCGAGATGCGCCTCCAGCCACTGACACACACACACCCAGCCCGCCCCGAGACCCACTGAGCCCCGCTCCCCGCCAGCCCCCCGCCCAGTCCCACTGAGCCCCGCTTCCAGCCAGCCCCCCGCCACTGAGACCCACACCCAGCCAGCCCCCGCCCGGTCCCAGAGCCACTGAGCCCCGTTCCCAGCCAGCCCCCCTCCCTGCTCTGACCCATAGCCACTGAGGTCTGCTCCCAGCCAGCCCCCGCCCAGCCTCGGAGCCACTGAGCCCCATTCCCAGCCAGCCTCCCGGCCCCCCCGCTCTCCCCGAGAGCCACTGAGACCCGCTCCTAGTCCATCATCCAATCATGCCTTCGCTCTCACTCGGAGTGTCTCCCCACATTGACCCTATCCCCTAACCACGGATCCCAGCACCCTCCCTGCCCCTCCGAAAGGCGTCAGTGCCAGATGGCTTCCCCAGACCCAGCCGAAGACCCTAGCACCCTCGCCGAGCCGTAGGGAGAGCCCCCTGGACCCTAAACGCACTCCCCCACACGCACGTCGCCCCAGACCCCCCTGCCCTCCATGGAAGCTTCTCCAGACACTCACGCTTCTCTCCTTCCCCCGTAAGTCTATACAGTCATCTCTTACTTCTGGAGTTGGTCTTAGGCACTGAACCGAGCTCTACCCAACACATTCCACGGTCACAGAAAATCATGAGTATCTGGGCATTCAGTTACCCTCAAAACACAAGGCTGCTCTTAAATGAGGAACATTGCTCACACACCGGTCCTGCCGCATGGAAACGGCCCTTGTAGAAAAGTGTTCATGGTAAAAAGTGAATGAATCCCAAGATTCCCAGAAAGAAAAGAGTCTCCCTTGGAATGAGGGGGAAGTAGAGCAGATCTCAGCCCAAGAGTGTCACAGACTTCCAGGGACTTCAGCAGATGCCCAAATTATGTTGAAATGGGGGGGAGGGAGCATAGAATGGAAGTTACATTATTTAATTTCCTCAGTGAAAAATGACTGCAGTATTGTGCAGCGCTAGTCCAAACCGTAGCAGTCACAGGAACCTTGCTGCAGCACTGTAGGACTTCTCTGCAGCACTTTCATCCCATACAGGGGTCAAATGCTGTCACCCTAACTCATACTGAAAATACCTCTGTCTGTGAGTATCCCCACTGTGGAATCAGTGGGGGTGAGGTTAGCATAATGGGGTCTCATGAGTGTCTTTATTAACCTGGACCTTTTAGGCTGCAACAGCTCCAACAATCACCAACAGGGAAGCTTGGAAAAATCTTTCTCCCTCTACTGTGTAAGCTTTTCAATTAAACACTACCACTTTAAAAAAGGAGAGCCTTCAATTCGTTTCACTGCAAAGACAATGTTAAAAAGGGAGGGGGGAAACGAGAAAACACAGGGAAAAGAGCTGGGGGGGAGCAATGATTTTTAAATGAAGTGTTTAAACATTGTGTTCAACAGAAATCTGTGCTCCTGGGACAATACATTCTGACTGTGATAAATAGAGCTGAATTGACTGACAAGTTTGTACACGCTTGAAATTTTTGCAATTGTGTAACACTAAACAAATACAGACTTCTCTTTATTTTAATAGGCCTGGAGTGTGCTGGGAGAAAGGCCCCTGGTTGTCTTTGCAGTTGTTTACTCTGTGTAATGGAGGGAAAAAATTCAATGAAAAGTTCACAGTGTGCATGCTTAAGCCATGCAGTAGATTGAATACAGCTCCTGAATATTGTGAGATCTACACAGAAAATAGAACTGAGTTGCTTTTTCAAAAGAGCAATGCATGCAAAGAAGCATCTTTTAGGATATATGGGACTGTGGGTATGCCTCTGTCTGTAAAGCAAACATTTTGTCAAAATGCAGAGTAGAAGAAAGTCAGAAGTAGAAGCAAATAGGGAGAGGCAGCCCCAGTCTTCTGGGTGAAATATCTAACTTGGAGGGAAAGGCCGGTGTCAGGTAGCTTAAATAGCACACTCAGTTACTACAGTGACTGGTATTTTAGAAATACCTTTGAAGACTAGATTAGGCCCAAAATGCATGTTTTGTTTAAAAAGAAAAAGATAACACTTTTGGGGGAAATATATAATCCAGTTATTAGTAGAAATGTTTTTATGTGTCAAAATAATTTGAATTTAAGCATTCCTTTTCTGACTTGTGCAAGAAAAAATCAAATTGAAACTGACTGTAAACAACAATAAAAATTAACCTGTGCTATTTTAGAGCCCATATTGGTAGAAATAAAACAACAGCCAAAACTACCCAAACAACACCCCAATATAAATGGTAAAAGATAAATGAAATGTTTCAGCCCCTTGGTTTTGATTAATTACTAGTAACACCAGTAAGAAAATATTCAGGATGTTTGTGTGGCCTCTATGTAAATGGAAAGTGCAGGTAAGTCTGGGAAGATGGAGGAAGCTCACCTTTTTCTGTTCCATTCTGATGTGCAGGTGAAGTTACTGGATTCCTGGACCTGGCAAAAGCACTCATGAGAGGAAGGGCCCCTGGTCTGTGATTCCTGGGCCTAGAACAGGAAGAAAAGCATAACACAGCACTCTGATTGTTTGTCTAAAGGGCACTGCCTACACATTAGGGGAATTACTTTGCTCTGACTAACATGGCCCTATTAATAACTCCAGTATGCAAGTGGGACCTCTTCCCATCCCACTGGAGTCAATCGGGCTACTCAGGTGCTTGGGGCTAAGCAGATGCTTAAGCTCCTTGCTGAATGGGGGCAGGGTCTCAATGTGGTTAGTAAAGGACATCAGACTTACCAGTCTTCTGGATCACAGTCTCTGAATCCTTTAGCAAAGGGGTTGCTGGCAATCTTGAGTTGTGTGATCTGAAAGAAATGGGGAGGTGGAAGGACTTTAGTGGCATTTGCAGATATTTCAGATTAAAGAGTGCTCGCCTACTCAGTGAAACTGACTTCTGGGACAGAAATCAACCGAGTTTCAGCCAGAGTAATGTGGAATAGGGGTGCAAGGAGTATGTGCAATCCTGGTTCCTCTTGGAGAATTATAGGCACCAGCAGGTTTGAGAGCTTTCTTCGCTTTGGGATACAGACATGTGGTTTCCCTCTGCTCGAAAATGCAGAATTGTATGCCATCTAATACGAGTTCAAGGCGAAGGGAGAGGTAGCCTGAGTCTGCTGCTAAAACTGTGTAAATGCACTTGTAAAAAAATGCCACATTATATGGGTCACCACCAGAGCAGCTAAGACAAATCACTGGATAAATCATACTTATGTATTTATTTAATTCGCCAGGGAGAAGCCAGGACATTTTCTATATTTAAGCAAATCCACGGATAAAGTATGTGATTGTGAGTTTCCGGAATGGGTTGAAAAACAAACTTTAAGCCCCTCAGTGACAGTTCCAGCCTTAGAGGTCAAACTGATAGAAAGCAGGAGAGAAAGAGCAGCTGTCCTGAGCCATCAGGCAAATGCCAACTTGGGAGCGATGGGGGAGCCCCTTAAAGGCACAGCACCCAGCTCCCAGCCCAGACGTCTTTGACTATGTGGAGTTTGGATGTTATCCAAATAATAATTGTGGAATTTTTTTTCATCCGTGTAAGTGTGCTTATTTTTAAAGCTTGGGACAATTTCCGAAGATGGGATCTACACCTTTTGCTTCCTGGGAACAACGGTGCTAATAAAAAGATAGAACGAATCAAATAAAAGACAACAAAATAAGGGGTCATATTAGACCCAAGAGCTACAGAGAGAACAAGAGGTGTGGAATTCTCAGACTTGGATAATAACATTGGAAAAGACTCTGAATTTGAAATTCTATTTATAAATATCATTCGCTCCCCGTTTTATGTGAAATTAATGTTATTTGTAAAAGCGACTGGAGTTACCGCTACCTAAATACATTCTAGTAGTTGTGTGTTCCTAACGAACAGACCAGGATGGCAAATGCAGAGAAGTAAAAATAGCAGATTTGTCCAAACAAATTTTGAGTGACATTTCGCAGCGGGAAGGGTGTAGTTTCCCATCTAGCCCGGGTCTCGGGTTTACATAGGTAATGATGTCCCTCTGGGTTTGAGGAAGTTTTCTATGGAGTTAAAATTGCAACTCTGAGCTCCCGCAGCTTCCTCCGAATGCAGCAATGTAGTTTCGGAGCCGGACTCCTTGAGCTATCAGATTCCGGGAAAAGTTAAGGAATGGGTTTAGCAGATGGATAGGAGGAGCAGGAGAACATCTCCCCAGATGCTTTCCACAACTCGAATGAAGATTCAGAGACTGACTCTTAAAAACCGCAGTTCGGCTCAGCAGTCTCAAGGCCCCAGACGTGGAGGAATCTTCAGCGATGCAGAAAAGGACGGCAGACTGCTTCAGGGAAGCACAGTAGCCGCCGCTCAGGAGGTGTCTCTGCTTTACCCCCAAAGCGACCTGAGGCCTATTCCAAAATGCAGCGAAACTGGCTTCAGCGGGTTTTGGATCAAGCTCCAATGGTTTGCACTTCAGACGCCTGTCTCCTTTCTCTCTTAGGTAACCTAGGGTTTTCTCTTCCAGGAAGAGGAAATCTTTAGTTCATAGGCTTTGCGGCGACTATAAAATAATTTAGTACCTCGACTGCCTGTACACACGAGTACATTAATGATTAAGGTGGAAAGTGTGTTTCTAATACAAACAGCGATTTCGCTTCCCTCCAATTATAAATCACTCAGATGGCCGTTTAAATAATAAAACTGTATATTTAAATGTTATAGATTATAATTCCAGACAAAAGTATGTTTTAGCCTGACATGTCATATATTACATTGACTCTGGATCCACCTAAAGCAATGGAAAGTAACGTCTGTGTTTGCTTTGTTATGATTATATCTTTGTTATTAATGTCTTACTTGTTTTCCCACTGAATGCTTAGTCATTTCAACCGGATCAGGTCATACATACTTACCCCTCCTCCCCTTAACTAAGCCTATAGCATAGTGTTGTATTTTCCCCTGAAACCCTCCTTAATCTTTATTATACATGGTGATATGAGATGTATAACGATTCCCTGGCGAAAATGATAAAGTGTATCTTCTAGCAATCCTCGTTCCAAGAGTGGCTGTGACCTCCAAAGGGCTCTTGCTTCACAGTTGCTATAGACTTAACGAACATACTTTTTGTGTTCTTATAGAATCCGAAATGCTCACTGGAACTGTTGCTTGGGGCCGGGGGAGGCGGTGTGGAGTGTGCGTGTTCCTTTTTATAAAGCTCTTATTTGTATAATCGTGATAGACAGCCAAGCAAAAAACAAAAGTCCCAATATTACTCTGCCAGTGGCGTTTTAAACAATTTGATGAAAAGGTGCTTAAACCAAGTCTGTCAGCTCTCTGATTAGAAACGAAATCTGAGCTTTGCAGATCTGGCATAATTCATTGTTATTTAACTTTTTTGCAGTAAGTTGCTTCAAAACTGTATTTAGTAAAATCACTCGATTTTTAGAGACCACGCGGAAAGGTGATTGCATTTAGCCAGTTCCTAGAAGCTAAAGACCTTTCCCTATTCCAGTCTATTTATTTGTATACCAATGAAGTGTCCATTGGCTTTTAAACATTGACTGCTCCGAATTAATATCCCTTACCCCCTCCCCTTCCCGGCTCTCCATCCATCAAGGGAAAAGTTTTGATAAATGAAGTATTGGAGGGCTTGTGTCTCAGTAATAAACTCCAGATCCTCACCCTGTGATTCTGATAGGCGGTCACTGCGGTGAAGCGGGTCTCCTCGAACACAAAGGTTTTAAAGTTCTCCTCTGCATACTTTTCGCTGTCTTTTCTGGGGTCCACGTAGACCACATGAAAACGAGGTTGGTATCTGTGCATGGAGTTCAAAATGATCTGAATGATAAAACGAGCAAGGAGATAATAGTTGATTCATTCTACGCCAGGCAGAGCGTTGAGAGGCGAGCACCGCGCTACTTGTATTATAGCCCCCCTCCCCTGCGCCAGAAATGGGCTCTTGGGCGGGGGGGGGGGGAGAGACTGGCAGAGGGGCGCGTGTTTCCCTCAGAGGCGCAATAGGGTCGACGTTCGATGCACCGGATTAATTAGGGTTAATTAAGGAGTGATTACTGCATGAGGATTTGCAGCCAAACGCTCCACACATTGCTCTGCACGGCCTATCGAGGCACATGCGCTTCAAAAAGACACCGCGCGGGTGAGGGACTCCAGTCTGAGAATGGTTCTCCAGCCTTTAAAGGGGGTACCTCATTGCAGGCCAGACAGTTGTGCAGGGAACAGAGAGGAGAGTTGCTGCAAGCCCTTAAGATCCACTATTAATCATAAAGAGGGGGTGGGACATGTACCTGGGCTTGTTGGGAACACCGGACTAAAAGGAAATATGCAGAAAACCTTTGGCCATGCCCGAGAGAGGAAAAGAGGGTCACGTGATTATCAAAAGCCACCAATGTTTAGTTAACCCTAGACTCCAGCCTGTTTGTCTTATATACTCATTATTCCCAACTGTAGTCAATTCCCATGACAATTCCTACTCGTTGAAGTCAGTGGAAGTGGTACAAGGTTTGGTGAGGAAAAACAATGCATCTGACCAAGTGGGTTTTTGCCCACGAAAGCTTAGGCTCCAATAAATCGGTTAGTCCTTCAGGTGCCCCAGAACTCTTCAACTGTGTGGACGTTTGGAGTGGGACCAGTGCGGATGAAATGCTTCTGGAAGGGCCCGATCCAACAGTGCCTGATCTTTTCTCGCTCTATTTCTGGCTTCTTTGACACCAGATCTTATTCTTGTTACATATGTGCCATAGGGGTTCTTCTGATGTGTGCCAAGCAACATTCACGTGATTCATGTGCCATTTTCCTCCCCTTTCAGGGCCCCAGTTGGTTTCCCTCCCTAACACTTACGTGCCCATTGTCATCCAATAAATTGTTGGTCAGCTTCAGTTTATCGAAAGATACTATTTGTTTCATCCATTGGGCCCCTTTAGCTGGAGAGTCTGGGTGATAATGAACTCTGCCTGGGGTAGCAGGGTCAGCTTTGCCGGCCACCAGCCAGGAGGAGCTGTGGAAGGCATATCTGCAAAGGAGAGGCAAAGCCATGTCAGTGACACTCGTGATAGGTTAAACACGAGTCTGAGAAGCCTGAGTTTAATCCGAATTCTGCACCTGACTAGCTACCAGGCCAAGTCTTTCCCATCTATGCCATGGGAATAACACATGAGGTCGGATCCTGCTCTTATCCAAGTCACTATTAAAATGTTCATTGTCTTCAGTGGTAGAGGATCAGGTCGAATGAGAGGTCTCATTAGTTAATGCCAGATGCTAAGACTCCTACTGGTATTGGATAATGACCTATGCAGTGAGTAGTGGAACCACTGGCTACTCAGCCTGCGAAACCGGATCAGAAGTTACATTCTAATATTTGCGCTAAGAGTGTTTTTATCAGTGGATTCCCTATAAAACTTGCGGGCTGCTCTGGGCATGGAAAGTGCAGTTTACACACTTACATCGAGCCGTGAAGCATGCCCAGCAGAAAGAGCGTTTCTCCACTCATAAAGTGGTGTGGCCTCCCATGTCTAGAAAGCCCGTGGTAAAGCACCAGATTTGTTAACAAACAAAATGTTTTCTTTGGTTTTCTGGTGGAATTCGCCAAAAGGAAAAATCTGCGTGACAGGAAAATGTATAGCTACCTGCACTTATTTGGGATGGCAGCCAGAAATGCTACAGAACACGTACTATAAAAAAGTGTAAGGAAACTCTTTACAAAGTTACCTTCTGGCTTTAAAAGTGGGGATTTATGAGCAGTTTAATAGCAGGAACAGAGTGTAGCAACCTTGCTTCAGTCTTTGAAAGTCTATGTTCAACAGTAAAAACAGAGAGATCTCCTATGCATATGTTTACTTTACAAGCCAGTGTCTGTACAGGAGGGAATTAGACACCATTGGAGTTGAGCAGAAACCTTACATTAAAAAAAAGATATTCTCAATTGGATGTTATATATCCCATTTCCCCTGACAAGCAAACATTTCTGTAACGCCCTGAAAATTTGGATATCTGTCTAAATATTTATATATTCGACGCTGAGATTCAAATGCTCACTGGCTTTTAGGCGTCCTGATCTGAAGCGAAATGTATAAATGCGCCTTTCGCTGTCTTCATATTAAAGGTGTTACAAATCAAACCGCATAATTGATTTGTGAGTCGCCTATTTCCTAGGTCCCCCTCCTATGTTCTCACTGAAAACAGAGAAAGAATTTGGAGAAATATGCAGTTGGTTTTGTTGGTGATTTTCCAAAATGGCCTCAGGCTTGGACAATACACGCTCTTTTCACTGAATCATAAAGAAAACTAGTCTCGGAGATTAACGTGCACACAAAACAATGACCCTGTCCTTGCTGTATAGTGTCAATCACCTCCCAAAAGCTAGGCTAAGTAGTCTGCTGGGTTCTTTATAGGACGTGAAAAGAAGAAATTTGATTCTTACAAAGTGCCTTCTGATTCTACTACGTGGAAACTACAGGTACATTTATATATATAGTAAATTCTACAAACACTTTCCCCCCTAAAATCTCTGGTCTATAATTATTGGGCTGAGAAAACTATGTTACAGTCAGCAGTTAGCCTGATCTAGAAGATCGAAATGGCTCCCCGACATAACTGTCATCGCTTTTTTAAAATATGAGAATTTCGAGTGTTTTTGCCAGACATAAGTAAAAGTTTCATAATCATGGATTAAAGAGATTTTTCTGTTACCCAGTAGTGTCTATGTTTTGACCTGTGGAATATGCTGTTAAGATGAGAGAGTATTTTACTGCTCTCAGTTACACCATCAAAAATTCGGAAATCGCTCCTAAACTGTGGAATTTCCAGCGAATCACACAGAATCTGGCTGGCTGCTCCCAGAACTAATTACAAAATGGAGTGACATCTTTTTATTAAAAACCAGGTATAGTACTTTAAAACATAAACACCCAGCACGTGTGGGATTTGGAGGGATCCTTCCTTGAAATAAGGAAGCCATTCCGCATTCAAAATAACAAATCGAGCGTTTAGCGTTTAGAATACAATCTAGTCCACTAGATTTTAACCTTCTATTCTTGTGGTTTAGTCACGGAACATGGAGGTTTGAAAGATAGATATAAAGGGGAGCTGAAGGGAAGGGGGAAAGTGTGGATCCATTGCTGGACAAGGAAATAGCTTTTTAAATGAAGAAGCCAGTCTAGACCCAACCTATTTTTTAAAATTAAATATTAAACCTTTTTTCCTGTGGGAATTACTCCCAGGCTGTTGTGCATGAAGTCCAAGCACACATGTAACTGTAACCAAGCTTAATTTATGAGCTGTATGAAATACTAGGAGTAGATTTTAAACCCCCGGTACAAATACGTTTCAATTAAAAAATTCTCTCACTCAGCATGTTCGCGGAGTGGACAACAGTCACCGGCATGCGTTTCACAATAGAGCTGCTGGGTTTCAGAATAAGGCCGGGAGAGGAGGGGGAACCATCCTGCTTCTGCTTTCCTTCCTTTTGCCCTTCAAAATCAGAGCCTGATCCAAAGCCCGCTGAAATCAGGGGAAAGTCTCCGACTTGCTGCGTTGGGCACTGACTCCGGGAAATAAAATGTCAGTGCGTCTCTCTCCCTCGGCTCCCCATCGCAGTCCTGCCTAGAGGACCCAAAGAAAAGCGTATTCTACTTGCCGGTATCTTTTGTCGTCCACGGGTACAAAATCCATTAACAACATGTAATCAGCCATCGGGTCCATTCCAAATATCTTCACCTGGAAGGTGGGAAACATGCGCCTGGGGCAGGAGAGAAAAACCACAACGCGTGTGTCAGAACAAGCGCCAGCTCCTCGCCTGCAGGACTGGGGGCTTACACTTAGCTGCGTTCTAGCCTCGCCTTTCTGGCGGGAGAGCGGCGGAGCACAACACCGACTAGGTTGGGGCGTCGGGTGATTTAGGGGCAATATATCCATCCCTGCCCTGGGAGAACTGGAGGACTTTACAGATCCAACGTGTATACTCTTGGGGGCTGGAAACACATCGTGGTAACGCGGAAAGTGCAACAGCTCTTTGGGGGGAGGTTCCAGCTCGGTCTTGGAAAAGACATCAGGTTCCGATCCCGAACAGCTTCCCCCAAACTGACCCACCAAGATCAGCCCCTAGGACATGCATGAAGTTAGCCTAGTGATTGTACACTGATGGTATATTGCCTAAGTCGTATAAGAAGTCGCCGAGGGACGTGAGAGAGCCAGGGACAGCCGAGAAGTTAGGTTCAGTCCAAAAACCCTCGATGGGTGAGCACGGCTCGTTGACACTAACACAAAGCTGCTGTGTTTTAATAACGAGATGATGTTATTCTGGAGGGAGAGGGAGACTCAGGGATGCGCCAGGCTGGCGGGCAGACCGAGCGTCTCTCTGGGTGGCGCTGTCGGTGTCTCCCCCATTTCCACAGTGCGAGAGCGAGGGGTGACTCGCCCTGCCATTTGGCAGTGTGTTTCCCCGCTCCCCCCAACTGGTGCACTATTCAGGGCGCTCCTTTGTTTTCCTGCAGGGCTGCGCGCAAATGTCCGGTAGTTCTCGGGGCTCGGGTGCGAGGACTTTCTAGCAGCGCTCCCAGGGGAAATCTCTCTGCGAACTTGCACATAAAACTTTGGGTTGAATATAAAAGTTTGTGGGCGACTTTGTGAGCCATTTGTGTGTTTTCAAACTCCCTTCCCGAGTCTTTCGGACAGAACTGCATCTCTCACGCTTGCGTTGCAGAAAAAAAAGGAACCCCCAAAACCCACAAAATAAGCCGGCAAACCAAAGCCAGTCCTCCTCAAATCCAAGAGAGGAAATCCGTGGAGGTCCATACAAGGGTGTAGACCCCTAACTCACTCTCACACTTCAAAGGTTACCAATGCCCCTCTGCTATTGTTAGGAATCGGGAGACTCCCGGGTTGCCACTTCTCTCTGAAACGCACCAGGCAATTCTACCTTTTCACGCCCACTTTGCTCGGCTCCCAAGTTAAAGCAGGAGCGAAGAGCAAGAGAGTGTGAGCTTGTGTCTGCGCTGAGGGGTCCGCATCCCGGTCTCCTCTCCGTGACTAGCTTGACTGTAGCTTGAACAATGGCAAAGAAAGGCACGTGAAGCCCTCTGGGTTCATTAATTTTGTACACAAGGCTAGTGGGATGAGAGGTGAGTTGCCCAGGGTCATTTCTGGCGTTCCATCCCATGGGCCAGAGAGAGAGAGAGCGACTGAACGCGTGGGTGTGTACGCGGGAGTGGGGGGAACAGAGCGTTTGAGGAAATTTGGTCTCAGCCTCTTGACGCTTTCGGGAAACAAACGGTGAAATAGACGCAGCTAAGCGGGCGCTCCCTGCCACAGCCGGGCGAACGAGAAGGGGGAAAGTAGAGAGGGGATTCTGTGGTTCTTTCTTCCGCAGTTTCCTCTCTCCAGTGACACCAGGAAGGGACTCGTTCTGCTTGGGCATCTCGACCCACACACACAAAACCAACCATCCACGCTGTTGGAGGTCAGATGAGCTAATGAAATGAAATAGCAACTCTCCCCCCACCCCATTCCACGGGAACAAATACACACAATAGTCTCTGTTCCATGTAGAAGCCAACGCTGAGGGCTGGGGGCCGCTCTGTCGCTGTTTACCCCAAAGCTTCGGTCTGCTTTTGGTGCTGCTGAGGTTTGTTTGTTTGATTGTTCTGCAAGGCGAGCAACCAGTGTGGGGGTATGCAGAAAGGGCGTGCAAGGGAACTTTAACCCACCGGCCTTGAAATGCATTCATACTGAAACTCGAGGGGAAAAATGAAACTATCTACACATAGTAAGGAGGTTGTCCAAGAAACTTAGCTCGTTTGCCTTGCCTTCATAGAACAAGCCTTGGAACTCGCTGGCAATGCAAGTTATACCTATTCCCATTACAGTACAATACTGTAGTAAATATTAGTCCGTCTCAGAGCCCAAACGCTTTGGTAGCAATTACTGGTGCTCACTCTAAGCAACCTGAAACGACATACGCCTCCGTGAAAACACAGAAGCCAACGGGAGGTAGCAAGCCAGTTAAGAAGCCAACTGTGATGATTTTTGTTGTTAAAGTTATATCAGCTCCTACGGAAAGCACAATATTTTCATACATTACTGATTTGTTTTAGCAAATCAGAGCGGACACTGAAACCGCCCTCGATTTAGAAGATTTAAACCCTATTAACCTTAACTCCAGTGTTTCTTTTTTTAAATGAAGCTTTAAACAAACAATTTAGCTTGATAAACCCCAGCTAAAAAAACACTGAAGGCCAACACAGGCAACCGTGAAAATAAATGATACCATTAATAGAGCGCAGTTGGAATCAGCAGTTGGAGTCTGCCTTTCACATTCGTGTGCATGTTTTATTTTAACACCAGTTTTGTACCTCTTGCTCGTTTAGCTAACCGTATCGCCATTTAAACCTAATCCTTATTTTACTATCATTTCGGCACCTATAAAGCAATTTCACAAGGTGCCACAGGACCACTGGTTGTTCATAAAGTCAAAATATCTGAGTTATTCACAGTTCCACAATTCAGATTTCTCCCACTCTCACCCCCGTATCCCCACCCCACCCTACCCCACCCTCATCTGTAAAATCAAAAGGACACTTCAGGTCTGTTTTCCAGGAAGGCTCATCTGATAGCTAAAATGGCCTTGTCCCTTAAAAAAGACTCAGATGTGATTTGTAGTCAGTGGCTGGGGGATAACAGTGACACTAAAGCATTTAGGGAAGTAAAAGGCACAACCCTTAGTAACAGGTTAGAGGGCGCAACAAGGTGGGAAGAAATCTCCACTAGGAAGGACTAGTTCAATCCAAACCCGAGTCGCTAAGAAGCATAATCCGGATAAGGTCTGACGTTTATGGTACAGGGCGGCGCTGGGAAATGCCTTGTCTAAATGCAAGCAAGCATCTAGGCCTCTGATTTTTAAATTCCTCCCACGGTTCCCCGCACTGTAACCATATCGATGCAGTGAAACAAACCTGAACTACCCAGCCCTCTTTCTGAGGTACGGAAGTTTAGGAAACACTTCCCTTCATAACTCTTAAAATCAACCAGAGACATCGGGCCCCTCTCGGGCAGAAAGCAAAAGCGTGGCTTACTGGGTGCTAAAAGGATTCTGAAATCGTTTCTCGGGGCATTGTTCACAACACTTCTAAGGACATGGGGAATTATATGTTGGATTTTGCGGCCTTTTAAAGATGAAGTTATAAGGTGCCATTCGCCAGATATTGCAGAGTGATAGGATCTACAACTTTATTAACTATCGGAGAAGTCAGTCAACACAATACAAATCGCAAGTACAAACTCCGATTGCTCTAAAGTAAAGTCCCTGTTTGCCCATAGAGAGAATGTAAAAAGGTCGCACAGAGTGTCACTAAAAGGTGTTCGCACACACAGCCCCAGGGTTTTGAGTCTTACAAGGGACCAGGAGAACACATTGTAATGAACGTGTCGATCTATTGATCCTCTTTTTCTCTTTCAAATGCTCTAAACAACCCAAAACGTTGCTTCTCCTGCAGGAGCTCATAGCAGAACAATACTCAGGGTTAGTTTAGCTATTTCACGGTTAGTTTAGCTATTTCACCTGAGATCACAGTTAAATGGCGTCTAATTAACAGGCACAGTCATAATCCTGCTCCCTCCTCCCCAGGTAGCTGTTTAATTAGCTGGAGCATATAGCTTTCCCTTTTAACGCGATAAAACGTTCGCTTCCTTTGTTCATTTCGTCGAAGAAGCTTTATGGTAACTGGTGTACTGGCTTCTTGGGTTTACATTGATGGAGCCGATCCGGCCCTCCTCAGTCTGGTAAACTACGCGCTACAAATGCTAGGAGATTTACTGGGACAAGGCACATTGGATTGGGCCCTTTAATTCATATTCTGAATGTTAGTAATTTGTGGAGTCCATAAGGCAATGCGGAATGAACTGCGAGGTGTAAAAGAGCTGTTATCTATAATCTCTTGGAGAATGCTCTCAAACATCAAAGTAGATCCACTTCTGTTCCATGAATATTTTTGACCAGAGGTGGGCGTTAAACGGATCCCGTTAATATTGTTCGTAAAGAACAGGGTCCTCTAGAAATAAATCTGTTTTTAAATCTGGCGTTTGAGAGTCAAAGGCAATTTTAATCGTACTGACTTTGTCATAGTAATCAGCCTTTTAAATTGAAGATTCAACATGTTTTTTTTCTTAAACCTACACTTTCCTATTCTGGAATCGAATCCGAGGAGTTTGCTGGGGGAGATGGAGACATTTTAATGCACCACTTTTAATACGGGTTACTGTACGTTCTTTCACACACCATCCAAACCCTTCGCTCCACAAGAAAATTGCCGATTCTGCAGCTAAAGGAGTGCAGGGGTCAAATGCCTTAAATCCTTTTCAGTGGATTTTTAAACACTCTATTTTATTCTGAAGGAAGCAGATAAATAGCTGCAGCTTTGTCCGCTAACCTTTCACGAGAATCCCTGAGAAGGCGGCTCTAACGGCTGCCCTCCATTGCTATGAAACGCAGCAGGAAAATGTACGAGGCATGATGAGTGAGGGTTACGGTCCCGCAGCCCGGGCCAGAGAGGGACCTAGCAGGAATCCCACAGAACTCAGCGCAGCTCACGAAACGCTACCTATTATATCGCGGTTACACCTAGAGAGCTCCCGCTGGCAGGCCCGTAAACCTTTCGCTGCTTTCAGCGCGCCGTAAAAAAAAGTATTTTCCTGCCCTCGTAAAACCGATCATAAAAAGGCAGAGGAAGCCCTAGGGTGGGTGGAAGCAGGGTTCGTTGGGCAGACAACGCTCCCCTCTTCCGGCCGGCTCCAGGGCTGGCTGGGTGCCTCTGGGGCACAGGAGAGGGACCCCCGCTGCCACCTGGCCGCCCCCCCTCTCCGAATTTGCGGGGCTACCCCATGGGATCCTAGGCCCCAGGGTGCGCGGGTGGGGGGAGAGGCACTGAGACAATGGCTTCACTTCCCCAGACTGAGCTTGTGTTTTCAAGGCAGCTCGCTCTGGCACCGGGGGGGAAACTCCCTCCCCGGCCCGGCCTGCCCCGGCCCCGAGCAGCGGGGAGGCGCCAACTGACCTGCCGGCCTTGGTGACGATCATTTCGGTACCCAGCTGGTTGAATTCGTCCCACAGCGCCTTCATCTCCAGCTGCACGCTCACGTTGGCCACTTTGGGGTTCTTCTTCACCGGCGCTTTGGTCGCGGAGGAGCAGCCAGCGGCAGCCGAGCTGCCGCTCTCGGGTGGCTCCGGGCCGGGCGGCGGCGGGTTGGGGCCCGAGGCCGGGCCGCCCCCGAACGGGTAGCCGTGCTGGTGCGGGTGCTGCTGGGCCGAGCAGGGCTCGTAGTGCGGCTCGGACTGGCCGTAGGGGTCCCCCGGGGAAGGGGAGAGGTGGTAGCCGCCGGAGGCGTTCAGGCTGCTCAAGCTGTTGGCCGTGAAAGCTGCAACATCGCAAAAATGGGACAGCTGGGTGAGCCAGGGGCTGGAGATGGCTGAAATCATTCCAAAAACAGGCGGTCAGGGCTCGGCTCGGCTCCGGCTCCCCGCTCCCCCTGCTCTGCGCGCCAGCCGCCGCCGCGCCCGCGTCTTCACTGCGCTCCCCGGGGTGCCCTCCCTCGGCCCAGCCCCGCCTCCCCCCCTTGGGGAGCTGGCTGGCTCGCGGCTCCCCCGGGCAGGCTGCGCCCGCTGGCTGCCAGGAGTCGCGGCGCTGCAGAGCCTGGCTTATCTCTACAGAGGGCCTCCCCTCGCCGCAGAACCGGTTCTCCTCTGTTTAGATAAGGCGCCGCAGGTAATGTGGCTTTCCTCGCCTAGGGACTGGAGCCCCGACGAGCTGATTGACAGAGGAGTGAGCCTTTGGAACAGCCCGCCTGACACCCATTTTTCACTCCCGAGCCAAAGGAAAAAAAATAGGCATCGCCCACAGGACCCTCCACTAATAAACAGGCTACAGGCGCCCAGTGCGGCCATCTCCATCCATCCCCCAGCCAACAGACACTGGAATAAAGCAAACCCAGCCCAGTGGAGAGTGTCTGCACAACTGCTAGTCCCGGCTTGGGGAATTGTCCATACAACATTATTTGCTTTGCATAATCTGCAGCTGGGCTGAAATACTTCTTGGGGCACTCTGGTCCCTCTGGATGTGTGTTTCTTTGGTTAGTATCCTCCCCCCTAGACACATTCACACGGAGGATTTACAAAAAAAAAAAAAAAAAAAAAAAAGCCCAGCCAACCTATTTACAGTTGAAAAAGCAAGAGGATTCCTAGAGGATGCGTCAGTGGCCTGTCAATCGGGGGGTGATTTTTACCCCCTTTTCGTTCGCTGATCTCTGAGCCATTTGGACAAGAGATGCAAACCCCTTTGGAAATCTTAGACCATTGTCTGAGAACCGCCAGGAGTCTGCGGAATAGGGGCTGAAACCCACTGGTCTAAATGGAGCTGGGTAAAACGAACAGCATCGCGAGCCATTGGGAGCACAGAACGATCCCACACGGAGAGCGTTGTGTTTTTAAAAGCAAGCGCGGGAGGAAATATCATTTTAAAAGAGGAGGGTGACACGATGGTTCTGAAGAACTGCTCTATGGGCACAACCTTGTTTTAATTGCGGGGTCTGTTGCTTTCACACACCCGCTCTCTGGGTTCCACGCTGTGTTGTCTGATAAAATCTCTTCGCCGTCAAAACTCCATTAAAACAACCGAGATCTTTGACAAGGCCTCGGAGCTTTCCACCTCTGTTTCTCTCGGTATTTTCCTTGTGTTGAGATTATGATTTACTCCGTATAGTGCACGGCTGGTCCCTGCAGTCACGAGGAATTGCTATCCCCCAGTTATGCACTTCCCCTGTACCGGCTGTAATATTTTGTGAAGGTTTTAACGCAACCGTGGCAGGGAAATCCTGCACAACCACCTTTCCCCATTGCCATGACAAAGAAAAGCCCGGTACAGCCGCTGAGAAGCAATTCCTCGAGAATACTGTGTCCCCAACATTTGCTCCATCCCGCTTTTTGTGGGGGAAGTATTTCCCCTGGCGCTCCAGTGGGGCTTTGACTTCTAAGCTCTCGGGCTCTGATACGCACTGCCCCAGGCACAAGGTGAATTGGTCCTGCCCCGAGGTCCGGGCTGCACTTACCTTCCATGTCTCTTGTGACGGTGCTGAAATGCATCCTCTGGGGGTGGGAGCCGGAGCTGAAGTGCTTGCGAAGGCCACAGCTGGGCTCCTGCAGCGCTGCCTTCCCTGCGTGCTCGGCGGCGACTGAAATCAGAGAGGCGATACTGAAAGCATTTGCCTTGGGAGACAGAGGGCTGTTCTCGTCCATAGGGGAGACCGATGCAGCAGCCTCCCCCACCCTCTGGCCTCGCCAAAGACTCCCCCCGCTACCACACCATCCAGCCAGGCACCGTGCGCCGCCAAGCTCGCTGCGCCGCCTCCAAGGGGGGCCAAGGAAGGAAGCCGGAGGAAGTGCTCAGGGCGGCCCCCTTCTGCGCTCTGAGTCCCTGCTGCAGCAGAGGCGGATCGGGCCCCGCCGAGGCGCGGCTCCGGGGCGAAATCTGCTGCGTCCAGCAGCTTCTCCCCGCTTTCCCCTCGGAGATTTATTGATTTATTTCTCGCCTCTCTTCCTCCCCCTCCTGCTCGCGGCAGGGAAAGTGGCTCCCTTAAAGGCGCCCTCCCCCCGGCAGTGGCTGGCTGATGTCACATGAAAGCCTGGTGCACTGGCCTGGAGGAGCGGCGGCGGGGTAGTCTGTCAAAAGGCTTGGGAGGGATCCCCGCCTGCCGGGCACTGGCTGGGAGACAAGGCTGCGCGCACGCGGCGGGGTGGGGTAGGGGCAGGTTGTATTTAAATGGACCCCTGTCAATCACGGCGCCCAGTCTGGAGGGAGCAGGGGGAAAGAAGAAAAGCGGAACGTCACTGCGGATGTCCGGTAGAGCGGTCCCCCCTCCGCTCACTAAGAGAGCAGCTAATCGGCCCCACCGAGGGGAGGTTTGACACTCTGCTTGCTCCAGCAGGCTCCTCATAACCGGGGCAAGAACAATTCGGAACTTCTTCCTCCCTGTTGTGTTCATTATGATCATTACCCCCGGCGCGTCCCCGGGCACACTCCAGCACGGACCGGCAGCCTTTTGCATAACAACAGTACTACGCGCAGCAACAGTTCATAATGAGCAGCAGCTTTCATATGGGCTGCAAAAAACAAACAACAAAACCCCTCACCAAAACCAAAATCGCCTCCCCAACCCGGAGAGTCTTATCAAGCTGTAAGTGTAGTACAGACTATATTATCATTATTAATAATGATCATGACTAATAAACAATCCTCGCCTTTATCTGTGTTTTATTTCATTTCCCCTCCCCCACGCAGAAACAAACGTGCAATTGTGGGTGGTTCTTTAACATATAATGTGTTGATTTAAAGACTTGGTTGAGACATATTTCGACATTTTGAAAAAATGGTTGTGCGATGGACCTGCTTCATGTACCACGGTACCAGCTTGATTTTTTTTTAAGGAGAGCCTGTCAGAGGGGAAACAAGCCGTAGTTAAAACAGGACTTTACAAACAGATAACTCCATAATACAATGATCTTCGATTTTATTCATACTATTGATTTAGATAGCCAGATAGATAAATCTGCTTAATTGGCAGTCACGTGCAAAGTTATCCTTGAAAGGGTTTCACCTCTAGCGAATGCAACGTTGTAAGGCCAAGCTGGGAGACAGTGTCGCCTTTCATTGCTATAACAGACACAACATATGTGCAATGTGATCCTCACTCCAACTATATCAGCCCATAGGATAACGCCAGGAAAACAAAACTTACTTAGCAGTCTCCTCCACAAACACACCCCGCATCAGAGGGCGTTGGACACGAAAGCGTCAACAGCGCACCTCTGGCTGCAAATTGATGACCACAACCGAAGTCCTGTCCTGTTGCTTCCAGAGTCGAGCCCCAAATGAGACCCCGGTGCGCACTGCTGAAAGTCACAAAGCCCTCTTTCACAGCCCCCAAAACAACATCCCCCAAATCTTCACGTCTTCTGAATGATCGCCCCAGCAGTGTAACTGGAAGATGCAGAGACTCAGTAGAGAACACATAGCCCCACCAATATAGAGGAAGCGCTAGTGGTGGACTGGGCTTACCGATAATCGCCCTGAATATAGCCTGCGGGGCTGGAGTCTCCTATTGGAATATTATATTTGGATGTGGTAGAGTAGGTGCAGAGAGAAGTCTTGAATCCTGGCACACATTTGCCCTCTGGTTTCCCGCTAAAGGCATGAGGCATTATATTGTATTAAGTATTATTAATGCACTTTTTATTTCAACCCGCAGTTTATCAGTTTCCCAGGCTAATAATTGAGCCAGGGAGAGAGGAAAGAACACGCGACACTCCTTGTATCTTTTGGAGATTATCTGCACAGATTTTTCTGAAAATTACCTTAAAAACGCCGACAGTAAAATCTTTGGGGGTGACAACGAAAAAAAATCTTCCTAGACCGTTTGTTCTAACAGGATTCCAATTAGATGGGGTGGAGGGGAAAACATTACCTAGAAACCTATTCCGTCCCCGTTAAAGGTCCATTTTAATGGAATTTACAGGCATCCCATTTTATGACCTAGACGAAAAATCGCTAAGTGAAAAATATCTCCCAGGTGCGAGGGGGGGAAAAAAACCCAAACCAAGAAACAAAAAATCCGCCATATCCTACTACCCAGCTGTGTTTTTTTTAAAGGAAAAGCAATTCACAGGGCCGTAATGTTGCCTTTTATCTCTATATTTTCCTCTCTTATTTGTCTACTCCGATGTCTCTGATATTTGCGCTAACGTAAGGTCTACTTATTAGGATTTCGCTCTCTCGCATTATAAACTTCTCTGAACTTTACAGAAAGGATCCTGACACTACTCTGTTTCCTAGCAATCTTCTCTCTTACTTTGTGTAATCTAATTTCGGAGCGCTCTGTTTTATGCACTATAAGGACTGGGTCCAACTCTGCTTAGTCGAACGTTTTACTATGCCGGTGGAAGCTTTGCCTAAAGAGGTTGCACTTGGAAATTGGCGGCGTCTTGTAAACCCCCGGCAGCGCTGAACAACTATTTCAGTCGCAGGTTTTCTAAGAAACTTTTCGCTTTAAAATAATCAGCCGGTGGTCGTGGGGAGAGAGGAATTTTCAGAGAAGATGCCAATTGCTAGCAGGCGATTTACAGGACACAGCTCTTGCCCCATTCCACTCCACTGAAAATGCCCCAACACGGATAAGCCTAAAAACTCCGTGTGAAATGAATAGCTACTCAACCAGGCACCCCCGCGTCTACACACAGGAGCAAACTACCTCCGTTACTTGCCAGCCGTTTGCACCGGATTACCCTGAAACACTGCCCCAGGAAGTCATAAAACACCATAAGAAATGGAGGAGAAAGCCTCTGTGTTTAGCAATGCCCTGGAGGTTAAGGAGTCATAAACCTCTCTGCAAGTGGGATACTTTCACTCGGCCCGGCTACTTGCCAACCGCAATGCATGGGCTTGTGGCAAGCGGAACGTTCCCGAGTTTACCCTCCACATGTCCCTAAATAAACCCAACTGTCTAGATCCAAATAACAGAGCTCCCCGGACAATTTCCCAGCGGCCGGGTAAAGAACAGTGACAGAACTGGACAGCGACACGCGCCCCCTCAGACTTTCCACTCGGCCTCCTCTGACCTGCCACCGAAAGCCGCCAGGTTCTGTCCGGCGGAAACCGCCGATGAGGCTTAGGGCTGAAGGTGACCCTTAAGGGATTGTCCGCCTTGTACTGTGAAACTGGGGGAATTCGCAAGATAAGAGAACCGGCCCTTAGCTATACAGAGCGAGCCCCCCGCATGGCCTGCAGGGCTGAGGTGTGAGTTCTCAGGGGAAAATGCCCGTGCCCTAATGGCTTATCTCGGCCCCCCAGCTTTTCCGGGGCTGTGGAGGGAAGACGCTGCCAAGAACATGGCAGAGTCCCTGCCATTCTTTTTGGCCTCAGTAGGGCCTGCAGAGAGCAGGCCCGTGGCCTGGCTGAGAGGGAGCCTTAACTGCAGGCCCAGGGGCTAGAGCCTGGACTGAGGAATGACAGGTGATGCGTTCGTGCTTCATGTGTCTCACGGACCCGCTGCTACAAAGCTCCCAAACCAGGGACTTTCCCGGGGCTTACAGACAAGAGGGGCGGCTGGGGTGGGACGAGGAGAGGCCTTTACTGCAGGAGCCAAACTGAAGGAAAGATGCAAGGAGCCAGCGTTGGCTCTTTCGTTGGACTTGCAGTTCCGTGAGGAGAGATCCCCGCCAGATTTATCCAAAGGATACCTGCGACTCCCCTTCCGGCCCCTCCAGGTGGGTGAGGCAAAAGCCACTGTGTCTTCGCGGGGAGGAAGGGGGTATGTTAAAATCTCGCTTTGGTGATTTCTTCCTGGCCCCGCGGGCTTTGGCTCAGTCCCCTGGGTTCCTTTTAGAGGCGCCCAGCTTTCGGGTCGTCGCGTTTGTTGCGGGCTGCAGAATGGAGGCTTCCCCCGCTGAGCGACTGAGTTTTGCGAGTCTGCCTTTGTAGGGCGCCGGGAGAAGGGGCGGGAGATTTGACAGGGCCGGGGATCGGACCCTGCCGCAAATCGCGCGATTAGAAGAGGGCAGAGGGTGAGAGGGAAGGATGGAAAAATAAAATCACCCTCGACCCGTGCCGTTTCCGAGCTCGGCTTGGGCCGCGAGCGTTTGCATTCTACAGAATTCCGCTTCCTCCCCACATTGCTTTCCAGCCCCTCGCTGCTGGGAACTACCTGCTGCGAGAATACGCTCTGCGACAGATGCACACAACGGCAGAGGGGTTTGTGTAGCGTGAAGCGAACGCAGCTGTCGGCAAACAAGCGAGGGGGAAGCTGGGCAGTGCCCGGCTAGAGCGAGCGTTTCAGTCTTCCAGAGCCCAATACTCCGCGAACTGAGAGCGCAAAATTTGCGTAGAAATTTGCCGGCGGCTAGTTAGTCTAGTCTCAGCTGCACCTACCTGAGCGGCTCGGAGTTACCTGCGCAACTTTCTCCCCTGGTTGCTGCTGCGGCTGTCGGGAGTTCCTCTGACGGCTGGGAACGCTTTCCTGCCCCTACCACTAGTGCCGACTGTGCAATCCCGCAACCACGCGTTGGAGCCCAGATTGGCCATTGCAAGGTATTTTCATTTATTTAATTTCAAAGGTAACACCAGAACTGGGGAACGCCTGGCGCCGGGTCTCCTTAGCTAGATCGGAGAGCGGACAAAAGGCACAAACAATCCGAGTTTCTTAAACAATACTTTGGCTCGCTTTCCCTTTTGCAAAAGTCATGGATTGCCTAATGCATGGGGCGGAGGACGCCGCCAGATCTTATTTTACCTGTTTCTGGCCCCGGAGTGCCAGGCATCTAATGAGCAACAAATGAGTTTGTATCATGCATAGGATGGTATCAGCCGGTTCACATGGCATACTTCCTCCACCCCACTTGTTTGCCTCTCTTGAACCAGGTAATTGTCCCTGAAATGTCCACTCGCGGTTAACCATTTCCCTGCCAGTTCAGATATCACCGTTACAACTCCATCAGCTAACAACTCACAACTTGAGTGTCACCGTGCTCCCGGGCTCCCCTCCGCCCTTTACCGGACGCCCTAAAAAGGGTTATTTCGAACAATCTCACGATCCCTAGGCAGGAAAAAGTGTTCGTTATTAACTATACAGCAATCGATATTGCGTCTCAAGGTGTCCCGCCTTACACGCCTGCAAAGGGAGGCGGGAAATAAGTTAAAAGCAGCACCAGATATTTTCCTTTGCATTTCCCCGCGCTCCTTTCACGTCCCCCCAAGTCTCACCCATGAAAAATACAGTGTCCGAGGGTCTCTTCTCCCCCCCCCCACTTGCGGAAAGAGTTAATACCGCCTCACGAGGAAGACTTGTGTACAGAGAAAGGACTACTTACAACACTGGTCGCAAAGGGCCAGCATTCGCAGCAGCTGCTTCGGCAACGAGGCGAGTGCAGGGTCGGAGCCCCCGGATGGGGGGGGGGGACTTTTTATTGGGACGGTCCCCTCAGACCTTCTGGACGAGGGAGTCGCAGGAGTGTTTTGTGCCCATTGTCCTAAGCCGCAGAGAGAAGTTTCCGTGTGAGCAGCCTCCGCCAAACCCCGTGGTGAGAGGCTGTGGGCTTGCCACACGCCTGCCCCTCGTCCCTCAGGGGAGTGGGGCTATATAGCCCCGCTCCTCTCCAGGCGCTCGCACTTGCCCCCCCCCTCCCCCCGTCCCTCCCAGGAGCAGAAGGGACAGCGGAGCCGTAGCGAGCAGCACTGGCTGCCCTGCGCAGCTTCACTGGCGTCCCCTGCCCAAAGTCCTGTCAGTGAAGAGAGGCGAGCGAGCTCCCCGGCTGACTGTCCTGAGCACGGTAACCTTTGAAAGGGCCTCTCCCCTCCCCCCAGCCCCTGTGCTTCCTGTTGGCTGCTCCTCTGGCGCCTCTCAGCTCCGCAGCCAGGTGCTCCCCGCCTGCCCCGCTAGCTGCGCTCCCAGTGTCACGCCTGCCTGGCCCGCACGCCTCTGCCTGGAAGATGGGAGCCAAGGCACGCGAACCTCCCCCCCCCCCCCACATTTCTGCACAGGGATGGAATGAGGTGACTGTAGTTGCTGGGAAGGGAGGCCTACAGGAATCACTCCGCTCCCGGGGCCCATTCGGACAGCCTCGCGGGGGATCCCTGACACTGTGGGGCTGAGTCAGCCCCAAAGCAGCGCCCGGAGCTCAATACATGGGGTGCGCGGAGGAGTCCGGCGGTGCTGACTGAGCAAAGTGCCTAGGTCTTGCAAATCCCATTGTTGTTTACCAAGCACTTCTTAGCCCGCTCCCTACTGTTAATCTCCACTTGTGTCTTTCCCTTCCCTCCTTTGCCCCATCTCCTCTTCCCCCTCAGCCTCTATCTCCAGACTCCTTTGCTCTTTCCACCCCCTTTCCCTTTCCTCTTTGCCTCTCACTCATCAGCAAAGAAAGCCGTCGGTGGAACACTAGGCTTGTCTGGGTGCGCGGCCCTTTAAAACTCTTTCTTGGGTCAAGTTCTAGCTGCTCCTTCCTATACATCACCGGCGACGCGCAAAAAGCCATCTCCTAGCCGCTCCAGAGGAAGATGCAGCACCACGTGAGAGCCAAGGTGCTGGAGGACAGGAGAGACCCCAGACAAGCTGAGGCCGCAGATTGCAGGACTAGTGCCTGAGACATTGGCTTGTAATCTGGACTCGGACCCACCGAACTGCAGAGATCATTCTATTCTGACTGCTGCTCCGCAGAACTGGCGCTGGGCTCCAGCTCCTTCAGAACAGACCTAGAGGCAGCTGGGTTTTGAAGAATAACAAATAAATTCGCGGGGGCCGATGTTTGCAGCAAGCCTACAAACGTGCTGTTTGAAAAAGGGTTGACAGTAACAACAGGAAGCTTTATGCGTTCCTAAAAAAGGTTTTTTAAAAAAGAAGAGAGAATCTCACATAACACCCATCCCCCTGAGGACAGGAGGTGTCCTCTGTGTCTTTAAACAATTAGCCCCTGGCCCTCACTTTATTTGTACAACATACAGTTGCTGCGTGAAATCAATCCCCTGCCCGCTGAAATGCCACTTTCCCATTTCAGGAAATCTGCACAGAACCATGTGAGAGGCTTTTGCACGCTCAGGGTTTGACTCACTTGACTGTTGGAGTTGTGCTTGAGGTGTTGACTGTCTGGGAAGGGGAGGGGGAGAGATGGGGAGAGCCAGACTGGGTAACCCCAGCTCTGGGAGAGCTGGAGAAAATGGGGCTTAGCTAGATTTGACAGTTTCCAAAGAAAAGGGATTCCTTGTAGCCTTACGCTGCGTACAAGCAGTGGGATTCAAATTACACTCGCAAAATAAAATCTGTATGTTAGTGCCTTCGGCTCTAAAATTGGGTTAGAGATAAATCGTCGTTTGTATGTATATGTAGGCGCATTGCACACAAGCGTCTTCTTTCCTGCCACTTCCGTATTCGGGGTCCGTGACTTTTCTAATCTTCTTCCAAAGCTCGTCTATTGTGCAGACTGGTTTCTCTAAGGTCTCCTGACATCTATGTACCTACGTCTTTGGTCTCCCCCTTAGTCATCTTCGGTCCAGGACCATTGCAAAGGGCCCTCCTATCACTTGTCCTCATTTGGGACAGTCCGTATTATTATCCTTTTACATATACATGTACAGGTATGCGTATTCATCTCTGTATGTTTTATGTATATATTACATTATATACAGTACACCACACACTTGTCTGTATATAGCATTATTCTACATATCACGCGTATTTCATAATATAATTCACACACATGAGTTTAAAAATCAATAATAATACTTGAAGACTTTATTAAGTGCCACGAACGATTAAAACCGATAATTTTGCTCAGCATATATACGGTATTTTTGGTTTTGCAAAATTCCAAGCAGTCCCGATCGTGGGTTATTACAAACTAGACACGGAGAACCCAGCTATTCAGGGCTTGGTTTTCTCTCTCAGTAAAAGATACGAGATCTTTCTGCTAAAGGGGAGAGTTTCATCGGAATTATTTGCCCATCATTTTAAGAGGGGGGCGAGGAGAGACGTTAGTGTCACGTGACTGTGCATGGACCCCTCTCCCCCTTTCATCCTGCCCGAGCACACTCAGGAGCAGTGTGTATTTTCTGTGATTCGATATTCCTAGAGTACTGTATGTTCGGCGAGCCTTTGGGAAGCAACAGAAAACACCATTCAAAAGCCTTTTTAAACACACAGACGTAAACAGGATCTCGAGTGCACAAGGGCTTTGGAATAAATTGCACTTTGACTAGCCGACTTCTTTGGCTTTCAGAGGTTTCTGTCGGCGCTAGTCATTTAATCGGCGGCCTGTTTAA
This sequence comes from Rafetus swinhoei, assembly GCA_019425775.1. NCBI lineage: Eukaryota > Metazoa > Chordata > Testudines > Trionychidae > Rafetus > Rafetus swinhoei. Next base: position 15,207,759 of record CM033425.1, on the reverse strand, counting down.
TTTTTCATTGTGTTAGATACCTAATGCATTCCTGTGACACATTAAAAATAAGATGTTTCGTCTACTCAATAATCTTCTCCCAGAAAGGCAGATAAACATCTAGCTGTAGCTCTCTCAGGGCTCCTGATCATAAAGTCCGTCTGAGTGAGAGCTCCTTAGGATATTGACAAATCGCTCCTCACGATAAAACAAACACACTTTCTTTGTCACGTCTTCGATTGGAGGTTTCGCTCCCCTGTAACTGACTTTCGAGTCCCACTTGCTCCAACACCCACGCGTGTTGTTCGGAAGGCGATGCGCGGGAGAAGGGGGCCTCCTTTGTCCTGATTTCATTAAGTCGGTTTCGTAACTCCCACCGATTTTCGTGGGAGCAGAATCGCCTCTGCCCGGCTATTCTGCTCGGGGAAAGCTCAGTTTGGCGGCAGACAGCCTGCGCGCAGACCCTTGCCCTGTTTGCGTTGGAGAAATTCGTAGGGCGCAGAACGTATGTTTCAGAAGAGCGTCGTTTGCAATGAAGAGTTGGTTCCCCATGGCTATCACAGAGAGGTCTCTTTGCTAAAGAGCAGAAGGGGATTTTCAATAAGCTGAGTGAAGTTCTGTGAGCTGATCGGTCGCTTTGACACCGACAGCCCGTGGAACAAAAGATTTTCCTCTAACTCCTGGACTGTATTTGAAATTGCCCGATTCCAGTAAAGCGCAGCATATACTTCAGAATGGCGAGTGCAAATTTAACTTAATGTCCGGTGCCTCTAGCGCTTCTCCCAGAAATCACTATTTCCTACCTGTCGTCATTTTTGTCGAGGACTTCTTCGTAGGATTCATGACTGGCCGCACAACCTGCAGCCGAAACCCCTAGGAAGCCGCCTCTTCCTCAGGAGCACTGCCAAGCATCTAAAGACAACAAACCCGGAATTTGAACAGCTTGGCTGGGGAGCAAATGAATAAAATCTGTTGTTTATAATGAGCTGGTGTCATTTCTCAATGCACTCGCCCCTGCTAAGCCCGGTCTTGCTGCGCTGAAGCCCATCTGCACACAATACCTTTTTTAAATAGAAGGAATGACAGATTCCGGAACATTTCACCCCAAACGTCGGGCTAGTTCCCTTTATATTTTATGTAAAAACAGCCCGCGACCCACAGAAATAGGTCCTCTCGGAAACGATGCTGCCTAATTTGCCCAGCAGTGTCCCTGCGCCGCCCGCGGGAAGCTTGCTTTCTAATTAGCCGGGCTAGTGCTTTTGCGAACTCAGGAGAGTTTGGAAACATGCGATTTCGAAAGATTTCCAACGATCACAGTTATGGAGAATTCCTGGCGCTTCTTGTTCATAAAACAATCACTTGCTTCCATTCTTTATCTGTTTCACGATCGTTTTCCTTCGCTAGTTATATTTGCAGCAATTTAGGCCCTGAGAAATCTGCATACCCTTTGACTCTAGTCCCCAAAGAACCTAAGGAGTGAAAACTGTTCGCACGGCGAGATCTCTTAGGGTTATTTCTCTCTATGAATCTTTGCGCTTGGAATGCTCAGACGGCGTGTAATAAATCGCCACAAATACGTCCAATACCTTTTATCATATAGTTTGCCCTTTTTGTTTCCACTCAGGAGTATTTTAATCTATTAAATACCCGGCTGAGTACCCCCCATATTCTGTCTCGCTCTGGAGTCAATGTTGTGTTAACCCTTATTTGTTTTATCCGCTTTGTTAATTGCACCTCACAAATGAAAAGCCTCATTCAGCTCAGTTGTTTCCTAGTTCAGGTGTGGGGCCACACGCGATCTGCGACAGTTAATGTGCCCTTTTAGTAAGCGTTTGTTTATCCCCTCTGCTGTTGTAATAGTGTTAATCAACACTCCCCGGCCAGCCTTTCACGTGTCTACCTTCAAGAATGATTCATTGACGCTTGGGTTTCCTGCGGAGCCTTGATAGAACTGATAGTGGGGTACCAGCAAAAAGTGAGCCATTAGAATAACTTTAGCATGAGAAAGACAAAGAAGGAATTGGGAAGGTGGTGGTGGTGGTGATGGTGCAGAGCTGGCACCATGATCCTGATCGGTGATGAGCCTCTGTCTGGTCAGACCAGATGGAAGGAGAGCGAAGGACCAGCCGGGCTTCCACGCCGGGGGGAAACGCCGCGTACCCGACCAGAATGCAGACAGCGAGCGCGCGTGTTATTAGTGTACCCAGCGCTAATCACCCACCTATCGCCACTTCTTGCAGGAGACAGAGCTAGTGCTGCGGGAATGTGGCAATCCCAAGTCTGGGTGGAGGTAGCAAACCGCGCTTAGCTCTGGGGTGGGGGAACAATGACCGCAACTGATAATTATCCTTCTGTGTCGCTGGCACTTCCCCAGCGCGCTAGGAGCCAGTTAGTGAATGTGGATGCTCCGCGGTGGAGCAATAGTCCTCCCCTATTTACACGAGGAGATAAACCGAAGCTTACAGTTGAAGGGACTAGCTTCGCTTCACGAATTGATGGCAGACGGAGACAGAGAAGCCTGTGCTGTGGCTTCCAGCCTTGTGCTTTAATCCCATTACGCATCCTTCCTTCCCGCTTTAACTGTTCAGGATTATTCGGCTAGGAGCCCTGAATACAACATAAGAGCGACCATACTGGGCCAGACCAAAGGTCCATCTAGCCCAGTATCCTGTCTGCCGACAGTGGCCAATGCCAGGTGCCCTCAGAGGCAATGAATAGAACAGGGAATCATCAAGTGATCCATACACAGTGGCCCATTTCCAGCTCTTGACAAACAGACTAGGGACACCATCCTTGGTCACCTTGGCTAATAGCCACAGATGGATCTGTTCTCCATTAATTTATCTAGCTCTTTTTTGAACCCTGTTATAGCCTTGGCCTTCACAATATCCCGTGGCAAGGTGTTGCACAGGTTGTCCCAGTGCCTGGGTGTAGAAATACTTCCTTTTGTTTGTTTTAAAACGTCTACCTATTGATTTTATTTGGTGACCCCCTAGTTCTTATGTTATGGGAACAAGTAAATAATTTTCCTTATTCAACTTTCTCTTCCTCACTCATAATTTTATAGTCCTCTATCATACCCCCTTTGCTGGTATCTTTGCCAAGCTGAAAAGCCCCAGTCTTATCAATCTCTTCTCCTGTGGCAGCGGCTCCATACCCCTGATCATTTGTGTTGCCTGGACTTCACATATGATCACGCCTCAGCCCTTTCTAGCCTGGGCTGTTCTGCCACTCAAAAGCAAAAAGGCCACCTGAATTTAATAAAATAATTTTTTTCCATCAGGAGCTTTTCGTGTGGTGGCTAGTGCCTTCTTGTTCCAATATTCCGTGGCCCTTTGTACTAAGCAGTGTAGCAAGATCCGAAGGATGACGGGCTTGTTCCTTCCAAGGACACTTGCTTGGTCCCTATCGTCTGTTTTTTTGTTTTTTTGTTTTTTGTTTTTTTGCTATGGGGATTTTGTTTGATTGGACTGTGCTACGAGACGTATTTTCTACAGATAGCAACCCAAAGGGTACCCACCTGGGGATTGTCAGACGTCGGACTGTCAGTCCCCCAGTCGTATTCCCCGGCACATAAAATTACGCCGATTTCTTCTCTCCCGCTCTGATTACATGAAAAGAGAAAAGTAAAAACACAGAGGTTGGGGGTGTAAACGCTTGACTTTTGTGTTCACACTGCTTTAAGACGATAGCTTGTCTTTCCACCCGAAGCCTGTCATTTCAATGTTGGGTGTTGAAATATTATCAGGAGCCGTGCTCGGAAATATACAAGCCCCGTTTTAGTGGCGTGTTTGCTAAGAATGCTGGACTCTGCTCATAGATAAAGTCTCCTTCTCCCTTCCCCCATAACAGTCCATGAGTGTATTGACCTCATTTAGCCACCTTCAAAAGCACAGCTCAACAGCAAAAGAAACAAATGAGGCGGCTTTGGGACAAGTACATCTTTCCACACCCCCCCGCTTTCGCGGCCGGATCTCTGTCTCTCCCGTGCAGTGCAAACTCTTAATCCTTATTGCTACTCTTTAAGAACGGCTTCAGTATGGGAACGCAACATCCACCCTTTAAGGGTCTTTTGTGGCAATTCTATGTCTTTCATCATCTTCCTTGGAAAATAAATGACCATTGTTCGGTCATTCGTTCGGAGGACTTGTGGGGGGAAGGGTGTTTTTTTTTTTTTTTTTTTTAAGGGAAATTGCTTTTCCCTTCCAAATCCAATTCCCTGCGGAGGTTTTATTTGTTGACTTATTTTTCTGAGACCGGCTGTTTGTAAACCTTTACAAATATTTAAAAACCTTTAAAAAAATAAAAAAAGATGAGCAAAGCAGTCCGTGATGTACGTCTTAGGAGACTCTGGCACTCTGTACTAGAGAGATCCTTCCCCGTGTGACTGCACAGTAGGGAGGTGTTAAATAGCCAACTTTAATTTTAAGAAATCGCTTCTCCGCGCCCTTTAAAGGTTCGTGTGTAAAACTCAAAACTCGTGTGCTCAAAGCGAACGCGAAGAAGGGTAACTGTGGTGACTACACGGCCAGAGTGAGGACTGCAAATTTTCGCCCTTTAAGCCCCGATGTAAAAAAGTCACCCCACCGAAAACAAACACCCCAAATCTCGCCACAACACCCAACGGCTCGCATTTAAGTAAGGGCCCGATTATCCAGTGCGCTCAGCTCTCGTCGAGGTACCTAAATGTGGTGGCTAGTTAGTTCTTGCCTTTAAAGCTGTAGAACCCACCACAGCAATTTATTATTGCCCGTGGGGAGACAGTCAACCCTTTTGCAAGGGATATTTTTGGTCAGTGCTTAGTAATGATATAACTGCTGTGAAGCTGCGGAGGGGAGAGAGTTTATCTAGTCATGAGGCTGGATATGCACAAGATGTTTGGGAAAGAAAATACATGGAGACGGATCGGAAATTCTCTCCTACAGAGCGCTGGAAGGTTGGGTTTAGAAATGATTTTATTGGGAAATAGAAGGAAGCCAATATAGCAAGGGGCTAAGTGCAAAATACCAATTGCACAAGGGAAAAGCCGGTACCCAGGTCTGTCCTTTTAAAACACTGCTGCTGGCATTTTTTAAAGTTAAGTTGCCTCACTCTTGCGTTACTCAACATTTTTAAAGAACCCTTTCCTCCTGCAGCCGTTTGGCCTGGCAGTGTTTTCTGCCCACCCAGAGAATTAGCATGATCACAGACTCCTAGGCTACTAGAACTGGAAGGGGCCCGGGGTCCCTTGTGTGTACATCTTTACAAGGCGGAGTAGCAGCATCCTCTCTAATCGAGGGAGACCAGAGAAACTTGTCTGAGCAAAGTTTGGTTTGTGGAAAATGGAGTAACATTGGGCTGTTTTTTACTAGTGGAACACAAGGCAATTCATAGCGAAACACGCAAGGCCTGTCTCACCCGCCAGACAGAGAAGGAGCCAAGAGAAACGAGAATACATTGAAAAGTGATCCTACTGAGAGCTGGGGGAGAGCTCCTTTAGCATTGCAGACACCCTTCCCCCCCTACGCGCGCAGTTTCTTATATTTATAAGACATTATATAGAACAATATATACATATGATATTAATTTTGTTTCGGAGCTAAGTCGCTTCTATTAGGGACACCTGGTTCCAAATCGTTTCCTTTCCTCGTAGCACACACGCGGGTACGTTCGCACTCGAGTATGGAAAGCAACTCGAGTTCACAACTTCAGCTTTCTTATTGCTTTCCCCAGCTTACGGATCAAAATGTGCAAAGCGTCCTCAGACTCCTGACAATCAGATAAAAAACTTGGTGCGTCTTTGTGCTTAACCCTATGCAGCCACACACACTCACATCTACGTGAGGAGTGAAAATCAGACGTTCATGCATAAGCTTTCAGTGCTATTAATTGAAAGTCGAATTCCAAGTGGCCCCGAAGAGGGGAGTGTATGGGATTTGAACAGTGCAGGAATTCTGGTTTGGGTATAGGTTGCCTGAAAATATAACCTTTCCGTCCCTAACGTCAGCGGGATGAGGAAAAGATCCCAACATTTGATCCGGCGACAATTCTGCTGCCTGGAGACATGTGTCAAAACCTGCAGGTTATTTGTCATCTGAAGACATGGGTTGTGTCCAGGAAAGCGCATAGTATTCACATATTTTTGTTGGTCTCTAAGGTGCTACAGGAACGTTGTTGTTTTTAAGGGGTTTTTTTTAGTTACAGAGTAACAGTGCTACCCCTCTGAGACTTTAAAACCTGCAGGATACGTTAAAAGCCAGCTTGCTCTATAAATAATCACACCACCCCAGGTTCCTGTCCGACTGGTGGCTGCAGATGAGAGCGCTGCGAGCCCTGTAAGCGCGAACAAACGAATCATTTAGTTGTTTTTAAACCAGAACAGGACGGCTATGAATCGGGGATAGAGATCGGTTCGCACTTAAGACTTCGTAGCGTCTGTGGAACTCAGGGCGTGTGGCTTCCTGCCGCCCAGCTCGCTGTGCGAAAGGGAGTGAGCCCCGATCAATCCCCAGACTCTACAAACAGTGGTGGGTTAGCCCAGAATTAGAGAGGCAGGAAACCCAGTGAGAGCTGGAGGGGAAAAAGAGGCTTTAGAGGGTCCATGTCAAAACGGGCAGCTAATTAGAGCCCAAATTATTTGGCGTTACTGAGCCCGTCCTACCTGGTCTAGTCACTGTAAGCAACATGCAAAATCCGCATCTCCTTCCACGCATGAGGAGCGACCCTCCACAAACATCTGAAACTCTCCGGTCTCGAACTTCACGTATATTTGCGCTGGAACAGGTCGCTCCCGAGGTGGCATTTAATGCAGTGCGCACGGAGCGAGTCGGTTCCACAGGGTCACGTTCTTTCACAGATGGGAGTCAGGGTAGGCACGAATGCTCGCCTTCTGATTCAGAATTTAAACTAGACACCCAGAAGAATAAAACGAAGGGAATGTTCCCCATGCCACTACTGAAGGGCTTTGTAGAAAAAGAGCAGCAGCTATCCACGTGGGAAAGGACCGGGATAGGCATCACAAAATACCTAGAAAATGACCAACGCGATCAGCCGGACTCGTAACACAAGAAAAGGATTACATGGAATTGATTGATTCCCAATAAGTAAAGCCAGTTCAGGAACGGCTGATGCATTGAATTAGATTGAAGGATTGTCTAGTTAGGAGCCGTTCCGAACACAGAGGTGTATTTATATAAATTAAACAGGGTTTGATTATTTCTTAACGTTTCACAATTTCATAGGCACTATTGTTTGATTTTGTGACGTACAATACCTTTCCTTTGATGATTGTATGTATTCAAATGCGACTTGGCGAGAAAACATCCACTCACTCATAATAGTGTATCGTGTCAGGAAACTGAAGCGCAAACCTGACTTTTCATCGAGCAGGTTATTAACGCTTGTGTGGAGCTTTTCGTGCGCTGTTTGCACACCTGAACGACTTATCTTTGGTGAATTTTGTAAATCAGCCATTAACAGATCCGGAAGAACGAAAAAATCAGCAGTACGACTTTCCAGGGCTTGAAATGGAGTTACTGGAGTAATTGCTGCACGTCTGTGGTAATTGCTATCTGGATATGGGGAGATTGGAGTCAGCTTTCACGAAAGCTCTTGCTGCTGCTCTCCTAATTAGTGCTAATTAGTAAATAGAGTCCTGAATCCAATCAAACCAGGAAGTCCTGCTATCTTGATCTAAACTTTCTTTTTCCTCTCTCCCAATCCGGCTTGAGACATAACAGCACAATCTGTAATGACTGTTTGTAAAACTGTCTGGTTGATCTAGTTTCACATTAAACCACGCACACGAATGCGAGCGTATGTCAGACGCGGTCAATAGGCATGTTATCGGATACACACTAACATATTGACATATGTATCGATTTGTAAATAATTGTGTGTGTGTGAGAGAAAAAGAGAGTGTGCGTGTCTGTGAGAAGCTGATTTTTAACAGGTCAACTTATTGACAACTTTCTTTCCAAAGAACAGAGCTTCCTCCTTAGTATGTGTACAATTCGATACATTTAATTAATTAAACAATATAACATGTTGTGTGGTCGATCCGTTTTGTGGTCTTGTTTTGAGGTTACTTTTCCTACCTTATCGGTTACACTCTATTTTCTCTTCCTCATCCCCCAATGATGAACAGACGCTGGGAAATTTGCCACGATTTTGCTGCTCCTCTAAATATTTCTAGGAATTGTCCCTTAAGTGATGGACAAATTCATGCCTAAAGGACTATTTTGCAAGCGGGGACACTTTGCCTTTCCCAAATCAGCCAGAGAAGCCGAAGTATTTATTATCTAAACCTCCCTAAGTGGTGCGGCTGACTGCTCATTTGGGGTTTTGCGTTTTCACAGCGCCAGTGGGCAGGAGACAAATACAAGCAGGGAAGTGGAAAAACATGGGGCAGTGACCGCCTGGCCTCGCGCTCCCCCTCAGGCCGCGCCCCGCTGCAAATCTTTCCAAGGAGAGCCCAGATCGTCCAAGACTTTGCTTGTGGAGCCGGATTCCTTACAATGAACCTGTTCCCTGCCAGTCTCCGAAAAGGGCTTTGCCAAGGGCTGCTGGCTCTTGCTGCCAGTTTTGCTAGCTAGGTTCCCAAAGGGCCGTGCGCTCGGGTGCAGACAGCGATGTATAGAGTTGAGTTTGACCTATCACCGCAGGTCCGGCTCAGCAGCACCGCCCTAGGGCCACCGCCTGAGCTCGTCCACACTTTGCTTCCGCCCCCCTGCCCGGGCGACGCAGGTTCTAGTGCGACAAAGCCGGGAGAGGCGCGGGCAGGGGTAAGGGTGGGGAATGGGTCAATTTTTGTCTTATCCGAACATGTCTCCTGTCCTAACTTCTGAGGGGAGAGGAAATACCCCCCCCTCCAACTACAGCTGTCCCAGATCCAGAGCTGGCTCCCTTCCAGGCAGGGCTGGTGGGGGTAATAAGACCCTCACGTATCCCCTGATGGCTCTGGGCCCAAACCTGCTGCCAGGGAGGTATGCAATGGGCGTAGGGTGGGGCCCAGCTCCGGGTGGTCAGAGCTCGGTAGGCCCCTTCACTCCGCCAGCCAGGGAAGAGCCGGGGGCAAAGGAGGGGGTGCTGGCTTTAAAGAACTAGACTTTCGTTTGCTATTAACCCGACTCTGCTCTGGTGCTGGGCCGGCAAGGGAAGCGCTGGAGCCGGGCGCCCTTGTTTGAACGGGGAGGAGGGGGGTTTCCAGGCTGGCGGCAGCCCGATGATGGGGGAAGAGGGGAGGTTAGACACGCTTCTGGGAAAACACCTGGCTCCCAGTTCGACCCGCGGCACTAAAGGGGTTCGACTCCCTAGCCTGGCTGGAAAGCCCATTTCCTATTCGCCCTGCTCCGCCTGGCTGGACTGAGCCTCCCAAGCCCTGGCTGCAAGGTGCGACTCTGCAGACTAGCTCAGCGCCGGGGCTTGACGCCACGTGCAAATGATTCGGAAGCATCTGCTGGTTTCCAATCCGCCTGCTTTCCTGGTGTGTCCTTCCCCGGCCCTGCGCAGGCTGCTGGCGCCCCGGGCTGCCAGAGCGCAGAGGCGCCTCACCCAGGGCTTGATGGGGGGAGGTTGTCGCGGTTACTGTCTCCCATTTGTCCTTTGTTCGTGTAAACGCCTCTCGGGGTTTGCCCCGGATTATCACCCGCACAAGCCAACCTGTGGGACGCGGGGAGAGAGCTGCTGGGGCCGGACACTGGGCAGGAAATCGGAGGAGACTGGGGATGGGAATGGGCTAGTGGGCGGGGGGAGGTGGCGTCCACCCTGCTAGTGAAACAGAGACCAGAGCGACTGGAGCTGAACGCTGGTTTCAAACTAGAAGGCCCATTCTCTGGGGCCAATCCCAGAGTCCCATCGGGGTATTTCTTGGTCTGTCAAAGGGAAATGGAAAGCAGAGATGGGGTTGGGGGCGGGGACAAGCGGCGAGGTGCTGGGGAACCGGGCTAAAGAAAAGGTTACGTTGTAGGCAAAGTGTGTCTGAAACATTTGTCGCGCAGCCATTAACTCTAGGGGGGAAAGGCCCCCAGCCTCTGGAAAGAGGCTGCGAGGGGAACAAGCACCTTCTTCCCTGAGTATTGGTGGCTATTACGCAGCAGGACAATTTGAAGATGAGTCCGTTCTCTTTACTTTCGAAAAAGATACTTTTGAAAAAGAGTGTCTAGACTGCAACCAGCAAACTGCTTTTTTGAAAGAGAGCACCCAGGCAGTCTGGATGCTTTCTTTCGAAAAAGCACAGTTTGCATTACATACTGCCTTTTTTAGAAAGAGCACTTTTGAAAAAGGGCATTATTCCTCATAAAACGAAGTTTTCCATGGTCAAAAAAACTGCCATGTTCTTTCGATTTACTTTCGAAAGAAAGTGGCAGCAGTCTAGAGGCAGGGGAAAATTTTTCAAAAAAAGGACACTTTTTTCCAAAAAAACTCTGTAGTCTAGACACAGATTTCAGCTAGGGGGAAGGTCTGTACCAGGAGCACGCAAAAGTAGTGAGAACAGTAGCTGAACATAAGAACGGCCATACTGGGTTAGACCAAAGGTCCATCTAGCCCAGTCTCCTGTCTTCCGACAGTGGTCCATGCTAGATGCCTTGGAAAGAATGAACAGAACAGGTAATCATCAAGGCTACATCTACACTACCAACACTATGAGTTTTCTTGGCAAAAAATATGCTAATGAGGGACTCATTTGCATGAGTAGCAATCTCATTTGCATATTTTCTGCCAATCCATTTTTTTGCTAGGGTTTTGTGCAAAAACAAGCAGTGCTTTTTTAAAACCCCCTTTTCCCACAAGATCCTTGGTTTACCTATCTTGTGGGAAAAGGGGTTTTTGCGCAAAATAAAATGTCCACACTGCTTGTTTTTGTAAAAAAACCGTAGCAAAAAAAGGATCAGCAGAAAATATGCAAATGAGATGGCAACTCATGCAAATGAGTCCCTCATTAGCATATTTTTTACAGAGAAAACTTGTAGTGTAGATATAGCTCAAGTGATCCCTCTCCTCAAGTGATCCATTTCCAGTCCCTGACCCATTTTTGCAAAAAAGTATTGCTAGACCTAACCTCATGAATTTATCTAGTTCTTTTTTGAATCTTATTAAAGTCCTGGTCTTCACAATGTCCTCTGGCAAGGAGTTTCACAGGCTGACTGAGCACTGCCTGAAGAAAAACTTCCTTTTTTTGTTTTAAACCTGCTACCTATTATTTTCAATTGGTGACCCCTAGTTCTTATGTTATGGGAACAAGTAAATAACTTTTCATTATTCACTTTCTCCATACCTGTCGTGATTTTATAGACCTCTATCATATCTCCTCTTAGTTTCCTCTTTTTTAAGATGAAAAGTCCCAGTCATTTTAATCTCTCTTCATATGGCACCCATTCCAAACCCTTAATCATTTTTGTTGCCCCTTTCTAAACCTTTTCCAATGCCAGTATATCTTTTTTGAGATGAGACCACTTCTGTATGCAGTATTCAAGATGTGGGCGTACCATGGATTTATATAAGAGCAATAAGATATTCTCTGTCTCAGGCTATGTCTACACAGCAGCATTATTTCAGAATAAGTGATGTTATTCCTAAATAACATAGTCCATGTTTATACTACAAGCAGTTATTTTGACGTAATGTGGAAATAATGTCGAGCTGGAGGACTTCTTACTCCAATTCCTGTACACCTCATTGTACGAGGAGTAAGGGAAGTTGGAGGAAGAGTGCTTTTTCTCAGACTTCCTGCTATGTAGAGAGCGCCAAAAGCTGAAATAAGCTATTTTGACTTAAGCTATGCAATTGTCGAAGCTCAAGTTGTGTAACTTATTTCAGCTTTAGCCCTGCTGTGTAGACATGCCCTTATTCTCTTACCCTTTTTCAATGATTCCTAGCATTCTGTTTGCTTTTTTGACTATTAAGTGGATGTTTGCAGAGAACTATCCAGAATGATGCCAAGATCTCTCTCGAGTGGTAATAGCTAATTTAGTCCCCATCATTTTGAGGCAGTGGCATTTGTGGGTACAAAGTTTTCATCATCAGAACTAGGAGTGTCACTGTCAATATGGTCACCGTCTAATGTCTGAGGCGTTTTTTTTCTATGACTAATGATGTTATTGGCTTTAAACTCTTAACTGCTGCTTCACACTGTTGCTTTTGTCGTCTCTTACTTGCACCACTTTCAAATCTTCACTTCATTTTTATAAAGGAGTTCTTTTAAAACACAGTAACGCAATAAATTAATTTGCAAAAGGTTATTGGTTAGACAAAATTTTAATTGTATACACTTTGCAGTGAATGTTATATAATGACGGTTGAGGGGTGTTATTTAGTACGGCCCTTATAACCTTATTTCAAAATCTTGAAATTTTGTCTGCTAACATGTTCCCATTATTAAATTCCTCTAATAACTGATGCATTATTATGAATATGAACACAGGGAGATTGCCAGATTAGATATAAAGTTTATTAAATAACTAGAAATTAAAAGTTTATTATCACAAAAAAGGCTTTAAAGGTGAATCTAAAACTGGACAAACAGGTAGCTTATAGCTGTGCCTGATATAGTTATTGTATATGAAGACACATAAAGAAAAACAGGAATACAAAAATCTCTTATGCAGAGGTAAACATCTAATTTAAACGTTAAACTCGTTCTCAGACCAAGCAAAATCACCTTACAGTAACAGAATGCACATCCAATAATGTGATCTATTCCATCAAATGCCAGCAATGCCCCACTGGAATATATATTGGACAAACTGGTCAGTCCCTATGGGAAAGAATCGATGGACACAAATCAGATATCCAAAAAGGGAACATACAGAAACCTGTTGGTGAACACTTTAATTTGCCTGGTCATTTATTAATAGATCTTCAAGTTGCTGTTTGGTAACAGACCAATTCCACAAGCCAAATACACAGGGAAGGGTTGGAACTACAATTCTTTCACAAGTTTAATTCGCATGCCAATGGTTTGAATCAAGATACCAGATGGCTGGGACATTATCAACCAACCAAACAAAGAAGATGCCAATGGTTCTTTGTGTAGATTCTGGTGTTAGTACTCTTCCTCTCTAATTGCCTACTAATGGTCCTTATCTGCGTCTTTTAACTATCCAGTTTTTAGGTGCTTGTTACATACCATCTTGGTTTCCCCTTTGATATTTATATACCCACTGCCTCCTTTTGTTCCCCCCCTCCCATTTTTTCCTCACCCCCTCCCTTCTCCCCTATTTATTTTGGTTCCGGACATACAACACTCCAGTCATCTGAAGAAGTGTTTTGTTAGTCTTTAAAGTGCTACCAGACTATTTGTTGTTTTTTTAAGTTTATCCTGTACAGACTAACTTGGCTATCCCTCTGAAGAATTAATTATGTCTTTCAAAACCTCTAAACCAGGGCTACTCAACACACGGCCTGTGGGTTGCCTGCAGCCTGTGGCCCATTTGTTCGCGGCCCGCGGTGCAGTTTGGGTTTACATGGGCTCAACATGTGGCCCGTGGGTAGGATCTTTTGAACATGGCCTCCACTGGGAACATGCTGCACAACAAAGAGTCAATATAATGGTCTTCGGTTGATAGGTGTTTTAGTCGCTAAATTCCTGGAGTGTCATTGCTCATTAAAAGTGCTGTCATATGGGTAGAAATTGGGTAAATACTGCATTTTATTAATATAATGAGAACTGACTTAAATGGGGCCTGCATGTTGTGTAGTCTTGCCTTAATCTTTGTATTCATGTATCATCATCAGGGCTCGAAAAATAATGTAATCTACTCGCCCGTGGTGAGTAGATTACAACCTGGAAGAGCTGGCACAGAGCGATCTGCACATGCGCAGAATGATCTGCGCATGCGCAGAACGCAGAACCGCGCGGCTGGCGAGTGGGGCTCGCTGCCGCTTGGTGAGCCCTGATCATCATGAATAGAAACTTTATCTCTGCATCCTGTCCTGAGGTGATGTGTACCCAGTCTATATGGGGATAGTTGAAATCCCCCACTATTATTGAGTTTTTTAAAATCTTGATAGCTTCTCTAATCTCCCTTAGCATTTTATAGTCACTATCACTGTCCTGATCAGGTGGTTGATAATATATCCCTACTGCTATATTTTTATTATTAGAGCATGGAATTATTATCCATAGAGATTCTGTGGAATATTTTGGTTCATTTAACATTTTTTCTTCATTTGATTCTACATTTTCTTTCATGTATAGTGCCACTCCCCCACCAACATGACCTATTCTGTCCTTCCAGTATATTTCCCCTCTGGTATGACTGTATCCCATTGATTGTTCTCATTCCACCAAGTTTCTTTGATGCCTGTTATATCAATATCCTCCTTAAATATGAGGCACTCTAGTTCACCCATCTCATTATTTAGACTTCTAGTATTTGTGTAGAAGCACTTAAAAAATTTGTTACTGTTTAGCTGTCTGCCAGTTCCTGATGTGTTTGAATGGCATTCTTTTTCATTTGACTGTTTCTCAGCTGATCTTACCCATATTTTATCATATTCCATTTTCTCCCCCTTTCTAGAGTATAGAGAATCTCTTTTAATAGACCCTCCCCTAAGAGCTGTCTCTGCCCAATCCATGTGCTCTGCACCCATTGGCTTTCCCCCAGCCGTTAGTTTAAAAACCGCTCTATGACCTTTCTAATGTTAAGTGCCAACAATCTGGTTCCATTTTGGTTTAAGTGGAGCCCATCCTTCCTGTATAGGCTCCCCCTTTCCCAAAAGTTTCCCCTGTTCTTAATAAATCTAAATCCCTCTTCTCTACACCATCATCTCATCCACACACTGAGACTCTGCAGTTCTGCCTGTCTACCTGGCTCTTCATGTGGAGTAGGAAGCATTTCAGAGAATTCTACCATTGAAGTCCTTGATTTCAATCTCTTTCCTAGCAGCCTAAATTTGGCCTGCAGGACTTCTCTCCTATCCTTCCCTATGTTATTGGTACCTACATATACCATGACTACTGGCTCTTCCCCAGACTACACATAAGTCTCTCTAGATGTCTTGAGAGATCTGCAACCTTCACACCAGGCAGGCAAGTCACCATATGGTTCTTCTGGTCATCACAAACTCAGCTGTCTGTGTTTCTAATGATCATATCCCCCATTACTAATACCTGTCTTTCCCTAATAAATAGAGTTCCCTCCCCCAGAGAGGGATCCTCAGTGTGAGAGGATACCACAACATTATCTGGAAGGAGGATCCCAACTATGGGATCATTTCCCTCTGTTCCAGTTGACTGTTCTCCTTCCCTGAGCCTTTCACCCTCCTCAACAGCAAAAGGGCTATCTGATCAGAGGTGGGACAATTCTACGGTGCCCTGAAAAGCCTCATCTATGTACCTCTCTGCCTTCTGTAGCTCCTCCAGTTCAGCCACCCTGGTCTCCAGAGCCTATACATGGTCTCTGAGGGCCAGGAGTGCCACCCTCTCATAGGGCAGGTAATCATACATTGGCAGGGCTGGCCTTACCATGAGGTGAACTGAGGTGGCCACGTCAGGTGCCAGACTGTGGGGAGGTGAGAGGGCATCATTAGGACCCAGAGAATTGAGACCTTTCAAAGTTTTGACCCAAGCGAGAGGGCATGGGGGCGTCATTTGAGCTCCCTGCCTCAGGTGCCAAAATGTTGTGGGCCAGCCCTGTACATTGGGTACAAAAAATAGGATAGACCCCACTCAGCTGCTGGGCTCCTGCCTGCATTCTCTCCTACAGATAATTAGATTCTTGATAGGGTTTTTATTTAAATCAGGTAGTTTGGGTTTTAGTTTATTTTAAAAGAAGTTTTAAATAATGGCAAGTGTATCTAGCCCCCTTCAAACTGCCCCTCATGAAACTCCCTGTTAGCTGCTCCTGTTGGCTAATCTCCCTGGTTGCTTATTAGTCAGCTTTCTATAGCCCTGACCTTCCTTATAGCCCCGCCCTTTGGCTAAGGCTTGACCAATAAACAAAGAGTTATGTTTCAAAGCCTCATTAAGAAACCCACAGCTTCCAACTGCCAGTTACTGAGAACAACAGTAAAATTAAGCTGTTGGTTATAGCAAGAATATGTCATCAGTGCAGATAATTTTCAGTCCATCAGTGAGATGTTGGCAGAAGCCTAGTCAATAGGGGAAAATGTCTTTTTTCATGAAAAAATAGTGTTTAACCTAAGGTGTGACTTTAAACACATTCAATTACAGTGCAAATCCCTGTGTAGATATTCATTTTTTGGTTTAAACCAGGCTTAGTTCAGTTGAATAGGCCTGGTCTACTCATACTTTGTACAGGAGAACCTTAAAGTGACCAATGCCTGGGGAAGGGAGATTGTTCGTAATTCTGAACTGTTCATACCTCTGAACAAAATGTTCAGGTTGCTCTTTCAAAAGTTTACAACCGGCATTGACTTCATACAGCCTTGGAACTTTGCTATGCAAGAGAAAAAAAATAAATGAAATTTAAACCATCTTAATTGAAATAAAATATGCACAGAAGCCATTTCCATTCCTTGTCAAGTCTTTTTCCCCTTTATTTTACTAGTGCACCTTTAACACAGTATTCTGATGGATTTGCTTTTTTTTATTTGTCTCTGTTGCTGATTGCATGCTTCCTGTTCCAGACGAGGTGTGTGACTGCCTGGAGTTCTTAACTCTGATGATCCTAACTCGGAGGTTCTAACTAGTTTATTTCAATTAGGGACCCAATTTTTTAACTAAAACAAAAATACTGGTGCAGTTTGTAATTTGGATAGAGATATATTGGTATAAAGGCACCTTATAGCACTATAGCTTCTGCTTCCTCCCTCATGGGAATGAACTGTACCTTTGCTTACTGGTATAAGTGTCCACACTAGGGAACTTGTCCTAGTTTAACTAAACTGGTGTAGCTAAAGTGGTACATCTTGTAAGTGTTGAGAAGTCATTAGGAAGCTAAACCAAAATAATCAACTCTTACATGGAAGTAGTGTCCGCCTGGCTGCATGAAACAACCATCTAAACAGGGAAAACTGAAGACAGAGTGCTCAAAGTGACATCAAGAAAACAAAGACCAAGATGGTTAAAGAAAAATATAAAGATACATTGAGTAACGCTAGGTGTTAATTCAGACTAGTGTGTAGGAGTAGGAGAGGGGACACAAGAGTGATTTTTTTACAGTTGTTGAGACTTCTTTTACTGCACAGCATTCCAAATCTTACGGGAAATTTCCATAGGGATCAGATAAGACTTGCTGGCTAGTCATTAGAATGCTGAATTAGGAGCCAAGAATCCTGGATTGTATTCTTAGCAGGGCCACTGCTGTCCTGGGTGATCATGGACAAGTCAGTTTCTCATTGAACAAGAAATGATACTATCATACTGTAGTATTTGTGAGACTTATATGAGGGGCTTTGTACAAGAAAACTATCAATAATAAATAACTTGAGGTCTGAGCTTTCTCACTACACTTGTCATGTACACTAGTGTGACAGACGAGGGACACACTCAGCATTCGTTTTGGGATTCCAACACTGTATTAGAATAAAGGTGTATGTGCACAACTACAAACAACTACACGTACAATATGATAAAATGAACATTAATTATTTCTTTTCTTCCAGGCTATTGTTATTGCAAATAACATTGCAAAACCCTACTCCTTCTACAGACTTGGGTGAGCTATGCATTTTAAATGGGATAATAAAATAATCCATAGATTCCCCCCCCCCCCCTTCCCCTCTTCCCACACACATTCTCCTCAATGGACGTGCTAAAATGGAAGACAAGCATAACTGGTCCTCGGGCTGGTACATTTTCATGAGCATTTTGCATGGCTGATTGCATCATACATGGAATTAATACGAAACCTGGGTATTAATGATCAGCAGAGCTCAGCTGATCCATGTCAGGACAAATGACAGAAGCAGCACAGTTTACATGACTCCCACTGGTATAAAATGTCTGTGAGCAGACTGATGGGTATTTCATTTGAAACACCACAGACTTGACCCCAATACCAGAAGGAGCTCATTGCTTACTCAACATCAACGGCTTCTTCTGACCAAAATCCAGCGTAAAACCCAACCAGCAAGCTCCCAGAGAATGTTCTTTTTGCATGAATCACACAGCAGATTATCCGGGGCTTAATCAGCTGAAAGGCAATCAGATTCACCACTCTCACCCAGGCAGTGCATGCATGTTAAAATGCAGGGGAAAGTGGAAAGCTTAGTAGTTTGGATCTGAACTAAACAGCAAGCCTGATTAGCCAATGGTCCTCTATTGGCATCCGTGCTTTTTAATAAGGGGCTGCATTTGGTTTGGCAAATCATGTTGTTTTGGAAGACTGTGTGAATACTGGCTTCCTATGCTCACCGCCATAGTGCTAATTTCCAGGCCTGCCCACAGGAAAAAGGGGCAAAGGGGACAACTGCACAGGGGCCCAGACTTTCAAGAGGGCCCAGAGTTCCCGGCTGCTGCTAACACCATCAGAAGGCTAGCAGGCATTCCCACTAGATGACACGCGGACCTGAAGGTAGTAAATAGAAATGCTGGTTGTGCACATGTCCTTGCGCATGTGGATGAGTTTGTGCGGGGAGCAGATTCCTCGGCACTATTTAGCTGGATGTAGATGACAGCCAAGGCATAGAAACCCTAGAGCAAAATCTAGTGCCACCGAAAAAGTCTCAAATGAATAATCCAATTTATTTGTCCAGGTAGTGCTCTTTGTGCAGAGTCCCATTAAATACTGTCCGGAGACTAAAGTAGCAATATACAGCACGAGGGTGTTGTGAGGCTTCATGGTTATAAAGAGCTTCAGATGGAAGACATTAGGTAAATGTTAAGTAGTATTATTGTATAGGAGGAAAAGGGGAAGTGGTGTAGGAAGATGGGGTGGCAGAAAAGAACAAAGAAAACGGCAGCTGGTAAGTGGTGAAGCTGAAGTTAGCTTATCCAGTAGAAGGAGATTTCCTTCAAGAATATAATAGCCAAGAAAGCATTAATCTGAACATACATCAAACCGAGAGAATTTAAGGTGAGTTTGGGAGAGATGACACAGCTCACTGGCTACAAGGGATTCCCCCAGGGAAGGTGTGAAGAAAAGATTAAGCAAATAAGAGCAGAGGAAGTTGGTAGGGGAGACAGCAGAGATATGGGGAGCAAGGTCTCAGAAGAATTTGTAACCCAGAAATTCTATTTTGGTTCTTTATGCCTTCATCATCACAGTAGCTGAGCACCTTGTAGTAGTGCAGGGGAACTCAAAGTTACTTTTGGTTTTTAATTTTTTGTTTTTTTTGCTGGGCCCTAATTTGAAAATATTTCAGGCTATGATGACCCTACCAAAAAATCACAACTCCCATACCATACTAGCTTTACTTCTGCACTGCTGCTGATGGCAGGGCTGTCTTTAGAGTTGGTTACCTGGTCAGCAGCCACTGCTCTATGGCCTCCCAGCTCTGAAGGCAGAGCAGAAGTAAGGATCTCAATACCATAATCCCCTGCAACAAGAGCGGTGTTGTGACCCCCTTTTGGGTTGAGACCTGCAGTTTGAGAAACACTGCAATTGTGCATTAAGCAACATGATTAACTTCTGTCACACATGCGTGGTTTTTTGTTATCCTCTTCCCATAGAGAGATATCTGTGTGAAATGGAGTGTTGCATTTTGACAGGTTTGGAGTTTTAGGGGGTGGTAGGGTGGGAAGCAAGTGAAGATAATGGACCATGGGGAGTTGGAGCCCAGAAAATCTTATGATGGGCCCTCCAAATCTGTATAGAATTAAGCAAATACAAGCCAATCCTCTGAGAGACACTGAGCACCAGAGTTGCAGGTGCAAAGAATCTCTCAGGATCTGCCGTAAATAAGAGAATGACACCACTGTCTGAGATATGAGAGCAGTCTAGTCACAGCACTGAGCCTGATGATGATTAGGGAGCAGGGATCTGGGCAAGAAATTTCAATAGGGAGGACGGGACGTGAGGATGGCATGAATGAACATTTCAGGAGAAGCATGGTGACAGTGAGGGTGAATTGCAATAATGACCCAGAGGTGGCAATGAACAGCAGGTAGGCTGGAAAAAGTAGGTTTGGAAAATTATGATAACGTACTATGTGCCCCTATGGTATTAATTCCAAGGAAAATGCCAGGATTTTTTGCCTTTGGGGCAAAGTGAGTGAGTTAAAAAGAGTAAAACGTGGAGTAAAAAGGACTTTTTTTACCCAAAGAGAGTCTTATTGTTGTCTAGTAGCCACAGTAGAAGGCAGGGAATTAACACTGAGAATTCTATTTCTGTCTCTGCCTAGGCAGCATGACCTTTACCTCCCCTTCTATCTACCCATCTCTTTTTCTCATCTGACCCCCATTCTCACAGTGTCTGAATACCTTCCACTTATTATACAAATCAACATAAAAGCCTCTTTCTTCTATTTATCCTGCAGGCTGGCAGAGTGTTTGATGTTTTATGGAGTGAGTAGGGGACAGAGGTTTGGAGGTATGTCGTGTGTTCATGTGTGCATGTGCGGAGAGCCTTCCCTCACTTTGCCCCATTTGTCAAATGGGCACTCTTAGGAATACCATTTATTATTGGTGGCACCTAAAAGCCCCAACATAGATTAGGCCCTCTTTGCGCTGGCTACTGTACAAATAGGGAGGAAAAAGACAAGTCCCCACCTCAGATGTTTACAGTGCAGTTCAGGATGTCTCCCCCAGCCCCAGCAGATGGACTGAAATGAGCTTGACGCAGGCTAGCACATTAAAAATAGCAGTGTGGATGTTGTGGCTCAGGAAGAGCTTGGCCCTGGACTGGACTGGAGCTAGCATGCGTCTGTCTTCCCAGGCTGGAAGGCGCTCTCCTTGCTACAGTGCAGACTTACCCCAAAGAACTTATTGTCTATGTCATAATGAGCTCACAGTGTTTAATAAGACCAGGAAAGATGGAAGAGGTGAGGTCAGAGATATGCTGAGAGGCAATGGAGAATTTGAAAACCAGGAGGATAGAAATTAATTCATTTACATTTCATTAAATATCTGTAACATACTTTGTAATCACTGAATGAACAGTGCTACATATGTACACTGTATTATGTGACTCTTCAGTCATAAAAATGTGGTGTCACCAGGAAAGAATCACTATACTCAAACACACGTGTGTGTGTAGGTGTGTTTTATAACCCATTGCACATCTAGCTGTTGGTGCCAGAGGTTATGGAAGGTACCCATATATGTAACAGGTTATAGAACACTTTATAATATATTGATTTCTTGCTATTGCTGCAAAGGATTTGTGCATACAGAGAAGTGCTGGGTCTCAGTTTATGAGAGAAATTAGCTAAACTGGAAGCCATAGGTGTGTCGGTAACAAAGAGACTGGGAGCACAGTGTTCAGATGAATAGACTTCAGAATTCACTGTTTTCATTTTTAAAAAGACAAACAGAAAATTTACTAAGGGCAATACAAACCTTTCAAGCTTCCAGCAAATGACAGCCCAATGATTGTTTACTTTCTTCAGCCAGCTGGCATCCCCATGGGTTTGGAGGCTCTGAATATTCCGTCTGGGCACTTCCTTTGCGGTGGAACACACACTGAGCTGCAACCCATGGGGACATGGAGGGGAAGTGAGACAGAGACAGAGAGCACAAGTAGAAGCATGCCACATTAGCAGAAGAGCAGCAGTTAAAGTGCCAGTGTTTCAGAGTGTGCTAACAATAATGACCCTGCTCTTTGATTTGTTGGCATTACAAAAATCTTGGTTTGCACTATGCAAAGAAGTTCTAGATTTCATACAACACCCAAAGAATGTGTGAATTACACACTAATTCTGATGAGAATAATTGCACAATTTCCTCTACAGGGAAACAATGTTTATCCTCTGACTGGGACATCCAAAGCTCAGAAGCGCTAGGCTGATTTTCAGGGTTAAAAACAAATTCTTCCCCCCCCTTCTATGAAGCTAATGAGTGTTTAGGGATTAGAGTAAAGCAGGATGTGAATGCGTGGTTGTTTCAATGAAGCAGGATTAGTCACTGTTAAGCTATGTCTACACTACAAAGAAAAGTCAGAAAAAAGATATGCAAATTGCGAACTTTTTCTGCTTTTCTTCCGAAAGAGGCTTTTCCGAAATTTGGTGTGTCTACATGGTGCCAAATTTCAGAAAAACCTCTTTTGGCACACCCCTTATTTCTCGTAAAATGAGGTTTACAGGGATGGTGAAAGAATGAGTCTGCTTTTCCAAAATTTTTTTTGGAAAAGTGGACATATTCCTTGGATATGGCAGTGCTTTTTCGGGATACCTCCAGTATCCCGGAAAATCGCAGCAGTCTAGACATAGCCAAAAACTGCTATATAGTGAGTGGGGATGTTAGTTATACCTGGCACAGGGGCTATTCTCAGCTTTATTTGTATGCATGGGACTCTAGAACTCAAATCTGTATCTCAGAGACACAAGTGATCAATCATCAAAGTATAACTAAATACTTTGTCCTTCTTGGGTTTATAATAAAGTAATTGCTGTTTGTGGATAGCCGAGTGGCCAAACAGGTAAACACTTGGGGTGACATCCTGGCTGGCTCCTGTGAAGTCAATGGGAGTTTTGTTACTGATTTCAGAAGGCCGTATATTTTCATCTGAGGGAGCAGCACTTCACCAAAAGGTGACACCAGTTCCAAAAGGGAGGTGGAGGTATGGGAAATAAGATAGGAACAGGGCCCATGCCCTCTACTTGGATGTCTGCGTACTAGTGATGGGCACATTAGCAACAGCTAATGAAGACTGAGAGATATATGATAGGGCCCACATCTCTCATTCTGCCAGGGCTTGTCACTGGGAGTGGAATCACTGGGGTTTAGCACTTTAGGGCTGGAAAGACATTACAGAACAGATGCCTGGTAATGAGTGACATAAAAAGCTTAACATTTGTATGCTTCCCTCTTGGCTCTGATGGGCTCTGCCCATGGAGTGCCCTGGTCAGCAACACAGTGGGCCTGTTGAAATATTTATTTTATGGCCCCCACCTCACAAACCAGACAGAACCTCTTTCGTTGCTCACTTGACCTGGCAGCTGAATGTATCCTCTCCAATGTGTGACAAAGGTGTCAAGGTAATTTATTTCCCTCTAGCTGTGGGAATTAGGTGGCAGACTCATGTAGTGATACAGTGACCCAGGTGGTAAATTGCTAGCCAGAAAAGCTGTTTTTGATGTGATCGTTTAAATAAGGATGGGGAAAAATGATCTGAGGTATTTTAAACAAGGGCTTAAAACTGCAAATAATTTAACTCTATCATTTTAATATAATGAACATTATAACTAGGACCGTCTTTCAGATTTTGTGGACCCTGTGCAGTACTATTAAATCAGTGACCTGGGTAGAGGAAGACGATTTTTTAGAGACGTCATTTTCTAATCTTCAGCAATGCACTAACGAAATAGTTTAAAGCAAATTTTAAATTAAAGTCTTGACAACTAACATAATAAATTCAAAAGCTTCAGGGGATAGCCAAGTTAGTCTGTACAGGATAAACTTAAAACACAATACATTTTATTTTAGTTCTGGACATCCAACACTCTGGTCATCTGAAGAAGTGGGATGTGCCCACAAAAGTTCATGATACCATCTACATGTTTTGTTAGTCTTTAAAGTGCTACCAGACTATTTGTTGTTTTTACAGTACATTCAGAAACTGATAGGATATACCTGTTAGATGGCTTCATTACCACTTGAATGGCTCTTTCACAAGCTCAATGTTCTGCTAATAGTTCTGGCAGGCTTTTTCAAACTACAGTAAAACTCCAGTTGTCCGGCATCCAGTGGTCTGGCACTCCTGCTAGTCCGGCACCACCTGGAACCCGGAAGTGCTCCAGGCAGCCGGACAATTGGAGCTGCTCTGCCCCGGGCTTCCCCGAGTCAGCCGCTGTCAGTTTCAGCAGCGGCTGACTTGGGGCGCCCGGGGCAGAGCAGATGGGGTGCTGGGTTGGTCCCGTAGCGCTGCCCCTCGGCGCTGAGGGACCAACCCAGCAGCACCCCAGCTGCTCTGCCCCAGACTTCCCCAAGTCAGCTGCTGCTGAAACTGACCAGCGTCTGACTCAGGGAAGCCCGGGGCAGAGCACCCCAGCTGCTCTGCCCGGGCTTCCTGGAGTCAGCCGCTGGTCAGTTTCAGCAGCGGCTGACTTGGGGACACCTGGGCCAGAGCAGCTGGGGTGCTGGGTTGGTCCCGTAGCGCCGCCCCCCCATCCTCCCCACCCCACCCCAGACCCCGCATAGCCCCCCCTTCCGATAGTCTGGCTTATCTGATAATCCGACACCCCCTGGGTCCTAAAGGTGCCGGATTATCAGAAGTTTACTGTAGATCCTCTCTGAATTTAGACTCACCAAGCTGCAGCAGCCATAGAACAGGGACAGGAAGAGGTAGGGTGGACATTAAGACCCAGTGATGCCCCAAATTTTCAGGTGCCCCACTCAGCTGCATATTCTGCATATGGGTAAGGATAGTCCTGATAATAACTTTCAAAGGTGCGACATAGGCTGGTAGTCAGAGCACTGGTCTCTGTTTAGAAACCTGGACTTGACGCCCTGCTCAGCTAGTCACTCAGCATGTGATGCTGCACAAGCCATTTCCCCTTTCAGCTCAAGATTGTCCAATGTCATTGTGAGTGCCTCCATTTTTAGCTGGCTAACTTGTGACCCCTTACAGGAGCCTACTTCTCAAAGGGAGAGTGTTCAGTATTTCCTGACAATAGGAGTGTCATATACAACACATGCAAAGCAACCATCCCACTCTACTAAGCACTAGTGAGGCTTGTACTGGAGCAGTGTGTCCACCATACTTTAAGAAGTGTGGACAAATTGGAGCAAGTCTGGAAGAAAGCCACAAAAATTCTGAAAAATTATAAATTATAATTTAGATAACCTGACCTGGGAGGAAAGGTTAAAAAACTGGGGCATGTTTAGTCTTGAGAAAAGAAGACTGTGGGGTGACCTGATAGTCTTCAAATATGCTAAAGTCTGTTATAAAGAGAATGGTGATCAACTTTTCTTCATGTCCTCTAAAGCTAGGGCAGGAAACAGTCAGCTTTATCTGAAGCAAGGGAGATTTAGTTTAGATATTAGGAAAACTTTCTGTCTTTAGTATTAGTAGTTTAGTGCTGGAAGAGGTTTCCAGAGAAGGTGGTGGAATCCTTTGCATTGGAGGTTTTTAAGAACAGGTTAGACAAACATCTAGCAATGAAGATCTATAGGTACTTGGTCCTGCTTCAGCATGAGGGATGGGACTAGATGACCTCTCGAGGTCCCATCCAGCCTTTTGAAAATCTTGACCAGATCCTGTCTCAGTTTCCCCATCTATAAGCAGGGATAATAAAGATTATCCACATTTGTAAAAATATCTGACAATAGGAGGAATTCATGTTATTATCTGTTAAGCTCTGCCATGAAGCTTATTTTATATCCTTTTTAGGTAGGGCGTGGCATGTAAATACTGATCCACCCTTTATGGCTCTTCTCTGAGTTAACTCCTCTCCATGGTACTCATGAATCCCATACTTCTCATTTTATTTACAAGTGTCAGCCCTCAAGACTGGTCAGGAAATTATTATATTTTCCCACAAGAAGTTTTGATGAAAACAAAAAACTTTTTGTTTTCATCAACATTTTTAAGTTTTTGACCCAAACCCCCTCATTCTGGGGAAGGTAAACCAAAAGATTTAATCTAAAATCATTTTTTACATGGCTGAAAACTGAAAAAAATGGGGAACCTACCCCAAATTTAATGGAAAGTAGACATTTCCCATGGAAATGCTGGTTTTGATGAAAAAGACATTTTTTGTCAAAAAAGTGGTTTTATGGAAATATGTTGACCAGCTCCAGTTCACCCCCAAATCTGATGTGTCTGACTGATGTGCAAAGAACACCTTGCTTCTAGCATCACAACCCCACGCATATTTAAGCAATCATTGAAAGAAACACATTACAGTGCAACAAATTCACTAACAATCAGAAGGAAAATAATTGCTTAACTCCTGTTGATCCTGAAGTCCTACAACCAAATTCTGGCCCTGATGATGTCAATAGCAAAATGACCATTTAATCCATTGGGACCAGTTTGTATTCCTTAGTCCATAAATAAAATAATTCAAGCAGATACCTCCTTAAAAAAAGCTAATTTCAGAACTGTCTGTTTGGTGGTTCTCTTCTTTGCCAGCATAGCTCAGCTCACTTTTTCCTCTACAAAAGTAGCACAAGGACAGGTTAAAAAAATTTTCCTCTCTCATCAAATACATTTCTCCTGGAGCCCTCTCATGATCGAGTGGTTCGCTCTGTCTGAAGGAGACAGCTTTGGAAAAGCCCAAGCACATTTCCTGCCATACACACTATAGCGTGTATCCTCATTTCAATCCTGGAAATGCTTTGATGGATATTATTAGGCACGGGAAGCATTTGGAGCTCTCCTCTTCCGTACAAGCCGACCAAATTATTCCAGGATGAAATGGGCAAATTGGAAGCGTCTGTGGATATGGCAGTAAGTTGTCTCCTGCTGCATGGATTTAGGGAACAGCTAAAATAGCCTTCCAAGCCCCTTTGCTAGTACTGTAATCTCTTGGGTTTTGGGAGTGGTGTGGCATTTGTTTTAGTCTTTCCTGCCAAAGGAGTATAAGCTGTGATGGGAGCACCAAATTCCCAAAATCCCTTCTTTCTTCTCTTGGTGATTATTGCTGTGACTCATTCCGTGTCACATGCTGGATTTCAGCTCCTGACTGGTCGGGTTCAAGATGTGAATGCTGGAGAAGTAGAATGAAACTTATTGTTCTGATAATATTCCTATTTAGCTGGGTTTCAAATACTTTGATCCTAAGTGGAAAGTTAAAACATCCTTCAGTGTGGTTTGCATGGCCTGCTCTTGCTGAATATTATTCCTTTCTCACAACAACTGAGTGGAGATCTAGAGATCTGTATCCGCATGCCTGCTTTCCAGATGGGGAAACTGAAACCGACAGGGAAAGTAGCTTGACAATTTGGAGTGGTGAAAATCCTGATTCCTAGGCTTATGCTCAGACCAATGGGCAATTCCCCTTTCTTTTAAATCTGTATTTCCTGATTATACATACTGGCCTGTTCACTAGCTGAGATAGTCATGAATGCAGTTGCATCATGGTCAGAACTATGCAAGTGAGCAGACAATCAGGCTTAGCCTCTATAAAAACTGCAGCATATGAATGATGAATTTCTAAATCACATTGCATGAGTTATGGCAAGGGAAGACACTTGTATGACAGAGAGTGGAAAGACCTAACTGCTGACATGATGGTGGCTTTTTTTTTGTTTTTGTATTTTTTGAAGAGGCAATTTATTTCTAACATACTTACTGATTGGTTGCTTTAAACAGAATTAGTTGACCACACTTGGAAGCCTATAGACAAGGAGCTTGTTTTGTAGTATCTTGTCGTGTCTTGCGCTAGTATTATGCCCGTGTAATAAAAGTTGAGAATCTTTCTCATCATGTGCTGCTGTTTCAAACATGTTGCCCCATTGCCTACTACTTAACTGGCTATAAATAAGGTTTTCATTGTCCAGTCATACCTACCCACCTCCCATAAATGTGACATGTATGAGAAACAAAACTTTCAAGAAGAACAAACATTTATGTTTTTTCTTGTGTTAAAAGAGATTAAAATTCTGATCACCGCATTGCTCTCAAACCAGCCCCAAATAAGGGAAAACCCCAAATAAGTAGAAATGATTGAGGCAAATGGAATAGTTAGGACAAAAGCACAACCATGAATTTTTTAAATTATAATGTTTGGATTTGTTGGGGAGGAATTTCATGTTATTTCTTTTATCCATTAAACTGTTTTATTTCTAAGACGTTTGGGGCAAAGAAAGCTCAGTGTAGGGGGAACAATGTTATCTGCAATGACATGACTCGGAAGAAACTCATCTCACATTTTCCAGCAGATCTGTCATTCCGAGAACTACTCCCTCTACTTTGGACTAAGCTAAGCTGTGCGTGATTGCTCTTTGTATGACAGCAGCACCCAGTGTCAGGTAGCATGCAGGTCAGAGAGAATATGGGCATCCTGTGTTTCAACAGGAAACTGCTTCAGGACAAGCAGATATTTGACACAAGACAAAGGGACTAATGGATCAGGGGATATTGGCATCCCATAGCTCCAGCCATCCCTAGGCAGCATCATTTACAGACTGGTACCCATGAAGACCCACTGGGCAGCCCAAATGATCCCCTGGCCAAATCCCATGGAGTTCATGACCAGTGGCTCTCATGCCCTGTGCCCAGGTATAGAGACAGAAAGAGCTGCACCACATCAGACTCTCCTCCATGTGGAGCCATCCCTGCATTTCCCTTATCAGTGCAACTGGAGATGGAACATCCTGCCCTCACAGCAACTATTGCCAATGTTTATTTACTTTTAAAATATTTTTGAAAAAAACCCAACCCAAACCCCTCCCCCAGCCAACTAGTTCTGAACTTTCTTCCCATGCATGTTTTCAAATGTTTTATTTCATTTTTGCATTGTGTTTTGTGTTATGTCAATTTTTTTTTTTTTTTAAAAACAGGAGCCTCTACCTGAGCCTCTCCTAACACCTGACATATATGTGCTCAGTAAAATGAATGGGGAAGACCAAAAGCAGAACTCTGTGGCACTAGAAAGCTCGCCACTTTCACCAACAGAAATGTACCTTGTCTCTGTCAGCTTCTAGGCAGAATATGATCTGAGGCAATGGAGGAGCTAAAAGAGCAGAATATAGGCTCAGGCAAAGGGAGGCATAACCACAGGCATGGAGAATGTTAAATATAGCTATGTCTTCAGCAATACACGAAATGTCTTCCTAACTGGAGGAGTGAAAGCTTACCCAGCGGGCAGCATTCCTGCTTCCAAAGGCTCCCTAATGTTCAAAGCCTTCTTCAGTTTGGCTCTCATCTCCACTGAAGTCCACTGCAAATTCTCCGGCTTATGAAGAGCAGGGGATGTTGCCAACAGATCTGTGTGCCCAAAACAATCCTAACAGGTGGGAGCTACTCTTAATCATGGGGCTCCCTGTGATTGTCATTTTCATTCTGTGCCATCTTCAGGCTTTTGATGCGCTTGCTTGATTTGGCTCCCATGAGTGTTTCTCTCCTTAGGGGGTTATTGCGCTGATTTCATTTGTAGTTCTGAACGTGAAGGTGGCCCCAGCAGAGAAGGCGCTGAATGTTAAAAGCTTCTTGGTTCCCTCTTATTACATGACTCTGGTTATGGACACAGAAGGCGACAATCATCAGATCCAGAACAGACTCAACAACTGGAGATTAAATAGTGGAAAATGCAAAAGACAGCTGAGGAAGGAGCTGAGTATTCCTAAGCCACGTTCTGCACGTTCTGCCTTAGAGGCGCAGTAACAAAACATAGACATCAGTAAAAAGAGATGCTGTTATAGAGATGGAAACAAGGCTGCTGAAGGAATGCAGGGCAAAGAGGGATGAGATGCAGAACAGACTTTATGTGCTCAATGCCTCAAACCCTCTGGGGGTTGTGCCCCCGTCAATGACATTTATTTAATATCTTTTTCAATCTGGAGACCTTGCTCTGGCACTTTGCTTACAGCAAGTGAGTATCTGCATTGTTCTGAGTGGATGAATCTATACTGAATGATGAATCTGAGGCTGCTGTTGTGAGCCCACAAGAGGACACTGCTCCTCTGGTAGGAGATAACTGAGGGTACGTCTACACTACCAAGTTAATTTGAACTAACAGCCGTTAGTTTGAATTAACTTTCATAGCGTCCATACGTACAAACCGCTAGTTCGAACTTAATTTGAACTAGCGGAGCGCTTAATTCGAACTAGGTAAACCTCATTCTACGAGGACTAACGCCTAGTTCGAATTAAGTAGTTCAAATTAAGGGCTGTGTAGCCACTTAATTCGAACTAGTGGGAGGCTAGCCCTTCCCAGCTTGCCCTGGTGGCCACTCTGGGCCAAACCAGGAAAACTCTTCTGCCCCCCTCCCGGCCCCGGAACCCTTAACGGGCCACGGTCTGGCTACGGTGCTTGTGCCAGTTGCAAGCCTACCAGCACCCAGCCAGCAGACCCTGCACCTGGCATGGGATGAGCCAGCCACCCGCTGCCACTCAGCCTTCCCCCTCTTCCCAGGACCAGGTTGGCAGCTCCCAGGAGCCTGCCCGGGGCCGCAAGAGGCGGGCGCCCGCCAGGTCTAGTGCGGAGATCGTGGACCTCATTGAGGTTTGGGGGGAAGCCTCCAACGTCCACAATCTCCACACTTGCCACAGGAACACGGCCGTGTACAGCCGCATGGCTGCCAGCCTGGCCACCAGAGGCCACATGCAGACCCAGGAGCAGGTCCGCTGCAAAATCAAGGACCTGCGGCAGTCCTACTCCAGGGCCTCCCAGCCAGGGGCCGACCCAGAGGCTGCCCCCACTTTGAGGCCCTGGATCACATCCTGGGGGCTCATGCCGTCCATGCCCCCTGGGTGGTGATCGACCCCAGGGCAGAGGGACCCGTCCCTGATACAGAGGAGGAGGAGGAGGATGCCAAGAGCCAGGAGCCTGCAGGGAGCCTGCCCAGGACCCAGGACCCCCGAGACATCCCACAGAGCACATCAGCTGTGTCGTCCGAGGCCAAGGAGGGCTCCGCATGTGAGTGCCATCATGCTCCCCTTATGTGTATGGGGGGGGTGGGGGGAGAGGAGCCCAGGGACCGTGCGCCTGGGCCTTGTCCAGCATGGAGCAGCAGCTGGGTGTCATGCAGGGGTCCTGGCCTTGCAGAGGGGGGCTGGGTTTCACCCACCGTGTCCCCAGGGAGAACTGACCACTGCTCTTGTTTCACCACAGCTGCAGCACCTGGGACTGCAGGGCGCACCACCTCGCCTGCAACAGCCACCTGCACCCGGGCCAGCAGGCACACCAGGAACCAGGAGGAGTACCAGCGGCGGCACCTGCGGCTCCTGGAGCACCAGCTCCGCACCCAGGACCACTGGGTCCGGGAGGACCTGCGGCTGCGGCAGCGGAGATTGGAGGTGCTGGAGGAGCAGGGCTGTGCCCTCAGAGGCCACCTCCAGACCTTGGTGGACAGGTTCCTGCCTCCTCCTGCTCCGGCCCCTGCGGCCGTCCCAGCGCTTGCTCCTCCTCCCACCCCTGCTCCCTCCCACTTCCTCCGCACCCCCGTCCCTCCTGCCCCACCCTCCACACCCACTTCCCCGCCCCCACCCACAGTGCTGCAGACGGGAGAGCCAGCAGGACCCCAAGCCTGAGCTTTCCCATCCCTGCCTCCCCTTCCTCTCCCTTCCAGCTCCCTCCTCCCAGGTTTTCCCCTTCCCTCTCCCACCCTCATTCCTCCCTCCCCCCACCCCAGTTATGTAAAATAAAAGAGATTTTTGTTGGCAAAACAGGTGTGTTTATTTGACATTAGGAAGGGGGGTTAGGGAGGGGAAAGGGGAAGAAGGGGAGGGTAGAAGAAGGCCCCAGTGGGGCATGCGGGGAGAGTTCAGTCCTCCTCCTCCACCTGGAAGCTCTCCCGCAGGGCTTTCCCGGATCCGGACGGCCCCCCGCTGGGCCTCCCGGATGGCGGCGGTGCAGGGCTGAGCGTACTGGCCAGCCATGCGCTCAGCCTCAGCCATCCAGGCTGGCAGGAAAGCCTCCCCCTTTCGCTCGCACAAATTGTGCAGCACGCAACATGCTGCCACCACGGGAGGGATATTGTGCTCAGCGAGGTTGAGGCGGGTGAGGAGGCACCTAAATCGGGCTTTCAGGCGTCTGAAGGCCCCCTCGATCACGATGCGGGCCCTGGTGAGCCTGGCATTGAAGGCCTGGCAGGAGGGATTGAGGTGCCCCGTGTACGGCTTCATGAGCCAGGGCTGTGGAGGATAGGCCGCATCCCCCACCAGGCACACGGGCATGTCCATGTCCCCAACCCTGATGTGGCGGTCGGGGAAGAAGGTCCCGGCCTGCAGCCTCTGGCACACGGAGGAGTTGCGGAACACCCTGGCGTCGTGTGCCTTGCCGGACCAGCCCACATTAATGTCCGTGAACTGGCCCCGGTGGTCAGACACGGCCTGCAGGAGCACGGAGAAGTACCCCTTTCGGTTAATGTACTGGGAGGCCTGTTGTTCCGGGGCACGGATGGGGATGTGTGTCCCGTCGATGGCCCCCCCGTAGTTGGGGAAGCCAAGGGCGCCGAACCCCCGGATGATGGCGTCCGGGTCGGCGAGGCGGACCACCCTGCGGAGCAGCACCCAGTTGATGGCCTTGACCACCTGCAGAGAGACACAGCAAACCGCGAATCACTGGGGCGCCCAGGTGGCTGGGAGTGTTCGTTCCCTGGCACTGCCCCGCGCCCCACTCCCAGAAGCAACCCCTGCTGCGATCCTGGCCGCGCGGCGCGTAGTACGGCCGACAGACCAAACCCTCCCGTGCAGGGCACTGTCGCCTCCCCGCCCCGTTTTCCTGGGCGGCCCATCCTCCTTGCAGCCTCCCTCCCCTGGCCCAGTGGCCGGTAAGTGCCGTACCTGCATGAGCACTGCTCCGACGGTGGATCTCCCCACGCCGAACTGGTTCCCGACGGATCGGTAGCTGTCCGGCGTGGAAAGCTTCTACAGGGCAATGGCCACACGCTTCTGGAGGGGAATGGTGGGCCTCATGTGAGTGTCCCGTCGCTGCAGAGCAGGGGCGAGCCACTCGCAGAGCTCCAGGAAGGTGTCCTCCTTCATCCTGAAGTTCTGGGTCCACTGTCTGTCTCCCCAGCACTCCAGGACGATGCGGTCCCACCAGTCGCTGCTGGTGTCCAGACGCCAGATGCGGCGGGCACGCTTGGCGTCCGGGCGGTGCTGCGGCTCCTCCACGGCCCCCAGGAGGCCAGGTGGAGAGGCAGGGGCTGACGTGCACCAGGTGGTGCCAGGCAGCTTCCAGCCATTGCTGGCAGCTTGCAGCAGCAAGTCCAAAAACTGCACCAGAAAGCCCAGGGCGAGCTCTGGCTCCATGTTGCCAACTGCAGCGCCCCCAATGGGAACCACCGACACAGGCAGGCGCAGAGAAAACGCTTTGCTGTCCCTTGGCAAGGTAGGCAAGCAAGCGGAAAAGCTGAGAACCGGCTGTCCAGGGGGTTCCCTTTAAGCATGAGCCTCAGATAGCCTCAGACAGCAGCCACACAAAGCAACTACTGACCTGATGCCCTGCCGGAACCGGTTTCAGCTGCCCTTAAATGCGACCCAGCGTCCAGTCAGTGGTGGAAGCGCTAGTTCGAATTAGCAAAATGCTAATTTGAAC
Source organism: Rafetus swinhoei (assembly GCA_019425775.1). Lineage (NCBI taxonomy): Eukaryota > Metazoa > Chordata > Testudines > Trionychidae > Rafetus > Rafetus swinhoei. Next base: position 15,174,588 of record CM033425.1, on the reverse strand, counting down.
TAGTTTTTAAGTCTAGATGCGCTAATTCGAATTAGCTTAGTTCGAATTAACTAAGTTAGTTCGAATTAGTGCTGTAGTGTAGACATACCCTGAGCTACAGACCAATTTTATCTACACCATAGCTAATCCAAAGTCACACCATAGTGAATTTGGATTTACACTGCGGGGGCTGGGGGCATAATCAGAATCTGGCATAAGTGACTCAAAGACAAACATATTTATGATAATGCTGTTCCCATAATGAATGTGAAATGCTCCTTACTCATAAAATGTAGACCCAGTTTGCACCCACTGAAAAGTATGAGGAAAGGTGGTCTCTGGATCACTGTAATGAAGGGTTCTGATGTCAGTTCTACAGAGTGGAAACCTATTAGACTTAAATTGAGTTAATTTAGATTAACACTGGTGTCGTAAGTGGTATCAGAATCTGTGCCACAATCTAGCCCTGATGTTGGGATCCAGAGGAGGCCTCAGACTTGGAGATGTTGCTCAGGTTAATTTAAATCAAGGCAAATGCTTCTGAGAGCAAACAGCTGCTTTACATCAAGCCAAATCAGAAGATATGAAACAGGGATGTTTTGGGGGTATTCACTATTATTATTTTTCACTATAACATAGAAAGGGAATTTTAAAAGGATCTAAGCTCCTGGAAAGTGTGTTGGTAACAACAATAGTAATAAACAGCGTTCCCTCTAAGATTTTCCACCTGTGAGCAGAGTGAATTTTGTCTTGTGCGCCAGTATTAAGTTCATGTGCACTTGTTCGGATGTGTGCAACTGTGGCACCTAAGTTATTAATAAATATCTTATAAACCTCTCCCGTGTCCCTCTTCTGCCATGTCTCCCCCCCTCCCCGCCCATCTGCTCCCCTGGTGCTTGCTGCTGCCCCCCACACCTCACCCTCCTTTGCTTTCCTGGCTCCTGCCCTTCTCACTCCTCTCAGTCCCGCCCCCCATCCTCCTTGACCCCTGCACGTGCCCTTCTCTTCCCTCTGTGCCCACCCCTCCTCTAGCCCCACTCTAATCATCTTGTAGGTACCCCTCCACATCCCCTCTCTTAACACCTCCCTCTACCCACCTGCCCTGCCTCTCTCCTCTGGTGCCTGTTCCTCCCCTCCATGTGTCTGCCCTTCTGTTTCACCCCCACAATCCCTGGCACCTGCACCTTCCTGGTGCCTCCCCCTTCCGTCACTGCCCCTTTCCTCCTTGCCCTCTTTCTCCCCTCACCACTCTCTGCCCCAGTTCTCCACATGCCCCTCTGTGCCCTCACACATGACTTGCTCCATCCTCATGCACCTTCCTCCTTTCAAACCCTCTTCTCCTGGTACCCACTCTGCCCCTCTCCTCTTCCTCCCTCTTGCCCCCATTGTCTCTCCCCTCTCCTAGCATCACACTGTCCCCTCCCTTATTCCACCCCCACAGACACCTTCCCTCCCTTCCCCCCTCCTGACCTTTTCCTCATTGTCTCCTCTTGGCGCCTGGCATTTGTCTCTCCTCCACCCTTCCCCTTGGTGCCTGCCCTTTTCTTCTTCTGCCTTAGCCCCTCCTCCCCTCAGCACAAGCCCCTTCCTCCCCTCACCCACCTTCCCCTTAGTTCTCCCCCTGCCCTTTCCCTAACTTTCTACCTTCGACATGGAAAACAGTTTGTGGGGGCTAGAACTGGGGCTGTGGTGCTATTTTTAGTACTATGGTCCTGGCCCCAGAAGTTCCCACAGCCCCAGCCCCAGCTGCTCCCGGGTCAGGAACATGTGCTGGGACTGGAGCAGAGGCCACCCGTGATGCTATTTTTAGTACCACGGTCCTGTGGGGACTGGGACTGGGACCGGGGTACTAAAAATAGCATGGCAGGTGGCCCACTGGAGTAAAGTGGCAGCTGCATGAGGAGCAGAACAGCCTCATCTCACGCTCACCAGCTCTAGACGGAGCAAAAGGATAGCCACCCTCTGCCAGAAACCCACGAGGCCACCAGCTGCTGACACCACCACCACCATTCACCTTCCATTCCAGCAGGAAGATGAGCAATGAGTGCTCCTGTGCAGCTCTTAAAATGACGTGGGCAGACCTAAAATTTTTAGTGTGTGGCCATGCAGGTGCTTATCTTAGAGGGAACACTGGTAATAATACTCTGAATTATTTTGAACTTGGAGAGTTTTACAAGCAGTAACTCATTAAGCTCTTCACTATCCTCATGAGGTAGACAATATTCTTAATCCATTTTACAGATGGGGAAACTGAGGCACAGAGCAGCAAAATGACATGCTCAAGGCCACATCAGAGGCAGAGTGAGAAACTGAATCCTGAGATTCCTGTCACCCAGTCCCCTGTTCTAACCACTAGAAATCATTGGTGGTGGGATCCTCAAGGGGTTGTGCTGACCACCTGCCCTTTCTATAGTGGGAGAAGAGAGCAGGGGACTCACATTTTTTTTCTGTTGCAGCATGAAATCATGGGATGGAAATGTTTGAGCACTGTTGCAGCAGGTAATCCTGCATTTCAATGCAATACTTGCAGAAGCTTGGTAAGTACATGGTGAAACTGTGGGGTATCTTCCAATAGAGCTGGCATGTACTGAGCTAACAACACTTTTTAATGGTTTGAAGGACACCTGTGTATTCACAATGACCCCCCCACTATGTTTAAACCAAACCATCTTGACCCCTATGTGAGCTTTAACCACTAACGCTCACCTTTTGGACCCTCCCTAAGGTTTGGTGATGTGCTTCCATATTTCTATGGACATGACTCACTCCAGGGATTCTGCTCTTTGGCTGGAGCAAAAAAAGATGAAACCCAGATGTTAAATATGAGCTAATCAACAGAATCTGTGCCAGGATTTTCAAGGGTCTCTCTAGCCAGGGAAGGAGGGGGTCAGGAGGGCCATTTGGCCTGGGCCTCAACCTGAAAGGGGGGCCTCAAATAATATTTATTGCACAGAAAAAGACTAGAAAAGCATTTGTTAAATAAAAAAACCATTTAAATTATGTCTCACTTTTTTGGTGCCTTATTTTGTTTTCATGTGTTGTCATTTTTTATTTTTATTAGGGTTAGGGAGCCTCAAAAGATGGAAGTGGTCTGGGCCTCTGGGGACTTCTGAGAGGGTCTATCTCCAGCTGAGGCGATGTTCATGCACAGATTTTCACTTCACTTGTGATTTCAAAATACCAAAAAGTTGATACTTCTAGAACTGGCGATTAATAGCTTTCTCTCCCACAGCCCCTCTCCTTATTAGCGATTTTTCCCTCAAGGACAAAATTTTTGAGAGGCTGAGGGAGAAAAAGATAGCTCTGATATCAGTCCAGGCCTTTTACCATGCACAAACTTTGGAAATATGGGTTTATCTCCCGAGACACTTCAAAATTGTCTCCCAGAATTTTCAGTGACAATGATTGCTAAGCAGGGCACAACTCAGGGGTGTTGTGTATTTCACAGATAGTTTCAAGGTCTTGAATTTTTGCAAAATGTGAGAAAGTTACAGAACTTTTCATTTTTTCAAGTATTTATTTTCCAAGGAAAATTCCCCCCCTGCATCATCACTGTCTCCAAGCGGACTGCAAAATGGTCTGGAAGGTCATGAGTTCCAGAACCCATAGATGTTGAATCCAAAGACTGTGCATTATTGCCATTGGAATCTCTCAGTTTGAATCACGAAACTATGGTCAGACTATGATGTACGTGGAAGGCCAGACCCTTCTCTGGGGTAAACTAGCATAGTTCCAGTGATTTAAATGGGGGCATTTTGATTTACTCAAGCTGGAGGATAAGGCCCAGTAACTCTATCAAGCAATATTATACACCTTGCTACCACAACAGCACATATATGACTTCTTTATTGGACATGTTCTTGTTGGACATGGAGGTCTCTGAGACCATTTTGGAATGGGGGTTTTCTTTGTATTAGCTCTCAGTGTATTTCTGAGGGCATGCATACATCTATTCTTCTTGTACTGCCCCTGTGCCCCCTTTTCTATTTAGCCTCTTCAAACACATGTCTCTCTCTCTTCACTGCTGGAATGTCAATTTTCTGTCAAGATTCTTCTGACCAAACCTGGCAGCTGTCAACACTCCACTATTTATTTGTTCAACAGGAACTGGGGGAACGGTGGGAGGGAGCTCAGTTTTGGGTGACTCATCTCCTCATCAACAAAACCCCCAGGAGGAAAGCAGATGAGGAATTTGTGGGATAAAGAGAATGTGCCTCACATCTGATGGAAAAGTCTGGGAAAGCTGGTTCTAGCAGCTCCAATTGCTAGGAAAGCAGAACCTCTTTCCACTGGAAGGTCACCTCAGCCTGATCAGAAAAGCCTGGTGATGCCACAGATGGTGCTAAATAAGAAATGCAGGTTTGCTGGAAAAGCAGAGGAAAGTCGTTGTTTTAAAGTCTGATCCAAAGGCCCTGGAGGCTCTCCATTGACCCCATTGGGCTTGTCTTCTCATGGAAATGTTGCCATCACAAACATGTCACTCTGCAAAGCTTTTATGTGGATTTGTGGAGATTTCTCAATAAAATTTATTGTTACCAAACATTTTGTATGAATTTGGTTACCTCACCAATTTACTTAGCTTGAGAGCAATCTAGGGCAAGGAGCATCTTTGTGTTATGTACATCTCCTAGCACAATAATAACAATGACCCCTTGCTCTTATATGCCACTTTTCATCCATCCATCTCAAAGCACTTTACAAAATCTACAGGTCTGTAGATTTTAATGAAAGTTTTACCTGAGCAAGGTTTGAGCAAAGACTGCTGGGTTTGGCCCCTTAATTAAAAGTCCCTGAGCCATAGTTGGGGCACTTGATGGAGTATGGAGGGTTTTGTACTTAACTGGTCCTCTGTCTACCGCATGAGGATGTGTACAAGTAAAGATAGTTTGAGAATTTCTGAGGAGAATTCAATACTGGGTAAACTAGGGAAGGTCCCATTCATGGAGTCTTAGTCTCATCTCTGCTACATCTCTGCAAACCTCTAACTCCCTTCAAGTCAGTAGTCTGCTCTAACAAAGTTTTACAACAGTAATGTTCATACCCAAAGAGTACTCCATATTGTCATCAAAGTCAATGGGAAGGTGCTTTGTACATCTTCGAATCAGACTCGTGCTTCCAGTTTACTCAGGATCATGATGAAATTCCCCTTCATCACTGGCAATTTTAAAATCCTGAGTGGTTTAGATCTTTGTGTAGTCCATGGGATTGTGCCAGCAGCCCCAGCTGAAGGGCAACTACCAGCTCCCTGAATGGAAAGGAACACATGGCAGGACTTGAGATGGGTTTGTGTTCCGTACACAAAGAGGGTATGGATATAAGAATGGCTTTTACTAGATCAAGGGGAAACAACTGAAAGAGAAGGAACAAAAGTGAAGGCTCCATAAAGAGCTGAGCCATCTTGATTAAGGGCTGGACACAAACTGACAATACCACCTAGAAACATAGAGGTGCAGCACACACAAATCAAAATGTACAGCGCTATAAACACCAAAGAGACCAGCTCCAGCCTAAAGCTATTAGATTACATGTCCTCTGTCTAGTCTCTCCCAGGAAAATGAGCCTCTTTAAATCTCCTCTTCTCCTTTCTAGCATGTTTGGTAGGTGAAAATGCACACGCTCTGTTTAAGATTTGCTACCCACCCTCTCCATGTTAAAGCCTTTTATCTCATGCCATTGCTGAATTTAGGAGCTATGAAAGGGCTGGCTGCTGATGTGAGGTAAAGGTTCCCTGGTATCCCTCACTCCTTCCTTTCCTGTTGCTTTCTAAAAGGGTTCTCTCTTCTCACCCACATCGAGCCTGGAGAGACATCATCACCTTAGCCATCGTCTCTTCTGACTGGCTTTTTGGCAAATAACTTGCATTCCACTATCCAAGAACCGGTGACATAGGCTTGGGACCTTACCATCTCCCAAATTAATTAAGGATTTTCCTCCTACTGAAGCCAATCTCCTTTACTTGGTATTTTCCTAAACCATTGGAAAATATTGTTCTTTTATGAGGAAGAGCCCACAACCGGTTCTGTTTCACCCCTCCTCTTTTCTTTGGCTTTATCTCCAGGGCTAAGCAGGCCCTTAAGAACAGCAGGCCACACATGTTCAAACATGCAGTACTGCATAGAAAAGCCCCCTTGATAAGCTGTGATTCTGTTTCAATGGGAATGGCCCCCAGTCAAGAAGGAGACCCCAATACCCCTAGCTTCAAAGGTGTGCAAGAGCTGGAAATTGCAGCTGACTTCTGTAACTCAGGTCAGTCCAGACAGTAACTGTAACACTCATTCTCTCCCCTTTCTGTTGGGGGCAGCATACAGCCCTGTGCAGCTAAGTGTGTGAGTGTCCTGTCTGCAGCAAAGCCAGGCACCAGCCTTGGGTGAGCTCCACAGCTCCAGGGTGAGCTCCACAGCTAAAGTCAGTATTTAAACAAAGAGTTCACTGATCTGTGTGTGTCTGTATGAGACCTTTCACTTCCTGTCATTCTACACCACAAGGTCTCTGTCCTCTCCCCCTTTCCTAGGGAAATATATCTACTATGGGGCAGCCTGATTTGACAGTCATCAGGCTCCTCTGTACATTATGTTGTTTGGGGGTGGAGAATTTGGATGGTTCAGTGAACGGCTGGCTGCTGCTATGGCTAACGTCACCCTTCTTCTGCGGCTGGCACGAAGCGCCAGATGGAATGATGCTGTGAGGTCTCCAAGAAGTGCCCCATGGGTGGGTGAGTGACTTGATAAAAGGTACGCTGGCAATCTGTAAATAGAGAAGCTATTTGGGGAGAATTAGGGACAGCTGTGAAGCTTTGTCCTTGCCAAACATTCCCAGAGAGGCAGATTTTCAGGCACTTGAACCCCCTGGGAACACAGGTGGTGCTGTCTTCGTTCTCCTTTGCATAAACAGACTGATGGACTGAGTTAGAGAGACAGACAAACAACTGCGCTTATGTGTGGCCCTCAGACTTAGCATCAGGGTGTAATGAAGTACGAGAAATGACACAGTGACAATAGGCACAGTACAGGGCAAAGAAAAGAAATATATAGCAGACCTGGCTCTTGGCACCACCTTTTTAATGCTACTGTTGGTTTGTGTTTGTATTTAGGGCTCATGAAGGGTGCTAGCCTGGCTGCTTCTAGCCCCAAACTAGGGCACTTTATACTTCTGGGTTCTGCTGGTTCCCAGGGGGTACATCTCGGCATCCACAGGCAAGGCAGTATTGAATCAGTCCCAGAAAATGTGTCACACCCTGAGAATCCCAGAGCACTTTGCAAATGTTTAATGAGAAAAGCACTGCAGCAGCCCAACATATAGGCAAGACTTAGCTACACAAACTATGGGAACCTGTGGCTGAGAACAGTTAATTGACTTGCCTAGCATCATATAGCAAGACTGTGACAGAACTGGCAGCAGGCCTGAGAAGTCATGAGTTTCAGTTCTATTTGTTAATCCATAACCATCTTTTCTTTCCCAACACAACACAGGTAGTGGTACTGCAGTGTCCTGCCCGAATAATGGACTTCAAACTTGACCTGAGAGGACTAGGGGGTGATCAACTTTCATTCATTCAGCCTGGGGTCTCTCTCCCAGTTCTGGCATTCACAGATTGCCCATTGGCATCCATTGTGATGGGGGTTTCCAAAGTGACCTATGAAAGTGATAATTCTCCAGGGTTAGTCCCTGGCAGGCTGCTGTCACTATATTTACCTGCATGGTCACAGGTATCAGTGAACACAGCTCATGTTGGCCATGGATCTCAGTTCCTGGCCAATGGGAGTGGTGGGAAGTGGCCTGGACCAGGACACCACTTCATGCATCTCCTATTGGCCGGGAACAGCAATCTGTGGCCAATGGGAGCTGTGATCATCGGTACCTAAGGCCATGCAGATAAATGGTGGGGGCCCAATGGGAGCTAACCATGGCAAGCCAGATCTGGCCTGCAGACTAGCATCTGCCCATCCTGAACTCAATTATCCTCAACCATCCCTTACAGCTGTTTGTCTAACCTGTTCTTAAAAATCTCCAGTGATGGAGATTCTACAACCTCCCTAGGCAACTTATTTCAGTGCTAAACCACCCTGATAGGAAGTTTTAATACCAAACTAAAACTCCCTTGCTGTAATTTAGGCCCATAGCTCCTTCTCCTAGCATCAGGAGTTAAAGAGAACAATTTTTCTCCCTCCTCCTTGTAACACCTTTTTAGACACTTGAAAGCTATTATCATGTTCCCCCTCAGTCTTCTCTTTTCCAGACTAAACAAACCCATTTCTTTCAGTCTTTAATCATTGTTGTTGCTCTTCTCTGGACCTTCTCCAACGTGTCCATATCTTTCCTTTGTCCACAGTGCTCCAGCTGAGACCTAATTACTTCTCATGCTTTCAACATTCCTGTTAATGCATCCCAGAATGATGTTTGCTCTTTTGCATCAGTGTCACATTGTTGGCTCATATTTAACTTGTGGTCCACTATGACCCCTTGATCTTTTCCCATAGTACTCCTTCTTTGACACTCATTTCCCATTCTGTATATGTGCAACTGATTGTTCCTTCCTAAGTGGAGTACTTTACATTTGTCCTTATTAAACTTCATCCTATTTACCTCAGACTATTTCTCCAGTTTGTCCAGATCATTTTGAATTATAATCCTTATCCTCCTCTCTTATCTGACATAGATGCACAGCATTCTGTCTCCACATGTACAAATCATGTAAGAAGAACTAGGAGTCACCTCAAAAGCTTGGCTCTTTCGCCAGCTAAACTGGGTCCCATAAAAGCTAATACCTCACCCATCTTCTCATTCTTTCTCTATACACACTTCTGGCCCTAGTCCTACTACTTGTTGTGCATGGACAGAGCCCTGCACCTGTTCAGGGCCCTATTGACTTCTGTGAGACTCCATGTGAACAGGGTGTCCATCTGCCTGCAGTCAGCATGTTTGAAGCTTATTATTACATACATTTATTAGATGCCCATCACCACAGTAGTGTCTGTATCATTTTATCCATGGGCCCCCTGTGGCAACACTTACTCACATGAGTAATACTCACCATCAGACACATCAACATTGAGTTTTACTTAAATTAGACAACTTTCTTGAGTGACATTTCTAGAAGATGCTGGCTAGCTCCATGTAGAAGCTGATCTTCTTCAGTAACTACTCTGGTTTAGCATCTATTCCTTTAATATGGAAGCCACAGGAGAGAGTAAATAGTAAAAGCTACAACCCCTAGCGCTACAGGAAGTTGTGTACAGAAGAGATTGATTCTGATTTCCTTTGTCACAGTGGGATCCCCCATTATTATTAGCATCACAATTATCTATATCACAGAAGGGCCCAGGAGCCAACTAATGGACCACAGTCCCATTGTGATAGCCCTGGACAACCACAGAATAAAAAGATTTCAGCATCTGCTGAAATTCCAGGGTCCTGGGATTACCTCCAAGTTCTAGTTTTCATTCTGGGAAAAGCCAACACCCAAACCCCTTCTCCAGCATCCCAGACGAATGAGGTAGAATGAAAGCAGGTATCAGAGCAAACCCAAAAGGCTGCTTGGCATGAAAAAGGAGCATTCCAATGACACTCTTTTCTGACCCCAGCACAAGTTGAATTGACAGTGCTGTAAGGAGAAAGAAAGAAAGAAAGAAAGAAAGAAAGAAAGAAAGAAAGAAAGAAAGACTTTGAATATTGTAGATAGTTTCCTTCTGGAAGGAATAATGTTGCAAGTGGCCTTTCTTTTCAACAGCTGGCCAAGAGAGGGACAGATCTAATGGCAGAATCAGTCACGTAAACATGAAAGAGGGCTGCTGTTCCAAATCGTGCAGTCCTAGACTGCTGCAAACAGATGAGGCTGAAACTTCACCCTAAGCATGTATAAGGATATTAAGCTGTTGGAACTAAAGGATAATTTGAAAAGTATTTTTCTTAATACTGGCATTAGGTTTCCTCAGCTTTACAGTTCGGTATAGAGAAAAAGAATGTCCTTACTAAGGGAAAGAAAGTGAAAACTGAAACTTGGAGGAATTAGCCGGTGGTGGATTCATTTATTTGGATTCCCTTTTCCTCTTGGTGACTGGGATCACAGCCGGGATGATGTGAAATGAGCATTTTGTCATTTCATGACATTACTGGAGACCTAGGCTCCCTGTTAAGGCTCTGGTAAATTGCAATGGGACCTGGTGGGGGCTCAGCAGATTTGAAAACCAGCATTCTTTGGAAAACCAGCATTCTTTGCACTGAAGTTGCACTAGTTTAATTAGTTTTGAAACAGTTGTAAGTTAAAACATCACTAAACTTCGGTTGACACTAATTTTGGTGACGAGTGATAAGTAATTGCATTATAATCATTGTGATTTAGGTAAAAGCTGTTTTTAACCGATTTAAGCAAAATCAGTCTAAGCCTGGTTTAAGCTGATTCAAAGGTATTCATACAGCATTTTGTACTAGTTTCATTAAACTAGTTAAAACACACTGTATGTTACATGGGTGCAGTATAGGATGTGGACAAACCCTTCTTGAGATGCCAATGTATGCACTTAGGACCTTTGCTTTAAACCCCTACTTTTGAAATTGCTACAAAACCCCTGTGTGAGCTAGATGCATATTATTAGTGGTCACTGGGAAAACTGGAGTAGGGTGAAAGGAAGTGTCTTGCCCACAGAGTTAATCAGCAGAAAAGGTAGGAGGAGAAACCAGGGATCCAAGTTGACCAAGCAGGATTGGATCTCTTTAAAGAAGAGAGGTCAGTCAGTCTCTATAGTCAGTCTTTGGCTTCTATGGAACAGACAGACAACCAGACTGAACTGATGCAAACTGAGAGTGGGGATTTTAGGCTAGGGAGTCCTCTTTCCTGGAGTCCTGTTCTGAGATCTTTGAACTCATTTCACTTACAGCTTCAGACTGTAATCCATTTGTTGACACAGTCTCGCATGACCTTCTTATCAATAAACTAGGGAAATGCAACTTAGATGGGGCTACTATACGGTGGGTGCATAATTGGCTGGATTACCATTCTCAGAGAGTAGTTATTAATGTTTCACAATCATGCTGGAAGGGCATAACAAGTGGGGTTCCGCAGGGGTCTGTTTTGGGACCGGTTCTGTTCAATATCTTCATCAACGATTTAGATATTGGCATAGAGAATACGATTATTAAGTTGGCAGATGATACCAAGCTGGGTGGGGTTGCAAGTGATTTGGAGGATAGGGTCAAAATTCAAAATGATCTGGACAAACTAGAGAAATGGTCTGAGGTAAACAGGATGAAGGTGAATAAGGACAAATGCAAAGTACCCCACTTAGGAAGGAACAATCAGTTTCACACATACAGAATGGGAAGTAATTGTCTAGGAAGGAGTACTGCAGAAAGGGATCTAGAGGTCATAGTGGACGACAAGTTAAACATGAGTCAACAGTGTTGCAAAAAAGCACTCATGATTCTGGATGCATTAACAGGGGTGTTGTGAGCAAGACACAAGAAGTGATTCTTCTGCTCTACTCTGCACAGATTAGGCCTCAGTTGAAGTATTGTATCTGGTTCTGGGCACCACATTTCAATAAAGATGTGGAAAAATTGGAGAAGGTCCAGAGAAGAGCAACACAATGATTAAAGGTCTAGAGAACATGACCTGTGAAGGAAGGCTGAAAGAATTGGGCTTGTTTAGTTTGGAAAGTAGAAGACTGAGAGGGGACATGATAGCAGTTTTCAAGTATCTAAAAGGGAAGAGGGAGGAAAATTGTTCTCCTTGGCCTCTGATGATAGGACAAGAAGCAACGGGCTTAAATTGTAGCAAGGGAGGTTTAAGTTGGACATTAGGAAAAACTTCCTAACTGTCAGGTAGTATAACACTGGAATAAATTGTCTAGGGAGGTTGTGGCTCAGAATTTTCTGTTCAAATCTTAAGATTTCTTTGTTTCTCTGTTGAACCTTCTCTGGATACTATAGTACTTTTGTGCTACCCACTAGATTGGTCACTGTGTTGCTAGGCTTAGTGGATGATCATGACTAGGAATCAATCATTGTAGGGTCAGGAATTCAGGTTGGAAACAAATGTTCCCTAATTTTTTTCATTCATGTGCAGAATAAATGTTGTTATGTGCACCAAGGCATATGTGGATATGCAGCACCAGTAGGAACACACACTGCCAGCTGTGAGTACTCTGCTAATCAGTTAGGCAGCATTTGAATCTCCCACGGATGGCTGTCCAAGTGCCCAGCTTCTAGGGAACACTGGGAAACATGAAGGTCAGACTTGGCAAGGGAGGCAGCTCCACTGCCTTCAATGAAGTTTTACCTATTCAGCCAGCAGAGAATTTGATTCAATAGATGATGAGTCAAATCACACAGGCAGAATGTAGAAAGTTGCTTTTTCCCCTTCCTTCCAGATATGGAATTTTAGTCTTTTGGGTTTTGCTCTTTAGCCTTGTTCCCTGCAAAATTTAGACAAGTTACAAAGAGGTTTTTAAAAACCCGGGTTTTCATTTTTGATCAAGTCATTGCATTTTTATTTCCTTAATTATGAAGAAGAAGAAGAAGAATATCCCTCAGCTATTGCTATGAGTAGACCAGCTTGCTCTCATCTAACATTAATGAATTAGAAGAACTTTACAGGGGAATGGGGGGGACTGTTTGTCTGAGCATGACTGACTGCATCCTATTAATATGTGTGGACAAGAACTTTGGTGCGAGTATTGTGGTGTAGTGCCAATGAAGTCAAGCTAAGGCTCTGGAGTTACGCTGATTTACTATTTTAGTTTTCTATTAATATTTCTTCTTCTGCAATCAGGCATGTTGTATTTGGATGGCCTCATCCACAGCCTACCTGAATCTGAAACACAGCTCATACATACCCAAGTTCATGGGCAGTCGCTGCCTCATGGCAGCAATGCATCATTGTCTATCTCTATGTCCATTGTTGCAGCTTTTTCAAACCCCTCAGAAGGGCGCAGAGCTCCAGGATCTGCACTTGCTTCCAACATGCTTTTCTCTCTCTCCTTGCCTCTCAGAAGCTGGGTAGCTTGATGAAGTGAGAGATCCTGAGTGCAGGAAATTGATAAATTATTCATTTGCTAAGCTCCTGACCAATAGGGAGAAGAATCAGAAGAGCCAATTACCCTCATAGAGGAATTCCTGTCCCCTTACGAAGTGTACGTGAGAATGGAGGCAGGAAAATTAGCCACAATATGGCTTTTTGTGATCGCAGAGAAATTGAAAAAGGAAGGAAAATGAAAAAAGATTCCATTTTCCTTTCTCTCCCCTTCCATGCGATGCTGGAAAAGCTCCGGAAATGCCCAGCCATCAGGAACAATGTGAAAAAAAGTCATATAATTTTCCCTGGTGAACCTGGCTGGATCCCAAGCAAGGTTCATAATGCTCCAAAGAGAACAGGAATCAGATGTGCCCTTTGAGGAGAGTTTCATTCCCTTTTTGGCACCAGCGATTTCGGTCGTTGGGGTCACAGCCCTGGTACAAACCCCTGGTGTTACCCTGATCTACAGTGATTTTTACAGAGGGAGCTTGAATTCAGCAGAAGCTCCTGCCCTCTCTGAGAGCAGATCAGAGCTAAGTATTGCATATGTCTAACCAGCCTCCCCTGACCCCTCCTTCACAAAGGAGCTGTGTTGTAAAGAGACTTCTCCAGAACCCCACAACTGCAGCAACTCATTCTTTATGAGGGGCTGCCCTTTAATCAGCCTCCAATTCATACTCAGATGGTAGGAAGGCAAAGGCAGCTTTTCTTGAGTGAAATCTTGCTCAGGAAGGGCTCCGGGATCTGGCCCTGCAGGTTTGAATCACTGTTGTTTTGAAAGGCCTGCCAGCTACTTTTTGCTGCACAGTTACCTCCCGGCACCTCTTTCTGTCACTGTCTGCATCACCATTGCAGTTTCTCCTAGAAATCCCATTGTCATTGCAAAGGTACAGGTAGTTTAGTGATTGTTGATGCTAATATTTACAGCTGTTTTCTGATAATGTGCAGGGGGCCCTGCCAAATTCACAATCCATTGTGGTCAAGTTCACAGTAACTGGATTTTAAAAATCATAAATGTCATGATTTCAGCTATTTACATAAGAACATAAGAACAGCCATAAAGAGTCAGACCAAAGGTCCACCTAGTTCAGTGTCCTGTCTGCCGACAGTGCCAGATGCCCCAGAGGGAGTGAACAGAACAGGAAATGACCACATGATCCATCCCCTGTCATCCATTTTCAGCTTCTGACAAATATTTAAATCTGAAATTTAAATCTGATGTATAAATCTGAAATTTCATGGTGTTGTAATTATAGGAATCCTGACTCAAAAAGGAATTGTGTGTGTATGTGCTGCTGATGGCAGCAGTGCTGCCTTCAGAGGTGGGCAACTGGAGAGCAGCAGCTGCTGGCTGACTGGAAGCCCAGTTCTGAATGCAGAACTGCTGCCAGCAGCAGCAAAGAAGTAGGGATTGCCTGGTATGGCATTTTCACCCCTATTTCTGTACTGCGGCCTGCAGAGCTGGGCTCCCAGTCAGCAGCTGCTGCCTTCTGGCCACCCAGCTCTGAAGGCAGCAGAAGTAAGGATGGCAATACTGCAATTCCTCCTCCTAAAATAATCTTTCAATCTCCCTTAAATGGCCTTTTGGGTCATGTGCCCCAATTTGAGAAATGGTGGTCTCCCCCCATGAAATGTGTATAGTATACAGTACAGTAAAAGGACACAAAACACCAAATTTCACAGGGGAGACTAGATTTCCCAGTCTGTGACATGTTCTTCATGGCCATGAATTTGGTAGGGCCCTACTAATGAGTGAATGAATAGTGAGACAGGGTGGTTTTCTTCTAGAAAGGGAAATGAAAGGGGAGGTGAAAAAACAACACTTCAGTTCTCAAGCCAAAAAACCCAGAAACACAGATGAACACAGTCATTCCTTCTGGTCTGAAAAATATCTGAATCTATAGGGAAACCAGTTTTCACACTGCATTAATTGCATCTTTTCTTTCGCTCTTTCCTTTCTGGAGTAGAAAGGGTAGATGGAGCTTTTGCAGAGATGAAGTCCCGTACTGGCATGGCGTTTCTGTCCTCCATGAAAATAACCAGAAAGGCTCTGACTCTAGGTATCTATATGAACATTACTGATGTTCACTCCAAATCCCATGGGATAATGGACCTCACAAGCGGATTACCCAGCAGGGAATTATTTTTATGTCAGCGATAAAGAACTGCATGGCTGACTAGGTGCACTATGGGCTGGTTTGGATTCCACTGAAGCATGAGGTCTGGACCACTACCAATGGCAGGATATAGGAGCTGCCAAACTGGTTTGCTCACTGTGACATTTCTTGGTACCAATATATTTCTATTTAGTGTAACCCTTCCGCCAGGTGGAACCAGCAGCAGCCAGAGCCAGTGCCAGCAAATGGCAATTCTGTAGAGTGATTTGCTAGTATATTAGGCTGACATACCACCTTGTTCTTTGATCCTTTTGGATCTCATCCACCAAACATGCTTAGGTAAAGCTGGCTGGAAAATAAGTGCTGCTGAAAGGTGTGACTAGTTCCACAGGTGAAACGTTTCCCTGTGAGTCAGTCCTGAGCCATAGTAGTGATTATGATTTGAAAATCTGCTGTCTGTGACTATTCTGCAGCCAGGGTTGCCAACCGTCATTAAATTTACGGACAGTCCATAAAAAATTAGCCGAAATTGGACATGTCTGTAAAGTCCGTAAAAAAATGTAGGTGTCCGTAAATTTCGTAGACGTTGAATACAATTTCAAAAAACAGCAATTATTCTATTGCAATTAAATTTCTCTGTGCTGCTTCAGCCATTTTACTGCAGAGCAGCAGAAATTGGACGTTTTAGTCGTTTAGTTGTCTGTGTTTGGATGTACGATCACAAAATGGAAAACTTCCAGGACCATGACTAACTAAATGAAAGTGAGTTAAATAGCATATTGTTCTTGTGGTGTATGAATGACAACAATTACTTTTCACTTTTGGCCATTTATGTTTTCTTAATATAGTATAAAAATTATGTCCGTAAAAAAATTTGTCTGTCTGTAAATTTTTCCCATTTTGTCTGTAAATGAAATTTCTGTGGGTTGGCAACCCTGTCTGCAGCACATGCTTACAACTTTCTATTCCAGCAAATATGCCCAGAAACTTGCTCACTGGCCTAGTCACAGAAATCAAACAGAAAGGGAACGTGAACAGGGGCAAAATGCATTCATTTCAAACCCTCCAGTGACAGCTAGCAAATCATTATTTACTCTGCTTGGCTTGATCTATTTCTGACCACTTGTGCTCATTAAAGATCTCATGACACTTTGGGATGATGAGTGGGGGTTAACTCCAGTGCTGTGGTCAAATTCCAACTTGTATTTACATTCTGCTTATGTCAATTCCGTCTTCAATTTCAATTGGAATTGGATAGAGTATTCTTCCCTGCCTCTCTTAAGCTGTTGCTTAATGCTGCCGTGGGCTGGTAACCAATTGCTGCATATCCTCTCCACAGTGCCAATGGGAGAGGAAATGGTCCATGGGTGTTGTTTCTGTATTAGCCTGGATCCTTAATAGTGAAAGTCACCAGTCATATAGAAACATTGGCTCACATTCTCAAACCTGAGTCTTTACAGCCAGGCTTCTACATAAATGCTAAGACACCTAAGGCCTGACCCTGAAAGGCACTGTGCATCTGCAGCTCCCCCAAGAGTCACTGTTGATGAGTTCATTGTCTCTTCAAGCCTAATCATGGATTTCTGTTTCTTCTCATCACTGCTTGGAAGAATCATCCAGTTCTTAGGGGATCTGCATTCTTGTGGGACCTCAGGCAAGTCATCCATGCACTGTGTGCCTCAGTTCCCCATCTGTACCATGAGGCAGTGTTTCCCAATTTTATTTGGCCATGGAACCCTTTTAAACCCTGAAGAATTTCGAGGAACCCCTAGGGGAAATTTGTCAAGAGAAAAAAAAAAGCTGCCGGACCTGAGCCACCATGACACCCTCCCTTCCCCCCTCCCCCCCCGGTAGGCCCCCAGGAAGACAGTCTGATATATGGAGCTGAAAAAGTAGACCACAAATAAGTAAGGACAATAATAATGACCAAATGCTAAATAAGGTTATGAGATCAATATTTAGTTTAATTGCACATATTTAAAAACAAAAATCACATTTAATGTATACAAAAAAATAAAGCTCAAAAACTAATATGAACTATATTGGCAGTTTTCAATGTGAAGAATGTTTTTTTCTTCTTTTCTTGGCAAATTCTTTTTATATTTTGTTTAATACTAAAAAGTTGGATTTGCATATCTGGCGCTGCATTCAGTCCATTTCTGTATTTTATTTTTGTTGCTGCATAATTCGAGAACCCAGTTTCATACAAGTATGTGCTGGTGAATGTTAACAACTGAAGAATTGCACATCTTGATAAAGCTGAATATTCTTGACATAA
Organism: Rafetus swinhoei; assembly: GCA_019425775.1. Taxonomy (NCBI): domain Eukaryota; kingdom Metazoa; phylum Chordata; order Testudines; family Trionychidae; genus Rafetus; species Rafetus swinhoei. Next base: position 15,157,205 of record CM033425.1, on the reverse strand, counting down.
GCCGCCCCAAACGTGATCAGAGAAACTTCTTTAAATTTTTGTATTAATTGGCCATCGGAAATTATTTCGATTAGGTTTTCATAATCTTGCATAGAAAAACTGACTGGATTTCCTGTTATACTTAATGGATTTCAAATCCAGTTATTGTTGTCATTTATGGTTGGAAAATACTTCATGATGTTTGTGTATAAATCACAAAGATGATCTGCAATGTCCTGGCCAGGAAGAAGAGTACAGGAGAAAGCTTGGGGCAGAGTTGTCTGGCCAGGAGGGAGGGTATAGGAGAGGGTCTTGGGACAGGGTGTCAGGCCAGGAGCGAGGGTACAGGAGGGTCTTGGGGCAGGTTGTCTGGCTAGGAGGGAGGGTATAAGAGGGGACTTGGGGCAGGTTGTCTGGCCAGGCGGGAGGTTACAAGAGGGGTCTTGGGCAGAAGCGGCCCTAGACGAGCTGCTGGCAACTGGCGCCCTAGGCAAAATGCACAATCGGCACGTGATTGGCGCCCCCGCCTCCAAAGCCCTCAACGGCCATTTATCTTGGCACCGTAGGCAACTGCCTAGGTCACCTGTATTGACAGGCCGCCACTGGTCTTGGGGCAGGTTGTCTGGCCAGGAGGGGGGGAATCCAGCGCAGCTGCAGCACTAGGTCATGCTTCCCGCTGGCAGGGTGGTGGGGGGGGGGGGGCAAGGAGTAGAAACCCCGACCTTCCCCGCCAGATCAAACTCTGCCACTTCCCTACCAGGGGGAGGGCAGCAGAGCCCGAGACAGGTTCTACGCAGGCGGCAGTTTTAAAATGCCGTGGTCCAAGAGCGGCTCCTCGGCTCCGGCCACCCCTCCCCCTCCCAGCAGCAGCGGCCACTGTAAAAGCTGCCACCTGCAGACGAGGAGGAGGCTGCAAGGCACCAGAACAGGGCAATCCTGCGGGGTGAGGAGGGGCGCTGCTGTGCACAGGGGTGGGGCAGCCACAGTGGGTGGTGGAGCAGCGAAAGCCGCGCGTCCCCAGAAGCCTGTCCTCGCCGGCAAAGGCCCAATGGAAGCTGCCTACAGGTTCTGCAGGGGACGGGGGAGCAGAATTTTTTCACGGAACCCCGAGTTCCACGGAGCACCATTTGGGAAACACTGCCATGAGGTAATAAAATTTCCCTTCTCCAGACTTTGGTCCTGTCTATTTAGAATGCAAGGGCTTTTTTGGGGTAGAGGCTGTGTCTTTGTGTGTATGCAGAGCGCCTGGCACAGAGGGGCCCTGATATCACCCAGGGAGATTAAATGACTTGGCTAAACCAGTTGCCAGTCTGAAGCATTAAAAATCATGAGTTGAGCTGTGAAACTTCATGAGACTAGCTTAAAATAATAGTGTTAAAGATCAGGGCTGGCTCTAGGTTTTTTGCCATCCCAAGCAAAAACATTTTTGGACGCCCCCCCCCCTTTTTTGTTGTTTTTTATGCATGTTTGCACTTTGCAATTTTTTTTTATTGTTTAAAATTTAAAAAAAAATGAAAACAGAAAATGTGTAGTTAGTGAAATAAAACAATTTCCTACTAGTGTACTCATTTAATTTTAACAAAATCACAATTACCAAAACCAAATTGAAAGACCAGAGAGGGAGGTCCAAAAGCTATGCTTACAGAAAACAGGCTAATAAGGAGAAGTCCTGTGGCACCTTACTAACAGATTTATTGGAGCACAAGCTTTCATGGGCAAAAGACCCACTTTTGCCCATGAAAGCTTATGCTCGAATAAATCTGTTAGGCTATGTCTACAATCGCGGCTTCTTGCGCGAGTAATATGCAAATGAGGCTAAGTGTGGAATATCGCCGAGCCTCATTTGCATACCTAATGAGCCACCATTTTTTTCAGAAGAAGCTCTTGCGCAAGAAGGAGTGTCTACACTGTCCCTTCTTGCGCAAGAAAAACCCTCTTGAGCAATGCCGTTACACCTATTACTTTTCAGGAAGAATGGCATTGCGCAAGAGGGTTTTTCTTGCGCAAGAAGGGGCAGTGTAGACGCTCCTTCTTGCGCAAGAGCCTCTTCTGAAAAAAATGGTGGCTCATTAGGTATGCAAAAGAGGCTCGGCGATATTCCACGCTTAGCCTCATTTGCATATTACTCACGCAAGAAGCCGCGAGTGTAGACATAGCCTTAGTCTATAAGGTGCCACAGGATTTCTGGTTGTTTATGCAGATTCAGACTAACAGGGCTACCCTTCTGATTCTAAGCTAATAAGGATTGTGAAACCTATTGTGTCAAATGTATTGGTAAACTCCTTGGGGGAGATTATATGGATTTTCTATACCTGGTATATACAGTGCCCAATAGAGAACACATCCATAGTTTATCAAACACAACAATAACAGCAATCCATAATTGCCCATTAGAGGGCGAACAATAAATCTACCGCCCAAATAGAGATGTTTGTAGGCGCAGCTCAGGATGCATTCAGTGGTTATAAAGTCCTGTCTACTAGCTGGTTTATCTTCTCGTTTAAAAGGAGGAGTGATTTTTTTTTAATGGAGGGAATTGGCTTGCCTAGCAACCTTTTCCAGGTTGTGTAAGAATATTTGGGCTTTTACTTCCGAACTCCGAGTAGTGAGAGAAAAAGGAACTCAGGGGTCCTACGACCCGGGTGTGTCCTGGGAGCCATAAATCTGTGTGCACCAGAGCAGAAAGCTCCTCTCTCTCTTTCCTTCACTCCCTACGAAGCTGGGGATTCACTTTCACCCAAAGCAGCTCTGTGTCCGATACAGAAGGAAGGGCTGGGAGGAAGGTGATGTTACTGCTGGAGGAAGGTGATGTTACTGCTGAGGCTAAAGCGCCCTGTATTTACAAGGGACTCTGACTTCTCTTTCATTCCCTTGCATCGCACCCCAACTTCCCTGCCTTTGGCTATGTTGCTGGAGAGCCACCCAGGGAAGTAGGGGGTCGGGATTGCGTGCGTGGCTGGCCGCTGTTTGCTGTCACCCTGCTCCCTAGCCGCTTCGCAGTGGCAGGAACGGCTATTGTTACTGCTCCGCTCACTGGGGCTTCCCTCCGAATTAGCGCGTTCACACTCTGCCTGTGTGACGGCAAGAGGCGAATGGGTCATTTTATAGCACGTTCTTTCGCCTCCCCCTCCCCTGGCTCCCCCTCCCTCACGGTGTCACCATTGAAAAATGACGAGCCTGCCTCCAGAAGGGAGATCCCCGCAACTTTGAGCGGCGGGTGGAGAGGAGGAGCCGCAGCTCCCGGCCCCAGCCACCCAGCTTGGGACCGCATGTGGGTGTGTGTGAGGGGGAAAGGGGCTCATGCACGTGCGGGAGAGAGCGAGCCAGACCCAGCCACCCCAGGGCTTTGGTAACGTCTGGGATTAGCCAGCTGCCTTGCCCTCCCTCCAGCCAGAGTGGAGAGTTTGTGTAGGGCGCGCCGCGCATTGCAATCAGGGATCCCCAGCTGCCGCTGCATGGGGACCCGTTAGAAACTAGCAATTCCCCCTTCCCCAGAAATAGAACTGGCCCTCTCTTATCCCCCCTCCCCATTTTTCTCTGCTGCTGCTTTCCCGGCTGGAGGGAACCGCAGCGGAGGGTGGCTCGGCGGAGCGGCTGCGATCGCAGATCTCCCGCCCAAGCAGGCGATGGCTGTCTCCAGATGCTGATTGCTCAAGCACTTGGCGGGCACCGGGCAGGAGGCGCGGGCAGGAGGCGGCTGTAGCTGCGGTGGCAGCAATGGGAACCAGCTGCTGAGGGGTGGCCAGGGGAATGTGCCTGCTGCCTGCCCCGAGCCAGAGCGCGGGCAGGTGGTACCCACAGCGGGGGGGCCCATGCGGTGACAGCGCCAGGCCGTGGGTGTCCCCTGGGTGCATTTGCAGCCCGAGGAGCTGGAGGAGGGTCTCGCTTGTCCCTGGCGCTCGGGGGATGGGGCCCCGCCGAGGCTGAGCCCCAGCGCCCGCCGAGCCTGTGAACTCCACTCCAGTGAGCCGGGAGCCTGCTGCCAGGAGCAGCCACCATGGCCGCGGCCTGCCCCGCTGGGCTTAGCATCACCAGCAGCAGCCGCGGCCGCCCCACGCCGCCCTTCTGGAAGCGCCCCAGCAGGGGGCTGCCTGCGCAGAGCTCCAAGCAGCCGGGCGTGGGACTCCCAGGTTGGGGCAGCCTCCGCAGGGCTCCCCACCTGCTCCTCCTGCGGGCAGGAATGCCGCCCCTGGCAATGTGCCGCCCCAAGCACCTGCTTGTTTTGCTGGTGCCTAGAGCCGGCCCTGTTAAAGATGGTAATGGAGGAGGGTTCCTTATATTTGCTTTCTGGTTTTTGTGCTTCTAGGCTGCACTGAGGTCATGTTTTCAATCTTTTCTCCCCAGCCCTGGGTATTAAAAATTACTTAAAAAATAAAGCTGAGAATCTTACTGTCACATGACTCCAGGAGCTTGAACTTTATGAAGAAAACACCATAACTATGGCTATGTCAACACTACAAAGAAACGTTGGAAAAAGATACACAAATTGTGATATGTATCTTTTTCAGCTTTTCTTCCAAAAGAGGCTTTTCCAACATTTGGCCTGTCTATACAGGGCCAAATGTCGGGAACCCCTCCACTCCCCTTTTGGAACATCTCTTTTTCCTTGTAAAACGAGGTTTTATGGGATGCCGAAAAAACCGCGTCTGCTTTTCTGAAATTTTTTTCAGAAAAGCAGACGCATTCCTTGGATGCAGCAGAGTTTTTCTGGGATACCTGCAGTATCCTGGAAAAGCTCTGTAGTCTAGACATACCCTACAGGAGCTGGCTTCCTGGAAGCTTATGGCAAGAATCAAATCCCCAGAGCTCCTGAGATGCCAGTGTCCTAGGCCCTCTTTCCTTTGGGATATGTAACACCCTCTGATGATGTCAATGGAAGTGGAAAACACATGACCTGATGCCCCACTGCCTGGCACCTTGTGTGGCCATTGGCCCCCATGCAAAGTGAATGCCGTGTGGGCATGAAATCCTACCATTGGGAGGAGTGAGCGGAGAGTTCTGATGTGGCAGCATTTTGCAGCCACTTTTCACAGATACAAAGGGCTACACAAGACAGTGGAGATTCTGGCTCAGAGCCAAAAGGAATCTAGGGCAGAATTTGCCTCCCTGTATTCCTACAGGGCTTCATCTCTCTCAACAGGCATATTAGCAAATGTTATGTTTCCCCAAATAGATCTCTTTCTGGGAATCTCTGGCGATTACATGGAGGCTAGGCGGGTTGGCATTTGGTGAACAGAGCTATTTGCAAGCTTCCATTGTTTCCCTGAGGTGACTATTAATAGTAAAAGTAATAGTAAAAATAATATTAGGTATTTATACAGCATCTTCTGCCCCAAGGGAACCCAAAGCCATTTGCAAAAGTGCAAAACGGTGCCCAGTTTGTATATCAGCCCGATGCAATCCTTTAAAGACAGGAAGAGAACATGAATGCTGCATCCAGCTGAGCTGGCTTTGCATAAACGGATTGGAAGCCTCAAGGATGGATGGGGCTTGGCAAGGAGTAGGGAAGGGAAACATCCTGTCTGAAAGCTTGATCTTGACTGCACCACAAGGGGACAACCAGTCACAGTTACTCCCCTGAACGCAAGACTTGCCCTAAGCACAAGGGCTGGAAAGGGGCAGGCAGGAAGTGACACTATCTCATCAGTACAGGAGGTGGATGCCACTGCACTGTTTCAAGCAGTACTCCAGGAGAAGTGGGGATGTTCTCCTTCTTGCATGTGAAGCACAGCGCCTTCTCAGGGCTTGCCTTCAAGCATAGCAGATCTGTACAACAGCCTGTGCCTGAAAGGCACAACTGAGCCCTTAAAAAATGCAGCTAGTGCTCACTCCAGATTCAGGGACTAAATCACCCATCCTGAGAACCAGCCCATTTCATTCCACGAATTCCACCACTCGTGGCTCAGACAACAGCAGCTGTTGCTGAGCAACACAATATGTGGCTCCGAAAGAAAACAGTGTTAGCTGAAAATTAAAGGTGAGGCTGAGCCATGATGTTTTTTGATCTGTAGCCAAACTTCATTGAGATTCCAATAGATTCCCATTCGCTACCTAAGATGTAACAATCAATGTGGCAGGAAAGATAAGGCTTTGTGCGTCCATATCTTGTTCTAACATAAATCTCCATTATTCTTCAGGGTCTGGTTATTCAGCGGTCACATTTGGTCTGGACTGAAGTTGACCAGACATGGTCCCAGCACACTTTGTTTTCCAGCATTTGAAAATAACAGAGAAGAATGCATTGCTCTTATAGAGAAAGAGCACTAACTCTGCAAAGACCTTGCCAGACACTGAGGCCCTGATCCTGCAAAGAATTACACAGAGGCTTAACTTTACACTCTGTGAATAGCCCCGAAAGAAATGTAAAGTTAACATGATTGTTTGCAGGATCCAGGCCTACAGATAGCAGCCAAAGCCGTGAAAACACTTAAACACATGCCTACAAGCTATGCTGAATTGAGGCCCAATGGAATGATATCAGATCTCAGAACTGGTGCATACAGATTCTACAATGATGGACACCATACAAGATTGTGGTTAGATGGATAGATAGCCGTGCAGCTGGTTTTACGCCATAAGGATCTTTTAAAAAAAGTCTCTGCTTCCAGTGGATAAACAGAGACCACCTACTCATTTGGCACAGGCTGCTGAACAGCTATGAACTGTGTGGAAATGACCATTGGTCACTACTGAACAGGGCTGAATTTGATATCTGAACCAGAGCCCAAGAGGTGAAAGACTCCACAACAAATATCCTGAGATGTCCAGTGACCTGAGCCATTAGTGATGCTTGGGGTCTAATTTATTGCTACTTATCTATGATTTTTAAAAGCTTCATTGTTTGCATTGCTATCTAAGCAGCTTAAACATAACATTTTGCCCCCTACCTATTTTTCTCTTTTTACGAAGCAGTGAGTTTGATTCCTGCAGATTTGTGCATTATGCCTCTTTCTCTATAAGCTTCAGAGAGGTAGCTGAGTTAGTCTGTAACAGGAAAAACTTAAAAAACAACAAATAGTCTAGTAACACTTTAAAGACTTAACAAAATATGTAGATGGTATCATGAGCTTTTGTGGGCACAGGCCACAATACTTGGGTCATCTGAAGAAGTGGGCTGTGCCCACAAAAGTTCATGACACCATCTACATATTTTGTTAGTCTTTAAAGTGCTACCAGACCATTTGTTGTTTTTTAAGTTTTTTCTTTCTCCATAGTTGGTGTCTCTGTTGTTAAGGTCCGTTGGCAACAACAGGTTCTTCTTGGTAAAAGCACTTAGCAATAAGAAGAAAATAAGGCCTTCTTCAGAGCTAGCAGGAGCACAAAGCGGTGTGAGGATAAAATCCGTGAATGTCTGGAGGTGCTTATGCTTCAGAGGGGTAGCTGAGTTAGTCTGTGCAGGATAAACTTAAAAAACAACAAATGGTCTGGTAGCACTTCAAAGACTAACAAAACATGTAGATGATATCATGAGCATTCGTGGGCACAGCCCACTTCTTAAATACTAAAGTGATAAGAGCCATAGAGGGAGAAATAGACAGTGGAGTCGTAGTCCCCTGTAGGTAAGTTCCTTGTGAGCTTATTGTTTGAGACAGATTGATTCAGCTGCAAAATAATGAATCAATTTAAAACATTTTTTAGTCATGGAATTATTTTTATCTAGTCTAGTGATATTTACAATCTAGATGGCATTTTCTGTTTGAGTATTAACCCTTGAAGGCTGGACAAACACTTTAATTGCCCTGTTTAGTTTGATTGAGTTCCTTTGAATGATTGATTGTGGAAGATCTACTTTTAATCAGAAAGTAGCTTGGGTGACTTTCATTGCCCCCTCTTTTTGTCCTGTATTGGTTTTGGCCTGTTAGAGGTTTGGCTGTTTTGTGAAAAGCCAAGTTTGAAGCTGTGTGAATTTCTTTTTTTTAACTGCAAAAACAAACTCTTGACATTTTGTGCACTATGGACCATCAGAGACCATGCAGAGACAACGCAGAAAGATGTTTACGGGAAACACGTGCAAGAAGTGGGAACAACATTTCTGTGAAAGGTCCCACTGGTCCATGTGGATGGCTCTGACTCACGCTAGATCAGCCCTCAAAATGCACAAGAACATTCCGCTTGAACAGTGGGGTTTGTAAAAAGATGTTTTATACAAGAAGTTTTAGCACCCCTGTGTGGCATCCCTTTGCTATGTGTGAGCAGAGCAGCAGTACACAGAAAATCTGTCTGATGCTCAGAGACTTAGCAGCAGAATGCATCTGTTGATGGAAATGTGAGTCAGGCTAGAGTGAATCTGAGCCTGACTGATTTCCCCATTAACAGCTCAGCCGCCGCAGATGGTTATTCAAAGCCTCATCAAGGGGGAGGGGGGGAAGGGCTGGTTTGAGGAGAATTTGTTTTTAGGGCATGTCTAGGCTTCTGGTAGCATAGCAGGCCCCTGTAGTGTGTAGAGATTGGAAATGTGATAAAGGAACATATTTTCGCTGAGCTGACCGTGAAACTAGATTGTTTTATCGCATGAACAAATAACAAGCCTATTACCTCTCTTCCTGGGATGTTTTGTAGACGTTGCCAGATCTGTAGCTGGTGTAAATCAACATAGCCGCATAGAAGCCATGGATTTATCCCATATGAGGGACTGGCCCTCCACCTGTTCCACACACCAGGTAACATTTACAGAAGTACTGTTTGGAAGCTAAGCCCCATTTTCAAAAGGGAATGAAGCTCTCAGAGGGGCTCTGGTGGGGTTTACAAACAAGGCCTATGCAGATTAGTAGGTAGATTAATGAAATTTAGGCACCTAACCTGCTTAGGCACTTTTGTCACTTCTCCTAGATACCTACTTCCCCCTTAGGCAGGAATGGCCTGAGGCCGGCTGCGGCAGCTGGTGCCCTAGGCGGAACGCGTGATCGGCGCCCCTGCCTGCAGGGCCATCAACGTCATCATCAGGTGCTCCAGGCGGCGGTGCCCTAGGCGGCAGCCAAGTCCTCCTATAGTCACGGGCCGCCCCTGCCCTTAGGCGACAGGTACCTTTGTTACAGCCTGACTTGCTTCATAGTAAAGTGAAACTAGGAACCTAGAGTTCTTTCGGGGGGTAACAAGCATGTGGACAAGGAGGTCTGGGGCATTTAGTATATTTAGATTTCCAGAAAGCCTTTGACAAGGTCTCTCATCAAAGGCTCTTAAGTAAGTTGTCATGGGATAAAAGGGAAGGTCCTTTCATGGACTGATAACTGGTTAAAAGACAGGAAACAAAGGGTAGGAATACATGGTCAGTTTTCAGAGTGGAGAGAGGTAACTAGTGGTGTCCCCCAAAGTTCTGTCCAGGGACCAATCCTATTTAACTTATTTATAAATGCTCTGGAGAAAGGGGTAAACAGTGAGGTAGCAAAATTTGCAGATGATACTATACCACTCAAGATAGTTAACAACAAAGAAGACTGTGAAAAGCTTCAAAAGGATCTCACAAAACTAGGTGACTGGGCAACTAAATGGCAAATGAATTTTAATGTTAATAAATGCAAAGTAAATAACATTGGAAAAAATAACCCCAACTACACATAAAAATGTTGGGGACTAATATAGCTATCACCACTCAAGAGAGGGATCAAGGAATATGTCTACACTGCAACATTTTTCCGGAATATTGGCCGTTATTCCAGAAAAACAATACTTGCATCCACACTGCTATTGCATTCTTTCAACAAAAAGTCGAAAGAATGGAAAGGTTTTTCCGATGGCGGTAAACCTATTTCTATGAGGAAGAAGCCTTTTTCCAAAAAAGCTTTTTCAGAAAAAGGCATATGTGAACACTGAAGAGGGAGTTCTGTCGAAAAAAGAGGCCTCCAGGAAATAACACAGGTGCCCTGGTGGCTACGTCAACCAAACTAAACAACTCTATAGTTCCTGTCTCCTGCCAGCTCTTAAAGCTGCAGGCACCTGGGACAAGCCTTGTGGCAGGAAGCTGGCCCTGGGAGCTGCACCTCACTGCATGGCTCACCCTGCCATTGTGCTGCAGAGCTATGGCCCAGCCACAAGCCTCCCCCGCCACCCCCCAAGATACCCCTGGCCCTCACAGGAAGCATGACCAGGGCTCCCAGGACCCATTTAGGGGCCAGAAGAGGCATGCACTGTCATGGTCTGGGGTGGAGATCCTGGCCTTCCTGGAGGTGTGGGGTGAGGAAGAGACCCTGCCAGATCTCCATTCCTGGTGGCGCAACACTGACATATATGGCTGGATGGCCGAGGCTCTGGCTGCGAGCAGGGGCGACCCTAGAGTAGCTGCCAGCAACTGGCGCCGTAGGCAAACCATGGAATCGGCGCCCCCACCCCCAACCCCAAGGGCTGAGATTTTTGGTAAACTGGGAAACATTTTGCTCCTATTTTCCATTTAATGTTTTTAAGCATATTTATTTAAACAGGCATAATTATTCGGTTTGTCCATCCAACCAATATTTCTGAGATCAAATTAAAATAGAGACACGAAATTTTCAGAATAGATTTGTACATGACAGTTAGACGATATTTCAGTATGATTTCAAATAAAAATGCATTACAAATGTTATTTATAATTTTTATTATTACAAATCCAAAATAGTCCATTACGCTATCCTGCTTTAACTGCCATTACCACCACATCGCTGGGGAGAGGGTGTCTGGGGATAGAGTTCTGTGGCTGGGGCTGGGGATAGAGTTCTGTGGCTGGGGCTGGGTGGCTGGGGATGGAGTTCTGTGGCTGGGGACGGGGGGCTGGGATGGAGTTCTGTGGCTGGGGAGAGTGGAGTGGGGAGAGGGGAGAGGGAAGAGGGGGCCATTGGGGGGAGAGAGTCCCCTGCACCCACCTCCTCCCAGGATTCCCCCCTCCCCGAGGGAAGCCGGAGCATGCCTCCCCCGGGGCCAACACCCCCTCCTCCCACGGCGCAGGGAACCCCCGCGCACCGCCTCCCCCGGGGCCAACCCCCCTTTTCGTGGCACGGGGAAACACCTGCACGCCGCCTCCCCCAGGGCCGACCCCCGCGACGCAGGAAGCTGGCGTGCCTCCCCCAGGGCCGACCCCCGCCCCTGCGACGCAGGGGAAGCAGGGGCGTGCCTCTCCCAGGGCCGGCCCCTCCCTCCCACGGCGCAGGGGAAGCCGGTGTGTGCCTCCCCCGGGGCCAATTCCCCGCGCTCCTCCTCCGGGGCTGACGCCAGGCGTTACGGGAAGGGGAAGGGGAAGTGGCAGGGAATTAGGTGCCCCATTTAACTTGGCGCCCTAGGCAGCTGCCGAGTTTGCCTATAGGCATGGGCCGCCCCTGGCTGCGAGGGGCCACCACCCCTGGAGCCTAGAACAAGTGAGGAGTAAAGTGAAGGAGCTCCATCAAGGCCACTCCAGGGCAAGGGAGCGCAGCTGTCGCTCCGCAACTACAACAAGTTCCACCGCATCCTGGGGGGTGGTTCAGCCCCTTCCCCACTGCCTGGGGCTCCCAGGCCAGGATCAGGAGGAGGACGATGAGCTGCGCCAGCTTTAGGAAGTGCGGGGCCCAATTTGAACAATTTTGACGGCGCCTTGCAGCAATTTTGGTTGAGCAAAAAAAAAAAAACCAGCACAAAAATTCCCCCACCAACACACACACACACCCTCCCGCAGCACAGGAAAACCCTGCGCTACACTCACACCTCCTGTGGCGCAGGCAGCCGACGCACTCCTCCTCCGGGGCCAGCAGGGGTGGCAGATTTGTATAATTTTTGGTGGTGCCCCATTAGCCACACCCCGTTAACTACGCCCCAACCCCCATTAGCCACACCCCCTGACCCACATTAACCACGCCCCGACCCCCATTAGCCACACCCCCTGACCCCCATTAACCAGGCCTCTGGAGGTAACATGCTCAGGGCAAGATGGACACATGACCAGACGTAAAAGGTGTCATGCCACCCCTCTCAAAGGACTTTTCCCACCATCCTCCTACCAACAGGGATTAGTTTGGCCCCCACCAAACCCCCCTCATGCAACTATCCTGCAATTGCATTAACCCCATGTGTGTGACATTAACTCGGGGGCAGAGAGACTGGGGGAAGTGTTCCCTCTAAGGCTATGTGTACACTTGCGGCTTCTTACGCAAGTACAGCTGTTCTTGCTCAAGAACCCACAGAGCAGCCACACTGCCCGCCTGCTCTTGTGCTAGGCAATGTACAGTACGGCGTGGTAAGAGAGGGCGTCTTGTGCAAGAGCTACGCTCTTTTCTAACAGGTGTAAGCTCTCTTGCGCAAGAGGGCAGTGTGGAAGCTCGGCAGGGATTTCTTGCGGAAGAAACCCCTATGGCTAAAATGGCCATTGGAGCTTTCTTGGGCAAGAGAGCGTCCACACTGCCATGGATGCTCTTGCACAAAAGCACAGCTCACACAGTTCTTGCACAAGAAGCCGCCAGTGTAGACATAGCCTAAGAGTTTCCTCCCATGAGCAGAACGGATTTTGTGTTGCGCACCAGTACTGAGTTCATGTGGCTTGTTTGGATGTGCCACTCTGGCACCCAAATTATTAATAAATATTTTTAACCCTTTACCTTTTCTCTCTGCTGCCATGTCTCCTTCCCTTGCTCCATCAGCTCCCCTTGTGCCTGCTGCCCCCCAACTCCTCACCCTCCTCTGCTGTCCTGACTCCTGCCCTTCTCACTGCCTCAGCCCTCCTGCGACCTGTCCCCCTCCACCAGCCCTTCTCTCCTCTCTGTGCCCACTCCTTCAGTAGCCCCACTCTGATCATGTGAGCTACCCCTCCTCATCCCCTCTTCTAACACCTCCTCTACACACCTGCTCTGCCTCTCTCCTCTGGTGCTGGTCCTCCCCTGCAAGTGTCTGCCTTCTGCTTCACCCCAGAATCCCCTGGCACCTGCACCTTCCTTAGCCCTGCACCCTCCTGGTGCCTCCTCTTCCTTACTGCCCCTGCCCCTTTGCCCTCTTTTTCCCTGATGCCCACCCTCACCACTCTCTGCCCCGTTCCCCTCCTGCCCCTCTGTGCCCTCACACATGACTTGCTCCATCCCCACCTTTCTCATGCCCACCCCTTCTTTCAAGCCTTCTCCCAGCACCTCCCCCTACCCCCTCTAGCCCCAATGCCCTTCCTCTCTCCTCTCCTCTCCCAGCATCACCCTGTCCCCCCTCCCACTGACACCTCCCCTCCTGCCCTTTTCCTCATTGTCTGCACTTGGCCCCCTGGCATTTGTCTCTCCTCCACCCTGTCTCTTGGTGCCTTCCTCTTTCTTCCCCCTCCCCCTCCGCACAAGCCTCTTCCTCGCAGGCATCCTCTGAGGCCAGGGAGGAATATCAGGTAAGTGCTCTCAGTTTTTCACATACACATAGAATCATAGAATCCTAGGGCTGGAAGAGACCTCAGGAGGTCATTGAGTCCAGCCCCCTGCCCAAAGCAGGACCAATCCCAACTAAATCATGCCAGCCAGGGCTTTGTCAAGCTGGGACTTAAAAACATCTAGGGATGGAGATTCCACCACCTCCTTAGGTAACCCATTCCAGCGCTTCACCACCCTCCTAGGGAAATAGTTTTTCCTAATATTCAACCTAGACCTCCCCCACTGTAACTTGAGACCATTGCTCCTTGTTCTGCCATCTGTCACTACTGAGAACAGCCTCTCTCCATCCTCTTTGGAACCCCCTTCAGGAAGTTGAAGGCTGCTATCAAATCCCCCCTCACTCTTCTCTTCTGCAGACTAAACAAACCCAACTCCCTCAGCCTCTCCTCATAGATCATGTGCTCCAGCCCCCTAATCATTTTGATTGCCCTCCGCTGGACCCTCTCCAATGCATCCACATCAGAACTGGACGCAATACTCCAGATGTGGTCTCACCAGAGTCAAATAAAGGGGAATAATCACTTCTCTAGATCTGCACACAAGGAGGGGGAGGCAGCCGCCAAGGGGCTGGGATGCAATCGTCGCTTGGCCTTCTTGGCCTAGACATTGCGCTGCAGTCTGTGCACATGGAAGCACATGCAGTGCCAGTCTGCGCCATGTGGCATCAGAAGGCAGCCCCAGAGCACCCCAGGGCTCCTGCTCACAGGCTCTGGGGATGGCAGACACACGTCAGACCCTTGGGGAGAGGCCCTCCTACCACCTGGAAGCAGGCTGGGGACACGGGTGCACACACGATCCCACACAGACTGAGGAGTGCTGCACACGGCACATGGGCATGCCTGCCTGCGCGAGGCACCACCCACTTCCAAGGACAGCGATTCCAGCCACAGGTGTGTGTGCATCCCCCATGGAAGGCCAGGCTGCTCCAAGCCCCTCTCCCACTCATTGAATCCCAGTGTAGATGGACACTTCCCTTGCCTGCTTGTCCGAGGGACTGGGGAGTGGGGGGCGGGAAGCGGGGTCCTCTGGGCACCTGTCCTGTGAGGCAGGATCCGTTGTGTGGGGCACACATGGCCTTGCTCCTGGGATATCACTGTCCTGTAGCCTGAGGACTGTTGCTCACAGCGTGCAGAGGAGGACATGTCATCAGGGACAGTGTCTGTATGGATGACTGACCGCCTCTTCCTCTTTATTCTCCACAGGCAGACCAGCCATTGCTGAGGGGTGATCACTGCCATCCGAGGCAGCTGCTTGACCCCAGGGAGCTGCAAGCGCTGGATGAGACAGCATGTGGCCATCCTCCGGGACATGCAACAGAAGGTCCAGAAGGACGCACAGTGGTGGACCCAAACGTGGGCCCAGCTGATGCAGTAGGGCCAAAACATGTGTACCACCATCCGGGAGATAATGGCACACCCAGCTCCTGTCCCTCCTCCTGTCCCCCTGCACCTCTACTCCTGCCTCCCTGCTCCTAACCCCCCTGCTCCTAACCCCCCTGCTCCTGCCCCTCCTGCCATGCCTATGCCCCCTCCGCTGCTCCTGCCATGCCTGACCCCACTCCAGCCCCCCTCCTGCCTAATCCCCCTGTTGTCCCAGACCCCACCCACCCCCGAGGTTGCCAAGGTCCCTGGATCCAAGGTGGCACTTCCAGCTGCACGACGTGCCACCCCCAGCCCTGAGCCCCCTTCCTCCCTGCCCTTATTCAGGTCCTCAGCCCCCCTCATCCTCAGTTACTTTTATTATAAAGAACACAAACAAAGTTCTTGGTTTTCAACACAAAACTGGCGTCTTTATTGACTCTACAAGGAAGGGGAGAAGGGAGGGATTGTGGTGGAAAAGGCATAGAGGGGCAAGGCACAGGCCCCTAGTGGGGAGGCCTTGGGGAGAATTACTGGGGTCCTTCAGAGAAACTCTCCCTCAGGGCCTCCCAGATGTGCACCCCCACCTGATGGGCCTGCTGGATGGCAGCTGTGCATGACTGCTTGAAGACACTTCCCTCCTGGCCAGCCTCTGCTCCCCACCTCGGTAGGAAGGCCTCCCCCTTCCTCTCCACAATGTTGTAGAGAACACAGCAGGCCGAGATCACCTCAGGGATGTTGTGCTCCCCCACAGAGAGGCGGGTCAGGAGGCACCTGAACTGCACCTTCAGATGTCCGAAGGCGCATTCCACCTGGATATGGGCCCTGCTTGGGTGGGCATTGGACTGGTCCCTGCTGGGGTCCAGGTGGCTGATATACGGCTTCATGAGCCATAGCATGAGGGAGTAGGCTGCATCCCCCATGATGCACGGTGGCATCTGCATGTCCCCAATCTGACAATCACACTGGCGGAAGAGGGGCAAACCTCCAGCTTCTGGTAGAGGCTGGAATTCCTGAAAATGCAGGCATTGTGCGCCCTGCCTGACCACGCGACGAAAATGTCCATGAATTGTCCACAGTGGTCGACCAGGGCTGGCAGCCATCAAGAAATAGCCCTTTCGGTTGATGTATTGGACGGCTCGATTTTGTGGTGCTTGGATGGGAATACAGGTTTCATATAGGGCCCCTCCACAGTTGGGGAAGCCCAGGACAGCAAATCTGGTCACAATGGGGTCCAGCTCTCCCAGGCCGATGACCTTGTGCAGCAAGATGGAGTTGATGGCCTTCACCACCTGCAGAAGGAGACAAAGGAACACACAAAACAGAGAATGAGAGGGGGTGCCTGAGCCCTTGGGAGGTCCCTGAGTCCCCCCTTTCTTCCCCCTTCAAACACCTCAGGAGCCACCCCTTATGAGGCCCCACCACAGGGCTGTGTGAGGGTGGGATGGCAGAACCCCCCCAGGGACAGGGCTTCCCCCACACCCCTATCCCACCCCTCACAATACCACCCCCACCCTCCTTTCCCTAGGGCCCCCCTTTCCAGTACTTCCCCCCCCTTCAGGGACTGCAGCCTGAGAGTGCCTTACCTCCATGAAAAGGTAATGGTGGACTTTCCCACACCGAACTGGTTGCCCCCAGACCGGTAGCTGTCTGGGGTGGCGAGCTTCCAGACGGCGATGGCGACCCACTTCTCTGGGGAGACTGTGGGTTGCATCTGGGTGTCCCGTTGACAGGGGGCAGGGGCAAGCCAGGAACACAGCTCCATAAGTTGGTGTTCCTCATTCGGAAGTTTTGACGCCTCTGCTGGTCATCTCACCACTCCATGACCAGCTGGACCTACCAGTCAGAACTGGTGCCCAGCCTCCAAAACCATCTCTCCACTTTAGGGTGCAGTTGCAAGGGCCTTGCTCCCGCACACAGGGAGAGGGTCTTGCTGATGAGCTTGGTGTCGAACTCATGCAGGGCCATGAAGGCAGCCTGCAGAAACTGCAGCATGGCTTTGTGGGGCCATCGTGTGCCCAGAGTCAGCTCCGGCTCCATGGCAAGAATAATGCTGTGGTGTCCAAAAGCTGGGGAACCAAAGCATGCAGTGCAAATGCTTTGCAGTCTCTCGGAGAGGTAAGCAAGCAAGCAGCGGAAGCAGAGAAACAGCTAATCCGGGGGAGGAGGGGGGTGTCCCTTTAAGCTCAAGTCTCAGCTAGCCTTAGGCAATAGCACCCGAAAGCAACTGCTGACCTAATGCCCTGCCTGAACTGTTTCTGGGTGGCCTTAAATGTGAGATAGTGTCCAATCAGTATGGACACCATCTTTCAAAAAAGCAGATCACTTTTTCATTACACGTTTGCTGTGTGGATGCTGTCTTTCGAAATAAGCTTTTTCGGAAGATCTCTTCTGGAAAAGCTTATTCCAAAAGCAGCCTGCAGTCTAAACATAGCCTTGGAGTTGTTGTGGACAGTTCTCTGAAAACATCCCCTCAATGTGCAGCAGCAGTAAAAAGGCAAACAGAATGTTAGGAATCATTAAAAAAGGGATCGAGAATAAGGCAGAGAATATCTTATTGCCTTTATATCAATCCATGGTATGCCCACACCTTGAATACTGCATACAGATGTGGTCGCCTCATCTCATAAAAGATATATTGGCATTGGAAAAGGTTCAGAAAAGGGCAACAAAAATTATTAGGGGTTTGAAATGGGTCCCATATGAAGAGAGATTAAAAAGACTGGGACTTTTCATCTTAGAAAAGAGGAGACTAAGGGGGGGGATATGATAGAGGTCTATAAAATCATGACAGGTATGGAAAAAGTGAATAATGAAAAGTTATTTACTTGTTCCCATAACATAAGAACTAGGGGTCACGAAATGAAATTAATAGGTAGCAGGTTTAAAACAAACAAAAGGAAGGGTTTTTTTATACAGCGCACAGTCAACCAGCAGAACTCCTTTCCAGAGAATGTTCTGAAGACGAAGACATTCAAAAAAGTCTTCAAAAAAGAATTCAGGTTAGGTCCATCAATACTTATTAGCCAGAATGGGTAGGAATGGTGTCCCTAGCCTCTGTTTGACAGGGTCTGGAAATGGATGAGAGGAGGGGGATCACATGATGATTACCTGTTCTGTTAATTCTTTCTGGGGCATTTGGCATTGACCACTGTTGGCAGACAGGGTACTGGGCTAGAGGGACCTTTGGTCTGAGCCAGTGTGGCAGTTCTTATGGGATTTTAGTACAACCCTCTTGCCTTCCACACACCAAAATCTTTGGCCTGGGTGTGGCCCAAGCTAAGTTACTCAGCTAGGAGACAGGTTAGAGTCCACTTCATCTTGGAACTGAACTATTTTGCAGTGAGACACAGGCTAAATTACTAGAATGCTGATAGCCCGCTGGTGTGTTCCCACAATTCCTTCTGCTCCCAAAGGCTAGACATGTTCTCCCATAATTGGCACTATTGACTGGGGAAGAATCCGAAACCATTTCAGCACAACAGGAGCTTAGCGTATAGCCCCAGACCCACTGGGGGCAAGTGCAGAAACAATGAGGACACGAGAGCATGGTAGGCCTTTGCTGTGGGCAAGGGAGGGGGTGACAGACTTGTAGGGCCTCTGGGAAAGGTGTGGGGGAGGTGATGGTTCCATGCTCCCAGTGGTGGGAGGGTCCAGATCCACAATCCTGGAAGGGGCAGGGCTTCAGGCAGAAGGGGCGGAGCTCAGGCCGGCAGCTAAACCCCACCACATCCCACCCCCAGGCTGCCCTCAGAGCTGTGTGGCACTCTGGCAGTAATAATGGCAGTGGCAACCGGGAGCACTGGGCCCCTTTGAATTGTTGGACCCAGGGGCAACTTCCCACTTTGCACCCCGGCAGCGGGCCTTTGGCATGGGGAAGTTCATGCCAGACTGGCTAACTGGGGTGCTCAGTCAGTCATCTCAGCTAATACTGCAGTGAAGATGCACCATTTTAGGCTTCCAAGTCATTTGAGTGCTTTTGCCTCAAGTCTCTTGCAAAGTCAATGAGATTTAGGCTCCTAAGTGTCACTTTGAAAATGGGACTCAAGTGTGACTGAAATTTCTACCTTCTCTCTATGAAAAGGGCTCCCTTCCCACAGGGCAGCTTGTGTGGAGTTCTACTACAGTGGTCTTGTAATTCCCCCATTCTGACACAGGAGGCAAGAGCTTCCAAAGGGCATAACACAGCAGACATTTGCTATTTAACAGGTCCAGACTACACTGAAAATAATTAATAAAGGACAAAATATAGAACAAGACATGTAAGGAGAGTGCATGAAAGGGAAACTCAGTTTTAATGAAACTTAATGGCAAATCCAATCCAGCCAGATGAATGGAACTCGACAGTAGCTGTTCAAACACTAGTGTAACCCAACAAACAGCGTTACCCAATGGTACATTTCCAGTGTAACAACTAGTAGAGTGAATAAGATTAACTTTAGAATTTAGGGAGTAAACATAACCTTTGCAGCCAGGACTGAATTATTCCTACTCTTTGTGTTATTGGAGCCTGCAGTTTCCATTTTCTGTTTGCTTTCTTTAGCATAGGCATATTGTGGTCAACCTGAAATTACAAGCCTTGAGAATACACAACGTAAACTTTTAGGTTTGACTGAAATGTGAGTTAGTCAAATATAAATAACAATTAGGCTGTTTATGAGCCTAAAATTTAGATTGGCTTATAGTTAAAATCACATTTCAGTCCCACATGTTTGTTTATGTTGGGAGTAGAGTTCAAAATATCCAAGACTACATGAGGACCTTGGGAATATCAAGTTTTAAACCAAGTGGCTGAATATGACAATCATTTTGGTCTTTAAAACATACATATTACATATATTGGCTAAACAGAGGCAGATTAAAATAGAAAGTCACTTTAACAACCAGCATGTTTCACAATCAAGAAGTTTCTTCCAAGGAAAATATGTGTTTCCTACTTTTGGGGGGTTATCGATGCAGGATCAGATTTCCACTCCAGCGTTAGTTTTTACAGATACCCATGTTGTTCTGTGCTCTGAAAAGCCAGAGTAGCGATTCCTGTAGCATTGTATTACGCTGCTTATTGCACCATGATGGGCAGTCTTTTCTGAGGCTGAGGAAAGGCATGAATATGTGTTTAACTCTAAGTCCCACTCTTGTGAATCCACTATGACAAGCAGGACAGGCCCAGAGAGAGTTATGTAAGAACACACTGTCCACATTTTCCCTTAGGCCACGGCTACTCTGGGGGAGAAAGTCGAACTAAGAAACACAACTCCGACTGTATGAATAGTGTAGCTGGAGTCGACATATCTTAGTTCAAATTTTCATGGTGTCCCTACTGTGGGTGGTTGAGGAGAGAAACTCTCTCATTGACTTTTCTTACTCCTCATGACCTAGCAGAGTACCAGAGTTGATGGGGGTGTGATCAGTGATTAATTTAGTAAATCCATACTAGACCTTTCCCCTGTGGCTGCAGCTTTAAGGCCTTCAGGGGAAGGGAACTATAGAGTTCTGATGAGTGTGGACAGAGTGGCCACCAGGGCAGCTGTGAGAAGCCCGTGAGGCCATTTATTTTGAAATAAGCACAGCGGCACCTTCTACACACACCCTATTTTGAAATAGCTATTTTGAAATAGGCATTATTCCTCGTGAAATGAGGCTTACAGAACTCAGAATAAGAAGCCCAATCTTTCAAAATTATTTTGAAATAACTGGCTTGCTGTGTAGATGCTTACCACCTTGTTATTTTGAAATAATGTTAGTTATTTCAAAATAACACTGCAGCGTAGACATTCCCTGTTCTGTTCTTTCCCTCTGGGGCGTCTGGCATTGGCCACTGTTAGAAGGCAGGGTACTCAGCTACATGGTCCTTTGGTCTGACCTGATATGGTCACTCTCTTACTTACAGATATATTTTAGAGTGCATCTGTCTGTCTCTGTGTCCGTATGTGAGTCCATTTGTTCAAGAACGCCTCCTAAATGGTAAGAACTAGGGCCACCAAATTTTGTACGCAGCTTCCTCTTACCCTAACTTAAAGCAAGGTCAGGATTTGGTTGTGTCAGGACCACCAGAAGCCCTGGGAAAAGGACAGTTTTCCACAACATGCAAAGGGAGGGGCCGCTGTTCAGAGGGATGCAATATAAGAGTGGCCACTGGAGACAGTAAGCAAGCAGGGGAGAGCTGTCCCGCAGAGTGTCCACTAGAGAAAGCTGTGCCATCAAGGGAGTCACCAGCAGGGCTGGGGATCCACTATGTTTCCTAACAGCACACCGACAAGTAGCCCCTGCCCCAAATCCTCTCCCCCATCCCTTGGCCAAAGCACTGGGCTGGGCACTGGTGTGTGTGTGGAGGGGGGTGGGGGCAGGAGGGAGATGGTGGAGAAAACTGCCTCTGGTGGCTGGCACGGTGCTGGGGGGAGAGAAAATACTCCTGGCAGCTGGGGGTGCATTAGGGAGAGAGAAAAGGCCCATGCCGGAAGGAACTCCCCACTCTGAACCGCTCCTCACCCCCCTACTCTCTCTCTTGCACATACACTCCCTGCCCCCAGCACTCCCACCCCACATCTCCAAGGCTCAGCCCTGACTCCTGCACCCACCCCATACTGCCAGCACCTTGTCCTGAGGGACCTGGGCAATGCTGGGTACGTCTCCTAGAGTTCTTATATTGTTCCTGCCCTATTTTGTGGCTTCTGCAACCTGGTGAGTCTTCTAGAGAAGAGCTAGGTAACTTAAAAGTGAAATGGCCTTCTAACCAGCCTCACACTCAAGTGGTGATGAAGCCTGCCACTTTCTGAATCTACAGTGTTAGTCTACAGGACCTTAGTTTAAAATCAGCTTTAAAAATAGTAGTGTGTTGCTGAAGATAATAAAATTATATCCTTAAAAATCATCTCTCCTCCAGGCTGCTGTTGGGCATAGGGGGCGCCAGTTTAATAGTACTGCGTAGGGCCCCTAAATCCTAAGGACGGCCCTGCATCTAGCCCAGTATCATGTCTTCCCACAGTGGCCAATTCCAGGTGCTTCAGAACAGGTTGCCTGATTCTCTCTCTTCCATGTGATTGAAGAATATGGGAGCATGTTCTAGATTCCTTTGCTTGAAATGGATGTGTCCGAAATGCACCAAGAGCTGTGGCATGTAAGTCTGTACATCATACAGGCATATTGCTCTCATGTATCAAACGTTTGTGCTATGAGCATGAGCGGTAGCAGCACAATGACTGAATGCTGTATTGGGATGAACTTGTGGGTAGCTCTGTGAAAACGGCGATTTCATGCTCTGTGTGGAAATCGTGGAATGAGCCCAATACAGTGATTTTTCCATCAGCAGAGAGATGGCAGCGGGTCTCCTTATCCGCCAGTCTCAAGCCTGGGATAGCTTAGAGCCCAGCAGCATCACATCAGAACAGAGGGTCAGGGTAGGGATTTGGGACTCAGCAGCTTGTTTTATGTGAGGCATAGTATCCAGCACAGCCATCACTTGGAACAATAGTAGCTGCGACCCCGGCAGGGAGAGGGCCACAAGCATCCCCAAATGCTGGTTTTGTGCTAAGGCAGCACATCATGTGTGTTCCAAGGAGCTACTGTGCCTCATGGAAAACCAGCCGCTCCCCCCAAACTGCTGCTGTGACATACTGCTGCCTTGCACACTGAGCCACACGGAGCACAAGATCAGCAAGTGGGCCTCAATGGTCCCTCTAATCTTTTCCATCCAGATGAAGATTTTTCCATCCATGTGCAGAATAAATTTTTATGTGTACCCAGGCATGTGCAAATGTACACCACCAGGAAAAACCAAAAACCTAGCTCTGGGCACTCTGGGCGGCATTGGAATCTCTCCTGAACAGCTAGGCTACACAAGCACTCAGCTTACCGGGAGCAACAGTGGGCATGGCCACTGCCATCACACTGGTGATGGAAAAATCACAGCAGTTTGCAAGGGTGGGAGACACTGCTACCAACCACGCATATGCCTCAAAGCTGGATACTTCACCTGTGACGCTGCATTTAAACCAACGTGCAATTTTCACAAGCCCTTACTTATGAGCCCGGACGAGGTAGGTATTGCAGAGCAGGGTCCCATATTCGCTCCCTTATTCCATCCAGAGGTTGTAGGGTTGAGCCTTCCAACCACCACTATACTATCTGAGTAACCTTCATGGAAAATAAATAGTAGCAAAGGTCCCTAATGGACCCCACAGAATCTCTAGTACGTCTCCCTTTTTGGGTTCAAAACTCTCTGCTTTGGATGGAGGTTTTGTTTGTTTATTTGATTCATTTCCTCTTTTTCTTGGGGGATAAGGTCACGGGGGTGTCAGTATGGGTTTAAGGACAGAAGGGCAGTATTGTGAGCATCATTGTTAGGATGGAAAGGATTTTTGAAAGAGGAAAGTTGTGCAGTGTTTTCTAAAAATGATCAGGCTCTAGGTTTGCCACCTCTTGCACATAGACTAGAGGGGAAAACTATTTTGGGAGGATGGGGGCAGACCCCGAGAATTCTAGATTTCCATTTGTTCTCACCCAGCATTTGTGGGAGTTTCCCAAGTGTCTGTGTTTGCTGTTATCAGGACTGTCCTTAGGATTTATGAGTAGTCCTGTGGCACCTTAGAGACTACCAAAATTATATAGACTCATGAGCTTTCATGGGTCACTAAGGTGCCACAGGACTACTCATTGCTTTTAAAATTACAGGCTTAACAAAGCTACGCCTCAGAGACTTCTTAGGATTTATAGAGTCCTACACACATGAGAGGTCGGTGCAGCTGCGGTTGGAAGAGGCAGGCCTCCAGCCCACCTACAACCCTGCCTCCTCTGCTGAGGCCCTGCCCTCCATGGAGAGGGGAGGAGGAGGAGCAGCGTGCCAAGTGTGCACACCACCACCACCACAGGGAGGGGAAGGGCATGTGTGCACCACAGCTTTGGGAGGGAAGAGGCCATGTGGCTCCAGCTTCCCCAGCTACCTGGAGCAGCAGGAAGGAAGGCGGCCACAGCTTGAGCTAGCCCAAGACTCCCCTGCCCCTGGAGCAGAGGGGAGGGAGGAGGCCACATGGCTCCAGCCTCCCTGCCTCCAGAGCAGCGGAAAGGGAGGCAGCTGCCCGAGTGAGCTGTCCCGGAGCATGGGGAGGGTGGGCTCTGGGGACAGCAATGCTCTGCCCCCAGAACGTCTACAGCCAGCTTTCTGGAGATGGGCTTTGGGCGGGGCCAGGGTGGCCATTTGGGAAGGCAAAGACTTCTCCTGCCTAAGCCACTAGATGCCCTTGCCTACACACTATTATTAAACTGGTGCCCCTATGCCCAGTGACAACTGGGGGATGATGATTTTTTAGAGATGTGATTTTATAATCTTCAGCAATGCACTAATGAAATAGTTTTAAAACAAATTTTAAACTAAGGCCCTGGTGACTAACAACAGTAAATTCAGAAACTGACGGGGTTGGCAAATGCTTGTTAAATGGTTTCATTACCACTTGAATGGCTCTTTCACAGGTTCTGCTAATAGCTCTGGCAACTTTTTCACTTTTAAGTTAACTAGCTCAGTGGTTTTCAAACTTTTTTTCCTGGCAACTCAGATGAAGAAAACAGTTGATGCCTGTGACCCAACTTAATTAAGTCTTTTGACTAGAGTGAGGGCTTCGGGGTGAGACCAGGATGGGGTTGGTGTGTGCGGGGAAGAGAGGGCTCCATCTGTGTGTGCAGGCTCTGAAGTGGGGTAGGTTGAGGGTTTTGGAGTATAATAGGGCGTTCCAGGCTGGGGGGGCAGGGCAGAGGGGTCCAGGGTGTGAGAGGAAGCTCTGGGCTGGGGCAGGAGGTTGGTGCTCAAGCTTTGGGCATGAGTTTTCCTCTGCTCGCTCCCAATTAGAAGTGCAGCAGGGGTGCTAAGGCAGGCTTCCGGTCTGTCCTGGTACCGCAGACTGCACTGCACTCCAGAAGTGGCCAGCAGCAGGTCTGGTTCATAGGCAGAGGTGCACAAGTGGCTGTGCCTGATGCTTTCGCCCAGAGACACAGGTCTCCAGAGAGGATACCCAGAGTGGTGGCAGTTCAGGGGAGCCCCCTCTAGCCCTGCCTAGGGAGATGGACCAGTTGCTGGCCGCTTCTGGGGCACAGTGGGGTCTGCAGAACCAAGACAGGGAGGAGACCTGCCATAGTACCCCTACTGGTCACCTGGTCACCCTACAGCCAGGTGACCCAGTTTCTGGGTTATGACCCTTAGTTTGAAAACTACTGAACTAGATCCCCTGCAGAGGAAGGAGATCCATACAATAGGGATAGGAAGAGGTGGGTGGGTGGACATTAAGACCTAATGGTGCATATTCTGTGTATGGGTAAAGATGGTCCTGTCTGTTATGGTGAGCACGGGATGGTCCACATCCAAAAATTTCATTTGCAGCTGCACTCGGGGGGACAACAGCTTCTGCAGGTCCCTGGGCAAGGTGTATTTGGGGACTCATCTCCACAACCCTGAAAAGGGCCGGGCCTTGGGCAGAAGAGGTGGGGCCAGGCAGCCCACCCGTAGCACCTCTGGCACTGCAGCGCTGAGCACCACTCAGCCCTCAGATCTTCATGGAGCATGAGACGCAGCGCTCTGGCAGTGATTTAAAGGGCCCAGGGCTTTGGCCACCACCGCTACTGCTGTAGCGGAGGAATGGCCAGGAGTTGTGGGGCAACAGTTCCCTTTGCACTACTGCCGCCCCTGCCCTCATCAGCACTAGAGATGAATGAGTCAATTCAATTCTGCTAGACTGCACAGTGAATATCCAAGTAGCTCTTCTGTGAATGGCATGAGGAAAAGTCCCAGTTGGAGGAAAACACTGACAAAAGTCAATGTATATTTTTAAAAGAAAGCAAAATTCTTAAATTCTGTATTTTTGTAATTAAAACTTCAAATGTAAACAAAACAATTCTCAACATTTCAGACAAAAGTTTTTGTGAAAATTTTACCTCTGCTTGGAGCTGCTGCATAACTGGTCGAGTAATTTCAATCACTTTTTGGGAGCTAAACATTTTGAATTTTCATGATAATTTTTTCAACAATTTTATCTGTTTTTTTCAGCAAGTTCTAATGCAGGGATGCATTCTGCCTTCAGTCGCCCATTGACTTGACAGCCTCTTCCCAACTTACAAACCGGTTATGGACCACGCAATTGGTTGTAACTCGGTTCGTTTGTAAGTTGGACCCCATAAAGTTACACGCAACCGCGCTGTTCGTAAGCGCGGATTGCGTTCGTAACTCGGGTCTGCCATTTACGACAGCGTTGGTCATAACTGAGAATGGTCGTAAGTCGACCATTCGCAACTCAGGGACCAGCTGTATTGGGTTACTTGTAGATAACTGAATGCAGAATTTACTCTCTAGCATATATATGTATATGGATTATTATATTATTATTTATTTGTATTAGTGTTGTAGCACCTAGAAGTCCCAATCATGAATCAAGACCTCATTGTGCTAGATGCTGTACAAACACAGAACAATGTATTTAAAGATATTTGTCCTTGCCTTGCTCTAGTCTTAGGGAGTGCAGTTGCCTCTTATGGCTATGTCATTTGAACACAGACATTGAACCTCTTTGCAAGTCCAAGTGGTTTCATGTCTGCTGTCATTTTGTATCATGCATTTCCCTCCTCGTTCACAGATCAGGCTGCATCTTTGCTCTCACATCATTTTACCCCACTCCCCACCCCACGTTGCCTCAAAGCCATGCTTGGAGTTATAGCCATTAGCTGGGTAGAGCCAGGGCCACTAGGTGCTCAATGTTGCTCCTTCCTTGGCCAAAGCTCTGGGGGAAGAGCAGAGTAGGAGCTCCCCATTCTAACCAGAGACTGAACAAATTGCCTCTGGACTGGCATGCTCCCAGCCCCTGGGATTCCAGAGAAGAGCAATCAAGCCCAGCTTTCCTGCGCAGCAGCACAGAGCACTGATATCTGGGCAATGAGTTCTACACCAAGAACCTTTTCCAGCTCCAGTTGGCTGAGGAAACCTAATCACAGATTGCTTCTGCTTCTCTATTCTCTGCTATTCTGGCACCTCATCCCAGGGCTGATCCAGCCTCGACACATTACATCATAGTCCCTGTGTATTTTGGCACTTCAGCTCTCACACTGAGTTCAGACAGTGCAGACCAGGCTAGCAAATGCTCCTAGCACAATCTCCAAGTCGGCAGCCGTTTGCTGCAAAGCTTCCCTTGCACTGTTTGGATTTGGGAGCATGAATAGAAACACCAGGCCTGTTTGTGCACTATTATTTAATGACCTAGGGTGACATCCTGGCCCCACTGAAGTCGGTGGGTGACTTCAATGGGTCAAAATCACCCCCATGGTACACAAAAGCCGAAGGAGGGACTAGGGGGGCCAATGGTTATAAGCTGATGAAAGAACCACAGATAGAGTGCAGCCCTTTAAAACACTGAATCATCAGTCTGAAAAAAGCCTACGAAGCAACAGTGATGCTCAGCAATTTAGGGGGAATCTATCAAAGGCACGGATGCATCTGGGGCCCTACTCCCATTGGTTTTCCTCGTCAATCAAAGTTAATGGGAGTTAAGCAGGTGCTTAAGCATTTTGGTAAATGAACTCTGCAAAGTTAATTTCCTTTTCTTGGCATTTCACAATCTCTTCCTGCAAAGGAAAGTGGGGGCTGTACTGGTCACCGCTGTAACTTCAGGAAGAATTTGGCTTGGTGGTTTTGACAGGAATAATTTTATGTCCAGTATCTGTCTCTATTTTTTTGAAAATCTATGACAGGGTTGAGAACCTAAGGCCCAGGGGCCAAATGTGGCCCCTGGCTTGCCTGGATCCAGACCTGAGGCTCAGCCCCCCATGCAATGGGAAGCCCATGCTGGTGCTCCAGTCCCTACCCTGCCATTACGCACGAAGCAGGAACACACAAAATCCTCTAGCCCCCCTAGCCTCTGGTGTGTGAGGGGAATGTGGGAAGTGTCTTTCTCTTTCTCAGCCAGGGACCAAGTCAGTGAGGGTTTTTTGGTTTTTTGTTTGTTGTTTGGTTTGGTTTTCTTTTCACTTGTGTGCGGTCCCTGACGCATTTTTCTATGGGTCAATAGCCCCTTGACCCTAAAAGGGTTCTCCACCCCTGAGCTAGAGGAATCTAAACTCAAACACTATTTCCATGCATAACAAAAAGGTCCTGTTCTATATCCTCTTGTATACATGCAGGGCCAGCCCGAGCCACTTTGGTGCCCCGGGCCCGGGCACACGGTGCCGCCCCTGGGCGCACGGCGCATGCGCGGGCCTACCCCCGGTGTACACGCATACGCTGCCCGGCCCGGCCGCTGGCGGGCAGCCCGGGGCCCGCCCCCAGGGCGCATGGTGCATGTGCTGCCCAGCCCGGCCCGGCCACCTCTGCTGGTGTGCAGCGCCTGGCCGTGCAGGTCCCTGAGGCCGTGGGGGGGAAGGGCGCTGCTGGCTGGCGCCGCGGGGATGGGAGGGGCCGGCATTGCGGGAGCCGGGCGCGCGGCGCCTGATGGCAGCTATAAGGGACGCCGCACACCCCTTACAGCTGCCATCAGGCACCTCTCATCGGTTGCCACCCTGGGCAGATGCCCGGCTTGCCCACCCCTTAGTCCAACCCCGTATACATGAACAGTGGTAAAAGGAGACCCTGCTTTGGCAATTTTACAGAGCCAAATTCTGCCTCATTTATTTACATTGATCCAGGATAATCCTACTGAAATCATGACATCAATGAGGCAAAATCAGGCCCTAGGAAATTTTGCCTGAATTCATTTAGTAACCTTGAATCAACCCTCAGTTTTTCAAGACTGCCAAGAGATAATTTTTTAGTGAATTGAAATTATGGAGTTAAATCTCAAGCCACCCTGAAAATGGAGATACAGCTGCAGAAGATAAAATTCATGGTCTGAACAAGGCATGTTACAGCACAGCTTGGCCCCTTCCTCCTAATGATTACACCCCTCTTTGGTTTCCTCTCTAGCTTTGATAGAAAAAGTGCAAAATGATGATACAATGGCCATTTAAGCCTACTTCTGGAAGTCCTCTTGTAAACAAATACTTATTGGGGTCCTTCCTTTTTATTCAATTATCAGTGCAGTCCCCATAGCATATTTGTATTACTGATTCTTAATCTCAAGTGCTTTGACTGTCTGAAGAATGCATGGGCCTATTTATATTAAATAGCCCCTTATTGTCTATCCTTTTCTATAATGCACAAACCCTCCCCTCTCCCTCCTCAGATCTCTGTGTCTTTCACAGACACACGTGTGCTTTTATCTAGTGGTGGAACTGCTCATGGTAAATCAATGCTCTGTTTACAGCACGCTCTGGAAGACTTTATAAAAACAACCTCCATACTCTAAAGTCGTATCATGTTATGGGCTAGTCTCAGGGCTTTTTCATCCTGGTATGAAAAAGAAGGGATGGAGATAAACTATCTCATTCCAACCCAACCCATCCTCTACCTGGGTGGTAGCTTGTAAGAAATTGCACACATGTTCAACTGCTATGGCAAACACACCTATGACCCAATGGCTTTGTTCTTGACATTTCTCAGGTTAGGGAGGTGCTTTGCTTCAAAGGCCTGCTGAGAGGGAGGGAGGAAGGAAACTGCTGACTCGTGGTGTATTACCCTGAGCTAAGACCTCCGTGTATCACACAAGCTAAATGGGTTTAGGGTAGAGCACAATTTTGAGGATTAAATTGCAATGGACCAATGGCCAACGACTGTGTCAGGATGCTATTCCTTTCTCTCCCAGAGATTTCCAGAATCACTTTGGGCAGATCTGTTCAAATAAGTCAGTCTCTCTCTCTCTCTCTCTCTCTCTCTCTCTGTGTGTGTGTGTATGTGGTAATAATTATGTAACTCGGGGGGGAATGAAACTTCATTCATGGATGTGTGG
The DNA here is from genome assembly GCA_019425775.1 of Rafetus swinhoei. Lineage (NCBI taxonomy): Eukaryota > Metazoa > Chordata > Testudines > Trionychidae > Rafetus > Rafetus swinhoei. The sequence continues at coordinate 15,127,682 of CM033425.1, read as the reverse complement.
AAAGGGCTTTTTGATACCTTAAAAAGGAATGTGCTTTCTCGCTGTCCATGATGATGAATATTAGTAAAAATAATATTCATTTGCAGGAGTGATCTAACAAATTCCTTCCAAAGGGATCCAAACACTCTACATTCATGACTGACGTTTCACAGAAACCCTATAAAGTAACCGGTATGATGACACAATCAGAATTTATTATTGATCATTGTTATTATTAATGATCCAATGGCAATTGTTCAAAAAACAGGAGAGCTTGACCCAGTCTGTAGGCCAAATTCACATCTGGGTAATTACATTTCACCTGCTTAAATTGTCCTGACAGTGTTAAGTGGGAAAGATGTTTTTCTCTTGCTGTCTGAAACTGCTGTGAAACGTTACTGTAGGCTACCAAACAGCGTCTGTGTTCCACTTCAGAGGTAGCTGCCTTCAGTGGTGAGTGAAAGAATTCCTGTGTTTGAACTTTGACACTTTGATGACAGACATTTTGAGTATTAATTAGTATTTACAATAGATACAATAGATAAAAAGAGATTCACAAGTGTGCATAGGGCTCACACTTTTATTTACGGTTCGATGCTGTAAGGTAGCATTTTGGCCCCAGTCTAGCAAAGTTATGTGGTTGAGTGCATAAATAAGGTTCATGGACTATATAAGTGCATTCAGTGTTTTGTTGCTCCCGGCCAGTGTTCAGCGCTTTCAGGATCAAACCCTTACTGACCACCCAGCAAAATTTAACAGGGATGTTTCATATGGCTGAATCTCAGGCCTTCTGCGACGTGGAAACTGAAGTGTGAAGACTGGTGCCTTTGTCTGGAGTAGATGGGCTCTCCAATGGATTCCTGACACATGCTACAAACTCAGGCTGTCCAATTGCAAATGAGACAAAATAGAGTTTATAATGAATTGAGCAATGCCCACATGCCCCAAAAGTTTTTGAAATTCTCCTCCCCTAACCCCATATCCTTGGTAAGTGCAAAACTTTGACTAATTCTGTCTTTAAACAAGATCAAAGCATACACGTGGCTGCTTAGTCCATGATGATGAATATTAGTAAAAATAATATTCATTTGCAGGAGTGATCTAACAAATTCCTTCCAAAGGGATCCAAACACTCTACATTCATGACTGACGTTTCACAGAAACCCTATAAAGTAACCGGTATGATGACACAATCAGAATTTATTATTGATCATTGTTATTATTAATGATCCAATGGCAATTGTTCAAAAAACAGGAGAGCTTGACCCAGTCTGTAGGCCAAATTCACATCTGGGTAATTACATTTCACCTGCTTAAATTGTCCTGACAGTGTTAAGTGGGAAAGATGTTTTTCTCTTGCTGTCTGAAACTGCTGTGAAACGTTACTGTAGGCTACCAAACAGCGTCTGTGTTCCACTTCAGAGGTAGCTGCCTTTCAGTGGTGAGTGAAAGAATTCCTGTAACTGTTTTGTAAAGTACTTTGGACACTTTGAGATGACAGGCATTGTCATGTAAGTGTTAATTAGTATTTACAATAGATACAAAAGAGCAGCTTCACAAGTGTGCATAGGGCTCTGACTTTTATTTACGGTTCGATGCTGTAAGGTGTTGAGCATTTTGGCCCCAGTCTAGCAAAGCGTATGTGGTTGAGTGCATAAATAAGGTTCATGGACTATATAAGTGCATTCAGTGTTTTGCTGCTCCCGGGCCAGTGTTCAGCGCTTTCAGGATCAAACCCTTACTGACCACCCAGCAAAATTTAACAGGGATGTTTCATATGGCTGAATCTCAGGCCTTCTGCGACGTGGAAACTGAAGCACGGTGAAGACTGGTGCCTTTGTCTGGAGTAGATGGGCTCTCCAATGGATTCCTGACACATGCTACAAACTCAGGCTGTCCAATTTTGCAAATGAGACAAAATAGGAGTTTATAATGAATTGGAGCAATGCCCTACATGCCCCAAAAGTTTTTGAAATTCTCCTCCCCTAACCCCATATCCTTGGTAAGTGCAAAACCTCTTGACTAATTCTGTCTTTAAACAAGATCAAAGCATACACGTGGCTGCTTAGTTTCCACTGGAATTCCAAGGTCTAGTTTAATAAGGGAGCTTGTTAAATAAACAAGTTATTACCCAAAGACACAGCACTGTGACGATGGAGGAGATCCGGCATTCTCTTCTCTCCTCTGAGCTAAACTGTCAATTGACATCTGTCTGTAAAATATGCTTTAACAAAAATGCAAGAAATACCTTTCCCAAGAGACTGGCACTGTGTGCTGCTTCCCAACCCAGCTCCTTAGCAATCAAAATAGAGATCAAATGAGCAGGGAGGGCCCATTTCCCGCACAAAATCCTGTTGCTGCCACAAAATGTGTGCGCCGTGAAGGAGGAACTGGGGAAGGTTTCCCAGAGCTATGGAATATACCACTTGAAAGGACATCAGAGAGGTTGGCTATAGCTTCAGAAGTGCCCTTATTTGATTGATCCTGGGCCAAGTCCTGCATTTTGTGTTCATTCCCTACTAGGAGAGATCTCTTTGAGAAGAGCGCAGAAGTCTGGCCAATGTAAAGACTTCAGGATTGCGCCCAAATATTAGCTTCAGCTCTCCATATCTTGTAAAGCTTGAGAGAGATATGAAGGGCCAGGCTGTCAAAAGGGAGGTGGAGACTCCTCTTTTGTGGGTGCAATGTGTGGTCATGCATTTGACTCACTGGCATAGAGGCGAGCCCCTGTCCTTCTGCCTGATTTCCCTTGCAAAAACAAAGGACAGGTCAGAATTGGTCTGGAAATTGACCCGGACACTATTTGGAACTTAGCATCCGCTTGGGCAGAGAGTAGGTGTGATGATCCAGGCTGACAGTCAATGGCAAGGAGCCATCCTATCACAGTCATGTCATCGTTCAGCTATGCTTGATTTTGTTTTGTTATGAAAATACAAACCACACAAATAATCATCAGGGCAGTCCTGTTAATTGTGTCCATTTCCACAGTCCCTGGAGGAAACAGAACACAGAGTATACCATGCCCTTTAGAATAGAGAACCAAGGTTGTACCCAGAGAGGGACAAATGCAACATTATTTGCATGGATTCATTGGCCCAGACTCCCTCAGTGGCAGTACAGGGAGACATCCCATGCTAATCCAGACCCCAGGCTGTGACCATGGCTGCAAAAGGCCAGGACTACATTGCCATACCTTGGCTGTGACAGATGGAGTTTGTCCCCCAACTGCCATTTACTTGTGCTTTTTGTGTGTGTGTGGAGGTGGGTGAATATAGGCCTAGCCGACAATACCAGTTGCATCTGCAAATTCTTCTTAGACCACAGTTCAATGTCTAGTTAGATCCTAATGACTCCTGAGCAAGTCTGGCTGGGTGCTTGTCCAGAAGGTGTACCAAGCTCTTGTAAGCTAAACAATCCAAAAGCTTTTTAAAAAAAACAATAAAATACAGGTTTGGTTTGGTGCCACAAAATGCATTTGGAATAACCTCAGATACAATGAAAGCCCTGGCAGTAGAAGGGTAGCTGCTGGCTTGTTTTATTGCCTTACAATGTGTGTCTTGGACACACATCTGCAGGAGTCCAATAAAGGAGGTTTTATCTCTTTCTGGGGGTTTTGTTACACAAAGTGGCCATAAAAATTAGATTTTTGGAACTGAGTTGAACTCTTCTATTTTTAGGAGCCTATAAATCACAACAAATTCTGAGTCACTTAAATATTTTAGGAAAAATTCTACCTTGGGCCCAGATCTAATCCAATTTTGAGGCTATGATATTTTGAGGGTTTATACTGGTGTTCAAAACTAGTTTTATAATAGAAACTCAGTGGCAATCCTAATTTCAAAGCAGCTACCACTGCTTCCTTTGCCTGCAGTTTTAAGTCTCATTATGAAGTGGGCATTCACCATGATAGCCTATTCATTTAACTGTTATTTTGTGATCCTTTTTTGAGGGGGTTATTGGCCTAGTGGATTGGTGGGGGGAAGCCGTAGATGTGATATATCTTGATCTTAGTAAGGCTTTTGACACAGTCCCACACGACATTCTCATAAACAAACTAGGAAAACCTGGCCTAGATAAAATGACTATAAGGTGAGTTCACAAATGGTTGAAAGACTGTACTCAAAGAGTCAATGGTTCACTGTTTGGTTAAAAAGGTGTAGCTAATGGGTTTCACAGTGGTCAGTCCTGGTACAGTACTACTCAATATTTTTATTCCTGACTTGGATAATGGATTGGGGAGGATGCTTATAAAATTTGTGGCTGACCAATCTAGAAGGGATTGTGAGCACTTCAGAGGACAGGATTGGAATTCAAAAGGACTTGATGAATCAGAGAATTGGTGCGAAATCAGTGAGATGAAATTCAATAAAGACAAGTGCAAAGTACTTCACTTAGGAAGGAAAAATCAAACATATGACTACAAAATAGGGAATAACTGCCTAGGTGATCCTACTGCTGAAAAACATGAGGGGGTTACAGTGGTCACAAATTCTCAACAGCATGATGTAATTACAAAATGGCTAATATCATTCTGGGTGTATAGACAGGAATGTCATAGGAAGTAATTGTCCCACTTGGCATTTATGAAGCCTAGGTGAAGTACTGTATCCAATTCTGGGTGCCAAACTTTAGGGTAGAAGTAGTTAAACTGGAGAGAGTCTAGAGGAGGGTAACCAACATGATCAAAGGTTTAGATAACCTGAGCAATGAACAAATGTTTAAAAAAATCTGTGTATATTTAATCTTGGGAAAAAACAACTGAGGGGGAATGTGAAAACAGTCTTTAAGTATGTTAAGAGCTATTATAAAGATGTCAGTGATCAATTGCTCTCCATGTCCACTGAAGCTAGGGCAAGAAACAATTCGCTTAATCTGCAGTAAGGGAGATTTAGGTAAGCTATTAGGAAAAACTTTCAACCTAAGGATAGTTGTGTTCTGGGAGGTAGTTATGTTCCCAGGGAGGCTGTGGAATCTCTTTCTTTTGAGGTTTTTAAGAACGAGTTGTACAAACACCTGTCAGGGATGAGCAAGGTTACCCTGGTCCTGCCTGTCTGCAGGGAACTGGATTTGATGCCTTCTCAAGCTTTTCTAGCCCTACAGTCTGTGATTCTATAATGGCTGTGGTATTGCATTGTGCTGCAGAAAAAGTTGATTTCAGTATAAGAAGTTTTCACACCATTTAAAATCTAACGTCTCAGAGATTTTTAATCTTCAGTTTCCCCCCAGCCCCAAAATTCAGTACCCCTAAAGATTATTTCAACTTTGGCATCTTAAAAGAGTGAAACTGCAGCCAAGTGACATTCCCAGATGCTGCAGTGACAAACACCACAGAAATTCCCATGAACTAAGTCACAGGAACATACTGCCAGAACAGAAGGGAAAGATTGCTGTTTGTTTTTTCATTTTTAAATGGAGGCCTTATCAAACCATTCCCTCAATAATGCTTAGCTCCCCTCCTCCCCCCGATCTCACTTTACAATGCCAAGTCAGTATCATTAATGCCATTTTACAAATGAGGGATATGTAAGTGATATGATTTCTTTAAGTTCAGTGGCAGAGATGGGTATAGACCCAAGGGCTCCCAGCTGTGCCCAGTCTGCTAGTGATTCTGAGCCTGGGGTACACGTATCCCAAGGGTTATGCAAAGGTGTATCAGAGGGTGCATCAACTCAACTAGATATTTAACTGGTTATACAAAATGCACTAGCAAAGTCAGTACAAACTAAAATTTCATACAGACAATGGCTGGTTTATATTATACTGACTGCTCTACCTGCCATGCACTGAAATGTAAGTACAATATTTATATTCCAATCAATTTATTTTATACTTAACGGTATAAATGAGAGAGTAAGAAATTTTTCAGTAACACTGTGCTGTGCCATTTCTCTATTTTTATGTCTGATTTTGTAAGCAACTAATTTGTTAAGTGAGGTGAAACTTGGGGGTATGCAAGACTCCTGAAAGGGGTCCAATAATCTGGAAAGGTTGAGAGCCACTGCGCCAGGCCACCCTGTCTTTCCCACATGTTTTTCAAAGATGAGAAGAACAACTCGTTCTTGACACTTCATTTAGCAAGTTTCAGGCTGGAGAAGATTTTTCTTTTCAATAGCTGTGATAAAAATAACCCCCCAGGGGAAAAAAATCAAGTGCTTAAAAACATGAAGTCCTGATGCAACTGTCAGTGACGGGAGCATTAGGAATGACAATGCCATAATAAAACTCAGATGTGTTACAGAAAAGTGAAGAGGGGAGGGAAAAATCCAAGCTCTTCACAAGCCTGTTTGACCCATACATATCTCTTGTTTCTTTATCCTCAACGGCAAACAGGCTAGATTATGATGCTGCATTTTCTGTGCTACAGGTATTTATTTTACACTCTGGCTCTGGGCTGAGCTGCCGCGAGTAAAAACAATCAGAAGGGTGAAGTGTAAATTCTCCCCTGCTGATTTATTTACTGTTGTGTTTTTATAGGACCACATGGCTCTGAGTTTGCACTAGGCCCATTCAACCAAAACCCATGTCATACACTTCCAGAGAAATGAATGACTTTATAAATTCTCTACAATAATAATCCCACGTACAGGAATGCATGCAGAGAACACCCAGACAGGACTGGAATGTTTTAAGAATATAATATTGTGCTTTTTTGGCCAGGGAAACACATTTCTCTCAGGGATATGTGGTATGGCCTAGGCTCCAGGCCTGTCTGCCTACCACCTGTAATGAGCCCTCTGGGAGATTTTAGTTCAGGCCACCCAAACTGTGAGCTGGGCAAAGAGACATCAGCGCTAGGATGTTAACAGCTTTAATGAAGCCCAGCCCATTGGAGACTCAAAATATCCATGTTTAAAAAAAAAAAATAGAAAAGAAAAGGCTTTGATAGGAAAAACATCTGATATGGGCTCTCTAATCTTTGCTTTGTTAGTTAAAGCATCTTTAAAGGGTTTAATATCTTAGGAACAGTGGGCTCATTCTCTTCCCAGAAAAATATCAATTAGAAAAGCAATAAACTGTTTCAAGAAAAGGGCTTCTCTTTAAAGGAAACTTTTGCTGTAAATTGACGGTTTTGGTTGCTACTGTTTGCTATGGGTTTTTTTAGATGACCGTGGAGCTGATGATGAAATGATGAAAAAGCAACCCTGCATGGCTACTGCCAACAGAAAGCAAACCTAAAGGAGTTCACAGCTGGAGAAAGGAGAAGCTATGGAAGGACCTCAGAATAGAGGGAAAAGGATTATTATCTATTATATTTATTATTATTAATTACTATTATTATTATTATTTATTACAAGGAATAAAGGATCAGTTAACAAAACAAATGTGGAACTAAAATATTGAAATGATGCAGCTTACACAACCCTACAGATATAGTGGCTAGTAATATGCAGTGCCTGTAGCAGCATGCATTACTGGGAATCCTTTAACAGTATTGCCTAGTGGTGTGAGTTGGGGAGGCGAGCATTAGGTTTCCTGGATCTGATTTCTGATTTTATTGTTGACTTGCTGTGTGACCTTGGTCATATCCCAATCTGTATTTGGGTTTTTAAATAAAAGTGGCTTGATGTTCACAGGTGCTCAGAACCATGACACTCAAGCTTATTTGATGTAGGTGCCTCACTTTGAAGCACTCAAGTTTGTAGCATTTGGCTGTCAAGCCAAAAGATGAAATTTTCAGAGCCACCAATGGGACTGAGGAGCCTAACGACTTGGCTGCATGTGTTCCAGTGGCGCAACTGCAGTTCTGTAGCCTGGCCACTGAAGTGGAGCTCCTTGTCCAATCATGGAAGGGTTTTTCTGCCAGTGCAGTTGAAATCAGCGAGAGCTGTGGCTTTCTGAACTTCTGAAAATCAGGCTGTGTCTCCAATCGGCCACTCACAAATCATGAGCAGTATTACATATTTGGGCCCAATGTCACAAAATGAATAACTGTCAGAATAAGGAGTGGGACCTATGAGCTCTGCTGTCAGGCCACTGGGCCACACTGCCCTGCTAATGCAGGCTGATTTATCCTCATTTGTATTTCAGTAGCACATGTGTGGAGGCCCTGAAGACGAGCAAGGCTCTATTGTGCTCAGTGGTGAACAAATGCACAGTAAGGACATTCCTTGCTTTAAAGAGGATTAACCTAAAAAGATACAATGGATGAAGGGTGTGGCAGAAAACAGGCACAGAGAGTTGCTAGAGTCATCCAGCTGATCAGGAACAGAGCTAGAAATAGCCCCCAACACAGAGCTTTGTCTGCTAGATCATGCTGACTCCTTTTGTAGTCTTTGTCTTTTCCTGCTGATTGTCGCCAGTGCGTGGAACCAGGAAATAGCTACAAATACAGAACAGCTCACATCTGGATCAAATTCTATTTTAAAAAAAGCCGGTGGATTCAGCCGTCTCCAAATTGCCGTCTCCGATGGCGCACGCATCAAGCCCAGCAATGTGTATTTGATGGACAGCTGAGATCACAAAGGGGGCAGCTGAGTGACAATCGGCATATGTGCGTGTGACCATAGCTGGGGAGGTTGGGTTTCAAATGGCTCAGTCATATGGTCTTGTCTAACATCTTCACTTCATTCCACAGCAGTTCCAGTGAACATAGGCATGTGGCAGTCATCAAGCCTTTGGGCTTTAATGCTCCTTTCCTTCTAAAGCCATCATTTGGCTTGTGTTGCTCTATTTATTTTGCAGCTGATGCCACCCATATGGCAGGAGCAGAGACAGTGGCACATTTCACTAGTGCTTCATTGCCTGACTAATCTCTTTAGCGTCATGATCTTCCTCCTTTGGTAAGATCAGTAGCTTTCCTTCCTCCCACCCTTTGGTAAGCAGCATCAGACCAGGGATTGTGGCACCATGTGAGTGATGACACAGCTTTCATTTCTGCCCACATAGCCAGTTTCTTGAATTTAGCAAGTGACCAGATCAGCATGGGAGTACACAGCATTCATGAGTGTCAGGAAAGTGACCATCAACTCAGCTGTGTCCATGACCACCCCCACTTTGTAGAACTCAAAATACCAGGAAGAGAAGAGCAAGTGAACATTAAAGACCCCTGCTTGGTGTGCACAGCCATTTCATGAAGCCAGAAGCTGCTTAGATCTGAATCCATTAAGAAAGAGTTTGCAGTGTAAGCAGAACACTTCGCTTTAATTGCTGTCCCCCTTGCTCTAAGGGTCATGTCGAAATGGTATCCAGCTTGTACAAAAAGGGCTGTTGCTACTATCATGGGGAGTATCTAGACTACAGGGTTTTGTTGAAAAAAGTGTCCTTTTTCCGAAAAAACTTCCCCTGTGTCTAGACTGCTGCCGCATTCTTTCAAAAGTAAATCGAAAGAACATGGCAGTTTTTTTGACCGTGGAAAACCTCGTTTTACGAGGAAGAATGCCTTTTTTCGAAAGTGCTCTTCCGAAAAAAGACGCTATGTAATGCAAACTGCGCTTTTTTGAAAGAGAGCATCCAGACTGCCTGAGTGCTTTCTTTCGAAAAAGCAGCTTGCTTTTTCAAAAGTACTGGTTATAGTCTAGATGCTCTTTTTTGAAAGTATCTTTCGAAAAAGACTCTTTCGAAAGAGGCTTGCAGTCTAGATGCAGCCACAGTGTTGCGGTCTGGAAGCCCACCTGAAGCTCTTAATAGTAGAGATGTAAGTTACCCGCCTCTGTGATGGTCACAGATGTTACAAATGACAGACTCTCTCATCTCCCCAGATCCTATAACCTAGTCCCTAGACAGGAACCAACTGAATGAGGTCTTGACTCTCTTTGTTAAATTCCCGCACATATTCCATGTAAGTTCTTGCTTTCTCTATGATAATTTTTCTTCAGACATTGGGGATGTTTCAACAGCTGTTTGTAAACACCACAAATCTAAAATTAGCACGTGAGTGAGCAGAAGAATCATTTATCAACTTCTACCCTCTTGCACATCTTAAAAATGTTGCAAATACATTGACACTTTCGTTGTGGATTAAAAAATCAGCTGACCTAGCCAACAGACCACTAGCGGACAGGCACACTCCAGTGTTAAAAGACACATGTGCATTCCTGAGAACAGTCTTTAAACCACACATCTCAGTAGGGGAAGCATAACAAAGTGCAAGCCCTTGTCTGGAGCAATTGTATCCTATAGCCATGCTGTGTCTAGAGATATTCCCTGTTAACCAGAGGAGGTTACTGGAAGCTATATATGAAGAAATTTTCCTTAGGTAAGATGTAGGGGTTAGATTTACCCCAGAGCCTATGCCAGCTTCCATCAATCCAGACACTGGTGGAAGAAAGTTCTGCCCAAGAGAGGAGGATGTAATGGAAAGAGGAAATAACCTCTCTTGCATCAGAGAAGTCGGTGGCTTTAGGGAGTCAATGCTACCCAAAAAGTAGCCAGGAGTGGGACCTAATGACTGTCAAAGTTAACTAGCACTAGTGCAAACTATATCTCAGGGCACGTCACTTGCAGTTGGAGAAGAAATATGTGGCAGCTCTGCTTATGGAGTAACTCAAGTTTCGGGAGCATAACTGGGCACTGCTACATGCTTGAATATTATCTCCAAAGCAGGGGCAGCCCGTCCATATAGGCGAACTAGGCGGTTGCCTAGGGCACCAAGTAAAATGGGGCACCAAATGGTGGCGCAATATCGTTGAGGGGTTTGGAGGTGGGGGCGCCGATTGCATGGTTCGCCTAGGGTGCCAGTTGCTGGCAGCTAGTCTAGGGCCGCCCCTGCCCCAAAGCTTTAACTCTCCTTATACTCTGCAGAGAATGAAGACTAGAGTGGACAGATGTCTGAATACTGAGTAATGGACAATTCTCAGAATATCTCTGGGAGTACTCTGAGGGGAAGTTTGAGAACATCCACTGGAGCACATCCACTGGATTTCAAGCATTAGTAACTCTTTGGAAGACAAGTAACACATGTTGTGACACAGTAACAGCACTACTGAGTGACAGGTCTGACATAAGAGCAGCAATGCTGGATCAGACCAGGGGTGATGCGTGGGGGGAACCAAGGGGGCACATGGCCCTCAAAAGCCATGGGTGTAAGAGGTAAGGGGCCAGAGCCTCTGAACAATTGGGGGACTAGAGGGAATCTGGAGCCTACAACAGGGATTGTCCCCTCTCCCCCACTCACCAGTATTGGCAAGGGGAAGTGGAGCAATGCTGTGGAAGGGGACTGTCCACTGCACTCATTGGCAGAAGGAAGTAAAGTGACACAGCTAGGAGTCAGGTGGGAGCAGAGTGAATGAAGGCCGCATTGCTCCACTTCCTCTTCTGCCACTGGTGAGTGCAGGGGAGCCCAACTCTGCTGCTGATCCAGGTCTTTGCTAGCCCCCCAGGCTGGAAGACGAGGGGTGGGAACAGAGTAGGGGTAGGGCAGGGTTGAAGGAGGGGTAGGAAGAGGTGGGGCCTGAGGTGGAAGGGGCGTTGCTGTGGCCCTGCCCCAATCTAGGGATGGGGCCACATGGCAGGAGGAGGAGTGTCACGTGGCTGGTGCCCTCCCTCATGTGTCCATCCTCTTTTGTCACCCCTGGGTCACACCACAGGTCCATCAAGCCCAGTATCCTGTCTTCTGTCAGTGGTCAGTGCCAGGTGCTTCCAAGAGAATGAACAGAACAGATAAACATTGAGTGATCCATCCCGTCACTCATTCCCAGTTTCTGGCAAACAGAATCTAAGAACACCATTCCTGCCCGTCCTGGCTCATAGCCATTGGTGGATCTTTCCTCCATTAATTGATCTAGTTCTTTTTAAAACCCTGTTATAGTCTTGGCCTTCATGACATCCTCTGACAGAAGAGTTCCATGGGTTGTGTGAGGAAGTACTTCCTTTTGTTTGTTGTAAACCTACTGCCTATTTACTTCTTTGGCTTCTTGTGTTATGAGAAAGAGTAAACACCTCCTTATTTACTTTCTTCGCACCAGTCTTGATTTTATAGACCTCTATCATATCCCCCTTACTCATTTCTTTTCCAGACTGACCCTTTTCCTGCATCCTTTTAAGATGTGGGTGTACCATGGATTTATATAGAGACAATATGGTATTTTCAGTCTTATTTTCTATCCTTTTCCTAATGATTCCCAGCATTCTATTAGCTTTGACCCATAACCATCATTCCTTCAAAGTCACTGAATGAAATTCTTTCCCATAGGTTGAGGTCTGTGGAAGCAGGGGAGTGGGTGTCCACGCAGAGCAAGCTGAAGCAATCTTGGCTATCTTGGGAACTGATGGGTGCAAAGCACTTTTGAGAATCTGAAGAGTAAGGGCAGAGACTGAGATTAAAGATGGCTTGAACCAAAGTTCTGGAGTTAAACATCCTTGAATTTGGGTAAGGCCAGATATAGAGCTGACATCTGCATTATCCCCATGAGTTCAGCCCTCATTCAAGTGACTGGCTATGTATTTCCCTTCCCCCACAATAGGGAGCTTACTTGGAAGGTTGGTTTACTATAAAAAGGGTTGTTAACTCTTAACAGTTGTTAAGAAGGAAAACAGAGAGGGGATTTTCATTCCACCTGCCGTTAATGCTCTGGATGCTGATTAGTTTTCCTGTTGAGTTTTAAGTTAAATAAGCCCTCAATGGCTGGCAAGCTACCTATCTCAGGGTATGTTTACACAACTATTAAACACAGTGTAGATACTTAGGGCTTGTCTACACTGGCAAATTACTGTAACGAAAGGTTCTTGCTCAAGGGTGCATAAAGTCACCCCCTCTCCAAGCACAGCAAGTTTCAGCTGCCAGTGTAGACAGACTCCCAGCACTGGGAGCTATGCCCCTCATTGAGGTTCTTTTTTTAAAGCACTGGGAGACTTCTCTCCCAGTGCTGGTGCACAGCTTTACCTGGTAAGTGCAGACAAAACACAGGCCTGCTGCAGTGGCAGCTGGAGCCCCAGGCCCTTTAAATAGCCACAGGATCCCCACTGAGAGCTGCCTGGGGTAGGCATGGCACGCTCCAAGTGGTACTGAGGCTGCCTGGAGGTAGTTAGCCCTAGCCCTGCCCCTTCTATCCAAGGCCTCAACCCTCCTCAGGGCACAGAGCTGGGCCCCCTCCCAGCTTTGCCCATGGGCCTGGCAAATTTGTTGGCCCTACTGACAAAGTCTAAGGTTTAGCTGGGGCCTGGGTTTTGGGATTCCTCTCCTGTGCACAGGGCCGGATTAAGACCTTTAGAGGCCCTAAGCACTGAAAAGAGTATGGTGCCCCCCCCCCCATATGTAATTCAAAATAAAAACAATACTATACTGTAAAAGCTCACTTTTTGGGGGGGGGCCCCTGCTTTGCTGGTGCCCTAAGCACGTGCTTAGTCTGCCTATTGGGTAATCCAGCCCTGCCTGCGCGCAGGGTCCCAATCTCATGCTCCATAGCCCAAGCCCCATGAGTCTGAGTCAGCTGACACTGGCCAGTGCAGTTGTTTTATTGCAGCATAGACATCCCATTAGAGATCACCTCTCTGCCTGGTTTGTACTGAGGCAGCAGTGATCAGCAGAGGTTTCTAAGCTGGAGATCCAGGGGCATAAAAGAGAGGAAGCTGCTGGCAGGGAGTGACCTCAGGCGGCACTGGCTTGAGGTTCTTAGCCTGGAGGGCCATGAGGCCTATCTTTTCTCTCTGACCTGGGGGGCACTGTGAGATGTTTGAAGAGGTGTAGTGGCAAGAAGAGAACTCCTGCTGATGGGGTTTATTTTATGTATGGTGCTGCTGAGGTTGCATTATCTCTGGCTAATTGCTGAAAGTTTGTTTATTGTGAGAAATGTTTCTAAGGGGTTGCCCAGAGATGGGCCTTCTTCTGAGTAGTCTGGTATAAATCTGACAAAATGGCAGTTTTTCAGAAAGAATGAGGTCACTTAGTGAGTAGTCTTTTTGCTCTGAGGACTGATGCAGCCAGTCAACGTTTTTGTTTGCTGCAGATCGTGGAGCATATTTGCTGATCATTCTTGCTTGCTCTGATTGACTGGCACAGCATGTTGGCAGAGCCCTGCCATTTCTATGTGTCACAATGTTTTTTAGGACTTGATTAATTGGCACTGTGCAACAGCAGAGGCCAACATTTTTCTTTCCATCCTTTGCTGGCAGTTGTTTAGTCAGTGTAGGGAAGGACCTTATTTTCTTTCTCCCTGGGCTAACACTTTCCCTTGGCATTCAAAATACCAGTGATGCTGCTGACACTGGCAAAAAACCCAGAATCCTTTTTCCATCTCCAACGAGAAGGTGAGTTATGATTCACTGTGCTTAGCTCTCTGCCAAATTCCTCATGGAATACATGTGTGAAACATGTTAAAGGATTTTATACACCTCTTCTGCTTGTGCAGTTTGTTTTCATTCCTCTCCATGCCACTCCTATGATGTTCCAGGCAGCCCAGATCAAATCACAGAAAGATAAATCATATCTCAGTGGCCCTCTAGCATGCAATTAATAGTGAGAAATAGGAGTTTGCAGTCTTTGAAGGTGAATACTCTTCAAGCCAAGCAAAACCTCTGCAGCTGGGAATTGCCTATTCCTAGGAACACATATCTTTTACATTCCTCTCCATGTCAAGGTAGAGGGCCAGATCCTCAGTGGGTGTAAATCAGCATAGCTCCACCAAAGTCAAAGGTGCCAAGTCAATTAACACCAGCGCAGGGGCTGGCCCAGAGTTGATTTTTATGTGCTCACATAAAGTTTGTTCAGGGACCAAGCTGACATTTGGCATGTGCTGCGATACTTCCGGAGGTTGCCACACCTTTGCTTAAATTAACAGGGATATCGGTATAAGCCAAACAACATCTGAACTGTCAGAGAGAAATAAAAGGCGGAACTAGATCTTGGGCTTTCCCAGGTGAATGAACTTGCCAAGAGAGCTGCATAGCCTGAGCCAAAATTCTTTATTTTTCCATGTTTACCCACAATGCCTCATGCTACTGTATACATAAACCTGTCTGTCCAGCCTGGGACATACTTTCATTACAGTTTCTTCAACAGCTCTCCTTCCAAGCACCACACAGCAGGCTCACTCCACGCCATTGCTAGCTGCATCTTGAACACTGCCTCACTGTTGCTGCCTGGGCCCTTTAGACCTATCGAAACAAAATCAAATGTTTTTTATGGGGCCCTGTGGCCATGGGGGGTAGAATTTTGTAATTTTATAGCGCTTGTAAATGGAACTTGTAAAGTCCTGTAAAGCCCTCTGCTTCTGCCATTCATGCTAATGATGTCCTTATAAATGAGCTCATTACAGTGATCTAACAGATATAGTGACCAAAACTCATCTGTGGTGCAACTCTCGTAACTTCAGTGCACTTTCACCAGGGATCAGCTTGTTCCAATTCCCCTTAACTCTCCCGTTGTTGTCTTTAAAATCAGTTTGAATGATCTCTCCTGCCCTTCTTTGGATTCCCTTCAATATGGTTATGTTCTTCCACTCCCCAAGGTTTATGTGAGCATGAAGGAATTAAGCGAGTGTAACATTAACACCAAAGAGACCACACCATCAATTCCCTTCAGCCTTATTTGGACTCACTGCTGAATTTTGACCTTCTGTGACTTTGGCCCTTAATTTATTGCTTGGGCTATCAGCATGCTTTTGCTCTTGTCCTGTGCATTTCCACCCTATGGCTTGCAGTACTGCAGGAATTTAACATACCTGTCAAAACAGTCTCAGCGAGGGAGAAAATAAACTGCCTCTCACAATGCACAGACATTGGAGGCAAATGATAATCACAGTGAGTATGACAGAAGGAGTTCTAATAACACCTGCTCTATTGAGCCAAGCACTTTACCTGCTGACTGGTATCCTTCAAGGTAATTATTACTTGAGCAGCCAGGAAGATTGATGGCTATATTCATTAAACACAACTCTTATACTTTGCTCTCAAAGCCCTCATAATCCAGCCAGGTTGCTTCTGAATAGGCTGCACTCCATTTGGTGCATTTTTTGCAAATGCTTTCAAAATAAAAACTCGGGTGAAGTACCAGAGTTCAGTCTAAATAGGGGATCTCTGTGCACTTCTGAGGGACAAGGGCCTATCAAGAATGCAGGTGCACCAGCTCAAACCAGCTGTGCACACAAGAATTCTGAGCACAGAGTATTAAATGGTGACAGCTGCAGCTGACTCTTAAATAACCACCAAGCATGAAGAGATTATGATGGATTTTCCCTGTATTATGAAACTGATTTTACATCATATACTAGTCAAAAATATCTGTCTCCCAAAAGACTTGAGACCCTTAAGCAGTGCCAGCGTCATGCATACATGGTAGACTCAGCACTCAGGGCAAAACTCTTCCAGTAGAGTGTTTTCTCAGTGCAATGACTTAACGCCAGTATGAGGCATATAAACAAATGAATGATTGATAGTGGGGCTTTCTGGTAAACAATCACGTGGTGACTGCTGCAGTAGTACTCTAGGTTTCTTTATCCCGTGACTCTGAAAATATTCATGGTTTCCCATTTTGTTGGTTAAATTTTAAAATTTTCTAATTAAGACTTTGCTGACATTTGAAAGACAGAACAAGAGCGAAAGGATGTGATCAAAACCCAGTAATAGCTTGATCTCTTTGAGGTTGGTTCTGAAGCACCACTCTGGAATGCAGTGCTTTAAAATGCAGCACACATGTTTAGTCTGTGGAACTCATTGACACAACAGAGGACTGGCCATTTAGATGGTTAACAGAAATAGTCACACATAGCAATGGTCTAGGTAGGTTTATTATTGTAGTAAATATTATTTTTAAAATACCCAAGAGTTTTGGAAGGGATACAAACCCTCATGCTTCCTGGCCAGAGTCAGCCTCTCCTGAATGGGGACTAGAAGGGGATTTTCCATGGAAGCAGCTTATCCCATATCTGCCCATTACAGGGCTTCTTGAGACTTCTTCTTAAGCAACTGATGCTGGCTAGTGTCAGTGACAAGATACTGGACTAGCTAGACAATGGGTATGAACCAGGTTGTCATAATTCTTTCCAGTCATGCTTTTAAATACTTTAAAACTAGATATATTTACCTACTGCAAAAGCAGCCGTAACCTGAGCTGGTATTATGTGTAACAGCAGAGCTCTGTGCAACCTTTGGTGAATGGTCTGGAAGGGGCAGAGGTAGAGATGTAATGGAAATTGCTGAATCAGTGCACTTAGATGTTCACCCATGATCTAGACCAGACACTCCCCATACCTTTGGGACTCAAAGTGTGGGCTCTCCGTGGGTTTGGTGGAGGAATAATGTAATCCATGGGTATTGATGTCACCTACTTAAAACCAAAACTAGGTACAGTATTAAATGCATGTTGCTACGAAACAGACTCTTTGATGAATTACCTGCCTGGATTCAGGTGCATTCTTAACTGGACAGTGTGTGACTCCAAGAATCTGAAGCCTGACGTGACTCCAGTGATGCTACAAAAGCCAGGTGTGGGGTGTAAGAAGGGTCAGGACTTCAATGAGTCCTCTCACCTCTCTTATTAGTCATAGCTAAAGGACAGCCTGCGCCTGCCTCTCAGGAATGTCAGATGAGTGCGGAGTGATTGATGACTCAGGAGACATTAAGAAAATCACAAGTCCCCAGACTAGGATTTTGACAGCTTTCTTCAGACCTCACTTGTCCATGCTACAGGCCCACATTTTTCACATATTTAGAGGGAGCTGTCCTCAGAAGATGATGTTTGGCTAAATTCAGCAGTGATGTGTGAGAGGAGGTATAAGATATAGATTGGTAAGTGAGTCTGAGTGTAAGGGAACCTAAACAGCTGTTATTTACACTTTCTGATGGCCTCCTTGACTCCTTTAGTTCCTCTCTATACTGGTGCTATTCAGTTTCAATAAAAGCCACTCTTGTGCAAGCTCTACAGTACACCGATAAAGTACACCTACATGAGGGGGTAGGGGACCTTGCATTGGCTTAGCACTACCTGTAGCTACACCACTAAATTTCTCTCCCATGTAGCCCAGCTCTTAGGCCAGTGATTGGCAACCTGTGGCCCAGCAGCCACATGTGGCACACTGGAGCTCCACCTGCAGCCTGAGTATCCCTGTCTGCCCCTTCATGCACCTCTTGTGCAATCCTTCCCTCCCAGCACTTTCTGAGCCCATGAATCCACTGATTTGCACTCTGTCCCCTTTCTTCCCCTCCCTGTCACAAATCAGCTGATTCACAGCATTCCAAAAGTGGGAGAGGTGGAGCAAAGACAGAGGGGGAATCAGCCATCCATGATATTCCGAAAGTGCTGGGAGGGAAAGGGAGGAATAGGAAGGGCAGGGCTGCAGTGCCCCAGTGCACTGGAGGCATGTGGGGAGGGGGCAGATATGGTGTATGTGGGCCACATGTGTAACCCGAGTAGGCCACAGGTTGCCCACCACTGACAATCATGTGGCCCACTGAGATGGAGGGCCACTCATGCAGTCCACTCACTAGTCTTGGTTGCTCAACACTGTCTTTGGCATTTAGTCACACTGTCCCCATCACCTGTGAATTTGACCTGCAGTTATTGTTTTAGCATGTCTATTACAGATGCATGGTAATTAATAAAGAAAAAGATAATTCCTGTAACTCCAAATTACATTAATTGCAGAATTATTATATCATGTAAGTCATAAAGCATTTGCAGCTCTCTTAGAAAAATGGTGTTTTAAGAAAATAATTAATTCAACTTTAAAAATAATGCTTTAGTAGCTGTTTTTTTTTTTTTTTTTTTTTACTAGAATCTTGGCAGCTATTAACATATCAAAAACTGCTGGTAGAGGGCTTGTGTCACTGATAAGGGACTATACAGGGTTGTTAATTTTCAAGATATCTGGAAATACATGACTTTGAGCTAAAGAGAAATGTCTCCATTTTCCCAAGTAACCATTCGGTTTTTTTTCCACAATAGCAACTAAAGTCTACTGCTGCTAAAATCATGAAATTGACCCCACATGGAAATTTCACACAAAATAATGAAATTTCATGCTGAAATGTTAATGGCTGATCAAGTCAACTGTTCCACACATATCCCCGACACAGACAGCATATCTTTAAGGCTAGCAAAAGCCTGCCTTTTCTTTGTTCAAAAAATGAAAATTGAAGACGTCCCAAATCAAGACATAACAAAACTTTAGCTGGGACTGTCTGTTTTCATGGGTTAGCAAAATTTGGATTTGATAACCAATTTATTGCTTAGATTAAGATTTTATACTCTAAATCAGCTCCCAAGGTAGTTATAAATGGTATTATTTCTGTCCATTTCCATTATAGAGAAGTACAAGGCTGCCCCTTTAACTTCAACTATTTGATTTAGTTCTGAACCTTTTTCATCAAGCAAATAAACATGTTTGTGGTACCAGAGTGGACCACATAGAGTACAGAGTTATGCTTTGTGTGGTGATGCACTTGTATTTGTATCTATTCCTAATCTTCTAACCATTATTAAGTTTGGATTCCTCTCAGAATATAAAATTAAGTGGAGCAAGTCAGAAATTTTAGCCCACATGCCCACAAAGGTCTTGTCGCACACTGGGACTTTCACTGGCAATTCTCTTATATGAATATTTAGGAATACTGATCCCCCAAAATATTCAGGGCATCTCTAAGATAAATACAAAAGCAATTATTGTCCAAGAGGCCAATGCTTTGATGAGATGCAGTTCTTTAACCCTCTATGGGGAAAGTTGATGTACAGAAAATAAACATCCTGCCCAGAATTTTGTATGTCCTGAGTGGTCTCCTTCTTTCTAGTTTTTAAACTTATTTTAAGAATTGCAAAAATATTTTCAGAATGTTCATTTGGGACCCTGGTAAGAAACCCAGATGGGCTATGAGCAAATTACAGCGCCCCCTATCTTAGGGAGGATTTCATTTTCCCAAGTTGGAAAATTATTTTTCCTCCTTTTTGTTAAATCAAGCGTCTTAGTGCCTGCTAGATATAACCACACAGACCCCACTTTGGGTTCAGAGTGAACCAGAATTGGGTCACCCTTCTTCCCCTTTCATGCACTATAGGATCAAATTATTGTAGATTTGATGGTTACAGACCTCCCACAATAACAGCTGTAAGGCAAACTTGGTCAAACGTGGTTAGAAAGTTCCTCTTCTATCCTCTTCGCTCAGAGACAGCTCTATGGAGACATCCTATCTTTAAATATCAGTGGTAAAGCCTTGATGTGGAGGGATTGAAAGAACAGAGGAAATATGACTCTTGTAGCTAACTGACAATGATAATTCTAAACATTTGTAGATCTTCAGGGATAGTTTGCCTTGCCTTGCTCCAGAGCAAGGAAATATCTCTGTTAAGACCACTTACTTAGAAATGGATTTGGACCACATGCATGAGAGCCCCAGAACATCTAGAACTTTTATTATTTTGGAAGAAACTTCCTGGATTTTCTTGGTCAGCATTTTCCATCCCAGAAACTTCTGCCAAAGACTGATAATTTGACAGCTGCTTGGAACAGAGATTAAGATACACAACTATTTCTGCCCCAATGGAATACAGTTGTATCTAACATTTAAAAAACAACTATAGATCCAAGACTATTCACCCAAAGACACCTTTTCAAATAGGCTTATAGGCTAATGGTAACAGGGCTCATAAATACTGACCACAGTTGGAAATATAACTTTGGTGCTACATTAGCCCATATGTTTTGCGACTCCCTGTATCAAGAACATCTGGTCTGAGGTGATTCAAAGAACCAATTTGATATTGGATGCTTTGGTGGATCCCTCCATTTTTAGCTTCATCCTATTCCTGATACTTGGAGATTACCTAGTGACAAGGCAGCATGGTTCCAACGTGCACCTTTGGTCACTAAAAAAATTAATCCTTCAAAAATGGAAAAGTTGATTTCCACCAAATATGGATGCCTGACTAATGGATGACTAGCATTTCACTGAAAGGGAAATGTCCCCAAAAATCAAAGGCATTTGGGTTTCCTTTTTAGATTTGTACTTTCCCTCCTCTTCCTTTATCCTAACCCTCCTAATTGACTTTGTGTATTATGATAGATCTGGTATTTTGGTTTATTTGTAAAAAATAATTAAAATGTAAGCATATAACAAAAAGGACATAAAAAACCCTGTGAAGATGTGATCTGGGTGTGCCATCTTTGCCCAGAAGTGACAATTTTCCATACAGCTCTGCTGTGAACTGGCAGCAAAGATTTTTTTGGCAGTTGCCACTTTGTTTTTAATAAACTCTTTTCTTTAGAACAGGTACAAACACTGTCCAGTTATTTCTCTTGAGGGGCGTAATTGTGAGCCACCAAAGTCAATGAGTGTTTGGATCTTCAACTCAATGAGAATAGCATTGCATGCAGAGTGTGCAATATTGTAATTTGCACTGTGCTATTCTCATTGTGCCATCTCACAGTGCTATCCTTGCACATGTGCTTTTCACTTCCCATTGACCTCAATGAGAGCCAGTCTGACTCTGACACATGGTTCAAGGGACATCAAAGTAGGTTCTGTGGGGGGAGTTTGTCTTTGAAGGATAAATAGTGACTGTAGGATCAGGCTCATTCTCTGAGTGTGGTAGATTCAGGGCTATCACCTGTGCTTTTCCAACAGATACTGGCCACTGATGTGGACTCTGCTTCACAAGCTGCACAGTGTATTAAACTGGAGGCAGCAGGGCGGGAAGGAAATGTCCACTTGCACCTTTCTGATCACTTATGTTTTCTTCCCTTGACACCACATTCCTATCATTCTCATCACAGTGATGGCTGTGCACTTTGTGTGCCATTTTCGAGGTAGGAGCTGAATCGGAATAATTTCTCAATATATAGTTTAAGCACAGTACCCCAATGCAGACAATTAAGACATTCCAGGGCAGAGCCTTTTATGGCCCTGACAATTTACGCCCTTTGAGAATCTTCTCATAAGTGACTTAAAGCAGACCCAATATCTGAAAGAGCAGAAAAAGCAAGAATTTAAAAATGGAATCACACCACGACAGAGAAGACATATAAAGAACCTGATGAACCTCTCTTGTTCATCCCCTCTGAAGTACCTGGCATTGGCCACTGTTAGGAGGCAGGTTACTGGGCTAAATGGACCTTTAGTCTGATCCAATATGGTCTTTCTTATGTTCTTATGTCAATGGAAAGCATGGGTGACTTGTGCCCTGCAGGGGCAGACTCCCATTGGGCACTGCATCCAGGGCCAGATTTAGGGGAAGGTAAGCCAGATGACCACCTGTGGTACCAAGTGTGTGTGTGTGTGTGTGGAGGGGGCCGGGGTGCTGGGATTGGGGTGCTGTTTTTGTTGTTAGTGACAAAAGGGAAAATAGAATATTTGAAGTATCATGTTTCAGGTATTCAATATTTGCTTACACGTGACATGAATAAATACATATTCTATTCTGACATGTAAATTTATCATCTGATATGCCAGAAACAAATCATGCATGCAAATCATGCATCAAAGTTGTGGAAGGAACTAAACATGTCATAATACTAAGATCTTCAAAAGTTTAACAAATAGGAGGTGGGGGCTACAAAAGATTCTCCTCACTTAGGACACCAATTGTTTTAGGTCCGACTCTGATTGCATCAAGCCCTTAGAAGGATTGGTTCTTACTTATGCTGCTGACTTTAGTGGAGTTCCACCTAATTCACACCAGTGCAAGTGAGGGTCAGACCATATTGTTGTAGTAGTGAACACTCAAGCTTCGTGGTCTTCCCAACTAGTCTCTAGCTCAGTGAATATTTCCTGCCCTCTCTCCCTGCAGACAAAATGCTTTTTATTATTCTTGATGTCAAAATAAAAGCTGAGAACATTTTAGAGAATAATTGATCCACTAATCACTGTAATCAATGAATCAATGGCTCCACCTCTGGAAAAAATAACTAACCCTGGTTAATACACAGGGTATATCAGAGATTACAAATCCCTGTGAAATGAAATGTAGAGAGGAGCTCAAGCTGAAACACTACATTTGAACAGTCCTGAAATCTGCAGTGTTCTGGGCCATGCTCTGTATTGGGTAGCTTGATTCTATCTCCAGCTGGAATTGCACGTTGTTGCTTGGAACATGTGACTGTTCCCTACCAAAATACACTTTCAGGATCTGGGCCTTAGGCAGCATCTCTTTACTGCTCACTTAGCTCTCAACCACACAGCTTTATTAGGTGTAGCACAGCAGGGCTCCAGTCTGCAAGTGGGACAAAGAGTATAGCCATCTCTCTAGCTCCTGTGCACCTTACAGGCACCTGATCCCTTTGAAAGTCATGGAAGTCACTGGGAGCCAGCACTTCACCCAGTCAGGCCCTGCACACAGGACTCCAGGAAAATACACTAGGTGGTTTCAGAGGATTTCTTTTGGTGGCCTGTGAGTTTCCAAAGGCTCACATGGTATGTCTGTGAGGTATGTTCACTTCCTGTATGAATGCCAGGTGTCAGTCACAGCATCTGGGGAAATCCGCACTGGGAAGCAGGATGCATCAGAGGTTTTCAGATCACATGACTGTATTATTTAGCCACTGGGGTTATGGGAAATAGACTGAACTATCCAGGAAATGACAAAGGGACCCCATCCTGTTATCATGCTATATGATCACCCATCAGGAAATGACATAAGTACCCTCATTACTCTTTATTTTATTTTGCACAATTGTGGCGCATCTTTCTTTGTTTTGCGGGTGGCTGACGATCAATCAGACAGTGCCCTGCTTCCCCACATCCTGCTGGACAAGGTCTGCCTCCTTCCCTTGGAGAGTCATTAGAAGGATGTCCCAGCTGACCAGTGTTTTTACTAGAAGTACCACCGAGGTTGCCTCTGTCAGGAAATCGGCCTATTTGGAAAGGGACAGGAAGGCAGGTTTTTATCATGCTGTCCACAGCGAGTGAGAACAACAAGGCTGGCACAAATCTGCCTTACTCTGGACAAACAATAGGAATGTTTGCCAAAGACAAGGCATGAGCAGAATACACAGTCACGTGTGTCTTGCGGGTTTGATCCAAAAGCAATCCCAGATAACTGCTACCCTCCTTGAAAACCCACTTCTACTCAGTAGCAGAGCTAGGTTTTGAGCACAAGCAGAGCTGGGGAGGAGAGGACAGGTGGTGCCACCTTTAGTTATACTGATTGACTAGAAAAGTTGCTGCACATACACCTGAAGGTGGAGTGAGGGCAAAAGAGTCTTATTTTTGGAAGAGAGGCGTTCTCCCCCTGCCCTGCCACTATTTCTGTCATTAATGAATGTTACTGGTTTGCATTTAAAACGCCTTTTGTCATTTGCCTTTCCAGACCTCTTCTGCCTGCCCTTATTCTGTGATCTTCTGAAAACTTCTCTCCGTTATATCTGGACAACGCCTAGTCCCTCTTAGGCACAGGCTGTAAACCAATCACCTTCCAACAGGGATTCTCCAGGCACCTTGGATCAGGAGACCTGAGTACTGTTTTTAAGCGGTGTTCCTGACTCGCTGTAAGACTCAGGCCAGCCACTCATTCTCTCTGTGCCTCTTTACTTGCTCTGTCTAATAATGAGATAGTAAACTCTTCAGGGAAGGAAGGTTCTCTCATGATGTGTATGCATGTTCTGCACTGAGCACAGTGGGGCTTCAGTTTTGGCTGGTGCCTCTACACACTACCACAAAACCAATCATCAATCCATCTTAAAGGATCCTTTAGTCTGCAACTTCTCTTATCTATCCATAGCTCTGTGACTGGGCCCAAGGTATTGAGAGCAAAGCAGAACTGCTGAAAGTCTATTTTCTGATTTATGGTACATGACTGTGGTCAAGTATTTCTAGCCGAGTTAACAGATGTTTTGTTAATTCCACATTTCTCCCCTAATCTGTATATTTTTGTCCTAGCTCGGGCATGGGCTGCAATAGATGATGGAGTGCACTCTCATTAATCATGTGCAAGTGGAAGCATAAGCTGGTGTTATTCATTTCCAGAGTGCCAGGTCATATGTATTAACCAGAGCGTGTGTTGAACGTGTCCCGAACTGCTTCTCTTATCTTCCAATGTAACACAACAGTCCTCTCAGAAGTGATTCCATTTGCTAAATCTTCATAGGAATAAAAACCCCTTGATCTCACCTGAGGGATGGATTTCTCTCTCAACCCCCAGGAATTTTCATTGGTAAAGGTCATGTTTGGTTAGGTGTCCAGCGGCTGGGGCCAGAGCACAGAGAGAGCACTGCTGGACAGGGTGAGGGGAAGGAAAGGACAGTGTTGATTGGTTTCCAAATGTCTTGCCAAGAAAGGACCTTGGCATAGGCCACAGGGCTCCACAGAATTGTCTGCATTTCCAGTTTGTTCCAGGCTTCTGGCTTTCGCATCACTATGGAACGTCACCTGTCAACCATCTGGATAATGCCAGTGTTCCATGAAAGTTCTTCTTAGTTGGCTAGCTCTAGCAAGCCACTTGATGGCTAAGTATCAGAGGGGTAGCCATATTAGACTAACATGGCTACCCCTCTGATACTTGTCACAATGGAAGGCACTAAATTACAGCTTTCAAGTACCTAAAGGTTGATATAAGGAGGGGGACGGGGGGATTATTCTCCTTACCCTCTGAGGATAGGACAAGAGGCAATGGGCTTAAATTGCTACATGGGAGGTTAAGGTTGAACATTAGGAAAAACATTGTCAGGATGGCTGAGCACCAGAATAAATTGCCTATGGGGGTTGTGGAATCTCCATTACTGGAGATATTTAAGGGCAGTTTAGACAAACACTTTGTAAGGAATGATTTAGATCGGGGCGGCCAGCCGGACGGCTCCCCTGCACCTGGTGAGCACAGGGGCGCATGGGGTGGCTTTGCGAGCTACAAGGGGTGGCTTAGCGAGCCGCACTTTCAGGGGTGAAGAGCCACATGCAGCTCGCGAGCCATGGGTTGGCCACCCCTGATGTAGATGGTGCTTGGTCCTGCTGTGAGTGCTGGGGACTGGAGAGCCATTCCAGTTCTAGTATCCTCTGATTCTATGAATTTTGTTGTAATCTGTTAGTCTTTAAGGTGCCTCAGGACTCTTCATTGTTTTTAATGATCAAGTTATCACTACCTAGTCAGTCTGGCAGGAAATGAGTGCTAGAAAGCTACTTTCTCTGAGATTAGTACGACATGCTGCACATCCCAGGTCTGCTGATTGGCTGAGACGCATGGGATGTCCAGCCAGATATAATGCACAGCTCGGTCAGTTCAGTGGGAGTGAATCTATATAACCAAGTCAGAACCAGGTAACAGATCAAAACACTCCCAGGATAAGGACCAATCTTTATGTCTCTCCAGCCACTCTTTCCTTGAGCTCATGGGCTAAGGGAGAGACAGGGTAACAAATGGGGGCCCTGCTCCTTGTCACAAAGGATCACAGAGTGCAGCCCACAGCTTGTGGGGGAAGGAGGATGGGTGAGGAGATACCCGAAGGGAAAGATCCAGAGAAACACTGACTGTTAACAGTACAGATCCTTAGCCACAGCTCAGCCTCATGGTCCCACCAATCCAATTGCTGCATATTTTCCCCAACTAGCTATCAACTCCATAAGCTGCACTTCAAAGGATGCATGGATTTCAAGCTTTACTCTGCTGGAAGAACTACATAGCTAAAAAAGACAAAACAAAACACAACCCTCCCCCCAAAAAAACTTAAAAAATGAGTGGTCCTGTAGCACCTTAGAGACTAACAAAAAAATGTAAATAGTATCATGAGCTTTCATGGGCAACACCCACTTCTTCAGATGTCAAATATGGAGCAAGAGGCACAGAGGATCAAATATAAAGCAGAAAAAGAGCGGAAAAGGGGAGGGGAAAACCCAGTCAATTAAAGTGTCCATGCTAAATGAGGCTAATAGAGTGGGCTGTAAGTGTCTGATACTTAGCTTTTGTTTTGGGTGTTGAATATAATGGCCCATCCAAGAGCACATCTACACAGCAGGGCAAAAGTCGAACTGAGCTATGCAACTTGAGCTACGTCAATTACGTAGCTTAAATCAAAATAGCTCTGGCTGTTGGCGCTGTCTACACAGCAGGAAGCTGAAGGAAGGGCACTCTTCCTTTGACTCCTCTTACCCCTCATGCAATGACAGTTACAGAAGTCGGAATAAGAAGTCCTCCAGCTTGATATTATTTTGAAATAATGGCTTGTTATGTAGACACACTCTTTGTTATTTCAGAATAATATCAAGTTATTCCAAAATAATGCTGCTGTGTAGACATAGCCCAAGAGATGACTTTGTTCAGTCCCTGGCTAAATATATCACATTTGCATATTGTTGACGGGCCATCCTCCTCAACAGTCCGAAAGTCCCCAAAGTCAGGGTCCATGTTTGCTTTCCGCCAGCTCAGTCCAAGGGTATAGTTCCCGCTATTAGGGTGAATATGGCCCTGTAGGCCTAATCCTCAAAGAACAGTCCCTTCTATCAGGGAGAATATGGCCCTGCTCACCTAGTCCCAGAAGTACAGTCCCTGCTATCGGGGTGAATGTGGCCCTGCTGGTCTAGTTCCAACAGCACAGTCCCTGCTATTAGGGTGAATACAGCCTTGCAGGCCTGACCAGATACCCATTCCCGTCTCTCAAGGTCACAATGGCCTAGCAGCCTGTAATCTTCCCCGAATGCTAGGGAGCTGGATTGTGGTGGGGTGGGGAGGCAGGGGGACCCGGGCCCTCCCACTGCACCGGGTCCCAGCCCAGGGCCCTGCTGGCAGTGGCTGATCCCGCTGCCTGCTCGGTGGGGATGCTGGCTGGAACACGCCGAGCTCCCGGAGGGCAATCCTCCGCCCTGGGCTACTTCCTACCACTCCTGGTGCTCTGCTCCGTTTTCAGGGCATCGCTCGGTGGGTCGGCCCCCTCCCAATGGCCTCCCTGGCTGGGGCTGTTGCTGCTGAAGCTGCTTTGGCTGGGGCTGGGGCTGGGGCTGGGGCTGCGGCGGCTGCTGCCGGGGTTGGTGCTCCTGGGGCGACGGATGCTGCTGCTGCTGGAGGGGCTGATCAGGGGCTCCAGCCTGAGCTCCTTCCTCTCCGGTGGTCAGCCCTGACTTTGTGACTCCCTGGGCTTTTAGGGTGAATTCTTTACAACAGGCAGCCCAGGCCCATTGCTCTGTCTCAGACAGAGAACATTCACAATATAAGCACAGAGTCCATATTTATAACTCTACATACAGAGTTATGAATGCTAGGGAGCCTCTCTCTCAACCATGGCCAGCAGGGCTGTGCAGGCAGGGCCTTCTCTGCCAGCTGGGCCGCAACAATCCCCTGCTCCTCAGTGTGGGTCAGATACACCCTATCACACATATGAAGGCCAGTTCCGCAATTTCTCTAATTACCTGGCAGAACAATTGATCTCCAGTCTTTTAAATGCACCTACTATCTTTGCTGGATCAAAGGCAATGTTTGTCATAAAAGAGTCCTAGGCTTCTATCTCTAAGTGCTCTGTCTAGATACATATCTCTGAGGCTATGTCTACACTGGCAGGTTGTTGCGCCAGAAATATGCAAATGAGGCTAAGCGTGGAATATTGCCGAGCCTCATTTGCATACCTAATGAGCCGCCATTTTTGCGGAAGAGGCTCTTGCGCCAGAAGGAGTGTCTACACTGCCCCTTCTTGCGCAAGAAAAACCCTCTTGCGCAATGCCATTAATCCTGAAAATAATCAGCGTAGCAGCATTACGCAGGAGGGTTTTTCTTCTTGTGCAAGAAGGGGCAGTGTAGATGCTCCTTCTGGCGCAAGAGCCTCTTCTGCAAAAATGACGGCTCATTAGGTATGCAAATGAGGCTTGACGATATTCCACGCTTAGCCTCATTTGCATATTTCTGGCGCAACAACCCGCCAGTGTAGACATAGCCTGACTGTACAACCAGAGTTACTGCTCAGTTAATGGGACTCAAGAATACTAACGTGCCCAAGATGATATAAAATGGCAATACAACAAAAATTAGAATAAATTACCATCTTAATTGTCTTCCTGGAACAGCTTCTTTCCCATAGCTCTGAAAAGAAAAAAGTGTCCTTTCAGACTGAGTAATGTGTAACTGTCCCATTATTGGATTTTAAGGGGAGTAGCCAGATCACTGCTGTGCCTGGGAGGGAGGGAGTGTTTGCCCCAAAGTCTGTACAAAGTGGGCCGTGTGAGGTGTCAAATGAAAGCTTATGTTCTACTGATTCTATATATGCTACTTATGTACCTGTGTGATATCTGTATGTAGAGTTATGAATATGGACTCTGTGCTTATATTATGAATGTTCTCTGTCTGAGACAGAGCAATGGGCCTGGGCTGCCTGTTGTAAAGAAGGATTGTTCAGTCTATGACTATGCTAACTAGCTCCTCCTCAAGGACAATGACTCACAAGGTGGCTAATTCACACCTGAGGAATGCAACTGGAAACCTGCAACCAATCAGGGCATAATGGCTGACAGCATGTGAAACACAGACAGGTCACTTGACCATGTGACCCGATTTGGCTAGTTGGGAGATGCCAGGAGAGATATATATAAGTGCCATGTTGCGGATTCCATCTTGTCTTCAATTCTGCTACTGATCCCAGATGCAGCCTTGCGAGGGACAGAGAGCTGGGCTGGATTGTTGATCCATCCTGACATAGGATGTACACCAGAGACTTTTAAGATAGCAGTTTGTAACAGCTCTGCTGAGAGCCTACATCAAGAACCTGGTGATTGGTGCATGCAATGTATTCTCCTTAACAACCTTACTCTCAAACTTTTCTTTCTTTTATTAATAAACCTTTAGATTATAGATTCTAAAGGATTGGCCCAGCGTGATCTTGTGGGTAAGATCTAACGTGTAAATTGACCGGGAGTTTGTGGCTGGTTCTTTGGGATTGGGAGAACCTGTTTGGGGTAGGTGAGATTGGGTTCTATAACCCCTCACCTGTGTGTAAGGCCCGGGGCTGATTGTGGCACAGGGAGAGCTGGGGTATCTGAGGGGTTTTGCTTGTAAGGCTTCCAGCTGGCCAGAATGGTCTCCAGTCTGGGGCTGTAAGCAGCCCAGGTTTTGAGCAATTCACCCTGAGTGGACGCCCTCAGCAGTGCCCAGACCCAGTCCAGTCCATCGCAGTAACACTTAGCATTTATATAATGGTTGCACTTAGAGGTTACAACAAAGTTTGGGGCCAACTATTGCTAGGTGCTGTGTATACAGTTTCTGTTCCCAAGAACCAATGATGTAAAGAGAAGCCAAGGATATATTAGTACACAAGGTCACAAATGAGAAAGTGAGGCACATACAACTGGTCCACTGGAGGTTTATGGTACAGCTAGGACCTTTACCCAGTCTCATGAATAAGAGTCAAATGTCTTAACCACCAGACAGATCAATGCTTCCCAAATTGTTTTAATGCATCCCCCCCCCCCCCCCCCCCCCCCCAATCTGTGTGAACTGTAATTCTGTTATTCTCTAATTTAGCTGGTTAGGGTGAAGTTGATCTGTTAAAAAAAAACAACTCCACTCCCACAGCGTTCCACTGAATTTTCTTTTCCATGGTACATTCTGCGTAGCGCTATGAGGAGTTTTTGAAGAAAACAGTGTAACCAATTCATTAGCTGACCCCACCATCCCAGATTTGCATAGACCACTTTGCACTGTAACTCTAGAATAATGATGGTGATTATAAACACATGACAAAGAGTGGTGAGGGTGGTGAAAACCATTGTAATTACACATGGGGTAATGTGCTGAATGACATGCTGTGGTTACAGTGTTACATGGAGCTGTGCAACAAACCAAGCTCCCATATGCTGCCAGAATTGCATTGAAGCTACCAGGCTACTCTGGCAATAGGAATTCTGCTGCCCCAGGGGGACAGCCCAATACCAAGTAATTGTTACTTGGTCAATGAAGACAAAATATTGCTCCTTGAAAATCTTTCCCCTGACTTTCAAGACAAAGCAAACTTTTGAGCCCTCACATTCAGTATATTCAGCATGGCTCTTGGACCTCCAGTTCCACTGAGCTGCGCTTGGCTCAGAATCAAAGGAGCAGGAGGTATAAAGGAAGCTACAGCATCTTTGCATTTCCCTGCTGCTGTAGAAAGCCATGAGCCAGTTCACCCCCAACACAAATAACAGCAGCAATGATGCTGCTAACCTCTAGGGTCTGTTTCACCAATCCAAGTCCACTGGAGTATGGCATACTTTGCATGTGCCATCTCTCAGTGCAGAATCTTCACCATGCCAGGACCAGGGGCTGTAGCACAAGGGGAATCGCCAGCTGTCTGTCCAAGCCAACATCAGAGCGGCACAAAACAAATGGGTGGGGGACTTTCATCTTACCCCGTATGTACACTGAGTCTTTATCTAAGCTGTAGGTATATATTTATACCTGTTTGAATTTTGAATTTTGATTCTGATTTCAGGTGATTTCAGTTTCAGTTACTGTGGCAGTTGGGATTGTGTGTCTGGGAGTGTTTGATCCTTTGTTCCCTTGATTGACTTTGATCAGCCTCAGGATCAGCCTTCCCCTGTGTGACTAGTGAGGGGGTAGGCCTGACCTAGGTGAGCAGGCTTTAAAAGCCAGAGGCAGAGTGACCAGGGGACTACAGTCAGGGGAGTTTAAGAGGGAGTTTGAAAGAGGGAGGCCTACTATGGTCTGGAAGACCCGCAACACCTATGCCAGCACTGCTTCTGTCTCCTCCACCTGCATCTGTAGCCAGACAGACCACCTGATCATGGATGTCTCTACCCAGATCCTGGTGTGGTCTTGCAGTATCTATGGCTTGCAATTCCTACTTACTGAATTCCTGGCTGGGGAGACCATCCAATATGAAAGGTGGTTGCTGGTGGAATCTCTTAGGAAGCAGGTGGGAGAGCTACCGGAGGAGGTAGCTAGGCTGAGGAGCATCTGAATCCACGAGCAGTTCCTGGACAATATTCATGTGGAGACTGCTGAGGTAGCTGTCCCACTACACAAGACTGCTGACTTACCACTGGTGGAGGAGGAGATGGCTCAGTGGGGACACTGGCAGCTGGTTACTTCTGGCAGCAGGCACTGCTCCACCCCTGCTCCTAACTCTCCCACCATGGTTCCAGGGAACCATTACGCTCTTCTTGATACAGGAGCTAAGGAATCACCCCTTGTAGCTGAGGAGGAGAAGCCTCGTACCCCCAAGGCTGGGAAGTCTGCTGCCACCACTGTGAATAGGAAACGTAGGGTAGTGATGGTCGGAGACTCTCTTCTGAGGGGGATGGAGGCACCCATCTGTCGCCCTGACATGTCATCTCGGGAGGTATGCTGCCTGGCAGGGGCCTGTATCCGAGATGTTACGGAGGCATTGTCGAGGATTATCCGGCCCTCTGACTACTACCCCATGCTACTCATCCATGAGGGCACTAATGATACTGCGGGCTGTGACACTGAGCAGATCAAGAGTGACTATAGGGCTCTGGGAGTATGAGTGAAGGAGTTTGAAGCACAGGTGGTATTATCTTCAGTCCTTCCTGTCAAAGGTAGGGGCCCGGGCAGAGACAGGTGCATCCTGCAGGTGAATGCCTGGCTGCAAAGGTGGTGTCTCCAGGAGGGCTTTGGCTTTCTTGACTACAGGATGCTGTTCTAGGATTGCTAAGCAGGGATGAGGTTCACCTTTCGAGGAAGGGGAAGACTGTATTTGGATGCAGACTAGTGAGGAGGGCTTTAAACTAGGTTCGACGGGGGCAGGTGACCAAAGCCCACAGGTAAGTGAAGAACATGGAGACCTGGGAAATGGGTCAGAAATGGGAGGAAGAGTGGGCTCTAATAGCAGAGAAAAAAGAGGGACAAGGCAGAACGGGGAGGCAAGGTCAAATCAGTATCTTAGATGCCTGTATACAAATGCAAGAAGCATGGGTAATAAGCAGGAAGAACTGGAAGTGCTAATAAATAAATACAACTATGACATAGCTGGTATCACAGAGACTTGGTGGGATAATACACATGATTGGAATATTGGTATAGAAAGGTACAGCTTACTCAGGAAGGATAGGCGGGGAAAAAAGGGAGGAGGTGTTGCCTTATATATTAAAAATGTACACACTTAAATTGAGGTAGAGATGGACGTAGGAACCAGATGTCTTGAGAGTCTCTGGGTAAGGTTAAAAGGGTTAAAAAACAAGAGTGATGTTATGCTAGGGGTCTACTACAGACCACCCGCCCAGGTAGAAGAGGTGGATGAGGCTTTTTTTAAACAACTAACAAAATCATCCAAAGCGCAGGATTTGGTGCTGATGGGAGACTTCAACTACCCAGACATCTGTTGGGAAACTAACACAGCGGGGCACAGACTAGTTCTTGGACTAGTTCAATAAGTTCTTGGACTGCACTGGAGACAACTTTTTATTTCAGAAGGTTGAAAAAGCTACTGGGGGAAGCTGTTCTAGACTTGATCTTAACAAATAGGGAGGAGCAGTTGAGAATTTGAAAGTGGAAGGCAGGTTGGGTGAAACTGATCATAAAATCATAGAGTTCATGATTCTAAGGAATGGTAGAAGGGAGAACAGCAAAATAGAGACAATGGATTTCAGGAAGGCAGATTTTGGTAAGCTCAGAGAGCTGGTAGGTAAGGTCCCATGGGAAGCAAGACTAAGGGGAAAAAAACTGAAGAGAGTGGGCAGTTTTTTAAAGAGACATTATTAAGGGCCCAAAAGCAAGCTATTCCGATGTGTAGGAAAGATAGAAAGTATGGCAAAAGACTGCCTTGGCTTAACCAGGAGATCTTGCATGATCTAAAAATAAAAAAGGAGTCATAAAAAGTGGAAAATAGGACAAATTACAAAGGATGAATATAAGCAAACAATACAGGTATGCAGGGGCAAGATTAGAAAGGCAAAGGCACAAAATGAGCTCAAACTAGCTATAGACATAAAGGGTAACAAGAAGACTTTCTATAAATGTATTAGAAGCAAGAGGAAGACCAAGGACAGAGTAGGCCCATAGCTCAGTGAGGAGGGAGAAACAGTAACAGGAAACTTGGAAATGGCAGAGGTGCTTAATGACTTCTTTGTTTCGGTCTTCACCAAGAAGTCTGATGATTAAGGGATGCCTAACACAGTGAATACTAGTGGGAATGAGGTAGGTTTATAAGATAAAATAAAAAAATAACAACTTAAAAATCACTTAGAAAAGTTAGATGTCTGCAAGTCACCAGGGCCTGATGAAATGTCTCCTAGAATATTCAAGGAGCTGATAGAGGAGGTATCTGAGCCTCTAGCTATCATCTTTGGAAAATCATGGGAGACAGGAGAGATTCCAGAAGACTGGAAAAGGTCAAATATAGTGCCCATCTATAAAAAGGGAAATAAGAACAATCCCAGTAACTACAGACCAGTCAGTTTAACTTCTGTGCCAGGAAAGATAATGGAGCAAGTAATTAAATAATTCATCTGCAAACACCTGTAAGATAATAAGGTGATAGGGAACAGCCAGCATGAATTTGTAAAGAACAAACCATGTCAAACCAATCTGATAGCTTTCTTTGATAGGATAACAAGTCTTGTGGATAAGGGAGAAGTGGTAGACATGGTATATCTAGACTTTAGTAAGGCATTTGATACGGTCTCACATGATCTGTTTATCAATAAATTAGGCAAATACAACTTAAATGGGGCTACTATAAGGTGGGTGCATAACTGTCTGGATAACCATTCTCAGAGAGTAGTAATTAACGGTTCACAATCTTGCTGGAAGGGCATAAGAAGCGCGGGGTTCCGTAGGGGTTTGTTTTGGGACCGGTTCTGTTCAATATGTTCATCAGTGATTTAGATATTGGCATAGAGAGTATGCTTATTAAGTCTGGAGATGGGGGGGGGGGGGGAGGGTTGCAAGTGCTTTGGAGGATAGGGTCATAATTCAAAATGATCTGGACAAACTGGAGAAATGGTCTGGGGTAAACAGGATGAAGTTTAATAAGAACAAATGCAAAGTAGTCCACTTAGGAAGGAACAATCAGTTTCACACATACAGCATGGGAAGTCACTGTCTAGGAAGGAGTACTGCAGAAAGAGATCTAGGGGTCATAGTGGATTACAAGTTAAACATGAGTCAACAGTGTGACACTGTTGGAAAATAAGCAAATATGATTCTGGGATGCATTAAAAGGAGTGTTGTGACAAGACATGAGAAGTCATTCTTTTGCTCTACTCTGCGCTAATCAGGCCTCAACTGGAGTATTGTGTCCAGTTCTGAGCACCACATTTCAAGAAAAATGTGGAAAAATTGGAGAAGGTCCAGAGAAGAGCATCAAGAATGATTAAAGGTTTAGAGAACATGACCTATAAAGGAAGACTGAAAGAATTGGGCTTGTTCAGTTTGGAAAGGAGAAGACTGAGAGGGGACATGATAGTGGTTTTCAGATATCTAAAAGGGTGTTACAAGGAGGAGGGAGAAAAATTGTTCTCCTTGATCTCTGAGGATAAGACAAGAAGCAATGGGCTTAAACTTCAGCAAGGGAGACTTAGGCTGGACATTAGGAAAAAGTTCCTAACTGTCAGGGTGGTTAAACACTGGAATAAATTGCCTAGGGAGGTTGTGGAATCTGCATCTCTGGAGATATTTAAGAGCAGGTTAGATAGATATCTATTAGGGATGGTCTAGACGGTACAGGGTCTTGCCGCAAAGGCAGGGGATTGGACTCGATGACCCCTTGAAGTTCCTTCCAGTTCTAGTATTCTATAATTTACACACACATATAGAGTGAGTACACATAGGAGTGTGTATGTGTATAATAAACTGATATTTATGTAAATCCTGGAGCTAGAGCATTCTTTTTGTCAGCCTGTTCCACAAGCTGGTGCATGATAGATTCTTTCTTTGAAGTCAGCAAACAGTTCTCTGTATATCAGTGCATTTCATGTGGAATTGCCTGGGCTGAGAGAAAGAGGAGCTGCCTACAAATGTGAAATGACCTGCCCCTTATTTTAAGGAACCAGCAGATTATTTTCAAATTTTGTTACAGATGAATATTGGATTGCTCAGCTGGATCAGACCAATGAACCATCTAATCTAATATCATGTCTCTAACACAAGACAATATCAGAGACATCAAGGAAAGGTGCAAAAGTCCTCACAGCAGAATTGAAATGAAATTATAGAATAATAGGGGAAGTATCTTCCTTATCTGACATTTAGTGGTTATCTTACTATCTTTGAACATGAGGCTTTTAATGCACAGGTATGTTTACTCCATCAAACAAATGTGTTTCATACTATTGATATAAAGGACGGATTCTTTTGGACATCCTCACAAGCACTTGGGTGCAACAATATCTTCCAGTAGTGTTACACAAGCATCTGTGCACTGTGCAAAAAAATATGCTTATGTATTATGTCTCTTTCCTTTGATCAGTGAAAAGAAGCCCTTAAGAGGCTTTTGTTGGAGTCTTGCCCTGCAATCTAATATGTACCAACTTGGAATTAGCTATGTTTTCAGCATGTGGAATAAAAGAGGAAGGGTGTTTCTTCCTTCCAAATAACTTAGCAGAAAAGGTCTGGAGAAGAAAGGAGTAAACCTCCTTTTTTTGAGGAAGAGTGGCTTTTCGACGAAGGGGGAGGTTCGCCGAAAAAGCCGCATCTTAATTACTTCCACTTTCAAAAGCTCTGCTTTCGAAAGTGCGATTGAAAGAAGATATGCAAATTCCTGTTGAATTTGCATATCCTCTTTCGACCGTTCTGCGTAGTCTAGATATGCCCGAGGATCCCACTGCTGCTTTAGGCCTAGTCTACACCTGCTGTGGGCCATTGATCTAAGTTATGCAACTTCAGCTAAGTTAATAAAATAGCAGAAGTCGACATACTTAGATCTACTTACTGCGGGGTCTTTACTGTGGTGAGTTGATGGCAGATGCTCTCCTGTTGACTTCGCCTACACTTCTGGTGGCATACCAGAGTTGAAGGAAGTGCACTTACCAGTTGATTTATCACATCTATACTACACATGAGAAATCATCCCCCGCTGGATTGATTGCTGCCTGTCTCTCCAGCAGTAATACAGACATGCCTGTACACACATCCTTAGACTTATTCCTGCCCTCTCTTTGCTCCCAACTTGCTCTACAAGCTTTTGCTTTCAGCCAGTTACCAACACTTCTTTTTTCTCACGGTCATGTTTCTGTTTTAAATATTGCCCAATTTGAAATCACCTAAAGCTTCACTGGTTCTTATTGGCTGGGCTTTCCCAGCTTGGGCTGAATTTGATAATTAGTAGAGGTTTTGTTCCTCAATTCAACTAGCAGATACATAGATTACCTTGATTGTAGGTTACCAGGCAGATGAGTTGTCACATGCAGGAGACAGGCACTCCAGTTTGGTCATTGGTTGGGTTACTCTAGTCCAGGGGTGGGCTTCCAGCCTGTGAAGCCTTTTGATCTGGCTCACGCCCACCCCTGCAGCAGGGAGCTGTGCTGATCAAAGCGGCTAGTTGCTCCATGTTGCTCTCTGCACCACAGGGAGAAGAGAGGGAGGGGGAGGCTTCAGCATGCAGCCTCCACCCTGAGCAATATCTTCCAGTTTCTATCCAATGGGAGATGAGAGATTTTGCTGGGGGCAGTAAGCAGTGCAGCATAATTTCTAAGCTCCTCTTGGCCAGTTTCTGACCAATAGGAGCTGAGAGATTTTGTCTGGGGGTGGAGGCAGCATGTGAAGCCTCTCTCTCACTCCCCCCACCTGCAGTGAAGAGAGCCACATGCACAGGCAGCCAGTGGTCTAGGGCTGCTGGCAAGCAGGGAAGCTTCCCTGAGGGTGCTACTGGCAGTAGCTGCTTAGGTAAGGACCTCCTGGCTAGAGTGTGCCTCTGGCACCCCAGCCTCTCCTTCCCCCCAACTCTTTCCCAGACCCTGAACTACTTCTAAACTCCCCCTCCCCAGGTCAGAATTCTTCTCCTGCATCCATAACCCTTACCAGACCCTGCACCCCACTACCCTACCCCAGGTCACAATTCCCTCCTTCATCCAAACTTCCTCTCAGACCCCACACCCTTTCCTGCACCCAAGTCCCCTACTCCAAGCTCCCTTTTGCACCCAACCTCTGTCCCAGATCTCACAGTCTTTCCAAAGAAAAGTGTGGCCCTTGATCATTTACCAAAATCTTGGTGTGTCGTCCCCCCCCCCGCCAATAAAAAATTATTGCCCATCTCTGTTCTAGACTCATGTACAAGGGAGTCACACCAGCACAGAACTGGTCTGAGTCTGAAGAGAATCAGATTCTTTTTCTGTCTTAAGGGATTTTGAATGTAGATGTTTGTTTATTTTGGTGAAGCCCAGCCCACGCCATTCCTGGCAATGACTCACTGCCCACCTAGTCCTCTGTTAATTCATCTGTAAAATGGGGATAAAAAAGGGTACTGGCTGGTTTAATTTGTGGCAGTTATTCACGAAGCCCTGTGCCCAGTAAGGCCTCTCTCAAGAGAGACCACTCAAGAACCTGCAAATCAGTCACTTAGTAGAGCTGGTCTTTAACTCAAGATGATACAAGATCATGCTGCAAACTTAGGCCCAAATCCTCAAAGGTTCCTAATTCCCATTGGAATCAGCAGGAGATGATGTCTAAATACCTGTGAGGCACTGGGAAGGTCAGAGTGGGGTTTGTTAGCTCATTTTGGGTCTGATCAAAGGGAGTCTCTGGGCTTTGAGTCAAGTCCATTTGAGTCAAGTCCGTTCTTTCCTTTATGAAGAACGCAGAACCACTTTTAGTTGAACAGAGCCTGGCTTGCTTAATGCTGGTCCACATCACTCAGGTTTCCTGGGCTATTAAGAAGCACAGATCCGAACACTTCCTATAACCACATTGTCAGAACCATTGCACCAACCCCAAACTCAGCACCCAATGAAAGTAGCAGTTCCCTGTAAGATGAACATCCATGCACGGAGATGTTAAAGACAATGGGGGAAAGGAGCTGTTAGAGGAAGGGCTCTGTTAACTTAATACATGTTTTGTGGTTATGGACTATGGGTTTAACAGATTTCTACTCTATTGTCATATAATTCTCTTCAATCAAGAGGCTTATTCTAGCCAAATGGGCCACATTCTTCCTCCCCTTGCCCCTTTTATTAAGAGTAAAGCATATGTGTATCAGGGAAGTTTTTATGGGCAATTAAGGAGCACTGGTGGCGTAATGGATCAACATTCCTGTAAAGTTAAATTAGTTGCCCAATGGGATTACGAACAAGAACTCAAGTTTTACAGTTTTGGCTGAAATTCCCAGATCTGCCTTCTAATTCCCTCCCAAAGTGAGAACTTAACCTGATTAATCAAGGTGTAAGGTATTTCTGCTCACTATTCAAAATACAGCTACTCTCCTTTGTCCTTATTGTGGCATTACTCAATCACTCACTGCAGTGGAGGAATGGGTTTGGCTGGGGGAGAGGGACTCAGTGTATGATTCATTTGCCTCAGAGTCTACCTTCCTTTCCTTTATTATAGCCAGCATAGCATCCTTCATTGCTCTAAGTCTAAGAGCAAAGCTGCATCCTCCTCAGGACATGATGGGATGGTCAGAGCTGACAGCTACATCTGTGGAGAGAAAGACAATGGGATCTGCATCATTCATAGACTCATCTTTCTTGAGATATCCATGCTGAGATGTTGCCTATTTTTCTCTAAGAATGATGAATGTTTTTTCCTACTCTTCCCTCTTTAGATCAGTAGACTATAAAGGCTGTGGCCATATTGTTGCTTCACTTGGGGCCCAATTTCCAATCCACCACACAAAGTCTGCGGGAAAGAAACAAGGAATTCTCTTCCTCAGGCTATGGAGTTGCCACTAGTACAATCTTGATGCTTTAGTAGTTTCTGCAGCCGTAGTGTAGTTCCTCAATGGAGGAAGGGAAAGTCCATGTTGTAATGGAGCCTTTGATCTATCTCCTAATGGCCCTAGCTCCAGCCTGATTATGCTCATCTTCCACCTGCCTCTACACACTGGTAAGCAGGGGCCCCTAGACGTGACTCTGTGCACACCTGTTCTGCTGCCAGGGGACAATTAAGCAGTGGTGAGGATTTGCTCCTTAGTGCATGGACTATGGAGGCTAACTCTCTTGAGGTGTGTCTACACTGCATCCTGAGCCCAAAATAAGCTAAGCAATTAGAGCTATGCAAATTGTGTAGCTTATTTTGAGTTAAATTTGAAATATCTTATTTTGTAATTTGGCACTGTCTATGCAGCACCAAATTTCAAAATAAACTGCTATTCCAAAACATCCCTTACTCCTTGTGGAATGTGGTTTACAGGGATGTTGAGATAGCAACCCTGTTATATTTCAAAATAATGGGTTTGTTTCAAAGACACAGAGTATGTTACAAAACCACAGCCAATTATTTGCATTTTGAGAAAAACATCCTTTAGGTTCAACAGAGAAGGCAACAGAAGCAGCTCTGAGCACCAGGCCAAGGAAGGAAAGGAGCAAACACTGGAGAAAGGGATGCATCCAGGGCCATCCTTAGGATTTATGGGGCCCTAGGCACAGTACTAGTAAACCAGTGCCCCTATGCCCAATGGCAGCAAGGGGGGGAGAATGATTTTTTAGAGCTGTGATTTTATAATCTTCAATAACACACTAATGACATATTTTTTAAACAAATTTTAAAGTAAGGCCCTGTAGATGAACACAGTAAATTCAGAAACTGACAGGGGTTGGCAAATGCCTGTGAAATGGCTTTATTACCACTTGAATGGCTCTTTCACAAGTTCTGCTAATAGCTCTGGCAGGCTTTTTCACTTTTAAGTTAACTAGATCCTTTCCAGAGGAAGCAGAGCCACAGAACAGGGATAGGAAGAAGCAGATGTGTGGACATTAAGACCCAGTGGTGCCCCTGGTGTTCTATGCAGCTGCCTATTCTGCATATAGGAAAGAACCATAGCTTTGGATTCATCCT
This sequence comes from Rafetus swinhoei, assembly GCA_019425775.1. Lineage (NCBI taxonomy): Eukaryota > Metazoa > Chordata > Testudines > Trionychidae > Rafetus > Rafetus swinhoei. The sequence continues at coordinate 15,086,986 of CM033425.1, read as the reverse complement.
CTGGATCTCTGGGAGTTGGCCAGGAAACCTGGATGAATCGAAATTCTAACTTTACTCTTAGAATTACTAGGATAAAAATCCTTTAAAAAAACTAATGATTCCATTAGAGAAGTGGCTTTCAATCTTTTCAGACAACTGTACCCCTTTCAGAAGTCTGATTTGTCTTGCCTATCCCAAGTTAAAAACTTAAAAACTGCTTTCTTACAAACTCAGACATAAAACTGTAAGAGTGTCACAGCACACTTATACAGAAAAAATGCTGACTTTCTCATTTTCACCATATAATTATGAAATAAATCAACTGGAATATAAATAGTGTGCTTACATTTCAGTGTATAGTAAATACAGCAGTACAAACAAGTCATTGTCTGTATGAAATTTTAGTTTTTACTGATTTCATTAGTGCTTTTTATGTTGCCTGTTGTAAAACTTGGCAAATATCTAGATGAGTTCATGTAACCCCTGGAAGACCTCTGAATACCATCAAGGGTACACATTTCCCTGGTTGAGAACCACTGCATTGGACCCTCCCACTTCTGTCATAACTTTTTAACCCTGACAGTCAATAGTCAGGTGCCCAACTGCCATTTGTGCCTTTGAAATCACTCAATTTAACCAATTAATATGGCACATTGATTAATTACAAAACTTGGTGAGGTGCTTCACAAATTGTGTTACTGTTATTAAACCCTGAAAGTATTCCAACCATCTAGACATCAAGAACAGTGAGCTTTTAAGAAAGCACACTACTGAATCATATATCTTTCTAAATACAGTCTCTATACTTGGCTAGATACAGATGCATGCTAGAACATCAGTTGCAACAATGTAATATCTTTTGATTATTTTCAGATATTTCTTGCCATAGCCATATGTAAGGTACATGATATTCTACTTATTAACCCATAGCCTGTGATAATAAACTCTTCAGTTTCTGGATTAGGTTGAAATACACATAACCTAACATATCCCAGTCAGAGAAATCAGGTTTAGTGAAACTCCAGTGTGAGGGAAAAATGAAATACTTGATGTTTCCTGTAGAGGATCCTCAATGTGATTATTTCCCAGGAGCTGTAAATAATAATTATTAAAAACAGATAGAAACACATGACGATAGATGTTATATAAGATGTCTTAAATTTCCTATAGGCTGTTTTGGAAGCCGTAACTAAATGACTCAGGACCACAGAAGTTAGAGATAGAAAAGTCCTACTTCCTCTGACAGGGTGGGATTGCTCCTCACATTCAGTATGTATTTTTCAGTGCTTTGTTCAATCTGGCTTTCAATGGCTCAAGCCAATGGCTTTCCCCTGCTTCCTTTGGAAATAAATCTTGCAACCTTGGCAGCCAGACTTGCTTTAGGTTTTGTTTATTTATTTTTTTATTATTTATTTTTGAGTATATTTCATGTATTATTTGGTAGCCTGTTAGTTCATTTTATCTTTTCTGTTAGTGTTATATTTAACTCTCATGTTATTTCATATATAATCAATGTGTGATGAATAAGTAAGTAGGACGGGATTACAGGAGTATAAGACTGACAAGTATTTAGGCGTGACAAGTGTGTATTAAGGAAATAAGGCAGTAATGCAAGGCCTACAGGCTCAGACCTGTAAGATTTTATCTTAGCCACACTAGGCCGCAGGCTTAAGGAGACTTGACATAAGTGCCTGGCCTCAGACTGATGCTGTGCCAATAAGACCATTAGACGGCTATAAAAGATGTGCCAATAGGTGATGTTAAGGAAAAATAGACCTCAGTAGACTGCAAGACACCTGATTGTAACATCAAAGAAAGTTCTGTCTCCAGTTTACCCAGAAAACAACCCATACAAAGTGGAGCATCCCAAAATGTATGGGTCGTGGAAGTTCTGATAAATAAAAAATGTTTGGTATTTTCATGTAAATGGATAAGATGTTAGGTGTGGTCAGAACAACAATTTAAAGAGGTTCCCTGGTTGAGTAAACGTGCGGGGGAGAACCCAGTAGGACCCTCCCCACTGCTTTATAGATGTCCACCTGTTGAGAGAATCACCAGACTCCTATTTTTGGGGATATAAGTATGTGAATATGCCATTGGCTGTTGCTTGGGCTCTCTCAGGCTGGGAGTCCTGCTTCCACGAGGAGTAAGGGAAGTTGAAGGGAGAGTGTTCTCCCTTCAACTTCCCACAGTGTTGACGGTGCCAAAATTTGAGTTAAGATACTTAAACTTAAACTACACAATTAACATAGCTGAAGTTTCATATCTTCATATCTTAATTCAAACTTATCCCCTGTGTAGATCAGGGGTCAGTGTCTTCCAGTGTAAGAGAACCATAAAAAGTAACTTTCATCCTGATGATCTCGGAAACGCTGGCCCCTCAAACAGGAGCTGAATTCCAATCAATTCAATTCAAAATAAGGGCTACATGTTTAAGTTTAGGGTTAGGTTTATAAAGGGAGCTAGGTTAGTCCAACTAGAAAGCTCTGCTGGATAAGTCACATGAGGGAGTAAACAGTGTGTATTGGCATAAGACACTCAAGAAAGCAGCTCCTTTAAGAAACTACTGTAGTTGTATTCACGCTTTTTTCTTTTCTTTTTTTTATTGGTCCATGTGACATATTCTGAAGGATCCCTGAAATATTAAAATAAACAGAATGCTTGACTTGCAGAACCTGTCTGCTAAGCCAGGAATCACATTTCTTGCTGCTGTTTCAAACCATCATCCAGAGACTTGTAAAACATTGACAAAACCTTCCCCCCCTCCACCTCCCCAAGAGCTTTCAACCTAAACAACAGTCCGGCACTCCCACCCCATCCCAGAAAGCACAAGTATTCCAGAAGCTGCTTACCTTTAATCCCCCTTGTTTTCACTGCTATAAACTCAGGAGGAGTTTTTTTGCAAACAATTTCATTTTTAAAAATAACTTCTGATATGGTTGATTTTTAAGGACTAGCAAGCTCCTGTGTGAAATATATGGGGAAAGATTATAGCATTATTGATAAATTAAAATAAATATAATTACAATTAAATCCAAAATCTATTTCCTATGAACTCTCCCCACTTCATGCCTCTGGTTCTTTCAATTAATAGGTTAACTCTCCTCTGGTAGATTGCTACTGGAACAGAGACTAAAATCTTTGTGGAAGGAAGTAGAACATCAAATGACAAAGAGGAACTTCTCTTGAAATAAGATAGCTCCAAAGAAAATTGTTGCTATTAATGAGGTAACTGAGATTGGGGTGCTGTTGAGCTCAGCACACTACATATACATATAAAGACATCTCATGCCGTGTAAAGCTCATAGCCTAAATGGACAGGACAGAAAGGGTGAGAGAATAGCATATAATGTACAAGTAGAAAAATTGCTTATAGAGGAGATTAAATGATCTACCCAAGGTGACATGGGAAGCTCTGTGGTAGAGACAGGAGCCAAACCCAGATATGAATGGGTGCAGGATCTGTCTCCCATGTGAATATTGATAGACCTTGTCACTGTGCAACTGCACCCATATTGCCAATTGATAGTCCAGCCACAGCAACCACTCTAAGATCCCATCTCCTGAGCAGTTACCTGTCTTGGGTTGAGATTCATGTCTCTCTCCCTCCGGTGTGGGGGTTTTCCAGGCTGAATAGTTTTCTGCATACTCCGTGAGTTCCCCAGCAAACAGGCCTGCTTTGCTTTTCTCCTGAGAGGCCCTAAACAACATCACTACCCACAGTTTTGAGATCCCACACAGCTATTCCTTAGCAAGCACACATTCTTAAGTAAAAGCATTTTTGGATAAAACATATTAAAACAAAATAAAAGAAACCACACACATGCTTAAGAGAGATCACCCCAACTCCAATGCGGACTCTGGTAAGAGCAATTTTTCAAACCCCCCAACAGGAGTTTTTTCTGGGCTTACAAGTTCATAACACTTTTTGCTCAGAGCAAGAACACCTGGGATTTGTACAGTCCTTCCTTCATTCAGGTTGAGCCTCCACTCTTGTCCTCATATAACACGTGATCAGCAGACTTCTTTCTCAAAGCAAAGCTTAAAAAGGCTGAATTTTTATATAACTGGAGGAATACATTTACATTAATTTCCCCCTAGAGATTTCCTGGGAAATCCCCTTAACTTTAAAAAGTTCATTCTTGTCTTGGTCCATTCTTTCCAATAGTCTTTTAAAGTTCACAACACTTTCCAAAGTTTATATTTGTCATGTCATCCCTTCCACTCCAAAGATACTACACCCAATCCCACAATTATCCATGAACATTTACATTTTTAAGACAATGAACACCTAAGATATTCAAACTTAATTTAATAAGGTTTATCCAGGATATTGCCTGAAATTGCCATATCTGTCAGAGACCTACATGGCATAAGTTCAGAAAGTTTACCTATAATAATCATATGAGAATATATACACAAACAGAAATAGTAAACATTTGTTGCTAAGGTGCAAGGTTTATAATGCAGCTCAGAAATAGGAAGCATTCTTTACTCCTTTATGAATGGTGTGTGATGCTGAATAAATAGATGGAAGAAGTACATGCATATTTAAATGGGATCATATAATTATTGCTGCTCTGTAAGGTTTTGTTTGAACTTAAAAAAAAAAAAAAATAAGACAGCTCCAATCCATTTCCAGATTCTTTGTCTTTTAAATGGAGTGGTCCTTTTTTGTTTTATTAATATCTATGGCTACATTATATCTATGTCTAGATATATAAAGATGCAATTTTAAGTTGAGGGAAAATAACCTAAGCCAGATCTTTAGAGTCTAGCTCAGAATTTCCCAATCAGCAATCCTAATTAGCAATTTTTCTGACAAGACCAGTTCCCCTCTCCTTTTACAGTGCTGCCAGGAGGGACGTTCAAGAGCTAAATTTCAAAAGTGGCTGCTGATTTTGGGTGCCCAAAGTTGAGATACCACCACTGTTGCCTTAATGTGCTATGGTTGAAACTGGGCATCAAATAACTGAAACAATCCAAAATCAACTGCCCCTTTTGCAGATATGGCTGCACGTGTCTGAAAAGAAATGCTTATCCTAGAAGTAGACGACAATTCATTTAATTTAAGACCAGCTTTCCCTCTGCTCTACCCCACCCACCTTTTGAGACCTGGGAAATGGCTTGCAGTAAAATATTATTACATAAGGAGTCTGTTGTTTTACAGCTTTGCTTTAGTCTTTGGCTGCTTAGCCACTCAATATTTTTGCTGAAACAACAGCTTGTTGTGCAAACAGCCCCAAGTGGATATAAAGCCCCATGTTATTTACAGACTCAGACCTGGCCATTAAAATAATAGTCACAGTGATCAAGACCCTCCAACCTGGTGAAGAAGGATCATTTTCTGCACCCAAGGGATCATCTCTGACTTGTACATCCTTATTTTGCACATTCAACTTGTGAAAGAGCCTTTAATAAAAAAGAATTTCAAAGCCCAGGAGCTTCCCACCAGTGCTGGTCTCTGGGGTTTATTGATATAACCATGGAAGACAGAGAATATTTAAGGAATGTCAACACAGCAGGGCTAAAGTCGAATTAAGCTGTGTAGTTAATATAGTTCAGGTTGCATAGCTTAAGCTGAAATGGCTTAATTTGGTTTTTGGTGCTGTCTACACAGTAGGAAGTCGAAGGAAGAACACTCTTCCTTCGATTTCCCTTACTCCTCGTAAAATGAGGGTTACAGGAGACAGAGTAAGCAGTCGTCCAGCTTGACATTATTTTGAAATATAGGCTTGTTGTGTAGACGCACGCTTTGTTATTTCGGAATAACATCAGTTATTCCGAAATAATGCTGCTGTGTAGATATAGCCTAATGGAAAAGAAAAACAGCAAAAAAATGGAAAAGAAAGCTCTCTCACGTTTTATCATGTTGCTTCAGACTGGGGAATCGAATGGTGGCTGAGTTGTCATTTCCTCACAAAGCCATTGTGATTGCTCTTGCAGAGGTTGGGGAGAGGAGAGAGAAGAGAGGAAATCCAGAGTTCTTGTCCATCTGAATACAGGGACAGTCTGAATGCTGCTAATTGTATTCCGTGAAATAAATGGGTTGATGTGTCTTGAGACACTCATGATCCCAAATGGAGCAGAGTTGGGCAGAGATTACTATACCCACAGCTCCCCTGAACCTTGTTTACTACCACTAAAGGGCTTCTCAATTTCAGGCTCCTTACCCACTCTTTCCTCTCAGCATTAACACTGTTGCATTCCCTAGCTCCTCCCGCCCCATATAAGCAGTGGGCAGGACAGGAGCCAGGTGGTGCCATGAACAGGGAGAGAGCCTGGCAGTAATGCTCCTGATTTGAAAGGGGGCAGCTCCTGGCACCATGGGGCAGTCAATGCTCAGAGAAAGGCTCATAGGGTATTTTTGAGGAAAGGGCACAGGGAAATAAACACTGGCAAAGACAGCAAAGAAATGCAAATATCTTAAAATGTGGCATGTGCTGTGAGTATGTTCTTGACACAAATTTTGGTTTGACTGGCATGAGACCAATATAATCAGTGTGAAAGAAAGAGGGTAAAGGAGGAGTCTAACCTGCATTCGATCCAAGAGCCCATTACCGCTTGCTTTTTCAATTAATACCTTTAAAAGCAGCACTTTAAAATTCTTTGTATTCTCAAAAGGTACCAGATAAACCTAGCATGACAGTGTCATGTGGTTCGATTTGTTTTAGATCCAAGGGAAACCAGTACACTTCAGGGCTACTTAACCACTTTCTTATTTATTGCAAGCTTTAGGCAGTTAATACAGTTGTTTAAGTTTTACAAGCCTTAAGAACAATTACTATCAAATTTAAACCTTAAATACTATAAATTCTAAAGCAATAAATAAAGCGCAAAGCAATGCAAAAGAAATGACTAAAAGATCTACTATAGACAATGATAAAGCCTAATTCACTTACACTTCTCCTGTATGCTACCTACAGTGCCAGGCAGGAGGTCATGGTTCCTTTTCTTCCCACACAATGGAACGCCATGCACTGGGCCACTGGTATGAAGGGCCTAATCACTTCTAGTTACATCGAGCAGGACGTGTGGGACAATCCTGCCCATTCCCTCTCATCGATTGTTCTTACTAAGCCCAATTTATAGCAAAGAGAGACTTGGTTGTTCTAATATTATTTACCAATTGATTATGTATTGTGTAGGATACGTAAAATGCCCAACACCCCTCTTTGGGGTACATCTTGCTACTCAAGATGTTGCTGCTATGTGCCTAGTTGACAGTTTCGTGGCTGCATCTGTATATTTTGCTTATCAGAAACAAGTACCAGTACAAGGCCGCTTGTCCTGTGTTCTTGACGTGGTCTCACGTAGCATGCTTAATCTGCATTGTTATGCAAAACAATTCCTGACTCTCAGACCCTGCCTGCGTGCTTTGGTGCACCAGACTTGAGACAGGCCAGAAAGCTGCACTTTGGACAAAGCAGATATCACCATTTATTGCCAAGGCAAGGTAGTCCAGGCTCCCCTACAGACAGACAGGAGGCTAATGGATCAGAGTCACCCAAATGGCTTATTTGGAGAGAGTAGAGACACCTGACCCCAAAGACAAAGTCCTGAGCTACTTCCAAATGCTCTGGTCTTTACTATGGTACCAGAGAGGAGCAGGGGGATGGTTGGTTGATGGGAATAGAGTGAGGTGAACAAACCACACCAAATGAGATGAGCTCTTCAGATTCTGACAGATCCCTGCTTGGCAAGAGCTCTAGCACCTGGAAGTGTTTCCGTTTCTTCTTCCCCACTGACACTTCATATTTGTCTCACAAGTCTTAACAGGAGACCTTATTTTCATTTTTAAAACAAGAGTGTGTCGCCAGCCAGGTTTTCCTCCAGCAAGTCTGGCTCTACTTCAACTTGTGTTGAGCTTATTGAACACAGATGCTCGTTGCCAGGAGATGACACTCACAGAGACTGCCGAGATATAGGACCAATTCTGACCTGGTGTAAAGGGACTGGGACTCTGTTCAAATCAACAGAGTTGCAACTTCATTGGTCCATTCACTTCAGGTTCCCCTCGCGTTTGACTCCCTTGAAATCTAGGAGCCAGGGATATCATCTTTGTTCCAGTGAAGTCAATGTCAAAGCTGCCATGGATTTCAGTGAGGCCAAGCTTTGATGACCTTTAGTCTTCAGTGAACATGTCCTGGCCAGATGTAGAAAAAAAAAGTATTAATGGAGATGGTTCCCAGATTTGTGAACCTCAGAAAGGCTCAGTTAGAAACTGGAGCAAAGTCTTGTGTCTATTCTCATTGTTTCAGAACAGGTTTGTTTGCCCATCCCCAAATGTGGTATATACTAGCCTTACGCTGGAAGCACCAGAGAGCCAAGGTAGATGAGGTAATACCTTTTATTGGAGCAGCTTCTGTTGGTGAGAGGGATGAGCTACACCGAGCTCTTTTTCAGGTCTACGAAAGGACTTTGGGGGACTCTTTGAAGAACCAGAAAGTTTTGAGAAAGATACACATCTACAATGCTGCATAATCATTCCTTGCATTCTCTACTAGAGTGCCAGTAAGAAATTATCCAGGTCATTTGTGGAATAAGGCCAAGGAATCTGTGTGTGCACGCACGTGCACGCACACACACACACATACTCTGCAAGGAGTAAAGAGAGAAGAGAATGGGACTGGATCATAATAGTAGAGATGAGGGGGAATCGAAACCCTGGATCTGAAACTTGTCCTTTGCGTGCTCAGATCAGAATTTGGTGACTGCTCTGTCCAAATCCTTGAAGGCACTAAATTAGGAAAGCTCAGCTCAGGATCTGAGTTTCACAACTGGCTTCATAGTAAATCCATGGGGAGTTGACAGAAACCCAGATGCCTGCAGCAAGAGCTATATTGGATGGAGAAGGTAGCAATCTTCTTTTCAAGATTGATAAAAAATGCTTTTGACAGCAGCTGCTTGGTGGGCTTCCAGGAATAACTGCAGCTCTAACAAGTTCCCCTGCATGCAAAGCTCAATATCTTTCTTGAGAATGAAAGTCAACAGTCCCATTTTTGGACTGAAAACACCTGAGCCAGCACATCACAGCTAAGGCACTAACTGGCTTTCTGTGCCCACCTGTATGGGTCCGGATGTTGACGTCCTCTAGGCATGCCTTATGTTTCTCAAGAGCTCTCTGGAGAAGTATAAATGGCACCTGAAACACCTGTGAAGAGAGCCTGTAATTTGGCCTCCCCCAGTCTCTCCCATCAGAATGCAGCAACATGCTCGGTGTGGGAAATTTGATCCTGGCACCAAGCCAAGGCCCAAACAGACAAAGAAATAATGTTTACCCCTAGGCCCTTTCTGACAAACAATAAAAAAGCAATAGATTCATGATAGATTACACATAAACTAAAATATTACCTCCTCCTGCCAATTCCTGTACAAATAGGCAAAGCTGCCCTCCACACTCAACTAAAACTGCTGTTAAAACGCTCCAGGAAAATAATCATTTAGACTGCATTTTTCTTTTAGCTGATGACATTAATATTCTTGCTAAGGTTTTATTATGACAATCTGTTTCATGGGGAGAAACAAGCAGTTTGCTTTGATTGAATATAAAATTGCCCAGAGAACTTTGGGAGTTTGAGGCAGAAGTTAATTGCCCAGCAAAGGTGTGGGGTTTCATGCCAGTATGCAAACAAAAGAATTGCCCACTTCAGATGCGTGTAGTCCATGCACAAATCCAGTTCAGGTTTTCCTGCTGCTTCTTGTTCCATTCCCACCTATTCCAACTCTCCCCCAAATTGAGGAAATTGATCCCATTGGAGAATCCAGTAGATCTGAGAGCAAACTTGCTTCACCTGAAGCTAATACGCTCCTACCTAACTCACTGACTGGATTTTTGTGTCCTCCTAAATGGATTCTGATTACAGCAGGTTGACTAATACAAAAGGTAATTTGTGAATATTTTTGTTAATGAATGTAACATTTCCCCCCCATTGTTTCAGGATAGATAGGTCATGTGATTTGTTGTCTACTAATATTTGGACAGTCACTGATTTAACGTGAAAATGTGGGCAGATCCCAAGAATTTCATTAATTTAGTACAAATTATCATCTGTAAATTTGTATCAGTAATTCATTACTGGTTCTACTAATCTTTGAAACATCACCAATCAGTGAACAAAAGTAATGTCATGTGATTTAGGTGACCAATGAGCACATCATAAATGACAGACAACCCAACACAAACAGTTAATAAATAATTCATAGGCTGAAATTTGCTTGGATAAACTTCTTGATTAGCTTCATGAAAAATGAACACAGGGTCTGTCTGCAAACGTGCTAACAGATTAAACTTCTAACAAACACTGGGCCTTATTCTCCAATGTCTCACACTTTGCATGGCCTCATTAAACTTGCACAAAGAGGGAGCAAAATAGTACTTAAACAGAATTCTCCATTCACAATGGTGGTAACATTTCACATGCTTTGTGCATGGCTATGTTTAGACTGCAAGCTTCTTTTGGAAGAAGCTTTTCTGGAAGAGATCTTCCGGATTTTTTTTTCCGAAAGACAGTGTCTACACAGCAAAAGCGCCACGAAAAAGTGATTTGGTTTTTCAAAAGATAAGGTCCACATTGATTGGATGCTATCCCACAAATAAGGCCACTGGGGACCATTCAGGCAGGGGGATTAAGTCAGCAGTTGCTCCCAAGTGCTGTTGCCTAAGGCTAGCTGAGAGACATGCTTAAAGGGACCCCCCAGGACAGCCGTTTCTCTGTTTCTGCTGCTCTGGTTGCCACCTTTTGGACGTCACAGTGTTCTTCTTGACATGGTGCCTCTGGGCATACGATGTCCCCTCACGGCCATGCTGCAGTTTCAGCAGCAGTTTGTGGAAGCTGCCTTCATAGCCCCTCCACAAGCTTGACACTGAGCTTATCTTTGAGATCCTCTTCCTGTGTGCAGGAGCTAGAGCCTTACAACCACACCCCACAGTGAAGAGACAATTTTGGAAGCTGGACACCAGTTCCAAGTGGTGGAACTAGCTGGTCATGGAGCAGTGGGATGACCAGCAGTGGCTCCAAAACTTCTGCATGCAGAAAGCCACCTTTATGGAGCTGTGTGCCTGGCTTGCCCCTGCCCTCCAACGACGTCACACCCACCTTCGACCTGCCATCCCTCTGGAGAAGTGGATTGCCATCGCCGTCTGGAAGCTCACCACCCCAGACAGTTACCAGTCAGTGGGCAACCAGTTTGGCATGGGAAAGTCCACTGTCAGGGCCCTCCTCATGGAGGTAAGGCACTCTTGGACTGCAATTCCTGGGGGGAGGGAAGGAGTCCTGGAAAAGGGGACCCTATGGAAACAGGATTGGGAGAGTGCGGGGGTGGGCTGGGGGGGTAGAAAGCCCCATCCCTGGGGGGTTGTGCCATCCCGTCCTCACATGGCCCTGCTGTTGGGGGGTGGTGGCCTCATAGGGGGTGGCTCCTGGGTTGTTTGAGGGGAGAGAGGCAGGCATCTCCCAAGGGCTCAGGCACTCCCTCTCATGCTCTGTTTTGTGTGTTTGTTTGTCTCCTTCTGCAGGTTGTGAGGGCCATCAACTCCATCCTGCTGCACAGGTTCATCCACCAGGGAGACCTGGACCTGATCGTCGCCCTGGGATTCCCTAACTGTGGGTGAGTGATCGATGGAACCCACACCCCAATCCATGTACCAACTCATTGAGTGGCCCAATACATAAACCACAAGGGCTACTTCTCCATGGTGCTGCAGGCCCTGGTTGACCTACTGACATTTTCGTTGGGTGATTGGGCAGGGTGCACGACGCCCGTGTATTTAGAAACTCAAGCCTCTACGGGAAGCTGGAGGCAGGCACATTCTTCCCCCAGCGTGACTTTAGGGTTGGGGATGCGCAGAGGCTGTTGTATATCATGGGGAATGCAGCCTAACCCCTCATGCCATGGGTCATAAAGCCATACACCGGCCATCTGGACCCCAGCAGGACCAATTCAGTATCCACCTCAGCCGGGCCCGAATCCAGGTGGAGTGTGCCTCAAGGCACAGTTCAGGTGCCTCCTGACCCACCTCGATGTGGGGGACCACAACATCCCCGAGGTGGTGTCAGTGTGTTGTGTCCTCCACAACATTGTGAAGAAGAAGGGGGAGGCCTTCCTACTGGGGTGGGGGGCAAAGGCCGGCCATGAAGGGAGGGCCTTTGAGCAGCCATGGACAGCTGCCATCTGCCAGGCCCATCAGTTGGGGATGCACATCTGGGAGGCCCCGAGTGAGAGTTTCTCTCAAGGACCCCAGTAACTCTCCCCAGGGCCTCCCCGCTAGGGGCCCATGCCTTGCCCCCCTATGCCTTTCCCACCACAGCCCCTCCCTTCTCCCCTTCCCTGAACTCTCAGTAAACACACTTGTTTTGATTTGAACAAAACAAACTTTGTATTTTTTTATAATAAAATAAACTGGGCAGGAGGGGGGGCTGAGAACCTGGGTGGGGGAAGGAAGCAGGAGGGCTCAGGCCTGGGAGTGGCGCATGGTGTGGCTGGAAGTGCCACCTTGGATCTGGGGACCTCAGCAAACTTGGGGATGAGTGGAGCCTGCAACAACAAGGGGTTGTGGGCAGGAGGGGGGCCGGAGCAAGGTCAAGGATGGCAGGAGGGCAGGGAGAGGAGACATGGGAATAGCAGTGGGCTGGGCATAGGCATAGCAGGGGGGGAGAGCGTAGGCATTGCTTGGAGGTGGGGGCCTGGGCATAGTAGGGGGGGCAGGCGGGCAGAAAGCAGGAGCAGGGACAGCAGCCGGGTGTGCCATCATTTCCTGCATGATGTCACACATGTTGTCACCCTGCCGCATAAGCTGGTCCCACATGCGGCTCCGCCACTCAGCCTCCTCCCAGACCTTCTGCGCCAAGATTTGCTGCCTGTTGTGCAGGATGCCCACTGCTGCCTCAGGAGGTCCTCATGGACCCTCCTGCTCTTGTGGCTCCCCCGAGCTCGGGCGGCTGCCTCTGCTGGATGGATCGCCCCTCAGCATCAGCTGGTCTGGCTGTGTAGAATAAAGAGGGAGAGGTGGTCAGTCATCCATGCACACACTGTCCCTAAGGCCTTGCCCTCCGCTGTGAGAAGCGACCAACAGTCCCGGGAGCAAGGTCATGTGTGTCTCAAGCCATGAGTCCATCAGCACAGGTGGGAAAAGAGCTTCCCCACCCCTCAGAATCTGGTGGAGTTCCTGGAAATGGGAGCAGGAGTGGGGTTCTGCCCCTGGCGGAGCCCTGGCAGAGCTCCTTAGCTTTACTCTGGACCTGTTCTAATGTCAGGGAGTGGGGGAGTGGGGAGTCCCCTTTCTGCCAGGGCCTCAGCCATCTGTCCATAGATGTTGGCGTTTCTGCACCGGGAGCAGAGATCCTGCAGGGTCAACTTCAATGGATCTTAAGTGCTTAACTGAAGTGGGGCCAGAATACCTTTATGTTGTTATAATAACCACTTCAACCTAAACTCCTAGTAAAGAGGGGAAATGAAAATAGCAATTGAAAATAAATAAAATTATGTAAGAGAGAAAAATGGGAACATAGATAGCAGTGACTACAAATCAGCAGTTAAGAAATGTAGACAACTACTAGAGGAAGCTAAAGATACGGCCTGTAGGAATAAGGACAATAAGAAGGAATTATTTAACTATATCAGGAACATATACATATATATATATAAGGATGGTAAAATTGTCAATCATGATGCAGAAAAGGCAGCAGTAGTCTATTTTTGTTTTGTACTGTGAAAAATCAGAATAATGTATTAATATTTAATGTGACAAGGAAATACTTTCTATTCAGCCTACAGAGAATATTAAACAGCTATTAAAATTAAATATTTTAAATCAGCAGAATTGGGAGCTTTCTGAACCAATAATGCTTATTTCAACAGATTTTGAAATGCTAAGGAATATCCAGAGTAGTCATCACGAATAGGTCAGATTGCGAACAGGAGGCTGCCAGACAACTAACCAACACCATATTCTACAGGCCTCTGTCCTCTGATTCCACTGAGGAATACCAAGAGAAACTACACTATCTGCTCAAGAAACTCCTGCTACAGCTTGAGAACAAATGTACACAAACACACCTCCAGATCCCTGGCCAGGAGTATTCCATCTGCTACCCAAGATCCATAAACCTGGAAATCCCGGGTGTCTCATCACCTCAGGCATTGGCACCCTTACTGCAGGATTATCTGACTACATCGACTTTTTCCTCAGACTCCATGCTACCATCACTCCTAGCTATCTTTGGAAACTACAGCATATCTGTAGAAACTACAGCCTATCAAAACTTTTCCTGAAAACATCATCCTAGCCACCATGGATGTAGAAGCTCTTTACATCAACATTCCACATGGGGATGGACTATAAGCAGTCTGGAACAGTATCCCCAAAGATACCACAGCACACTGGGTGACTGAGCTATGTGGCTTTGTCCTCGCCCCACAACTATTTCCAATTTGAGGACAATTTATCCCTTCAATTCTGCAGCACTGCTACGGATACCCACACATGCCCACAATATGTCAACATTTTTATGGCTGACCTCGATCAATCTTTCCTCAGCTCCGTCCCCTAGCACCTCTCTTCTATTATGCTATATTATTTCCACTTCAACTCATCTGATGAAGTGGGTTTACCCATGAAAACTCATAATCCTATATAATTTTGTTAGTCTCTAAGGTCATGTCTACACTAGGAAACTATTTCAAAATTAGTAAATTCGACTTAATAACTCCAGATTTAACAAATTCAAACTATACTGTCCACACTGCAGGGAAGCCTCAAAATTAGTCCAAGGCAGGCTCTGTTAATGTGGATGCATTACCTCAGACTTAGAGTCCCAGGAAGCACTGGGGAGTAATTCGTTCAAATTACTTTGGGGTGTAATGATTTCAAAATAGCAGAACTGGAGCATCCACCCTACTGTTATTTTGAAACAAGTATTTCGGAATTAGCGTTACTCCTGATGAAAAGCAGGAGTACAGATTTCAAAATTCTTCGGCCTGTTATTTTGAAATAATGGATTTGGTAGAGTGGACACTCCCCTTACAAATTAAACTGGGGAAGGGGGCGTATTTCAAAATAAAGTCCTAGTGCAAGCCAGGGCTTAGGTACCACAGGACTACTAATTGTTTTTAAAAGCTAATATTATACCAATATTTTAGAGGGATAAACAGAATAACCTGAGTCAGTGTTTCTGAAAGTGTTCCGCAGGCAGGCGGCGTGGGCTGGGCCACCACTTCCCGCAGCTCCGCTTGGCTGCAAAGAGTGAAATGGAGTCAACGGGAGCCGTGAGGCTCCGTGGCCACAGCACTGGTAAATAAACAAACCGGGGCAGCCAGTTAATGTGTTTCTCAAAGTGATTCCGCAGAACACTTTCAGAAACACTGATCTGAGTGATTACAGGCTAGGTAGCAGATACTGATCCCAGGAAAAATAATAGAAAAGCTGAAATAAATAATTAATAAAACAAAAAATTAATAAAATAATAAAGAATAAAATTAAACATTAAAAAATAGCAACATAATTAATATGAATCAGTATGTTTTTATTAAAAATCAGTCAAACCAACTTGATATTGATGCTTTATGGGATTACAAGTTTTGCTGAAAAACAATCATTGTGTTTACATAATATATGTAGATTACTGTAAGACTTTTGATTTAGTTCTGCAGAACACTGTAATAAAAAATAACCACTAAGAAAAATAAATACCACTTATTTTAAATGGATTAAAAATGTATTAACTCATAATGATCAAAAAGTAATTGTAAAAAGGGAATTATCAACTAGTTAGGGTGTTTCTAAGTGGGCCCACAGGAAATCTGTTTTTGACCCTCTGCTCTTCACTATCTCTAAAAGTGCACTGGCAGCAAACCTAAAATCATTGCAGGTAAAATTTGCAGATAACATAAAACTTGGTGCTGTGGTAAATAATGATGAAAATATTCAATTATATAGAGCAATCTGGACTGGAACTGTGGGTAGAGTTGAACAACATGCATTTTTGTAAAGCCAAATGTAAAGTCAGACATCTAGGAACAAAGAATGTTGGTCATCTTTACAAGATGGGAGCTGTTTTTCTGGAAAGCAGTGAGATGGACGTAAGGATCATGGTAGATAATCAGATGAATATGAGCTCCCAACACAATGTTGTTGCTAAGAAGGCAATTGTGATCCTTAGGCATGTACACATACGAACAGTAAATAAGAGTTGAGAGAGGTGATATTTCTGTTTATGGCATTACTGAGTTCACTGTTCAAACACTGGCTCAAACACAGTTTTGGTGTCCACACTTCAAGAAAGACACTGAAAAGAGCTACAAGAATGATTCAATGCCTTGAAAATATGTCTTATGCTGAGAGAGTTAAGAAGTTCAATCTATTTTGTTTATTCAAGAAAAGCTTTTGGTGCCTTCATCACAGTTTGCAAAATACCTCCAGGAGAAAGAGATTTCTGAAAGCAGATAGATATTTAACCTATAAGGAAAAGGTATAATGAAACCCAATGATTGGCATCTGAAACTAAACAAATTCAGACTAGAAACTAGTTGCAGAAAATTAACTATTGGAACTACCTACCTGAAGATGTGATGGATTCTCCATCCCTGGTGTTCTTGTAATTAAATCTGGATATTTTTCTAAGAGCTCCACTATCACTCCAACAGAAGTTATGGGTGTGATGAAGAAATTACTGGTTGAAGTTCTGATATTTGTGTTATGTAGGAAGTCAGAATAAACTGTCATAATTACAGCTGGTTGAAGACATTTGAGAGAACCATAATCCACTGAAATATATAACTCTGTCAAAATTTAAACATGTCACAAAATCAGGTCAGCTCCCCCTGAACTTTGTTTAAGAAAACAAAACAAAATACATTTCTGGCAATGTAAAAACGCCCTCTTTTGACATTTTTTGGAATGAAATATTTTCGTTTTTTCTTTTTTGAAATGACTTTCCACTTCAAAATGCTTTTATTGTCTTGTACATTTTATATTATATTGAAGAATAAAAAAAGTCAAAATCAAAATACAAATTTTACCAAAATAAAGTGTCAAATGACCTGAATTTTTCCCCTTAGTGGAGAATGTTAAAAATTTCCATTTTCATCCCTATTTAGAACAAATTTCAACTTCAGATTTTTGAAATCTGATAAATCCTCTGAGAAATGGAACTTCCTGCCTCTAACACAGCTCTACTCTTGCTGGTCTCGTCAGGGCTTGAGTCTATGCATGCTAAACCCAGAATGGTGTGCAGCTGGAATTTAATTGGCAACCGACTCCCTTTCTTGTAGGCAAATTACTGGATGTTTCTTCAGAGATGGAGCTACTCAGCCAGTACCAATGTCATTAATAGTTTCTCCTTGAACCCTTACAAGGCCATGTGAACTAACAGTGGTGAAAGAAAGCAAAGGACTAAACCAAGAGCATCCTGGGTTCTAATCCCAGTTAAGCTGCTGCCTAACATTTTGAACCTGAGCAAGTCACTGGACCCCCTTGTTCCTCAATCAGCCCAGCTGTAAAACTGTGTAAAAAGCAGGACCTTGCTGAAAAACAGATGTTACATCTGAGCTGAGCTTTGCTGGGTAAATATACATTTCCCAAACCCAGCTCGATGAAACACCTGCTGGGGAATCCAGGCTTGCGGGTGGATGGAGACATTTGTGTATCCTATAAATTCACACTCTTTCCATGCAAATCCCTAGGGTCTGGGAGGTCTCTCTTCCTTAATGTTTGATCTATCCTGAGGGTGACCAGAACAGACTCTCACAGTGGCCAAGCCCCAGTGCTCTCACCAGCCAGTAATTTTAGTGTGGCATCAGGCTTTTCCAGGACTTCTGCAAAGGGCCAGACCCTTTGGTGGTTTATAACCCGTGCAGTCCCATGGGTATTGAATTGAAGTCAATGCCATGGCAGGTGGGAGCAGGCTGAGTCCGTCCATGGTTTGACCCACAGAGTACAAATGAGGACTGTAGTCAGAAAGCCCTGTTTATTCATGTGCTCATTCTTCTGGTTTGGTGAACAGTGCATGTCAATATTTAGTCATTACTGTGGGAACCACGAAAACAGAAAGAGGGAAAGAATAGGAGAAAACATTATTTCAAGGCTTATCCTACTTGGCCTTACTGGCACCCTTCACTCATTTATTGGCTTTCCATTTTGCTTTTGCATGGACGGAAAACAGGAATTCATAAAGGGAAATGGCATGAATCCCTAGAGAATGGGAGCCAGACCTCCTGGGAAACCCATCAGCAGCACTTGAGAAGAGCTGCCCAGACCCACTGGATCTGCAGTGCTGCTGTTTTTTCAACTCTTTCTTATCAGGGTTTATGAGGTGACCAAAGGAGTCCATGCTGAAATTGTGAGACTCCCATTCTCCTCTGTTCTATACCACCATACCTGAAAGATCCTGCGCTAGAATCCTCCTCTAAGCTCAGAGGAGCTGCATGAAACTTTGAAGGTCTTCAGTGTTACATGTTAATCAACCGGAAAAGTCATTATTGGGGGGTTAAGTGCTGTCCCATTTACATGTCACTTATCCTCCTGCTTTCCTTCTACCCACACTCTTGCAAGCAGAAATAGCTAGGATCCATCTCCATCCCCTAGGCTAGGTTTGAGACACATGGAGCTGCATTCTCCTCTTACTCCATTTTAATCAGTGAGCCCCATCACCCCCCATCATAAAATGCAGGGAGCAAGGAGGGAAGGAACTAGAGGGCAAGATGCTCCAGTGATCCTGGGCTGTCAGAATGGATTCTAGGGGGCCATTTCAGGCTGCTGTAACCTGAACAAGAGGCTGATTTGCCCCAGGGTCAGGGAAGCCACAAAGCTATCTTAGAGGATCCAGTCCTTCATGTTCACACACAATGTGCCATGGAAAGGTAGTAATTATTATTTTAAGGTATATTTCCCATACTATATTTTCGAAGGCTATGTCTACACAGCAGCATTTTTTTTTTGAATAACTGACGTTATTCTAAAATAACATAGTCTGCATCTACACAGCAAGCAGTTATTTTGGCATAATGTTGAAATAATGTCGAGCTGGAGGACTTCTTGTTCCAATTCCTGTAACACTCATTTCACGAGGAGTAAGGGAAGCTGGAGGAAGAGTGCTCTTTCTCGGACTTCCTGCTGTGTAGACAGCACCAAAAGCCGAGTTAAGCTATTTCAATTTAAGCTATGCAATTGATGTAGCTCAACTTGCATAACTTATTTCAGCTTTAACTCTGCTGTGTAGACATTCCCTAACATGCCTTATGAAACATTGGTAGAGTCCAAACTAGATTGCATTGACAACGATCAAATACGTATTAAAAGAATGTCTAAAATGTATCAGCAGTGCCTTCATTTAAAGTGATACCAACCATTTGCCATTTGCTGTACAATGGAAGCAGAGTAAAGTAGGGAAATCCACCTTTAAGAAAAAACATGAGAAAATCCCTTTGGGCTTTTCATTTAATGAGTTATACTCAGTTCAAAAATCAAAATTCCCTGTGTTTCCCTCCAAGGATTCTTACTACCCATATACCAGCGAGTTAGGGAGAGGTCACTTTGTCTTTGTTCATATTTTTAAACAGATGAGGTATGTATCTGGTTCTGATTTAGAGAAAGTCCATTAATAACCACAGTGAAGGTTAATTATTAGCAGTTGCATTAAACAAGCAGAAGGAGCCAACTGAATAATGATGTGCATGCCGAGGTCTTATAGAGTCCAGTCCTGAAGCCCTGACTCATGAATTGTCCCACTGAAACAAATGGGAGTATTTACATTTTGAGTATGGACTTTAGGGTTAGTCTCATAATACATAGTGCTATAGTTTATTAGTAGGAAATTAGCCCTCTGCCAGAAGGGCAGATTCCTGATGAAAATTTGCAGGAAGAGAAGACTGCAGAATTACCCCAGGCTTTGGCAGTGGTGTTTATGCACCACATTGCTTTCTGATTGCAAAATGAAAATGAAGTCATGTGGGCAGCAGGGAAGCCCTGCAGTTCTGATCTCTTCACAGGGCTGCAGAGGGCAGAAAGTTTGAATTTCTTCCGGAGACACAAGGACTATCAAAGACTAAGCTAGTGTAATGTTATGTTTAGACTAAAAACACCATTGGTACAGCTTCATTTTCATTTTGCTTGAGCAGAAGCAATACAAAGTAAAATGAAATATAATGAAATTCATTGGCCACATATAGAGCCAAATCTGGCTTTGGGGTGCTCAAATGGACACTCAGCTATATAAAATGCCAATGGCTATTAAGTAGCCCTTGTCTGAAAATTACACTCCCCCAGAAGTACTGCCCTTTGGAAAAACTCTTCTTTGCTCTCGAACAGAAGTGGAGTGAAGCCACAATAAAGATCTAAACTTCTTCAAAGCACAGGGCAGTCTAGAACTGGGGTGTGCATATGTCTTTCTATTTAGGTATTTATCTGGTCCTAATCAAGACAGTGTTTGAGTAGGATTTGACAGTTTCTAGTGAATGCAGCTAATCATAACATTTGGACTCAGCTTAGGACACAAGTTCCACCATCACTGAGGAAAGCCTGTTTGGTTCAGGCTCATAGGAACATGGGAACAACCAGACTGGATCAGACCAAAGGTCTGTCTAGTCCAGTATTCTGCTTCTGAGAGTTGCTAGTACCAGATGCTTAAGAGGAAGGTATAAGAACCTTGCAGTAGACAGGTATGACATCCTCCTCCCCCCACACACATGGGTCTTGCCTTGATCTCTAATACATGCTAATTTAGAACCTGAAACAACTATACTCTTGCATATCTACATAGTAAAGTAAAATCCTGGCGGACTCATGCCAGCTGACTTGGATTGTGGGACTGTTTTATAGCTGTGTAGCCTTCTAGGCTTCAGCTGGCTGGATCCTGAGTGCAGATCCAGAGTCCAATCTCTAGCCTGAACCTGAAGTCTACACAGCAATGAAACCACCTCATAGCCCAAACCCTTGAGCTGAAATCATATGGTATGGGCCAGCCATGGAGTCTAGTTGTTGTGCAGAACATAACTTCAGAGGCCAAAGCACTTGTCTCTGTCTAGGTTTTTAGCTACTTATGGCTAAGAAATTTAGAGCCCACAAAATTCAGTGGGTCACGCATTATTTGGGTATATGTATTATATCATACATACATACATACATACACAGAATTGACCATCACCATATCTGAGAAATTTATCAGGTCCTGGACCAAATTCTGTTGTTCCATTTGGCTCTTCATTATGGATCAGAAGACTGAAAAGTGACTTGCATCTCCTATGCCCTGTCTCCATATAGATTGTTGGTATCTAGCCTTTGGAAGAGTGAGTAACTTGTGCTGTGAATGTTCAGTACACTCAGTTCTTTTTGAATCACAGGAAGTATGTAGGCTTATGAGATTATCAACCCATTATTAAGGTTTCAGAAAAATATTGAGCGGTTTCCGCTTTATCTGTTTACTCTGTGGCTGATAAAATATCAGCATTTTTCTACCTCCAGTTAATAATCCCCATCCTCTGACTCCCAGACAATATGGGGTGTGTGCTAAGCTGGTCACCCAAAATGGAGCTGTTTCTTTTGGCAGGAAGCTGGGGGAAAATAAAATTGTTTGCACAGGACTTAAGCATTTTGGGAAAAAAGAAATTAAAATGTGATGCTGAGGAAAACACCAGGCAAGTAGTAAAAGTGCTTTGCATGTGCGCAGCTGTTTCCTGGTCATTTCTTTTTTATGGCAAGGGCACTTGGTTTACAGGAAATTCCAGTTCACATACAATGCCAGCCACTCCAGAAGCTGGGCTCCAGAGAGATCTGCATTGATCTTCTTTGCGCAAACCGCGGGAGCTGCAATTTCATCACTCTCACTCCCTTAGGCTGTAAGGATTCTGTTTTGATTCCCTCTGAAATGGGCTATAGGAAATGATAGTAAACTCACCACCTTCTATTTCCTCATTAGGATTTTATTTCTCAGTCAGGTTTCAGGTGGCCTACCCAAATTAAAGATAAGCCCAAATCTCACTTAGATTGTAAACTCTTGATGTCAGTGTCTGGGCTGATACAATACCTAAGAACATAGGCCTCATCCATCTTTTTAATCTATGTGGCTTTTTTTCATCCATGTAAGAAATAGATTTTTATGTGCACGCAGGCATAAGTGAATGTGCACCACCAGTAGAAATAAAACCTAGCTGTGGGCACTCTGCTAATCAGCTGAGCAGCATTTGAATCTCTCCTAAGCAGCTGCACAAATGCACAGCTCATAGTGAATGCTGCTCCTAGCCATAAAGTAACAGTAATAAACCAAAATATCATCTTGCCATCAAGCTATCTGGGCAGTTATGACAGAGAGCTGGGAAATGGATACACATGAGGGTCTATAGATCCCAGTGGCCTTTTTTCGAAAAAACGATACCTGAGTCTAGACTACCACCGCATTCTGTCAACAGTAAATTGACAGAACGTGGCGGTTTTGTCGACAGCGGTAAACCTCGTTTTACGAGGAAGAATGCCTTTGTCGACAGAGATCTGTCGACAAAAGGTGTGTGTGGACGCAGGGAGCCAGTTCTGCCGAAAAAAAAAAGGCCTCCAGGAAGAAGCCCTGGTGGACAGTCTAGCCTTTACATGTAGAGCACCTCTGTGGTTCCTGGCCACAGCCTCTTAAAGGCACAGGCACCCAGACAGGCATTGCTGTCTGGCAGCTAGCCAGAGCACCCATGCCAGCCATGCTAGCCATGTCCCAGCCTCAAGGCCCCCCTGGCTCTTCTTGGGACATAGAGGAGGACCCACCTAGGGGCACCAAAATGCAGGCACCAGCCTGGTCAGGGCCAGAAATAAAAAACCTGCTGGAGCTCTGGTCCCAGGAAGAAGCCCTGCAGGCCCTGCAGACACGCCGCAGGAATGAGGACATCTACAAGCAACTGGCCCAGAGACTGACCACCAAAGGGCATCACCCCCACACCATGGCACAAGTGAGGGCCAAGGTCAAAGAGCTGCAGCAGGGATATGCCAAGGCTCAGGACCAGAGCTCCTGCTCTGGGGCAGCCCCACAGAGCTTCCCTTACTACGAGGACCTGGAACAGATCCTGGGTGGTGGGGAAGCCAGACTCTACTGTGTGTGGTGGAGTCTGGGTTACCCCACCACATCTTGGACCGACCCCGAGGGAGGATGATCAGGCAGGAGAGGCAGGAGAGCTGCATCAGGAGGAGGAGGAGGAGGAAGAGGAGGCAGCAGGGACCTTCTCCCAGGAGCCGGTCCTCCAGACCCCAGAGGCCTCCCAGGCGTCCGTGGACATTAGGGAGGGAACATCAGGTGAGTGCTTTGAGGGGTCACTGCACACGGGCGGGTTGGCAGTGTGGGGGGCCATCTAGTCCCATTGCCACTGTGGGGCCCTTGTGAGGCTTTCAGGCTGCTGCCCAACTCGCACGCAGTGTCACGTGTAACACCCGAGTCTCCTGTCCAAAGGAGAGCCCCTGACAGCCACGGGATACCCTTGGGGACAGTGGGGGTGCACACAGACAGTGATTGTCTCCTCTTCTTTTACTCCACAGCCAGACCCTCTACCCAACAGGGGAGCACCACACCCGCCCCACCACCATCCCGGACCCATGGCACCCTCAGGCACTGTTGTGTCTACACAGACCTGCTGAGGGAGCACGAAGTGGCCCGACAGGACCTCAACAGGACGTTCCAGCAGAGGACGGAGGCAGAGGCTGAGTGGCACACCAGGCTGCTGAACGAGCTGGTCCAGCAGCGCACTACCATCTTTGCCACAATGCGGGAGGTCTTCACCTTGCCTGCCCCTGTCATGGGCACCGCTCCTCCAGCACGCCAGGCCCCTGTTCTCCCTGCTCCTCCAGCCTCCCTTCCCCAGCCCCTCCTGCTTCTCAGCTCCCTCTCCCCCCCAGCCCCTCCTGCTCCTGAGCCCTCACAGACCCAACAGCTGTCCCCCCCCGCCGAGCCCAGGCCAGACCTGGCTCTTGCTCCACCCGATCCCAAGGCCGTGGCGATGCCAGGCTACAGGAAGGTGGCAGGACCCTGCGATCAGGGAAGCAGTGGCCTACTCGAGCTCCCTCCCCATCCAGGTTTTCAGCCCCCCTTCCCCCCTCCAGGTTTTCAGTCCCCTTCCACCCTAGTTAAAGGACATTTCAGTTATGTTACAAAATCTTTATTTTTGACTGACAGATTTACTTTGTTTATAAACAGTTGAATAGTAAAAAGAGAAAGTTTTGTTAAACAGTTCACACATTTTCTTTACTGCTAGTGTTTCTAATAAAACAAATTTCTGTTTACAAAGAAAACCGGGTCTAGATGTCTTCTTAATGGGAAGACAGTGAGGGTTGTGGAGGGAAAGGTAGGGGTGGGCCAGGCCAAACCACTCATGGGGGAGGCCCTGGGGAGAGTCAGTGGGCTCCTTCTGAGAATCTCTCCCTCAGGGCCTCTCGGATTTGGACACCAGCCTGGTGAGCCTGGCGGATGGCAGCCATACGGGGCTGCTGAAATTGCTTCTCCTCACCATCAGGACCTGTCCCCCACCCCGGCAGGAAGGCCTTCCCTTTCCTCTCCACCAGGTTATGGAGGGCACAACATGCTGCCACCACCTCCGGGATGTTGCGTTCGCCCATCTCCAGGCATGTGAGGAGGCAACGGAACCTCCCTTTCAGCCGGCCGAAGGCACATTCCACCTGGATGTGAGCCTGGCTAAGATGCGTGTTGAAAAGCTCCTTGCTCACATCCAGGTGGCTGGTGTAGGGATTCATGAGCCTCGGCATCGGGGGTAGGCCGCGTCGGCCACTATGCACACTGGCATCTGCATGTCCCTGAGCACGAGATGCCGCTGGGGGAAAAATGTTCCTGCCTCCAAACTGTGGTACAGGTAGGAGTTCCAGAATATGCGGTCATCATGTGCCCGCCCCAACCACCCGACACAAATGTCCATAAACTGTCCCCAGTGGTTGACCAGGGCCTGCAGCACCATGGAATAGTAGCCCTTCCTGTTTATAAACTGGGCTGCTCGATGGGGCGGTGCACAGATTGCGATGGGTGTCCCATCGAGGGCTCCTCCGCAGTTTGGAAAGCCAAGGGTGGCAAACCCAGCAATGATGTTGTCCAGGTCCCTGAGACGGACGAGCCTCTTCAGCAGCTCCGCATTGATGGCCCTGACCACCTGCAGCACGAGACAAAAAGACAGACAGAAACCAGGGAGTTAGACAGGTTACCCAAGAGCTTGGGGGGAGAACCCTTCCCACCTCCCAACCCACCCCTCCCTTTGTCAGGATGCTCCCCTCCCCCGCATCAGTGCAGGGGTGGCCGAGAAGCGGTCTCCAAGTGCCACTCCATCCCCCACTCCCTCTTGCCCTTGCCTGGCACTCCTCCTTTCACAACCCGCCCACTCAACAGGCCCTGTCCCCCGAAAGTGACTTACCTCCATCAAAACAGCCCAGACAGTAGACCTCCCCATGCCAAACTGATGTCCCATGGAGTGGTAGCTGTCGGGGGTGGCCAGCTTCCACAGGGTGATTGTGACACGCTTCTGCAGGGAAATGGCAGGCCGCAGGTGGGTGTCCTGGTGTTCCAGAGCAGGGGCAAGCCAGGCACACAGCTCTAGGAATGTGGCCTTCAGCATCTGGAAGTTGCGGAGCCAGTGGTTGTCGTCCCAGAGCTGCATGACGAGCTGGTCCCAGCAGTCCGAACTCATCTCATGCCTCCAAATCTGCCTGTCCCCAAAAAAGTTTGGGGGCAAGGACAGAGCTCCTGCATCCCGGAGGAGGGTCTCCTTGGTGCGGTCCAGGTCCATATGGGGCAGGAGATTCATGACAGAGTCATGCAGATGCAGCAGAAGCTACAGTATGGGAGCATGGGGCCATCACCTGCCCTGGGGCAGCTCAGGCTCCATGGCCAAAAACACGGTGAAAAGCAGAAAACCCCCCTGCAAATAAACTGCTGTGGTGTCCGAGGAAGCAGGGCAACCAGAGCAAGCACTGCAGCAGCTTTGCTTTCCCTCTAGGAGGTAGGCAAGCCAGAAGCAGGAACAGAGCAACGGCTGTCCAGGAGGATCCCTTTAAGCATGCGTTTCTGCAAAGGAGATGAAGCAGCACCTGGAAATAAAGGCTGCCCCCATGCCTTGCCAGAAGCACTTCCAGGTGCCTTCTTTTTTCGACAGAGTGTCCGGCAGTCTGGACGCTCTTTTTCGAAAAAGCGGATCGATTTTTCGATCCGCATAATGTAATCTAGATGCTCTTTTTCAACAGAGGCTTTTTTGAAAGATACTGTCGACAAAGCCTCTGTTGAAAAAGGCGTGCAGTCTAAACAAAGCCCCAGGTTGAGCCTCAATGAAATAGCTGGTGGCTAGCAGCGTTGCACTGGGTCAAACTCTAGACAGACACAAGGAAGCCGTAATGTGCCCTGGTTTCATGCAGGAGTAAACTGCATTGGTGCAAAGCATTGCTTTCCTTGTCCACGTTTAGGGTTTGTGCCAATGCAGCTAAACCAGTTACTGAACATTGGTGGCTGAGTCCCAAGTAACAACAAGGCCTGGGGCAGTTTACACTTCTTGTTTTCTTGAGTGATTTTCCAAGTTGTATAAATAGCTACAACCGGAGATGGGTGGAAACATAAGATGCCAGTGCTTATTACTTTCAGTGTTCCGCATTTGTTATCATATTGAAACCCTAACAGGCTCCGAGCCTTGGCACTTCTCACTGAAGGAGAAACCACAAGGCAGTCACAACCATCATGACTTTCCATCCAGAGGCACTGCAAACAAGACAAGTGTGAACATGGTTAGTGGGAGCTCCTGTTCTGCAGAGTTGGCAAAAATGCCTTCTAGAAGCAGATGCAGAGGAAGCAAAATGATAAATAGGCTTTGGAAGGCAACCCAAACATGTACATACAAATTAGTATTTAACATACAGTTGCTATTTGCAAATTACTCATTTGTGATTTTGCTTCAGCGTGAGAGCAGCTTTGTTAGCTGAACAAACAGCAGTTGCAGGAGCGGCAGCAAGGTACTTACACATACACACACACAGACACACCCTAATCACAAAGCTAGTCCATGTGCACACACAAACACACTTTAAGTACAAAGCTAGTACATGTGCACGAATGTGCCTGCACACACACATACACACACACACACACACACACACCCTCCTAAGCACAAAGCTAGTGCATATATACACATGCACATGTTCACAAGCATTTGCAGCCTACTAAACAGCACACATACAAATACTAAGGGGCCCTGCGTCTCTTTTCCTCTCACCCCAGTATAATTCACACAATAGTCTGCCAAAGCCAAAGGAGTTGCACTGGCAAGTCACTAGTGTCAATGAAAACGGAGTCAGCCCTCTCAGGCCACGTCTAGACTGCAGGCTTCTTTTGGAAGAACAATTTTTCAAAAGAGATCTTCCAAAAAAACTTTCAAAAGGGAGCGTCCACACACAAAAGCGCATCGAAAAAAGATCTGCTTTTTTGAAAGAGAGTGTTCACGCTGAATGGACACTATCTTGCATTTAAGCTGTGATTACTATGGACGGAGTGGCCACCAGAGCACCTGTGCTTTTTCTTCTTTCCTCTTCTTCCGAAAGAACTCCCTCTTCCTCATCCACACATGCCTTTTTCTGAAAGAGCTCTTTTGGAAAAAGGCTTCTTCCTCGTCAAAAGTGGATTACCAATGCCAGAAAAAACCTTCTGTTCTTTCAATTTACTTTCGGAAGAATGTGATTGCAGTGTGGACGTAACTCAAGTTTTGTCGGAAAAATGGCTGTTTTTCCAACAAAACTCTAGTGTAGACATACCCTCAGTGGCCTCCAGCAGACAGCCATGTGAAGATGGTGCACAAGAAACGGTGGCTGTGTAAAGTTTGTGTAGAGAATCTGATTCAGAGGTTAGCTAGGTAATTTTCTGGTGGAAGGGAGAAAGCCAGCTGGGCACTTAGCCAATTGCTTTTGCCAAGGACAAGCTGGGTTGCGATTGCAGCTTTCAAACAGGAAATTATATTGTGGCAACATATTAATCATAAATAATTTCAGAGTGAAAGTAACTAGTCAAGGTGTTCCAAACACCCGAGCATCCTGGATACTAATTGAATGATTAGTGGCTGAATGATTCAGCCATCTTTACCGGATGGACTTTGCTCTGACATTCGTTCTGAAGCTCAACAAGTAATAGAAAAAACATCAGAGGGGTAGCCAAGTTAGTCTGTAACTGGAAAAACTTAAAAAACAACAAATTGTCTAGCAGCACCTTAAAGACTAACTAAAAATGTAGATGGCATCATGAGCTTTTGTGGGCACAACCCATGAAAGCTCATGATACTATCCACATGTTTTGTTAGTCTTTAAGGTGCTGTTAGACTATTAGTTGTTTTTTAAGTTTTTCCAGAAAAACAACAACATGCTAGCCAAATAGCTACTATACTGAGTTACTGGCAGTCAGACCCAGATTTAGGCCCTGACTTGTATTCATCTGAGAGCACTGGAGATGTCAGTGAACAGAACCGGAACAAAGGAGAGCAAACTGTTACCCATCGATGTGCGAGAGTTACCTTGTGTTGTCTGCAGTCCTAGGGAGTCTCAATTTAACAGGAACTCAGTGTTATTCAGTGGAATTCCCACTGCAAGCCATGACTGCAGGCCTTTCCCAGACACAAAGGAAGAAAATGATTCACTTTTCAAGCAAGTGTTTCTTTCCCATTGGAATGAGAGGTCACAGGAGAGCCAACTAGCTGCTACAATGTATGATTTAGGGAGATAACAAGGAGCAGAGAGGAGAGACTTTGAAATTCACAATATCTGCCCTAAAAATAACCATGCAGAGAAAGAAAAATTCCAGCAAGGCAAGAGATGTCAAACCAGGATGAGAAGGGTCTGCCCGTACAATCACTCCTCCTTAAACTGCTTAGCTTGAATGGGAGAGATGTATGAACATCTGGATGGCAAATGGTATCATTTTCTTATGGCTTGTCTAGTTGGGAAGGTTGTATTGGTATAACCAAAGGTGAGTTAAATTGCCTTTCCATTTAACTTAAACCAACTGGGAACAGGTTTAAGCTAAAGTGAAATAAACTGCTCTTAAATGGAAATGACAGCATCTACACAGGGGTTTACATTGCTTTGACTAAACTGATTTTAAAACAAATTGATGTGAAACCTTGGCAACTGCCCCCAGACCAGTTGAACCAGAGCAATATCATTCCACGTGCTGTACAAACCAGAAAAAGGGGTGAACAGTAAAAGTGGCAAATTTTGCAGACAATACAAAATTATCCAAGATAGTAAGTCCAAAGCAGATTTCAAGGAGTCCAGAGGGAATCTCACAAAACTGGGCAGGTGAAATACAAGATTGATAAGTACAAATGTAATGGACATTGGAAAAAAATAATCCAAGGGGATTAATGATACAACCAGGGGGTCTAAATTCATTGCTGCTATTCAAGAAAGATCTTAGAATCACTGTGGATAGTCTGAACATTTCCTCTCACCATGCAGCAGCAGTCAGAGCTAATAGTATGTTAGGAAAGGGAAAAAAGATAATACAACTATAAGACAGTATCATAAGACAAGATAAGACAATAATACCATTATATAAATCCCTGATGTTCCCACATCTTGAATACTGTGTCCAGTTCCAGTCGGCTGTCTCAGAAAGGAACTGGAAAAGGTTCAGAGAAGGGCAAAAAGATGATCCATGGTATGGAACAGCTTCTGTACAAGGAGAGGCTAAAAACATTAGGACTTTTCATCTTAGGAAAGGGTTGACTGAGCAGGTCACAGTCACGCTTGGTGTGGAACAAGTGAAGAGAGACATGTTATTTATCTTTTCACACAATAGAAAATCAAGGAATCATCTGATGAAATTAATAGGCTGTCGGTATAATGCAAACAAGAGGAAGTACTTTTTCTCCTTATGCACAACTAACTTGTGGAACTCATTGCCAGAGGATGTTGTGATGGCCAAAAGCGTAACTGAGTTAAAAAAAGAGCTAGATAAGTTGAAGGAAAATATTTTCATCAATAGCTATTTAGCCAGACAACCCCTCTCTCAGGGTGATCCCAAACTTTGGTGTACCAGAAGCCAGGAGCAGATCACTCCATAATTGTACTCCCCCTGATGCTCTGGTACAGGCATGGCTGGAGACTGGATACTAGGCAAGATAGATCATGGTCTGGGAACTCTCATATTCTAATTGGGCAAGAGGCAAAGCCAAACTCTGATGAGTGATCAATCAATGTTATTGGCCATGCTGCCCGATATCCATGGCAGGGATGGGTTTGTTCAATGATCAGCTCCCCAGCACCAGGAGGCCCCAATTCTTACTGGGGACTTTGGCCAGTATCATGACAGAGATATTTCTTAGTAGTAATTCAGGGCAGAAATTCAGTGAGTCACAATCATTTGGTTAAGAACTGGTTGGGAAATGATTTTTCTCCTGTAATAAAGGAATTCCATATTTGTAAAAATGTGTCAAATGTGTTTACAGGCTAAAAATGTGTTTATAGGGTTTTCAGTCATCGTTAGATTGCAGGGGGGAGGAACCTTTGCCAAGACTCTCAAAAATGTGGTTTAAGATGGACATTTCCTCTGGAAATTTCCACTCAGAGAGAAAAATCCATTTTCTATCAAAATAAACAAACAAAACCAAACAACCAAGCAAACAAACAAACAACCCCTCAACACACTGCTCTACTTTGGAGTCGACTGCTCTGTCTCTCCCTGGACACCCTTGTGATTCCCTAATGCCCGTCTGGCCCCACTGCCAGGTCCAGTGCCATTTAGTTAGAGCAGGGGTGAGGAGCTTTTTTTGGATTGGGGGCCGCTGATCCACAGAAAAATCAGTTTGGGGCTGCACACAATTGAGAAGCACTAAAACCAAAACCAAAATCTCCTGACAAGCCCCTGACTGAGAAGGAGAAAGACATTCTCCACAGAGCCTGGGTGGGGGAGCCCAGGGTAGTAGATTTCATGTGCTCCAGCCCCAGGGGAGAAATGGTAGGGGGGCTGGAGTGCCACAGAACAGGAAAACCCCAAGCTTCAGGGGCTAGATCCAGGCAAGCCGGGGGGTCATATCCAGCCCCTGGGCCATAGGTTCCCCACCCCTGAGCTAGAGCCTCAGTGTATGCCAGTCTGGCCTGCAGGGATTGCTGGAGCTGTGTGAGGCATGCTCATCATGCTGGCTTCACTCAGACTGTCCACATGCTGTTTCTAATAAAACCTGATCTCGCTCGTTTTGACGCAGATGACAGGAACCATTCCTGGTTTAAGTCACCCCGCTGGGGAGCACACTGCAGAGCTGGCTTACGATAACACTGAGGAGCTGGAGAAAGGCAATCAGGAAGCAATAAATCAACGGTGCTGAGTTATGACACTGGTGACAAAGGAGTGGATTCTCTGACAAATCCTGCTGAAGGTACTCGCTGAGGGAGCTAACGCATGACAGGAGCTGGGCCAGCAGCAGCAAGGCAGTGAGTATTTACTTAGTCTGAACACATGGGAGAAGCAGCCAACACTGCCCAATTGTTTTACAGAACAGGACAATAAAGAACAATCCAAACATGATTATTATGGTAATATCTAGAGTCCCCAGCCAAGTGTGCAGGGCCCTGTTGTGCTGGGTGCTATGCAAACAGATAATAAGAGACAGTTCCTGTCCCCTCCCTCCCCCCATTCCTCCACCTTGCAGCCTAGACCAGCAAAGACAGACAGTTCCCAAATCACACAGCAGAGCTAGGACAAGAACCCCTCATCTCCTGAGAAGTATTCGAGTCCCTGGGCCATGCTGCCTTTGCCTCAAGGATGCTAATCATTCACCACTATAAAAGCACCTGGTCTCAATGGCTCTTCCAGGACTTTACAGACAATAATGGGTTGTACCACACACAGCCCTGCTCTGCCAGCAGAAAGAGTGTTGTCCCCAGTGGAAAGATGGGGGGGGCCAAGACCAGTCTCCTTCTCAGAGGCTTGGGCAGTGGGAATAGCCATTCAGGTGCAATGTCCCCTCTAAGGTGTGCACCTGCGCGGCCACACGCAAAAAATTCTGAGCCCGCCCACCTCCCTTGCAGAGCCGTGCAGCAGCACTCACCTTCCTGGACCTGGAAGCTGAGTGGTGCGGCTGATCCCATGGCTGGGGCCATGTGGTGGGTGGGAGCAGGAGCAGGGACAGGGACACGACCACAGTGGGAGGTGGCTACTCAGCTACTGCCACGAGGAGTTGGGACTATGGGACTATGGGGCTGGCGAGTGACTCCTGCCGCAAGGAGCTGGGACCGTGGGACTGGCGGAGGGTGTTATGGGGGTTGGAGGAGGAGACAGAGGTGCTAGCTGTGTAATAGGGCAGAAGATGTGGTAGGAGCTAATGCATCTGCACAGTAAGTGGGGCAAATTATGAGTGTCATGGTGGCACACATCCGAACAAGTGCACATGACATCAATACTGTCGCAGAAGACAAAACTCACTCTGCTCATGGATGGAAAATCTTAGAGGGAACACTGCTCAGGTGCCCATCTTAGACTTGTGAGCAGGGTGTCTAAGGGCACCGTGTTAACTGAGTTAACTAAGTGCCCAGTGACTAAAGTGCTCCAAGGGGAAGAGGTGGGAGGGCTGCTCTGTGAAATTGGTGTCAAACCACATTTTCAGACATGCTTAGTGGCAGCTCCAGATGTTTCACTCCTCCTCTAGCTCCTGCTACATGATGCTGTGAAGTAGGCCCTTTGGCTTGCTAGAGTTCCTAGAAGGCACGCTCATCATCCCCTCTTGGAAGTGTCCCTTCTTCAAGCAATACACAGATCACAGCATGGCATGCTGACCAGGTGGGTTGGAATGACTCATGATGGACCTCATTCATGATGACCTTGAACCAGAGTTTTAATCTCAGTTAATATTATAGTCTACCATTTGCAAACACAAGTTGTCAAGGAGACTGTAAGATCAAGGAGTGGGGCTAAAATGCTTTCATTTTAATGAATGCTACTCTGCATTTATATACAGCTGTGGGTCCAAAGTTATCAAAGTGCTTTACAATTACTCATTACAGTTACTCATTATTAACCCTTCCCAGCCCCTCTAAGAAGGAAGCATTGCTAGTTACATTCTGGCTAAACTAAAGAAAAGCAAAGTCAAGTGACTTATCCAAAAGACACTACTAGTCTATGATAGGATAGGCAATGGCTGCTAGTTGTATTTTCTCATCAGTACATCACCCCTACCAGTTTAGAGGAGCACCCATTTAGTGCTGCATGGTCTCATCGGTCCAGCTCCACAATTTGACTTTCAGCGACAGCCCAGGAGTAAGGAATTTGTCTGGCCAGAAAAATGAATAGGTGAGAGAAGGCTGGGTATACTAATTAGTTTGTCTGCATTTGACAAATAACATAGTTACAGAGACTTCCCGAAACAAAACCTGGTGTGGTCACAGAGTGATTTACTCCATCATTTGCCTACTGGAAAGCAGAAGGGTCTACAGCAGCATCACATCTCCAGTGACCCTACATCTTCCCAAGCAACAGTCTCCAGGATGGAAGGAACTTGGGCCCCATGGAGAGGAAAGGCTCCTGGACTGCGTGTTTGTCTAGCATTGTATGGCTTCCAAAGCAAACAGCGAAACATGTATTCTGAAACCTCAGCTTGTAAAAACATGAGGTCGCCCTGTTTGCAAAAGTCTCCTCTTTGCTATTTGTTCAGACAGAAGGTAAAGGCACACCAGAGAAGCAAACGAGTGAGGGGGAGGAAGTCACACAAAGCAATGAAGATTAAGGTCCCATACCGTGCAGGAGGATGGAGTTTGCTGGCTGTCATCATGTCATCCCACTGAGTTAGCTGCTCTTCTGCAATGCTGATATTTCAACTTAAACAAAATCTTCCCTCCCCAAGAAAGCCTTGGATCAAACGGGCTGTTGAACTGACTCACCCCCATTGTCCCATAGGGCTCCCCACCTGGGCATGATCAGAGTGCCTTGGCAGAGTGTTGTTCTGCAAAGTGTGAAGGCTGATGGCTTTGCTCTGTGGATAAATAAAATATTCCAGCTTTTACCAGTGCTGAATTCATATAGATCTGCTTGTAACCAACTGAAGCCTCACTCTTTAGTCTCCTACACCTGGGAACGTCACTAGAAAAGGAGCATGAAACGCTGCTGCTCTGATCTGCTGACAGCCTTGCGCAAGTAGAAGTGGCAATGCAAGGGCTGGGGAAGAGAAAAGCCATTCCCCCTCTAGGTGAGTTTGGTGGTTCATAACATGCTCACTATCCATGCTGAAAATGTGTATAATGGCTGACGACCATTTTAATATTTTTCCTTCTTTTGGCATAGATGCAATCAGGTGCTTTCTTCTCTGCCAGGCTCAGTCCTCAATCCAAAATAGAAATGACACCTTGAGGGCCCTGACTTGCAAGTGGTTGTGTGTGGACAGTACCCTGCACCTGCAAAACAACCACAGAAATGGCAAGAGAAGGCTACATGGTCACAGGGGGCTGTCCAGCAAGGGGCTGATGAGTAATTTGTTTGCAATCTGAGCCTGATTTATTTTTCTTAAGTCTTCACCCAACATCAGACTCTAAGACTCTGATGCCTAGCAAATGGCACTCGACTCCCACTGGAGCCAATGGGATTAGCTCACCAGGACCCAGCCTGCGGAAACAACTCAGCATCTGGCTCCAAATGACCTGGATGGAGACTTTTCAGGTCATTTTGAAAGATGGTCACTTGAACAGTTTGCTATTGTAATTCTTGTAGTGTGATTGGTCAGCTCTGTCACATAGTATTGTTACTATGTCCATAGTAACTGAACAACTGACAAACGACAAATAAGGAATCACTTACTTTCTGGGACAAATTCCTGAATATTGAATCACTGGTGCTGCACTTGGTGAAACGCTCAGGATTCACAGAGTCCCCAAAGGACAGCTGATTCGCCAAAGAATTGATAACACAACCCCGTGGATCATGGCAAGGCAAAGTTAGCAATTCTGGTCCCCAAAATATCATTTCCCATCCCCATTCCTGCCAGTATGCTTCTGCCTGACATGATCACTTTGCCAGAGGTAAGCTGTCCAATTCTGCAGCAGCACTGGTACACATATTGCCACCAGGAGGTAATACAGATAGGACTGTGAGGAGGCTGTCACCAAGTCAGACATTTTTGCCATGCCATCTGGCAGCACAGTGGGCCAAGCATGCGCAATGCAGCCATAATCCAGTTTCATCAGCTGGTCAAAGAGGTGCTCTCTCATCCCCACACACTGTGGCAGGGGACTGGAGATGCAGGTTGCCCACTGCTGGGGGCAAGGGCTGTGTCTCCACATGCATGCTGGAGAAGTTTGAACTGATTCATTTTGTGATTCAGAATTTTCTAAGGGAAATGGGTTTTTCATGGCTCGATCAAAACCTAGCAGCAAGTAGTACTGGTTCGGCTCTCACATCCTTTGCCTCACTGAGTTCTGTGGTGCCGCTCACTTACCCCAGTGTAATTCCATTGACTCCAGTGGCGTAAAAACTGGCCCATATGTCTTGCCTTTCTAGCTTCTCTGTAACAGATTCCTCAGCCACTGGCAGACCCACTTCTTGTCTGGCCTGCAGGCTGTGGATTTCCTTCTCCTTCACTTTTATGATACAGAGTGTGATTAATTGAAAGCAACAGGAGGCTGTGCATTTGACACTATGGGCCAACTTCGGAGGTGGTGTAAATCACAGTGTGAATTACACACAGGGTATAAGCTGGTCAGAAGCAAGTGTAAGTGTCCAGGCAGGGCAACATACATGGATCGAGCATTCATTGGATGTGCAACACCATGCATCGCCCTGTTTTGGCATTTTGTGGGAGCAGACAGTGCAGATAAGATGGCCATGAGAACAGGGATGGGTGAATGCTGCTGTGTATTACACCTTTTATTTATCGCTCTCCTTGAAACATGTCATTTCTGCTCCTTGGGCATGTGTGTCAGACTGACTTTGCACACACCTTGAATACCAAGTTATCCTACTTTACCTCTTGGCACGTGTTTCCTGATGAAAGGTACGTCTATACAGCACCGTTATTTCAGAATAACTAATGTTATTCTGAAATAACAAAGAGCATGTCTACACTGCAAGCCATTATTTCAAAATAATGTCAAGCTGGAGGACTTCTGACTCTGACTCCTGTAACCCTCATTTCACAAGGAGTAAGGGAAGTCAGAGGAAGAGTGCTTTTCCATCAGCTTCCTGCTATGTAGACAGTGCCAACAGCCAAAGTAAGCTATTTCGACTTAAGCTACACAAGTGATGTAGCTCAAGTTGCATAGCTTAATTCAACCTTAGCCCTGCTGTGTAGATGTACCCTAACTTACACTCCTCTGTGTAATTTACACCATCGCCATGGCTAAAATTGCTCCAATGCCTCCCAGGCAGGGAGACCAGGGTGGAGGGGTATCAGATTTTCCTTGCAACTTGAAATGCCACCAAACATCATGAACATTTCAGCCCAGCCCCAAAAAGCCAGATCCTCATCCGACATAAACCCCATGGATTCCAATTGACCCAAAGCTGAAGGCTGGCCCCAAAGAGTCTACTCCCATTCTTCTGGGGTAAATACAGAGCATCTCCCCTGAACTCAGCCCAATGACATGTAGGTCACAATCTAGCTCAGCAAGTCTGAAAATTCTCACTTCCACTTCATTTACACAGGCCAGACTCCATTGGCTTCAGAGAAATTTACACCCTGTGTACACGAGAAGAGACTTACCCCATTTCCAGAATGGCAATGCCATTCCAGGACAAGCCAGATGTCTTCTCAGCACAGCTCAGAAGGAATATAGAGAGGCTGCTGTGATCATGAACCACCCTCCCATGCCCATACTATCAAAGGTTTCCCCAAACCTGTTCAACCTGTCTCTATTTACATTCATTTTGAACTGTGTAAGGCTGGAGCTATATAAACACCTCCCTTTGGAATGGGCCCATTCCTCTTCCCCTACCGAGGCAGCAGATTAATCTCGCGATGGTCTCAGCTATAATCCATAATGTTACGCTTTGCACATGAAAGCTGATTCAGTCAATTCTGGAGCTCGTTGAGAACTATTTTTAAAGGCAAGACAATGGACGGGCAGAGATCTAGAGGAGGTATCTCGATCCCTCAGGAGCTGATGGCCCCTGGCCATGGGACTTGCACAGAGCTTAGGCAGAAAAAAAAAAAACACATAACATTTTACCTCATTAACATTCTGCTTTTTCATGAGCCATGAAATGATTTTCTCCGCCCGGGAAGGGCTCACACTCCTCTCGGCTCAGTGCAGAGGGGAGAGCATGCATGCCAAGCAATCCAGGATGGAGGGTGGGGAAGCGGGACAATAAAATATTACACCTGGCCCTGGATTTAAAACACAACAAGCCACCCAGCCCTCATGTCCATTAACATGATCACAGAGGTAGGAGCATGTGATCGGAGTCACAGGGCAGGGAGCGATTTATGACCTGCGGGCTTTGATTGACAGTAGACTGAAAGGAGCATTTGCAAAAAGGGTGCAGCTCTCTACCAAGGTTGGACCCATGTGAGCCATGCCACTGGCTCTCTCATTCAGAACACTTGTGGCAGGGCCCTCCCTAGGCATACACAAAAGATACAGCTGCATAAGACACCTGTAAATTTGGGCATTAAATTTTTGGGTGCCCCTATGCAGCTGCGTGTGTTTCAGCCCTCCCTGTCATGTTTACTTCCTTGTTCCTCTCCAGCACCTCCCCCCAGCTGCTCTCTCCTGCCAATGATAGGGCTTCTCCCTGCCCCCTGCCATCCCCGATGTGCTCCTTTCAGCCTGCAGTCAGCCATTTAGGGCTCC
Organism: Rafetus swinhoei; assembly: GCA_019425775.1. NCBI lineage: Eukaryota > Metazoa > Chordata > Testudines > Trionychidae > Rafetus > Rafetus swinhoei. The sequence continues at coordinate 15,049,245 of CM033425.1, read as the reverse complement.
CTCCTGCTAGACTGGGGGCAAAGAGGAGCTCTCAGGCTGTGTGCCTCCACTCTGGCCCCAGAGAAGCCCTAAGCCCCAGGCGGAAGCCACGTGGGGCAGGAGGAGGAGGAGAAAGGAGGCCCCGAGTGCTGGCAGCAGCTGCATGGGTAAGGGCCTCAGATGCATAGGGCCCCACACATTGTAAAGACGGCCCTGACGTGTGGGATGGGACATGCACAGAAGGGCAGCCAAGGCTGAGAAAAGAAATGATCCCAAGCTGCTTTGCACACTACTGCTTAGACCAGGGCTACTCAACTTTGGAAGCCCTGGGGGCCACAATGATACACCCAGCACATGCTGAGGGCCACAACTTAAGTGTGGTTGCATATACATGCAACTATATATGCAAATATATGCAAATAGCTTCTTTCACACTGACGGGCATGAATACAAAGATTAAAGCAAGACTACACAACATATAGGCCCCATTTAAGTCAGTTCTGCTGATATTAATAAAATGTAATATTTACCCAGTTTCCATCCATATGACAGCACTTTTAATGAGCAATGACAGTCCAGGAATGTAACTACTAAAGTGCATAGCCATTATATGGATATCCACGCAAGACCATTATATTGACTCCTTTTTTGTTTCGGATCTTACCCGTGAGCCATGTGTTGAACCCCACGTAAACCCAAACTGCATTGCGGGCCGCAAACAAATGGGCCATGGGCCGCATGCAGCCCATGGGCCATGTGTTGTGTAGCCCTGGCTCAGAGCTGCATAGTCATTCAAGTTGGAAGGCCAGCAGGGTTGGGGGTGCCGTCTCAAGGAGGCAATCACTAAGGTGTGGGTCGCCTCAGGAATGCAAGGAGGAAGGTCACCTCTAGAATTCAGCCCCAGACCACCTTTATGCCTCCTTGGATTCTGGGAAAGAGGTTGAATTGGCCCTTGGTGTAAGTCAAGGGCTTCCTAGAGGCTTCATCACCTGAGGACTGACACAGTGCATTGGATTCCAGCCTTGCCTCCATCAGCCCCCATCATACCCCATCTTCACCCCAGAATGGCTTGCCCTGGGGAATCCACAGCTGCCTTTTTAAAGCACCTTGGAGGTCACTTGGCACCGCTCTAGTGATGCAGAGACTTGAGCAGGCCTCAGGATCAATCCCCAGGCATTGAGACCTGTGGGAGGGAGATGCCTCTTAAAGTCACACTGGACACTTCTGCTGTCTAAGGGCTAAATTTTGCCCCTTACTGCAGCCTGTGCAATGCTGTGGGGTTTCCCCAGGAACAAAAGGGCAGAACTGGAGCAAGCAGAGACAGCAGACTAGCAGTTAGGATCAGCTTCTCTATTGCTAAACAAAAGACAAGCCCTGCTGCATGAGGTAGGAGCTGCCGGGCCTCTCACCTGAGCCCTGCTAGAGCCAGAATTTGGAAGGTTTTCCTCTTCTTCGCCTGTCAGCTTCTAGCAGGCTGCAGTTCACAGGCTCCATCCGTCTCCTCAAAGCCCCTGTCAACAGGTCAGTCAGTCGCCCCCAGCCTTCAGCACCCTGACACCTTCGCTCCTCCTGCACATTCTCACACCCTGCGGCTGCAGAACTGCTCCCGGCACAATACTTAATTGGCTCCTTCTCTGCACAGCAGAGTAACACTAGGCACATGCGCCGAGTGACGACAGCTCTGCTGGGGCTGGAAGCTGGGGAAGGTGTCTGAAGCAGCCCATCCTGCTGATAGATTGGCTTGGTATGTTTCCTGACTGCTGTGCCCAACAAACACCCAGGCATGCCAAGCCGTTCTGGATGTGCCAGCATCAACCTGGCAGCCCCACGGCATGGCGCTGCTGCCCCATTGTTGGCAGAAGCACCACTGTCAGGCCAAGGTGCTCTTGTGATCATCATGTAGGTGATGCTGGAGCCCAGCGAGTTGAGGCCTGCAGTGTTTGGAGCTATGCAAATGTTGAGTAGACTGCCTTGAAAAGCTCACAGTCTGAGACTACAATGAGTACCAGTGAGTGCATGTAGCAAAAAGACAAGGAGAACATCAGCTAAGCATGGGAATGACTGATCTTAGGGCGAAAGCCGCAGCAGCACTCATCACCGGTGGCTGGCAGAGGCTTACAGGATCTTTCAAAAAAGCGCCCCGTTTTCAAAAGAATCGTGTCTAGACTGCGGTTTCAATTTCAAAATAGCGCTTTTTCAAAAGAGCGCCATTACATGATTATGTAAATGAAGTGCGGGATATTTAAATCCCGGCTTCATTTGCACTTTCAAAGTGCTTCATTTACATCCCTCTGCCAACAGAGGGATGTAGTCTCAATGTAGCCTCAGTATACCCCAGGCCTGCCTGCCCTTTGCTCACTCTCTCAGTTTCTTGTAGGGATGTGAAAGGTTAATTAGTTAACTGGTAAATATCACCCTTAATGGGCAGAGCAGCTCCGACCTGCAATGGACCCGAAGGGGTCACAAGCAGGGGCTACTCCAACTAGACTGGAGCAGCCCCTGCCTGTCGTGGTGGGCCACTCCAGCCTAGCTGCTGTGGTAAGGAACGGGTGATCCAGCCTCCCTTAATTGGTTACCTGGTTAAACATGAAGAAAACATCATGTTTAACCAGTTAACCAATTACACGGGATTTTAAATCCCTAATCTCTTTCTTTCTTTTCCTGCCATTAGCAATAATCACAGCTCCTAATAGGCTTCTCTCAGGTCTAGAGGGGCCAAGACGGTGGAGAGGGTCAGATTCTTGGTTTGCTTTTGGCTCATGTAGCCCACGCTTGATCCCCCACTGGTGTCAATGGGAGGTTTGCCAAGGTGAAGGGGGGAATACAACCTTTAGGGAGTAATGAAGTTTTAATTGTCAGAGCCAGTCCCACTGTAAGCAAATCTGCTCCACTCTAAGCCATGGCTACTTCTGCCCTCTCTCCCCCACACCCATTCTCCTGTCCCTGAGGCTCCCTTCCCTGTTCCCCTAACTTTGTGAGTATCTTCTGTTCTTCCTTTATACTGCCATCCCTGTAAAAACTGCCTCTGCCCCAGCAGCTTCCCTCCACCCTCATTCCATACTCTAGGAGGACTAGCTGAGCCATGCTGGCATGGAAATGTCATTGCTGGAATTTACAGTAGTTGTTCTACAGAGATAAACAGGGAGCTAAGCAGTTCACACCTTTTAGCATTACTGTACAGATCTCTATGCAGACTCAGCCAGTCATCTAGATTTATACTTGGCTCAAGTGAAAAATTTACACTTTTCTTTGCAACCATAATGGCTAAAAATCTACTTTGTTAAATGAAAGCTAAGATTCTGGAGAATCTGACTATGTCACCCGGGGAAGGCCATGGAGGTCACAGAAACTGAGACTTTGAATGATGTCTCTGAAATCTAGGAAGTGGCTAAATATACACTGGATTAGGCCACCAAACTAAGTATTATGACCTAGCAAATATGGTCACAGAGTCAGTCAGGTTTGGCCCATCTGCTCCTCCATCTCCATCCATGAAGGACTCAATGGACCAAACCTGGGTAAGGCTGTGAGCTTGTGTGGCAGCTTGCAATGCCTAGAATGGAGAGTCAGACCCAGCTGTCATGTACAGCTGAGTGCAGGATGGGCTTGCTCTCCAACCTTCCACCTCCTATTGTTTTCTTCCTACCCTTTGCCATGAAATTGACTAAACATTTATATGCCAGACTCATTGCCTACCATGTGGGCCACTGAAATATGCACACCACATGGGATGGATCTGGACTGTGGCTGCAGACATATGGCTGACAGCCCTGACCTAGAGCTTCCAGCATCTCAAAGCAGCATAGATTACAGTGAGAGATGGAAGGATGGGTACTGGCACCTCTAAAAGCCCTTTCTGCCTTGCAACTCCATGCAGTCCCTGCTGCGTAAGCCTCAAGCCAGCTCTGCCTCTCTCTTTGTGCTGTACACATCGAGTTTTATCGACTCCCGTCTGCCAGCCTCTTTCATTTCTTTTTCTGGATTTCCCTCCCCTCTCTTGGGATATTGACATTGGACCAAGGATCACCACTGATCTGCTCAGAATATATGTAATGCCTGATATTTTGGCTTGATGAAACTTTGGACATATTCATGTGACCATTTTCCAGCTAGAGTTTGAGCTTCAGACTGAAACTCAATTGAGGCCATTTTATTTTATTGTTACCTGCTTTGGTTTTTAACTTTGGCATCAGGCTATAGCTCCATAAGGTGTCAATTTGCTCAATTTGTCCCTAGAATCTATTGATGTTAATAGGGCCGGGTTGTTAGTTACTGTTGCATGTGGCTGCAGAATTTTGGCTTAGCACTAAGAAGTCAGAATCAATTTCCTTTCTACAGGTATAAGCAGGTCTCACTTTGGCTGAGTTTCCCAGAAAGACCGGGAGAAGCATTACTGGGCTCACACAAAGGGAACTGTAAAGTTACACAAGCACCTGCCTGCACTGAAAGCCAGAAGCAGAGCTGGGGCTATTTCACACATGGTGGCTAGTATTTTTTTTTTTTTTATTGCTTCGCTACTAGTCTGAGTGCTACTGTGGGATCAGTCTGTTCTCATTCCTCTGGAGAGTTAGACAATGGCATGGGGCCTTAGGTCTGCTATAATTAAGACAGTGCTCTGTTCCAGTTAGAGTCACTAACAGCTGAAGCGGGGACTAAGGTTTCATATTAGATTTTATGACTTCTGACATTTGTAAAGGAATCTGGTTTAAATGCTCCTCAGACGCGGCTGGCTAAAGTTGGCGGACAGGCTCTTTTGTGCACTGTGCTGAGGCATTCACTGATGATGAGAGCCCTGGCTCTCCAGTCAGGAACATATCCACCAGTTTGGTTAGTTAATTACGCATGCACGCCATGAGAGAGTTGCTTGCTAGCATCTGGAGAGAATTAAGGCTCCCTGCAATCTGACTAGCTGTGTTTCTGTAGCACAATAGGCACTATGCTCTATACAACACCATGTCCACTGCAGACACCATGAACTTCATGCCCTGCTCTCCAACTAGTAAGTCTTAATGCTTATGAAAGTGAGGATGAGGCGGCCATAGGCACAGGCCAGACAAACTCCGCAAGGGTCCTGCATACTGTCCCTTTGTTCCAGCCTGCTATGCCCTTGCTGTGCTGGTTCTTTAGACATAGAGAGTCGCCTATTAACCAGCTGCAATTAGAATATGTTTCCACCACTGACTGTGAGAGCAGCAGCCTAGATCTCAAATTTACACAAAAGACCTCCAAAAAACACTCAGCTTATGTCTACACTAATAAGTTATTTCAAAATAATAACTACCAAAATAACTATTTTGAAATAATCATATTCCTCTTCACAAGCAGGAGTTATTATTTTGAAATAACAAGCCCATTATTTCAAAATAATAGGCTTGGTAGTGTGGATGTTCACCTTGTTATTTTGAAATAAGGGGAATTATTTTGAAATAACTCTCCAGTGTAGAAATGCCCTGAGAGTGTGAGGGGGTGGTGACCGCAGGTAGCACTCTTTGGCCTGAGACAGGACTAAATCAATGCCTGACATGAAGCATGCACCATGGGAGGTACCAGTATTTGAATGCAGTGTAAAAATGAAGCCAGTGCCTTTTTTGGCCATTAGAGATCTCATGGCATTTTCCCCAAGAATAGAGGGGCTCTATCTAGGGTATCAGCCACATTTCACTTTGAGGGAATTCCCTCTGCAGATTTGATTTGATTCAGAGTGTTCTACTTCACTTCCTGGCCCAAAACATGCTTAGTGCTTGGATGAGCCTACCGGCCACCCTCTGACATGGTGCCTATTTATGTACGCAATGAGCCTGGCACAAGGAGACTGGAGAGTACATATCCCTGTAACAGTTTACCTCTTGTGTCCCAGGAAGATTCCTCCTAAGAGGCTGCTGGGGAGGATCCTGCCATCATCCTCCCTCAGGCCGTGCTGTGGGAAAAGGACGCTACCTTTCAGTTGTCAGAGGTTGTGGAAGAGATGACTATTCCTTGGCCTGTTTGGCCTCAGTCTTGCCCCAGACAGAAACACCCACTTTGTGGGCAGTGAGGGACTTCTATTAAAGACCTAGCAAAGGTGAAGGTTTCACATTCTGTGTGGCCTTCATGGACTTCCTGCACCTGGGTTCACACTGGCAGAAATCATCCCACACACCCGATATGTGGCCAAAGTTTGCAAAGAGCAGTAAGTTCCCTCTCAAGTTATTCCCAATTATGCTAAATACTGCACCCTTTCCTGTGCATGCCATTACACCATCTCCTCTAATCACCATCAATAGCTCAAAATCAGATGACTAACCAGTGAAGGTGGGGATTTTCATCCTTCATCTTCCACTGAAACACCAACAGGAACTGCAAATAAATCACTCCATTTCATATATTTTCAGGGGTCAACATTCTGTTTGTATCATTAATAACACAGCTATTGATTTCCACTAGTGGATGCTGTCCATGACTGGCTCACAAGAACAAAATGTTCAAGAGAGCTGGAGGAGTTGGGATGGGATGGGGGTAAGGACATGGGGGGAAAAGGAAGGGGTGATACATTAGTATTACACCCTTACTTCTCTACCATGAAATTTCTTTGGGATCATCCATTTGTACACTTTAGGAGGTTGAGCTAAAGAAAGAGCCTACGTGCTTTAGATAGTGAATGATGATTTGGTATTGGTCTATCCAATGATTACAAAAGTAACAGATTCCTGTAACATGCAAGTTTATTAGATTTTTACCATTCTTCCTCTGAAAAGCCATTTCTGCCTTTGGGGAGACTAATGAAGGTATGTATGTGTCTATTAGCTCTCGGTGGACATATGAGTCTGTACAGAAAAGCTCAGAAAACTAGAAAACCAGTTGCCTAAGTCCTTCATTTCATGCATACAATGTGAAATGAGTCTCCTGGTACTTGGGGCTGTAGAGGTTAAACACTTAGTTACAGAACATAAAGTTTATATTTACCACACACACACATTGAAAAAGACCTACACGTTCTGGTAAGTTCAGGGCAAGGGACTAGCTGGGCTGCCCCAAAGCAAGGAGATTTCATGATAAAAAGGAAACTTTGTCCTTTACCCAGTTCTCTCCACCAGAATACACACTCCCATAACCAGCTGCTTGTAAAATCTAGTCACAAGAGTTGCAGCTATGAATTCCCCTGTGACTGTTCTTTTCTGCCATTTAATTTCCACAATACTTTAAAAAATGTATTATTGTCAATACATTAAAAACAAATAGCCACTAATAGACTGGAGGGAATAATTGCTGCCAAATTATTTATTTGGCAAATTTGTTTGCAATTTTTTGCTCCTAAATGAGCAGATCCACAATTTTTTGGAATACATGCATTTTTGCAAATTATTCTGAGAGTATTTTTTGCATTTTTTTTAACAGTACAAGGCTGCTGTTTCCAGATTTTGGAAAGATGTGGCTTACCCTTTTTAAAGTGAAGTAACAACCAAAGCATTGTTTGATCTTTTTTAGCAGAAAGAGGCAACTAATGTTCTTATCTCAGGCCCTGCCTACACTGGCAAGTTTTGTCACCAAAATCCCTTTTTGGCGACAAAACCCAAAGAGCACTCACATTGCAACACAACAAAAATCGTGACAAGTGCAGTGTTTTAGGCAACAAAAATTTTTTACCTCAGTGAGGGACTTTGTCCCTCTCCCTCCCTTTACTGTTGACAATCATGTAGCATGTACAACAGTAGGTTTTTTGTTGAGTTTATTGAACTCCAGCATGTTTCCCACAATGCCCAATTAGCCACTCTAGCCAGTGCTTTGAACTCCACTGCTCTACAACCACATAAATAGGTAAAGAGATGCATCCCTCCCACCTGCAAACCCTGGGAACTTTAAAATCCATTTCTTGCTGCCTGGTTCATTATGGTCCTCAGGGCATCTTCTCAGGAAAACAGGGGTGGCTATTTTTCAAAATGCTCACCTGCTTGGAGCATCCAAGAGCTTTTGGATCTTATCAGTGTGTGAAGTGAAGTCTCGGTGCAACCACAGCTGCGAGAGACCTGTAGCAACTGGGACACATACAGTCACTTTTCTTGAGCCCATTGTGTGAATGGATCTGAGCAAGACACCCTACAATGCTGTGCCAAGACAAAGGAACTCCAGCAGGTGTACCAGAAAGTGAAAGAGGCCTGTCTGTTGCAGCACCCACAACATGCCATTTTCATGCAGAGCTGGATGCAATCCGACATCCACAACCAAGGACAATGGGGATACTTCCCATAGCACAGAGTCAGAAACAGGAGTTGTCCTGGAGACAGAAGCTATTGACGAACAGATGGAAGTGGATGAGGAGGTAGGGCTCATTCCAGTGGCACCCAGCACGCTAGGCAGTGAGGAATTGTTCTTAAGCCCCAATGTTTGTGAGGATTCTTGGCAACTGGACATGGAGCATGAAGGCAGAGAAGAGATGCCAAAAGCACAATGGCTGAACATAGCAAGATGATTGATCTTCTGGCATTTATGGATCAATCAAAAGCAAGAGGTAACATAAATTTTAGGAAATCTCTGTTCTTATGAGATTAATTGCCCAGTTTTGAAGAATCAAGGAGTATAGTCAGAAGGGCTGGCCGAATTGCTGAGTCCTTGGGCAAAGTGTGTGTGTGGGGGGAAGGGGGCCGGGCAAAGGCAGTGGGTGGAAAAGACAGGGATAGGGCTAGTCTCCCTCAGGCAGCCCTCAATGCCACCAGCAACTCACCACATAGGGGTTCTGGCAGTGATTTAAAGGATCTGGGGCACCAGCTGCTACAGTAGTGGCGGCAGCAGTGGCTGGGAGCCCTGGGCCCTTTTTGAATCCTTGGGCCCCAGGATAGCTGTCCTCTTTGTGCCGCCCTCCCTCTCTGTCTGCAGGCCTGAGTATAGTAGAACAGGATAGAGCTTATGCAAGAACTTTGAAACCTTTTGATGCTCACCCATCACTAATTGATGACAGACAGTTAAGATAAAGAAGACTGACTTGATTTATTATTGTCACATATAAATCAGTGTCACTTGGTTAAAGAATTGTATCTGAACTTCTGTTTAGAAGTTACAAGATGATTAGCCTAGGTTCTAAGCCCAAATTTAGAAAATGAAGATGAAAGGTGTGAAATGCAGCGTGTTTTAAAATTTAGGGTGAGTAGGGCATTGCCATGGATACACACACTCAGAAGATAGAGTAGTTTAAAGTTTTAAAGTTCAAGGAAACCGTATAATTAATTGCTTTGGTCTGAAGTGTGCGTGTGTGTGTCCTTTGCTGTTAGAACTGGATGAACTGCTCCAAGATGTGATCTCCACTTTGACCTGAGATGAGATTTTTCATTGTTTTCAAAGGGAAAAAGAAACAATTTTTCTTGAAAATGGACAACAGAACCTGTAATGATGTCAACATGCCCAGACCACCTAGCTGGTTCAGCTGACTAAGGAAAGCCAGGCCTTTGAATTATTCTCCCATAACTAACTAGCAATGAGGCAACCTTCCAGAGTTTTAGCTGATCAGATACCTACAACTTTGGATGCTTTGCATCTGCAAATCTGGGCTGGAAATTCCTTTGGGAATAGAGTCTATCCTGTGATCCCCAAGACTTTCTAACGTCCCCCTGCTCAGGACAGAATGATCGAGAACAGCCCTTGGAAATCCTGCTTCCAATTCCACCAAGATGAAAACTAACTAAAGGAAGAAGAGAAAGGAACTGCATTTTTTCAGACTCCAAAATGGATTTGGTTCTGATTCCATTTAGAACATAAGAACGGCCATACTGGGTCAGACTAAAGGCCCATCTAGCCCAGTATCCTGTCTGCCGACAGTGGCCAATACCAGATGCCCCCGAGAGAGGGATCACAACAAGTAATCCTCATGTGATCCTTCCCCTGTCACCCACCTCCAGGCAAACAGAGTCTAGGGACACCATTCCTACCCATCCTAGCTAATAGCCATTGATGGACCTAACCTCCATTAATCTATATAGCTCTTTTTTGAACCCTGTTAAAGTTTTAGCCTTCACCGTATCCTCTGGCAAGGAGTTCCACAGGTTGACTGTGCATTTAATGAAGAAAATCTTCCTTTTGTTTGAGGCAAGGAAGTAAGGCTTTTACAGCCTGGCTCAGCCAGCATTATCATGATCATCCAGTTAAGTATTGCTAAAGTGAAGTTCTGGATTTATTAGAAGTGCTGTTGCTGGGAACAGAGGACAAAGCAGGGTAAAACCATGGTAACTGGATCCTGTTTCCCAATACAGTAGATGAAATGATAGGAAAATAGTCTGGTTTGACTGGAAGACAATAATTATTATTTAAACAGTGTCATAGGTGTCCATAGTGCTTTGCTAAGATATTAGAATTAGATGACAGCTGTTTGCCCCAAACTAACAGATGCAGCACAGTGAGGGAAGACAATAGACAATGAAGTAGGTCAAAGGTGAGTGTTACAATAAATAAGGATTCTGTCGTTTGTTATGTTATGTAGTACAGCATCACGTTACATTGTTTTCACCTCATGGGAGTGTGGGGGATAGCTGGTTCCACACAAGAGCTGTAGATTGTGCCAGTTCATGGTGGCTGACGGAGAATGGTAAGTTCAGAGGAGGAATGTGAACTGTGAGTGTGAGGCTTCATGTTGGGCACAGTCAGGATGGCTGCGCAGATGTAAGGGGAGAGTGGTAAGCAGAACTAAATGGGGCCACCCCTATGTTAGTCCTTGTTTCCATTGGCAGCACAGGGGTAATCGTGTGATCAGTCATGGCACTAGTGTTGCATGAGGCTTAATTGATGCTTATAAAGGGAGTTGAACTGTAGATGAGAGTTGCTGTAAATGTTATATGTTACTATGTTATTACTGCTGGGAGAGCTGCAAAGATTCTGAATTCAAGTCTGGAGACAATCCCAAAAGCAGTTTCTCCTGAGAGCATCTGAATTCCATGAGAAAACCATCCCATCTGTGAGATTTCACAGCCCTTGCGCTGGTTAGAGCGTCTGGGTGGAGCTAGGAAGTGCACAGGAATGTGAAAACAAAGGAGCGGGGAGAAGTCTCACATTCTCATAGGTCCCCGCTGTTTAAAGTCTGGGTGGAGATTCGGCTGTCTCATTTTATCTGGATTAGTTCCTCTGCTAGGAGTCTGAAAAGTGGGAGGAGGGGATTCCTTTCCCAGTGTCTGAATAGGGGCATAAACAAGACCTCTTTCCTGCTGTGAATTTTGGGTCACTGACAATATGATGTCATCTTCTATCATTTTCCTAGGCCAACCTGAAGGGGGAAACAGGTGGAATCTCAGCCACCAGCCTTGGCAAAAGTGACTTCAGTTCCTGCCATCCAGCTAGTTGGTGATAGGATTGGCTTACAGCATTCCTGTACTGTGTATTTCATGCCAGCTTGCAGGAGTATGTCTAATTACATCACAACTCTGTTACCCTTCCTAGCAATGCTGCATCCACAGTGTTAGCAGTGCACCACCCATAAAGAGCAGCTCTTGCTGTTATACAGTGGTTGGATGCCTAGTCTATATCTATAGTCACATATGCCATGCTCCAGAGGCAAGGGATGAGATAAATGTGAAAGGGGAGTGTTCAAATCTCACCATCATAGAAGGCCATTCTGTTCTGATCAAGAATTTTACTGCCTCATTTTTACCTACCTTGTTAGGGAGAGGTGATTATGGTCCCTGTATGCTCTGCATTGGATGTCACTGATCAACTAACATGCTGTGTATACACACTCAGTGCGTAGTAGAATCTATTTTATAAATAGCTTTAAGGAAACCAAGAATTACAGAACAGGAAGTTGCCACTTGGCCCAGTAAGTGTAGCCCCTTAAGTTTATCTCAAGCCCAACTACTTGCATTGTCTTTGCTTCTGCAAATCAACTCTCTCCTCATAAAAATGTCCAGCTGTCTCTTAAACCCATTCAAAGTAATTGCTTAAGGTGACCTAATTTGGCAACTATTCTATAGCATGTTGTCTAGTCGGAGTGAAATAATCCTGCTAGAATCCCCTGTTTATTTTTCACATTGCCTGCAGTCATGCCACACTGGGCCATGATCTTGGCAGATAAGCAAGTTCTGATCTGTACACCGATAGGAAATAGCCACAGAAAATCCATGGCGGTGACTCACCATGTGAAAGTGTTTCCTTTGAATCATTCCTGAGCTAATGCCCCAGCATGGGCTGGAGCCAACTGGCTGCTGAAGGTGTTGTCTTTCAGATGAGATGTGATCCTGAGAGTCCTGACCATCTGTGATTGTTGAAGACACTAAAGCACCTTAGCACTTGGTAAAATCCCAACTCTGGTTGTTACAGCCAAACCCAGAGTAACTCTTCTTCTTCCCAGGGTTTAGAGTGAATAATTTATTCTCTATTTCAAAAGCTGCTCTTTCTTCTACTTCATGAACCTCTTGCTATTCTAAAGTTTGGTCACAGGGGATGCCCCATTTTTCTCTCTCTCATCTAAAACAGAGGCTTAAATTAAAGTGTAGAGCCAGATTTCAGATGAATTTATATATATAAAATAAAATATGAGACTATATGGGAAAATTTAGCCCCGTATATAGTCTTTGATCTAAAAGAAGGAACATGGTTTACAGACCACATTGGTGTGCATATATTGGTATATATGCACACCAATGTGGTCTGTAAACCATGTTCCTTCTTTTAGATCAAAGACTATATACGGGGCTAAATTTTCCCATATAGTCTCATATTTTATTGCCATCAGGCCCTTGAGCACAATGAGATTAGCTAAGGATTCTACCTTACCATCATATAATATACTTCTTGTATGGCAACACACGGAAACCAGCACTACCCCTTCAATCTTTCCACATGATATATATATTCTTAGCCTATGAAATAATACTGCCTGCCCGCTTATTACAGTCTCAGATATTTATATGAAAACACAAGCAAAACTGAAGAGCCCCAGTATTGAAGACATTGTCAAATACCATAATCATAAAGAAAAGACTTTGGTACTAACTCAAATCACAAACCCACAGACATTTTAAAATGCCATAGTCCAGACCAATGTATGGAAAAGCTGCCATCACAGTGTGATGTCTATACCAGCTCTTCTGAGTTTGGTTATTCTGCCCCATCCACAAACACACTTGGTAACATTTTTAAATGGAAGCATTCCTTGTGTGGTCCTCCTATAGCCACCAAACAATTGTTGGTATCTTGTAACAGTTCTGTGATGTAGGTAGCTATGAAAATGTCAGGTCTTTTGTGTACTGCACCTTCTAATATTTAAGAACTCTAGTTTGTGCAGTTTAATAGCCATCTTGTTCTTGGCTCACTGTATAGGCTTTGTCTACACTACAAGGCTGTGTCTACATTGGCACCCCTTTCCGGAAAAGGGATGCTAATGAGACACTTGAATTACAAATCGCTGAGGATTTAAATATCCCCAGCGGCATTTTATGAACATAACTGCGCTTTTTCCGGCTCGGGGTTTTGCGGAGAAAAGCGCCAGTCTATGAAAATAAACCCTTTTACGCAAGATCTCTTATTCCTGAAAGTAGGAATAAGAGATCTTGCGGAAAAGGGTTTATTTTCCGCAAGATCGCGTTTGACTGGCCCGCAAAACCCCGAGCCGAAAAAGCGCAGTTATGTTCATGTAAATGCCGCGAGGATATTTAAATCCCGCGATTTGCAATTCGGCGTCTCATTAGCATCCCTTTTCCGAAAGAGAATATGCTAATGAAGGACTCATTAGTATGAGTCGTGATGTCATTAGCATATTTTCTGCCAATGCTTTTTACATAAGGGGTTTTTGAGCAAAAAGAAGCAGTGTAGCTGCTTCTGTTTTGCGCAAAAACCCCGTTTTGCGCAAGATCCTTATGCTTCTCAGGCATAAGGATCTTGTGCATAAAGGATTTTTTGCGCAAAACGGAAGCGGCTACACTGCTTCTTTTTGCGCAAAAACCCCTTACGCAAAAAGCGTCGGCAGAAAACATGCTAATGACATCATGTCTCATGTTAATAAGTCCATCATTAGCATACTCTCTGCCGCAAAAACCTTGTAGTGTAGACATAGCCTATATGAAGAGATGACCCAAGAACATCTCTGGATGAGAAGAGACACACCCACTGCTCTCCCTTAGAGACTTTAGCTCTTGCTTGTTTTATTTAAGCTACAATAAACTCCCCTTTTATACTGAGAGTTTTCATTTTCTTTAAGTGCATGTCTGTCTCCTTTTCCAATTGTGACCTAACAGGTTTCTAACAGGAATAAAAGGGCAAGAACAAAATTAAATTGGTTAAACACCTGAAAGCATCACCCAAAGTAACACCCTGAGTTATGTTTCCTCTCTGTGAAATGCTCTTGGTGAAAGCAAACCCAAAGATGCTTTTGAAAAGGTCTCCTGTATAAAGCTTCACTTAGCTCCAGGTCATTTTGTGAATATTCACTCATCTCCAAGAAATGGCCATTCATTTCATCAGCTTTTGTGATACTGAAAATATTTTTGCCTTTGTTCTGGCAAATGGGCAGAATTTACCAGTCAGGAGATACCCAGGCATGCATATATTGCGCAGCTGAAATGTTTTGTATGTACCACAGCCACTTTAAAAATAAAACTATGTTTAATCTAAATGTACATACACAAATAAGGAGGACTTTGTGAGCACTCACAGCATACACTAACAGAAGCCTACCCACACCTTTTACCACAGCCTCTCTGCTCTAGCTGCTGCTAACCTACAGTGCTATTGCTGCCATGGCCTTTTATAAGTGACCCAGCTATCCCAGAATTCTCTGCTGCTTTTTTGTTAAAATGGGTGGAGTAAGGCATGAGTAAGCAGTTTAATAAAAAAGCAGCAGAGCATTCTGGGATAGCTAGGTCACCTATACAAGGCCACAGCAGCAGCTCTAAATGGGTGAGTGTTTGAATGCCAGCCCCCAATCTGAGTGTCACAAATGACTTTAGTGTTTATGAGTGAGGTGAGGTAATATCACAGAGTATGTCTACACTAGCCCCCTAGTTCGAACTAGGGAGGCTAATGTAGGCATTCGAACTTGCAAATGAAGCCCGGGATTTAAATATCCCGGGCTTTATTTACATGGTCCCGATCAGCCGCCATTTTTAAATGCCACTAGTCCGGACTAACTGCTCGCGGCTACGCGGCAGTTAAGCGATAGTCGAACTAAGTCCTTGGTTCGAATTTCCCTGTTACACCTCATTCCAGGAGGAGTAACGGGTAATTCGAACAAGGACTTAGTTTGAATTACCGTTTAACCGCCAGCGTGTGGCGGCAGTTAGTCTGACTAGTGGCATTTAAAAATGGCTGCTGGATCGAACATGCAAATAAAGCCTGGGATATTTAAATCCGGGCTTCACAAGTTGAATGCCTACATTAGCCTCCTAGTTCAACTAGGGGCTAGTCAGACATACCTTATATTGGATCAGCTTCTGGTGGGGAAACAGACAAGCTTTCAAACTGATGTTTTGAAAAGGCTAAACCAAAATCCCAGATACAAACATAGGTGTGTTTAGAATCTGAATTAGGGATGTGAATGGTTAACCGGTTAACTGGTAAGCATTAGGGATGTAAGCGACTAATCGACTAGTCAACTATCCGATGATCAAAAGCTAGTCGACTAGTCCCTTCCCCCCCTCTTGTTGCCTCTATCGGAAAGAGGCAGCGGGGGCTGGGGAAGGGAGAGGAAGAGGAAGAGGAGGGAGTGATGGGGGAGAGCAGGGTCTCCCTAGCTCCAGCTCCATAGGAGGGGGCAGGGGCTCAGCGGCGGTGTTCCAACTTTGAAATGTACAAGAGTCCCTGCTGGCCTTGTTGGGGCTCTTGTACATTTCAAAGGCAAAATGCCACATTAGTCCTTAACGACTAATCAAATAGACAATGGAAATCACATCGACTATTCGATTAGTTAATGAATCGAAATTTAACATCCCTAGTAAGCACTACTCTTACTGGTGATCATTACCAGTAACGATTAACTGGCAGGGGCTGGAGCAGGCAGGGTCACTCCAGACTGGTTTGAGTATCCCCCGCCTGTTGTGGGCCCAGCCCAGCACACTGCAGGCAGTGGCACTCTAGCCTGGCTGAAGCAGCCCCTACCTGCAGTGGGCCTGGTCTGGCCAGAGCAATGCACTGTGGGAGGGGGCATTCCAGCCCAGCCAGAGCAGCCCCACCCCTGTTTAAGTGGTGAACAGGCTAAACATAAAGTTTAACCAGTTAACGGATTGAATGGGATTCTACATCCCTAATCTGGATCTGAGTTTTACAGAGTGAGAGGAGTCACAGAGTCAGGCCATGTCTTCACTAAACAGAAGGTCATTGCTGCCGCGATCGATCTTCCAGAGTTCAGTTTAGTCTAGTTGAGACCCGCTAAATCAAACTCACAGGGTGCCCCCTCCCACGGCTGGTACTCCTGCTTGTGTGAGGAGTAAAGGAAACTGACGTGAGTGTTTGCTTCTGTCAGCATCCCCCAGTGGGGACAGCGCCAAGCTCAGCTTAAGGTACGCAACTCCTGCTACATGGAATATGTAGCTGGAGTCAGTTTACCTTAAGCCGACCTTCCCAGGCCAGTGACCTTCCTCCTTCATCTTTTTAAGTAATTGGTACAAATTGATTTGCTTTTTTTGAATCCCTTTTGCCATGAACATGCTTGCAATCCATTGGACTAGAAGGTTAGCACTGCAGTGGTTGAGCAGCTATCTCCCTTTTTAACACAGCCACAGTGTGCAACGCACACCAAAGAAAAAGCATGGCAGGATTCAATCCTGCAAAGTGCTGGGCGCACTCAAGCACTCTCACATCTCATCACAGCCTCTGGGTGTTGAGGGCCCCACCACTTCTCTGGAAGCTATCCTCAACAGCTGGCAGAATCAGACCATGTAGGGAATAACTCGCTTATTACTGTTTATTTAGTGCCAGCAATAAAAAAAATGGTAAGAGACTTAGATTAGTGACTGTCCACAGACCCATTAGATAGGAGGTAACCTGTTTTTGAGGAAACAGATAAGCCCTTGTACTACAGGGCATGGATTAACTCCTCACTAATGGAGGTGAAGGGAAATTTCTTCCTAGCAGCAGGTTATTCCAAAGTTGGTCTTAATGGGGTTTCTTGTATCTTTCTCTGAAGCATGTAACTGACTACTGACAGAGAGCAGATACTTGACTGCATTAGAGGACAGACAGTTCTGTGGCTCAGGTCTTAACCTAGACTTTGAGACCCAAGTTCAATTTCCTGCTCTGCCACAGACTTCCTGCATAACTCAGGGCAAGTCACTTCTTCCCTCTGTGTATCAGTTTCCAGACTGTGAAATGGGGATAATATCCCTGCCCTACCTCACAGGAAAAGTGGGATGGTTATGACAGACTGCAAGGTGCCAGATGCTTCATGCACTGGAAAGATGAATCACTAGCCTGTGGTCACATGGCAGTCCCTGTGTGTTTGGCACTATACAAGAAATGAGAAAATCCTTTTACAACTTAAGAAACCAGAGATCAGAAAGGAAATAATGAGAAGCCCCGAGGAAGGCATAACCTGTTCTCAGAACAGGACTTCTGCTGAAATCTGCTGGAGGTGGAAGTGGGGAGTGGAGGCCCTACAAACTCCAAATCCTCCAGGCAGATTTGAAAATCTCAGCCTTAGGCACATGGTTCTGCTCACAAAAAGCACAAGAGCATCTGATGAAGGGTTAGTGAGGGAATGCAGAGGGGGATCACCTTCATAGCAATGCTAGAAACCAGAGGGCTAGGCCATAGGCCTGCGAATCATGGGCAGAGAGTGGGAGTTCATGGAGGGAACCTCCCCCAACTGTATATGTTGATACTGGTAAACATAACTTAAAGGCAACCCCTGAAGAGCTTGAGTCACAATGCCTCCCCACCCCCAGACACTCCCTGTTACCTAGAGGTAACACATAATTGTTGATGGTGGGAGGAGGGAGGGTTGCGACCATCCTGCACAGTGCTTCTGAATCTACATGTTTTCAAACTGTGGGGTGCACCTTCCTAGGGGGGCATGGAGGAACATTCAGTAGGGTGAGCAGTGACACCAGGCAACTTGGGCTGTCCAGTCCCATGTGGCAGTGGGAGGGAGCACCACTGCCTAGACTGCAGGCTTCTTTTGGAAGAACCTTTTTTTGGAAGAGATCTTCCAAAAAACTTCTTCCGAAAGAGAGTGTCCACACACAAAAGCGCATCAAAAAAGCAATCTGATTTTTTGAAAGCGAGCGTCCACACAGAATGGACACTATCTCTCATTTAATCTGTGATTACTATGGACAGAGTAGCCACCAGAGCACCTGTGCTTTTTCCTCTTTCCTCTTCTTTTGAAAGAACTCCCTCTTCCCCCGTCCTCACATGCTTTTCCGAAAGAGCTCTTTCAGAAAAAGGCTTCTTTCTCGTAGAAAGAGGATTATCAATGCCAGAAAAACCCCTCTGTTCTTTCAATTTACTTTCAGAAGAACGCAATTGCAGTGTGGACATAATGCAGATTTTGTCGGAAAAACAGCCGTTTTCCCCACAAAACACTGCAGTGTAAATGTACCCTGAGTTATTCAGTAACTACACTGTAATTTAAGGACCACGGGCAATTGATAAATCCAGACACTTGACTCATACCTATTATTTTCAGTATTAAACCCCCTCTGCCTCCCACCTCCACAAATATGGACGTCAAACTATACTTATGCAGAGAATCAGGAAATTCTATCTCCTACCTGGGAGGGAAAATATTATCCTTCTCTAGTGCCAGCATAAAGTGGAATGGGGAATGATGAGTCTAGTTGGAATATTACAGCACAATTCAGCAGAATGGTTCCTATCAATTGTCACTGTTTACAGGTGGGAAGCTGTCTTGAAATAAATCACTCAAACCAAGAGGAGGATGGAACCCCCCTGAAAATTCTGGCAGGGGGCAGGGCTTTGCAGCAAATAAAGCCCAGAGTGGCACTTGGAGATCTGATCCCTATCTTGACATCCAGATGTTTTGAGAGTCTCCAAACCAGTGCAGGGACAGCACAGAGCTGCTCAATCCCGCAAGACAGGCACTGCTGCAGGAAAGGATAAGCCCATGGTTTTTCCTCATTTATTCCTTAGCAACCGAAAGCCCCCTGTATTTTCCCATCTTTGGGGCTTATGTGCTGGATCCCCATGTGGTGACATTCTGCCACCATGAATGATTAAGGAATCTGAATCTTCACAACTTGCTGTATCTCATTTCTGTTACTAGAGCAAGATAAACTGATGTACTCTGGGGACTTTACCCAATGATCCTTTTATATGGAGCCAAGTGGTGGGGCTAGGGAAGGGAAGTCTGGGGTTCATAAGGGTAGAATTTCCCCTTGATGTATGTGCTTTGCAGAGGTATATGCAGGCTTTTTTTTTCAGGTTTGGGACTGGTCTATCCTGGGAATTTACAGCCGCATAGCTATGTCTCTCAGGGGGATAAAATCCCCTGCCCACGAGTGATGTAGCTAGGTGACCTATGCCCTGCTGTAGACCCTGCAAGGTTGACAGAAGAATATACCTCCCCTCAGGGAGGTGAGTTAACTACAGCAATGGGAGAGCACTTCCAATGGAGTAGATAGTGTCTAAACTGAAGTGCTACTGTAGAACAGCTGTGGCTGTTGTAATATTTTAAGTGTAGACCTACCCCTGGTGTGTTCACTAAGGAAAAAGGCATGTTCTTTACACCAGCTAGCTAGCTTAAGGTAAAATCTGAGGCATGGCTGAGAAGGGTATAGTTTTTGCATGAGTTAGCAGGCCAACTTAAAGAATAGGCATCCCTATAGTCCTTAAATTGACCTGCCAACATGTGTGAAAACTACAAACTGCTTAGTCTTCACTCAGCTTCTACCTTGTGTTAGTAGAGCTGGAGTTAAGAACACTCCTTCTCTCTATGGAGAACAAGGCCTACACACCTTGCTTTAACATGTAGGTCCCAATGCTCAAAAAATTCCTCCATATGGTCAGGAGGGCTGACAGCCTCTCTTGGCTCTAGGGCAAGGTGGGGAGAGGCAGCTCCATGCTACCAGAAGGGATGTGGCCTCAGATGGAAGAGGTGGGGGCAGTCAGCCCACAGTTCTGCCCAGACTGAGACACGCCCCATCCCCAGCCCTTAGAAGTGTGCCACATGGTGCTCCAGCTGTGATTTAAAGGGTCCAGGTCTCTAGCACTGCTGCTGCCACAGTAGTAGCAGTGATGGCCAGGAGCCCTGGGTCCTTTTGAATCACTGGGTTGAGGGACAGTTGCTCCCTTTGTTCCCGTCCCTCCCTTGTCCCCCCATTAGCGGGCCTGCACATGGTACACTCAAAGCTGCCTGGTTTTGGCTCCATCCTTAAAGCCCTGAATAGTTGCCACCTTCTTTGTTGCAAAATAGGGACAAGCCTTTCAGCACTATTGCTAATCATCCATCAGGAGGCACTGCTGGAAAGCTACACAAAGTCCACTTTCCCCCTGGGAGTTGAGCACAGTGAATCTGTAGTGCTCTCAAGAATGGAATTATTTGACTGTCTTTCTTTTCTGTCTGTGACATTTTCCATCCTGAGCAGGGCCTGTTTAACTCTGTCCCTCTGACTGGCTGCACAATCAGTCCATTGCAAATGCAGTGGATTAGTTTCAACTTCTCATTGTTCTGCACCTACAATTGCACCAGGAGGAGGAAACAGGATTAAAAACCATGGGGCAGGAGAAAGCAGCCATAAAACTATGGAATGTCCCAGACAGCCGTACTTGACCTTAAAGATTGCAAGCTTAGAGAAATGGTAATGTAACCAAGAAAGCCAGCAGATGGAATTCAAACCTAACAGGAACTGGAAACAAATGAATTGACTAACTGAAATATACATTCACGTTGATGTCTCTGCATCAAAAGTACTGTTTACCATAGAGTACAATAATATTGAATTAAGATTTGCATAAAAGGGTAATTTCTATTCCATGGCACAAGATAATTTCTCAAGACCTTTTTTTCCCAGAGATGCAAAAACATTTACTTTAACGATAATGAAAATAAACCCAGTAAACCCTTTTGTCCTGTCTTTTTGATCAGATAAAACATAACTACCAACTGTTAGGAGGAGGATTAACTTGAGCTGACATTTTTTTAATGTAGCATCAGGAAAAGCCCTGGGGACAAAACATTTGCAGGCTGGGTTTTAGTGTATGTATGCTGAATTAATAGTTTCTCTGAGGAAAAATGTTTAGTGCTGACAGGTATCAGTTTTCAGTATTTGGAGTGTCTGCTAGCAAAGTTTTAATCAACACAGTTAAAAGCAAAATATACCAGTGTGGTCTGCTGGTTAGAGTGCTGGACTGGGAATTAGGATGCTTAGATTCTCTTCCTAGCTGTGAAAGTGGCTCTGCTCTGTGACCCTGGGACCAGGGAGCTGACAGAATCACTGGGCCCCTGGGCAATGTTGGGAAGTGGCTGACTCTGTACTCCCAGAAGCAAGGGGGGTGGTGAAGGGTTGGGTGGAAAGGACTGGGCTGGGGCAACCCTCAGAGCCCGCCGGAGTGTGTGGTGTAGGGCTCTGGAGCACTCCACACAGCGCTCCAGTGGCGATTCTAAAGGGACTGGGAGTTGGTCCACTACAGCTGCTGCAGGAATGGCAACAGCCAGGAGTTCCAGGCCCCTTAGAATTGCCGGACCCTGGGGACATTTCCCTCTTGCCCTTGCTATCAGCTGGCATGCCCTTGACTAGTCACTCAATGCTGGATTGTGCCTGTGCAATCCACACACCTTCTGTGCATCATGCACTGTCTCAGTGCACCGAGATCTCTTACAGTGAGAACAATGAGTCTGCTCTACAGCCCATTGGGTTTTTAGCTCATGCTGTAGAGGCTCATGTACCAAACTCCAGAGGTCCCAAGTTCAATTCTGCCCACAGATGATTGGGGTCTGTTGATATTACATATACCCAGCAGAACTGTCATGGTTCTGTGGCCTCTCTAGGCCACTGAGCCCAGCACTCAGGAGTACATGGGCACAAAATGTACTTTTTATAATCTGTAAGGGTAGATCTACAGTAGAATCAAGAACCCGTGGCAGGGCCATGGCTGGCCCAGCTTAGCTGATCCATGATCACAGAACTCAAGCTGTGAAGCTGAAAATTGCAGTGTAGGTGTTCAGGTATGTGTTGGTGCCTGAGATCTGGGACCCCTTCATGGGTCCCTGGAGTTCACGTTCCAGCCCAAGCCTGAATGTCTGCACAGCAGTTTTATAGCCTGTGCCACAGTTAGCTGACCCAGGACAGCCATGGCTATTTAATGATTGTGTAAACACACCCTTATAGGCCCCAACCAAGCTGAGGGCACTGTACAAATATATAGTGATAAACAGTGCCTGGCCCAAAGTGCTTACAAACCATACAGAGAAAATCAAAGGGCATGGGGGGGAGGGGACAGAAAGGTAAAGGGACATACGCCATGTCACACAGCAGGTTAGTGGCAGAACCAGGGCTAGAATCCAGGTGCTCCAAACACTGCTCCTGAAGAGCCATCTACCTTTCTCATCTCAGCCCTGGTCTATACCAGGGAATTATTTTGAAATAATGCCCCTTATTTTGAAATAAAAAGCAGAGCATCTACACTACCAACCCTGTTATTTCAAAATAAGGGGTTGGTTATTTTGAAATAACTCCTGCTTTCCATGAGGAATAATAGTTATTTCAAAATAGTGGTAGCAGGGCTGGCTTTAGGAAAGCGGGTCCCGATTTGTGGGGGCAGGGCTGTGCATGCGCCGCGTGCCCAGGGCGGCACCGCGCATGCGCTGCGCGCCCGGGAGCAGGGTCCTCTTAGGTGCGGGGTCCCCCTCTTAGACGCAGGGCCTCCCTCTTAGGCGCAGGGACCGATTCGGGGGAATCGGGGGAATTGTCCTAAAGCCGGCCCTGAGCAGTAGTGTGGCTAATGCCGCTATTTCAAAATAAATACTCCCCAGAGTAATTCAAACTAATTACTCCTCAGTGCTTCCTGTGGCTCTAAGTTGAGGTAGTGCATCTACATTAACAAAGCCTGCCTCGAAATAATTTCAAGGCTTCCCCATAGTGTGGACACCTTATTTTGAAATTATTATTTCAGGAGTTATTATTTCAAAATAAGTTATTTCGAAATAATTTCCTAGTGTAGACATGACCTCAGGTAGCTCCTCATTAAGAGACTCCCCTTCCTGCAGCCCTTAGAAGACTAGGGAGGAGCAAAGCAAGCTGCTTGCTCACTGCAAACGTAACTGGAGAAAACTCAGCATTCGCTTTCTCTCTTATCAGAAACGTTAGACCACAAGAGATAAAGTTATTAGCAGTAACATAGCTCCAGCCAGATAGCTGAATAGATATGCCACTTATCTTATCAGCTCCTTTATAATGGCTCCCCTGGTGTTGCTATAATTTTCTGATAATATTATAAACAGAACTGATAACATTTTATCTTTCTTATACTATTGGATTTGGCTTCTTTTCACCAACCCTATACTTAACAGGTCTGCTTTCCCCTTTTCCACTGCGTGACTTCTCCCTCTATTTTTGTTACTGTATTTTAATTTTCTTTTAAAATACACTTCACCCTGATATTCTCTTGAGGGTTTGTTTTTTACAGTCCCCTTTTGAACTTTCAGATGGGTAGCCATGTTAGTCTGTAACTGAAAAAACTTAAAAAATAACAAATAGTCTGCACCACTTTAGAGATTAACTAAAATGTAGATGATACCATCTACATTTTTTGTTAGTTTCTAAGGTGCTGCAAAACTTTTCATTATTGTTGAAGGTTTTTTCCCCTTCTGAACTGTCATTTTATCTTAAAAGGAGATGCTGGACTAATTGGCTTTTACATCCATAACAGCAGCAATAAGAATCCTTTGCACTTTGCGGAATGACCACCGGGACTCCTGTGCTTTTTCCTCTTCCCTCTTCTTCTGAAAGAACTCCCTCTTCCCTGTCCACACACGCCTTTTCCTGGAAGAGCTCTTTCAGAAAAAGGCTTCTTCCTCATAGAAATAGGATTACCAACATTGGAAAAACCCCTCTGTTCTTTCAATTTACTTTTGAAAGAACATGATTGCAGTGTGGACGTTATTCAGTGTGGATGTTAGCTCTGTAGTGTAGACATACCCTCAGAAGGCAGCAGGATTTGCCTCTATGCTGTATGTGTGTGTGCGTGTGTGTGTATATAGAGTGAACAAAGGACTTTTCCAAGCCTTGTTCTTGAGTTCCTTGTGTTCATGATTGAGACACACTGTCTGGAAGAGAATTATGTCACACATGTCAGCTCTGCAGATAGGACAGTGGGCCATCATTCAAAATGGCTCTTATAAATGACACTTTGGAGATAAGTTTAATCATTTTTGCAGTAAATTACTCCAGAATCATTGTGCTACTAGTTGGCCAGGAATGTTTGCTGTGCTGTAAACCCAACCCAAAGTCCACTGAAATCCTTCCATTCACATCAGCAGGCTTTGGATTAGGACTTATATTCCTTTCCAATCATCTCAATTTACTGTTATAAACTCCCCGCCCCAGCCCCTTGTTGGCACCCCACACGACACTGCTATAAAAGCTGTAAGAGCATTATAGGGCAACACAAGGGTATCAGGTCCATCTCCTTTGCAAGAGCAGGACAGCAAGATGGCTATTAGAAACAATAACAAAGAAGATAATTGATAGCAGTGAGAGGCAGTAAGGGGAGCAGCATGGGAAGACAGGTGGGCCCACCTGGATACTCAGAGCAGAATATGAACAGGTTCTATGCTTATGACAATACACCCAGAGCTTACTGACCTATGAGTAAGATCAGCTCTGGGTTCAGATACAAACCCCAATTTTGCCTCTTAGGCATGTATAACGAGGCAAACTACAATGCCATTTTGGAATGCTCCCCATTGGAGGAAATTTGGATTAGGATCCAAGCCCAGCTATGACTCAGGCCCATCTCAGGAATACAGCTGCAGCAGCGACAAAGTGCTTTCAGCCTGCCTGAAGCCAATATCTCTAAGTCAGGGGTGGTGGCCATCCTGCAGCTCTTGAGCTGCATGCATCTCTTTGCTAAAAGAAATGCTGCTCTTGCTCTGCGCACGTGCCCCAGAGCCTGGAGGGAGAAGCACATGGCGGTGGCAGCGGAGGCAGCTCCAGTGAGAACCAGAAATTAGGTTAGAGTGGAGCTCAGGGGCTTGGGCTGGGGGTGGAAAGGGGGATTGGGTTAGAGCGGGGTAGGGGTGGGGGTGCCTGGCTCTGCGGGAGAGAGAGAGTATTGGGTTAGAGCAAGAGGCTGCTGGGGGTGCCTGTAAGAATAAGGCAGCCAACACAGATGTCATATTTAATTTTCAGGGCAAAAAAAAAGAATCAGCATGTACCTGGTTTACACTGTGTTTCTTTAAAGAACATTCAAAGGCTATTGTTTGTCAGGCTGACGCAATTATTCTGAGATCTGAGTCTCTCCCTTATTGTTTTTTGACCTCTCATATTTGCAGTCTGGGACAGAACTGAATTTTTAGAACTATAAAAAAGTAAAAAAAATGAGGAAAGCATACCAGAGATCAACAAGCTGAAGTGAAACAGGCACTTCAAATTGTGCTAATTTACTTCTCAGTTCAGTTTAATTTAAAAAAACTCACAGGACATAATAGAGCAGTAGTGTTAAATTTAAAATACATGGTGGGGATGCTTTTTTAGTGTGAGAATATTACTGTATTTTTAAAGTTTTTTTTTTTTAATTTGATGTTTGTTCTTTTTCACGTTCTCTGAAGATCTATAGACGGGCTGTGAATTTTTTAAGTGACTAGAGACTTTTTTATTGGTTTTTGTCCAAAATGTCCTGTAATGTTATTTTTATCACTACATTTTAGATAGATAGATAGATAGATAGAAATATATAATATGTAGCTCTTTGCACTCTATCCACAGCTATTTTGGCTCTTCGTCTCTAATTGGTTGGCTACCCCTGCTCTAAGGTGTGAAAATCATCCAATCTGTGGTCTCTTGGCCTAGACTCCCAAAATGCAGACAACTAATGCCTCCTGAGAAACATACAGATAGGCACAGATCCTCAAAGGGTTCAGGTACCTAACTTCCATGGGAGCTAGTCACTTGGAACTGAGCTGGAATGTGGCAAAGGTCCATATTTACAAAGTCACGTGGAATAAATACAACCTTAAAGAGAATGTAGTGAGAGCAAATATCCTGGGTCAGCAGCCTGCCATCCCGAAACCCAATCACAGCAGCAGTTAGCCTTCAGTTAGGGGCTGGGATTGGCATGGCTATCTCTAGGGGGGGCGTAGGGCCTGGGGCAATACCCATCTTGCCCCTTCCCACCATCGCTCCACTCCCTCTCCCGCCTGACATGTACCAGGGGATTACAGGAGGCCTGGTGTGGGGCATCAGTAGGGGTTGCCCACCCTACCACCCCACATTACTCCCCCACGCTACCACCCCGCTTACAACGGCGGAGGGAGCTGGAGTGGCCAAGCAGCCTGCTCTACCCTGCCACCCTCTCCTGACCCACTGCGCTCGGCCTCTACGTGTAGGGTTGCCAGGTGTCCAGTTTTGAACCGGACAGTCCAGTATTTGAGCTTTCTGTCCAGGAAACAAATTGAGAAAATAGAAATGTCCAGTATTTTCTAAATAAGATGCAATGTAGATTGTGATGTAATGTGAAGTGTGTTCTGTATTTTTGTTGAAACCATCTGGCAACCCTGCCTACGTGGCAGCAAGAAGTGGAGCACCCTGGGACCGGGGCGCTCTGCTTAGTGCTGTTTCAGGGAAGCCAAGTGCAGCAGGCCAGGAAAAGGTAACGGGTGGGCCAAAGTACAGCAGTCTGCTGGGCCACTGCAGCTCCTGCCACCACAGTGAGAGCCAGGGGCAGGAAGGAACCCCTACTACTGCCCCATAAGGGCTAGGATCATAAGGCAGATGAACCCACCCAATGTAACTGTCAATCTGATCCACGTAAAGTGAACAATTTAATCCTAAGCATGCCAGCAAGACCCCACCAGCCATAAGAGACAGAATTCTCAGTATGACCTCATAGCACTGGCCATCCTGTCCAGTGGCCTATCTCCCCCCCTTGGCCATCTCTGATGCACTAGAGGAAAGAAAGCACATAATACATTGGTGGGAAAAATCCCTGCCTGGCCCCTGCACCTTTCTAATACAGTAATATTAAATCCAGAGATGAGATCCAACTGGGGCCTCTGGAAAATGAGTAGAGCTCTGTGTGGATACAAAATTTTATGCCCACACCTGCATCTGTATCCACAAAAATGAGTCCTGATTATCTGCATCCATATCCACAGATGCAGATACTCACGGATATCCACAAATTTTCAGGGCTCTAAAAATGAGTTGCCAGGCATCTCAGAGCAGATGGGCCACCATGGCTTTGAATTATTCTTCACATTCTCCCATGGAGGATATTACAGTATCTTCAAAAACTAAATACAGCCACCAGCCAATCAGTATATTCCTATGTTGAGAATTACAGAATTTGGAGACTTTGGGGATTAATGAAGATGAAATGGTGCCAAAATAAGTCAGGAAGATAAAAATATTATTATTTTTGTCAGAGTTGTTGACTCGAGTCCCACTATTTGAACTCGAGTCTGACTTAAGTCGCCTAGGTGACTTAACTTGAGACTCGACTCCGGGTTCATTGTTTGTGACTTGAGACTCGACTTGAGACTTGCTAATTTTGTTAAATTGACTTGGTGAAAAAAATTGTCAGAAAATGCCGATATTGATGGCTTGTACAAAAGTGACTTGACATTTTTTAAATTAAGACTTGAGCCTTGACTTGGGACTTGACTTGAAAGTGACTTTAGGGACTCGAGACTCGACTTGAGACTTGAACTGTAGTGACTTGAGACTCGACTTGGACTTGCCAATGACGACTTGAGGACAACACTGATTTTTGTATTACAGTAGTTCCTAGAGCTTCCACAATTGTCTTTATAGTGTAGACAGGCCCTAACTGAGCTGGTCTTATTACTTTTTTTTAAAAAGCTTTGAACTTTATGCAGGATCTGTTGGCCAGCAGGAGTCACAATGTTTCACTTATAGAATTAGCACAATGGTAAGCAATCCTGGCTGGGCTGTAGCATCTCTTCCCCAATTGAATTTTATTAACTAATGGGTCAGTACTGAGGGCTCTGTGATGAATGACTTACAGGTGCAATCAGCTGATGCAAATGGATGGGGATGATACAGACGCCACAGCCTAATGTATTCCTTAGTGGACAAAGGATAAAGTTTGTGGAACATTTGTTTTAAGTCTTAAAATATCAAATTCCTCATAAGTAAGGGCTTCCTAAATCTAGGCCTGGTAATTACAAGTTTTGAACCATGAATAATTTCATGCTAGTAGGTGAATTAAATTTAACTGCCCCCCTAGTCCCTAAAAAACCACATAACCAGTGAGGACAAGTTTATGATCTGATCCAGGACAACTGGTGCAATAATAATGAATGAAAACCAAGATAAAATTTCATTGTCCTGTACAAGGAGATCTTAGAAAAAGTCCCCTTTCCAGTCTGAGACTGTGATGAGAACTCCAAAAGTGGATGTGAGCTTTACGGACCCATTCCAGACACATGACTCAGGCCCCTTTGAATCAGCAGGATTCTGGGCTCTAGGGATGGGAGGGCTTTTTGCATCTCCATCCTGAGATGGCTTATACTTGAAATCTTTAATCTTACCTTCACCACTAACTTCTGGAGACTGGGGGGCCAGATTAATCCCTGGTGTAATATGATTGTCCCCAGAAAAGTTTGCAGTCTTGGTGTAATTTAGTTGGAGAGATTGGCAGAAATGGCAAGAATCCGCTTGGTTGATTTGTCACTGTCTGGCTTCCACACACATTTCTGTTGTCTCAGAGTCATGGCACCAATCCCAGAGGCTCCACAGCTAACACCCTTCTGATCAGAGAAAACAACAGTCATCCCGAACTTCCATCAGGGGCACAGCAGCACAGCATCAAGAACATCCATCATTCAGATTGGGCCCAGGACTATATTATAAATGTCATTTTCCTGTGGCTCCTGTCTCCCAGCTATAAAAATATAACCCTACCTAGCATTAGTCAAAGTTCAACAGTGTTAAGGCTGTAATAAAAAAGGAAGGACGGAATTAGGACTAATGTTCCATCCTCCACTTTCCCTAGTGTGCTTAGGGTGATAATCACTGTATGATATTCCTGAATCATACTAAGGTGCAATGGGGAAGAAAAAAATAGAGCATTGACCTGTCACAATGAACTATATTTGCATCTCAACTTAAGATGTTGGTGAGTGGTCAACTTAATTTCCAATAGCTTCTCCATCCCTACAAAACTACCAACCCCCTGGGGTTACATTCTGCCTTTACTGATATCACATGCAACCACCCTGATGTCAAGAGTCAGAAATAATTCCTGTCAACTGGCTACAAAAGGTAGAATTTAGCTTCCATGGCTCATCTTGGTCTTCTTGAGAAGTGAAATCTTTGGGGGTTTGTTTCTGGTTTCACTCTCACTGGCCTTTATCCTATTGATATCAGCTGGGAGAAAAAGGGATTTTCTTGTGATTTCCAGTGTTCCCTTCTGCCAGCCAGGCCAGTAGCTCTGCCAAGCACAATTCTTCCTGTGGTGTATTTTGCTTCTGATCCCAGCTAAGTTCTGCCACCACAAAACCACTTGAAAATAAAGGGAGAGGGGGAGTCATTAACAAACATGTATTAGAATGATGAAATTTTCTCCTGAAAATCAAAAGCACAATGAAAATCGTCATTGGTTTCCCCGTCATCTTCTTTGGAAAGCTGTGGCAGCAGATGCTTTAAATTCTCCCTCTGATGAAGGGGAAAAGGTTGGGTTACTGAAAAAACAAGGCAGGCTTCAGTCTGAGGAAGAGGCATTAGTAGCTGCTTAGGATCTCAGAACAGCAACACCTTGAACCCATCACCAGCCAGGACCATGATGGATGAGCAAGGATAAAGGGCAGCCTAGTTGACCCATGATGCCTTCCAGTGCCCTCCAAAAGCTAAGAAGAAAAGAGATTCTTATCGCCCTGTGAAAGAACAGAGGGGAGAATTATCGTTAAAATGCCGTCCAAATAAAACTAACAAACACGGGCTTTTCCCGCTCAACCTCTGTCCTCTCCTTCCCATACTGTACAAGAATTGAGAAAGGTTTGTTCCACACACACGAAGATGGCTGTGACTCAAAGAATTTTTGTCTTTGAATTAACTTTGTTGACTCGAGGTCAAATTCATCCAGTTGGACCTTTAGGTTTGTTAGACACTCTTCTTTGAAGACTTATTGAGATAGGCAATCAGCTCATCTGGGCATAAATTGTAGATTCATTATAATGCATACACTAAAACTTCTGTTTCATACATTTTCTACTTATCAAAGGAGGCTTTGAAGCTGATAATGAGGCACCTACCTATCAGATAAACTCATCAGTCTAGGTCAACAAACACATGGGAGTAGTTAGAACTAATTTAATATCCTATAGAAATATATTGTGCAGTGGGGGCAGTGTGGCCTAGTGGACAGAACACTGGCCCTGACTTCCTGCCCTAGCTCTACCACTGACCTGATGGATTACCTTGGGCAAGTCACTTCATTTCCTCATGCCTCTGTTTACCCCACCCTGTAAAATGGGAATAACAATACTGACCTTCTTGCTAAAGCCCTTGAAATGGAGAGCCCTTTCTAAGAGCTATGTAAGAATAATCCTTTGATGCAGAGGAGCATTGTTAATCAGGTTCCAGAGGTCTCACTCTAGCTTAGTTGTTAGCAATCTTACCTCTGAGTCAGAAGGCTGTGGATTCAAATTCCATTCATGTCTTGGTTTCATTCTGAAAGCTGTGTAGATGTCAAATGGATTTTGCCAGAAGTACTTTGCTTTGGTCTGAAGTTATAATAAGGTCTCTCCAGCCTATGTCTTGACCTCTCATGTGCATTTCTTAAAAAGAGAAGAATTAACCATACACCCTGGACAGAAGTTCAGGGACAAATTCAGCCCTGTAGTAAGCAGACTCACCTCTCACTGAAGTTCATGAGGGCTGTGCCCACTTACTTTTCTGCTCTACTTTCTAAGTTAAACAGAGTCCAATGTCCGGGATTCTTTGTGTGATATCACTGAGCACTCAATGGCTGGCATGTTCACTGCCAGCCATTAACCCATGACTGGGAAAGTTCTTTGAGCTGCTGTGATGGATCTGTGGCAGTACAGGAGTAAACAGACCTCATGACCACTGGCTAGACTGCCTGCTGGCAGCACAGAGAAATAGAATTCTGGACCTACAGCTCTCCGCACCCAGCTGTCTGTCACTGATCTGTCCCTGGGATGGATGCCAGTAGACATGTCCTTTTCACTCAGTTTACACCATATGCTATGCGAATCGGAATCTATTCTTAATAATTACTGGCAGGATGTGCCCTATGCTCGCTACATTTGCCAATCCCCCTCTCTCTGGCTACTTTCACTTTCGCAGCCAAAGAGTGTGAGAGCGTGATGGCGTCATTCTGTCCCCCAGCAGGAAAAACTTTTTTATATATAGAGAGAGATGATTGTCTTGTCTACTGGCTCACAATGGGACCCAGACCCTGTTGCCCTAGGTGCTGTACACAAATAGAGTAAAGAATTTACAATCTAAGATTCAAGTAACACACAGGGGGTTACCAACAGCAGCTCCGTGGGGAGCTCTTAGCCCCATGGTTTGTGGTCCACCTTAATATGTCCACATTTTCTAAAATCTGTCTTCCTCTCTCTCTTTCCCACTCAGTCACTGTGTCTTCTTGTATTTCCAAAGCCTGTCTGCCTTTATCACTTCACTGTGATCCCAGGGGTTCTCTCTCTCTCTCTCTCTCTCTCTCTCTCTCTTGTGCGGTTCCCAAGGGTTAGTCTCTCTTGCTCTGTTCCCAGAGCCCAACTTTCTTAATCTCTTTCTTTCTGCTCCCAGAGCATCATACCTCTCAATTTCCATGGGCAGGCTTTGAAATGAGCACAAATTAATTGGAAAGCCAACGAGCAGGAATTTCTATTGACGTGTGTGCGTGTTACAATCCGGTATCTGTGGTTGGAGAACATCTGGTGCCATGTAATCCAATGTCTCATGAAGCCCTCTGAGTCAAACTCCACCTGTGCACCAGGTTGTTTACTAGCCAGACACGCTGCCCCATTTGGAAAACAATAATAGTCCATGGCACAAATCCCAGAGGGAGGGACTCTGCATCCAGCTGCCCAGTATTCTGGCTGGGTATTAAATACTCCATACACAAGAGAGAGAGACTTCGGCTCTTTGAGACCAATCCCTCTCCCCAATCTTCTTTTTAAAATCCTTGCATCACGCTGATCTCCAGGGACCCCAGGAATTTGCTCTGGAAGTCAACGATGACTTCAAAGGCTTCCAAGAGGCAGGGGTAGGACTGGATGTATTAATTCATAACAAAGGAAATAGCCAGAGTTCCCTCCCGGATCTCTCTTCCAATGTGGTTGTCCTCCTCCTTTCTCCACATACCAAGGAGCCCCTTCCCCATCCATCCCCATAGTCAACCTGACACATGAATCGCCCCAGTCCTTCCCCTGCGGATTTAATCAGGCTATGGATATCCCAAACACTGATACTGTCAAATAGTCTCAGCAGCGAGACAATGGTGCAGACGGTCACTAAATCAAATGGGAGGGGACGCTGGAACAATTCACTGAGCACTACAAGGCAGAAAGCACAAATATTTCTTTGCTAAACACATTCAAGTCTAGTAACAGGTGTGAGCCCTTCTCTATTTCATGCAGTCTCAAAACAGCCTGGGAGCTGACGTGCAATTCTTTGGGTCCAGCAAACTCTAACCTGTATTTATTTTAACTCTCTCACTTTCTTACTCAGACTCACCTCCCCCCACCTCCCCTCTTCCTCTTGCCCAAATCTAACCAAACAACCAATTTACCCATCCAAGAATCCACACTGCAGTTCACCATCAAACTGTTGTAGCACATGTAAGAACTGCTAGGCAATCACCATGCTGTGGTACCAATTACACGGACATATTTTTTTGGCCCCTCCTAGGCACCCATGATAATAGATTTACAAATACCATGCAAGTCCTAAAGGGAAAGATCCCCTGCTGGAAGGCTGCTTGCCAAGCACAGCTGGGAAGTTGTGTTCCGAATGTGGCTTAAATCACCTTTACAGCTTTCTCCCTCCTTCCCACTCTCCTCTGCCCTGTCACCTTCACAAAACCTGAGAATTGTTAGGAACTGATACCACTGCTCACTATGATGATGATGACCAATACTGCCCCCATTGTTTCCTCATATTCCCCTGTCTGGCGTCTGTATCCATCTGTTGTCTCTTGTCTTATACTTACAACTACTGGCTCTTTGGGGCAGGGTCCATCTTTTTGTTCTGTCTTTGTACAGCACCGAACACAAGGGGCTACCAGGCCATGACTAGGGTTCCTAGACACTAAGGTGATGCAAATAAATATTATTACTGTAAGCATAAAGCAGCCAGGCAGTATGTCAAGTATCAGGCACTACACAAGTTCCCACTGACTTGTTCTCTTTGCTGACATTGCTTTCCTCCTTGGCAGACCCATACGTGTGGACAACTGCATTCCCACCAGTGGAGCCTCACTTTCTCTGGAGGGACTGTGCTTTCTTGAAACTGCTGCTTTGGGCTGGTGCTGGGTGCTAGCCATCTCAAACAAATTCCTGTAAGGAAAAAATAATCATGAAAAATTATTGGCCCATACCAGTGGGCAGTATTCTCTGTAAGCCCTGCACTTGAGTGACGGTGCAGAAGAGATTCCAACACCACCCTGCTGATTAGCAGAATGTCCACCTACGTTTTTGTTTCTCTTGATGGTGCACATTCATTCCTCAATGCACATAGAAAAAAATTATTCTGCACATGGTTGGAAAAGATAAGTGGTAATGTCATAATCAGGAGTGCTGACCAGTACCTGGTGACTAAGAGATTAACCCCTGTACCTAGCCAAGGTGTTGGGCAGTCAGCCAATAATAATGCAGGTAGGAATTTCAAACTGGAAAAGAGGGGTTTTTCTCTCTCTCTTCTTTGTTAGAGATTCAGAGCAGTTTCTCCCAGGTATTGAGGGAGATGAGAGACATTTCTCTCTCCAAGAATGGACTTCTTAAAATGTGTTAGTAGGGAAAAGTTTAGCTAGTCCGTTAGGGTTTATTGTTTTCCTTTTTTGCAGGTTTGGAAATAATGTCTGAGCTTGCTAAGTGTTTTTTTCTCTCTTTTGTATCTAAGGGTATGTCTACACTACAGTGCTATTTCAAATTAACTTAATTCGAAACAGTTAATTCGAATTAAGCTAATTTGAAATAACGCATCTATACACAAAAATTATTTCGAAATAGCGTTTTGCTATTTCGAAATAGCACTTCTACACTGAGTGGACCCTGAATCAAAGTTAAGGCTGGCCGGAACCAGTGCTGGCAGGGCATCAGGTTAGGACTTAGTGTGTGGGGCTGCTGCCTGAGGCTAACTGAGCTCCGTGCTTAAAGGGACCCTACCCCCGCCCCAGACAGACAGTTCTCAGGGTTCCCCACTTGCTTGTCTACCTCGATGAGGGACAGCAAAGCAGTCCTGTCTGGAGTGCCCTGAGTGCCCACACTTGGGACACCACAGCACTCGGCCACATGGAGCCAGAGCTGCCCCTGGGCATGCCGGTGCATCTCGTGAGGTCGTTGCCATCAGCCCGGCTGCACTTGCTGCAGGCTGCCATCTGGGGGTTCCATCGGGGGGCTGTCAGGATCCAGGAGGCCCTGTGGGAGAGCGTCCACCCCGAGGAGCCCTCACAGCCTCCCCGGTTCTCCCCACCGGGGGCTCATGCCCCATTCCTCCCTCACGTCCTTCCACTTACCCCTCTCTAGCCCCCCTTCCTGATGTCAAATAAAACACATGTATGTTCAAAAATAGAAACTGGGTTTATTGAACAAAACTGGGCTGGGGGATGAACCTCTGGGGAGACTGGGAAAAGGAGGTGGGAGAGGGGAAGAAAGAGGGTGGGAGAGGGGAGGAGGAAACCTGGGAGGAGGGAGCTGGAAGGGGAAGCAAGGGGAAGAAGGGGGAGGGGAAGCTCAGGGCTCAGGGTTGGGGGTCTTGCCAGAGCAACTTGACTTTCATGCAAACCTGCTCCTGGGTTCGCATGTGGCCTTTGGTGGCCAGGCTGGCAGCTATCCTGCCATAGACAGCCGCATTCCTCCATCTAGTGCAGAGATCATAGACGTTGGGGGCATCCCCCCCCCAAACCTGAATAAGGTCCATGATCTCCACCCTAGACCAGGAAGGCGCCCACCTTCTCCAGCCCCTGGAAGGCTCCTGGGAGCTGGCAGACTGCTCCTGGGGAGCGGTGGAGGGCTGGCTGTCAGTGGCTTGCTGGCTCATATTTTGGTGGCTCATACCGGGTCAGGGGCTTGCTGGCTCATACCGGGTCCGGTGGCCACTGCTGGCTCTGGGGTGGCAGGCTTGGAGCTGGCACAGGCACTGTGGCCAGGGTCTACCCCTTTAATGGCTCCGGGGCTGGGGGAAAGGAGAGTAAGTTTTCCTGGTTGTGCCCAGAGTGGCCACCAGGGCTCCTGGGAAGGGCTGGAGGCCCCTATTTCGAATTAAGTGTCTACACGGCACTTAATTGAAATAACTATTTCAAATTTGGTTTACTCCTCGTAGAATGAGGTTTACCAAATTCGAAATAAGGGCTCCACTATTTCGAATTTATTTCAAAATAGCGGTTTGCCTGTGTAGACGCTATTAAAGTTAATTCAAAATAACTGCTGTTATTTCGAATTAACTTTGTAGTGTAGACATACTCTAAGTCTTAGGGTTGCCAGATGGGTTCAACAAAAATACCGGACACACCTGACATTACATCACAATCTACATTACATCTTATTTAGAAAATACTGGACATTTATATTTTCTCATTTCTATTTTTTCAATTTGTTTCCCGAACAGAAAGCTAAAACACTAGACTGTTCAAAACTGGACACCTGGCAAACCTACTAAGTCTTGGGGGTTCTCCTTGAGTGTCTATATCAAATGGTGGCTCTTTCCATCTAGCCAATTTACTATGCTTGCAACTGTAGTTTTGTTTTAATAATAAAAGATAGTTTTTTTTCTAATTAACCGATATTGGTTGATTGTTGTGTCCAGAGGACTCAGTGCCTAGTTACAAGGGCAGAGTCCATTGTTGTCTGTGGATTCCCTTTGTTTTTCCCAACTCCAAGCAAAATGGAGGTTGGGAGGGGGGAGTGTTTTACCATAGGAAGGGGATTTCCCAAGTGATCTATTCCCTGATTTTTTTTCTTGGAATTACTTCGGTGGTGGCAGCAGGTCCCCCAAAATCTGGGTATTAGGATTTTGTTAGGGAAAGTTTTCATACCAGAACCTGTAGAGGCAAGGTTTTGGAGTGCTCTTGTGAGCCTGCAACTTCTGCATTCATCGTGCCAGAGTGGAGAACAGCCTTGACAGGTAACATTGCCAATGTGGTCAGCAAAGGCCTGTCCATACAGTTGCCTACTTCATCTGTGGACTAGTACCCAACACTTTCAAGAGATACCTGTTGAACATCAGTAATCACTTCAGCTCTGATTCCGATCCATGCTCAGAGACACAAACAGGGATACAAAACCTATTCCTAAATCTAAGTGCACAGATTGCATTTCCATGGGCAGCCATAGGCTTGCACTGAACTCTTCACTTCCAAACCCCACTGGCTAGCCAGAGAGCTAAACTGTCTCTGTGAAGGTGCACAATTCATATGCCAGGCCAAATCCTGCTCTTCTTATTCAGGAGTTATCCATTAGCTGAGTGGTATATTCGAGGTAGTGAGCTGAGCAGGTGCTGATCCTGGCTTTGAGGCACAATATCACTGAATTGTCAGAATCAGCTCTGTAATGTCTATTTCCCACTTTGCCAGGCTCTCTGTATTGCTCTTTGATAGCACTGTTGCATCAGACCTCCAGTTACACTTCATCCATATTATCCCCACGCGGGAAACGTCTTTCCCTCCCATGGTTTGAAATACATTCACTCTATGCTGATGATTTACACAGCTATTCCCCCCTCTGTTTAGTCTTGCAACTCTGCCTCTCTGAAATCCTGTTGTGGATGTATTAAAACATGTTTGCCAAATGTTTCTTTCATAAACAGATAGTGCCAACAAAGAAATTCATTCAGGATGTACCACTGCTAAAATCTCCTGTTTTATTCCTTTGGTGAGTCTGGCTCTGCAGCCCTATCATTCAGATCCCTTTTTTTATGTTCCACTTGTTAAAGTTATTGCAATCAGCAAATTATTTTCTACCATTTCTACCATTCCTAAACCATTATAGGCCAACACCAACCTACCTACCCTGCAGCAAGCAAGTTTCTTCCTACCCCCCATTCAATAGAAATTGGCTAACCATATACCTATCCAATCCTTTTGTGAAAATTCTTGGCCTCACCTTGAGGCAGTGAATTTCTTGAAGGCCAGAGAAGATGTACCGTATGCAGTCAGCACCATGTAAGGCAGTAGGGAGGGTTTGCTCTGCTGTATTCTTGCTGGAGACTGAGATTTTCTAAAGCAGCTTGTAATGGAGGGAGGCGAGGGAGTGGACAAAGGACAATAAGATGTGGTCTACACTGAAATTTTGCTGGCACAGTTTTGTCTATTAGGACTGTGAAAAAATTAACCATAGCTGTGCCAACAAAAGCCTTAGTGTAGACATAGCTTTTGCTAGTACTGCTTATTTCCTGTGTGGTTTATACTATCAAACCCCCTCATTTGCTGCTATAAGCCACATCACCACTAGGAGTTTGCTGGGGGAGCAGTATTGGTAGCCCCATTCTAGCGGAGACACAGGCCACACATGAAATAGCTTTAAAAAACTAATTTTACAAAACACCTACCCTTCCTCAAGAGACCAGGCCCTGTTAAGATGTCTCACATTGAGTACCCACAAATTTAAATACCCCAAGTCACTTGAAAGTCTTAGCCTTTATTGCTGTGAAGCTGTCAATCTCTCTCTTCTTTCATGGGCACTGGGCAAGTGCATGTGTGTGTGGGAGAAGGGGGGGGGGGGAAGTTAAGTTCTTGATGAAGGGATTCATCCAAATCCAGTTAGTCCTTGTCTCATAATTTCTCCCCAAATGAACCTCCAAAGAACATTCCAGCCAGTCCTTCCCTTTGAGCCATCATTGGTGCTACATTTCCTTGGTGTGTGCACAGGCACCATATTCCTCAGCTGCTTCCCAGTTGCCTGTCACCCACACCTCAGGAACGTCACTGCAGGGATCTATTTGCTCCTGGATGGGATGTTTTTATATCTTGGTAATTCTTCCAATTGCTTTCATCACACAGACCCAATGCGGCGAGCCAGAGTTTGCTGAAAAACACTTCTGTTATTGGCTAATTACTGGCACCTCGTGCTGGCACACTGGGGCTTTGAAAAACTAGTCTTCCCTTTGCCAGGCTTGAGCAGTAGTGTAGGATGGTTGTGGGGTCATTTGGGACCGTTTTATACCAGACGCAGCAAAATACAGGACAGAGTCCTGCAAAATTGCCATTAATGCCTATCAAAGTTGGCTCAGCACCACTCAGGATCAGGCCCTGTTTATTTTACATTTGATCCATCAGCACTGGTGATGGCTGAAAACCTATTAGGTTAAACAAACAAAGACTCTGCTAAAGGAATTTAGAAGGCTCTGATCCTCCAAGATGTTGAGTGCCTCTGGGGAGGTGCTGAGCACTCCAAACCCTACGGAAGTCAGGGGGAGTCAGAGCCACTCAGCACCTTTCTGGCTTAGGCCCAACATGGTTAGTAACAGTACTGAAATCAGGAGGTCCTAGTTCCTGAACCACCAGGCTTCCCTTCTTAACTCTGTGCCTTAAGAGGAGTTCATCTCATGCCTACATGTGCTAGGCTCCATTCACTGCTGTCCTCTTGGGTTGCCTTGTCCACCAGTGCACAGTGGGGTCAGATCCAACCACTCTGCCATGCCAGCATTTTCTACCCACAGTATATATATCACTGCCCCTAGCCCTGCAGAGCTCTCCCAGAGCTTTGCTTTCTTTTCTGTGGATATGGGTATCTGGGGCCACAAAACTGGGAACTAGAGTTCTTGCACAGGCCTTGGGCCTCAACCAAGATTGCCCAGGTCTCCTGGAAATTTCTGAGGATCTAGCCTCACAGTCTTTTCAAGAGAAAGAGATGCAGGCACCTTTTTCTCCTCCTCAGACAGAATGAGATCGGGGGAGGGGAGAAGGAGGGATCTGGTAGACATTCCCTCCCTCAGTTATGGGTTTCTCTGCAGGAAGGGATGATCCAGGACACGTGTGAGCAGCAGTTGAAGAACAGATCCCTTAGGGCCTGTCTACAGTATATTTACCAGCTCCTGAAGTGTGGATGTGGGTACAAGTTGCACACATGCTGTCAGGATGGTTATGAAACGCTGAGAGTCAAGGTGCTGCTTTGATTCAAATCTCTCCCCAATTGCTGTCAGTTTGTTTTCACATCTCCCTTCACTTGCTCACATCTCTGGAGCTACTGGGGGGCTGTCAGCACCTACAAACATTTCATTACAGATTCCAGTTTACTTAAGAAAGATGCAGTCCTGGCTTCCCATGGCTGAGAGGGTGAGAGATTACCGCCCACACACAATAAAAAGACTCCTGAGAGAGTTGTCCAGCTCTCACCAATGGACCAACGTTTCCCTTCCCAAGAAAAAGAAAAGCAGTTGGCAAGTTGTTTCTACTGGTGGGCTGAGTGAACCCAAGATCCGGCTGTGATAAGTGAACACAGACGGATGTGATAAAAAGGTAAGTTCATGACAAGGCTTGAAGCTTACTGTTTGTGGTCAGGCAGTCCAATGATTTATTCCAGGCTCATCACATTGGCTGTACAGATATTCACAGGATATGTAACATGAAACCTGTCCACTTTTACATACCCATCTCCATGCTGCTAATGAGTGGCTAGCTACATGTGGAGAAAGAAATGACAATACCAATAAACATCACTACAGTATTTCATATTTATAGACCTTTTATCTCAAATTTTGCACTCGGTGGGCTGTACTATGTTCTCCTTGTTCCTCTGAGGAACTCTAGTGCAGCGGTTCCCAACCTTTTCCAGATGGGGACCCATTTTGACAATTCAGGAAGACTTGGTGACCCAAGGTAATTCAAAAATGGGGGGGAGGAGAGAGGGGGACAGAGCCACCTGGAGAGACACTTGGCAACCCTTTTAAAATGTAATGGCGACCCATATTTGGGTCCCAGCCCATACGTTGGGAAACACTGCTCTAGAGAGAGGGGTTTTTTTGAGCTGTTGCATCGGAGCAGTACCAAGCAGAAGGCCTAAAAGGCATACAGAGGTATGCACTAAACAATGATATTGATACTTGCAACAATGTAGTGTATACTTTTCCTGTGACTGCCCCAGGGAACTAGCAGGTGTGCAAGGGGCTGGAGTGGGCCCTGGTCACACTTTATCCTAGCTAGGCATGTTCTCATATAGCACCAGAGAGGACCCAGACTTGTGCCACTTGGAATTACAGTCCTTCTTAAAATAAGGCATTTATTAAACAAAACAACGACAGCTACAAACTATCAAACCAGACTTCTACACAGCTTGAATTCCAGCTTTGGCCCCCATGTTTACCAGATTTCACACCCTATCCAGAACTCTACAGCACACAGAGACATCTAGTGGCTGAACAACATATTGTAAGTAAACACATCATTGCAGATTCTGTTTGACTTTGATATACTTTAGATCAGGCTGTCAGAGTGCTAGTGACATTGGGGGTATATTGGAGGTCACTCATGAATGCTGGATTACACATGCTGGCTAGTTATTGTTAGAATGCATGAACATGCTGGTATATTATTGTGGGATTGCTGGTAGTGATTTTTTTAAACAGAAAAATTTACATTGTAAATCTCACGTCAGGTCCCTTACCACGTTGTACTGGTTCACACACCACAGAATCATTTGTCAGAACTTTCATGAAATTAAATAGGAAAATAAAGCAAAGAGCACAGAGCAATTTTAAGAGGCGCTCTATTGAAAAACAATTTGGCAGCCACACACATCTGGTGTGCCATATCCTTTTCCCAGAGCAAAGCCCTTGGCCCTAAGAGCCAGTGTCAAAGCATAACGAAGAGGAGTACTGGATCCATTATCTTAGAGTTTAAAAAACTGAGCATTTCTAATCTCCTCCATGCAAATGAGAAAAAGGACCATGTGATTAGAACACATGTTTCTTCTCAGGAATATGAGTACTCCATAGCCTGTCCTCTGGAGCAGCTCTCTTAGGAGAGCAAGCCAGGGAGAAGGCCAAAGGGCATGCTGGAGTTTGGAAGGTCTGCTAGAGAAAAGGAGATGCTGCTGCATTGCTATTTGAGAAGCTGGTGAGGCTGCAAGGGGCCATAACGTGGGTGGCCCTTAGCTAGTCCCCTGCTCTACTCGCCTTCTCAGAATGTGTTGCAAAAGTTGTTCTCCTTTTCAGTGTTTGAGAACAGAGACACCGTTGGATGTTATAGTACATCTGAGAGGAATGCCCTTTTCTAGACAGGGGTGTTAAAGGCCCAGCCAGGCAACTGCTGATATGCTCCTGTTTGTGAAAAGATCCCAGGTCCTGTCTGCCCTGAAAATGCCATTTCCTCTAAAAACAGTCAGGACTTCTGCTGCTGACTTTCCTGCAAGTAAATGATTTAACTGCTGTGTGCCTCAGTTTCCTCAAATAGCAAATGCAGTAATAGTATTTACATAACTCACAGGGGCATGATAGGGCCTAACTAGTGTTTGTCCAACTTTGAGATCTCTGGGTGCCTTAAAATTTAGGCATAATGTATTTTAAAAATCTCAGATGAACAAGAGACCCTTTACACCCAATAGGACAATTGAATATTGCACTAAGCCATCAAGAAACTTATTTTGTTTTTCAGCAACAAAACAAACAATTCCAGGAAAGCAGAGCAGCAGATACTGGTCTGAGTAGATTCCTGTCACCCAGCTCTCCCCTGTAAGGCAAAACCTTGCTGGGATGCAGCAGCCCCAAGCTGCTATGGCGAGAAAAATCTGCACCTCCCACTTCCCTGCCAAACCTGGGCTATCTAGGGCCAGCTTGTCAGCAGGTGCTGATGGATTTACATGAAATCTACCCAGGGCTCAGAATCTACCCAGGGCTGGATTATGAAAGGGCTTGAGAGGCTTCAGCACAGGACCCTGGTATGCAGCAACTAAAGCCCCTGTGTGCTGCAGCTTTGCTTGCAGGCCGGGGGGAAAGTGGCTCTGCATGCTGCCTTTTTCCCTCCCCCAATACTGGCGCCATATAAACTGCCACTAGCAGTGCTCACTTGCAGACTCCATCTCCACTGCTCCAATTGGCTGGGAATTACAGCCAATAGGAGGAGTGGAGCCACATGTCCCCTCCCCCCGCCCCCCGAGAGCAGCCCCCTCCTGTACCCTTCCTACCTCCCAGATTCCAAACCTCCAGCCCTTTCCTGCATGATACCTCCTGCTCAGTCCCCACCATGAGCCTGCTCCTGCAACCTGTCATCCGCCTAGACCTCACATGCCCACTCCCCTCCCGGACAGTACCCTT
Source organism: Rafetus swinhoei (assembly GCA_019425775.1). Classification (NCBI taxonomy): domain Eukaryota; kingdom Metazoa; phylum Chordata; order Testudines; family Trionychidae; genus Rafetus; species Rafetus swinhoei. The sequence continues at coordinate 15,006,745 of CM033425.1, read as the reverse complement.
CCACACACTGAACCCCTCATTTTTTACCCACCTTGGAGCCTAGGGGGGTCCCACAAAATCTGCTAGCCCCAAGCCTCCTAATCTGGCCCTGAATCTGCCCCTTAACTTCTAAACTACTCAATTCCATTTGCATTTTGAAAATGTGTCTGGGTTTGTTTTTAACTTGAAATTCCAGGTTTGGATTTTCAGAAGAGCTAGGCTCCCATTTCTGCCTGTAGGAAAGAGCCAGCTTTTCAAAACTCCAGATGCAGCCAGAAGGCAATGAGTATGCAGGTTTGTATCACAAAGCATCATCAGGCCCTTAAATGCTGAGCTTTTCTGAAAAATTGGGCCACTAATTCTGGAGCCTGAATGAGAGCTGTGCTCTGGTGAGATTCTAGAATGGAATCCTGGCCCCAATGAAATAAAATTTCAAAACTCCCATCAACTTTAACAGAGCCTCAAATGCTTGTGGAGCACACCTGGCTGACAGCGTTGGGGACAGAGAATACTGGCTAGGGCAAAGACCATGTCCAGCACAGGCAATAAAACCAGCCTCACATGGCCTTTCTAATGAGCCTCTTCCTGAGAGACCATGCACAGTAATTCTCCATGAAGATGCCTCTCTGCTGGTGAGGTAGCCAACCCAGGCTCCTGTTGTGATGGAGGTCTTGCCAGCTGTACCAAGGGAAAGGAACCAGGATGACAGGTCCTACATCAGTGCATTTTTTTAGGTGATTTCAAACACACGGGTAGGGCTCAGTGCTCAGCTCACAAGTTCTGACTTGTGGCTCCATCTGCTCTTTCACACATGGGGAAGGGGAAGAGCTTCAAAAAAATGTGCTTCCTGATTTTATAGTATCCACTGACAGCTGGGGCTACAAACTAGCGTGGTCCGGTTAAGGCAGAGCAGAAATGAGACTTTGTCAATGTGTTAACTTTAATTAAAGCTTAATGCCTTAATTAAAGCAAGAAGGGTTAGTTAAGGGTTTAGTGAAAATTTAATACTTTAATGGGACTAAAGACTTTAATTAATCATTGGACTGCAAAAAATGAGCACATTTGTGCTGTGTTTAACACAGAGAACACGAGAGCCAATTATAAAAAAATCTGAAAGTATCAGGTTCTAAACCCAAACCATCCCATGTTCAAGAGGGAAGGTGAGGTTGTTTGGATGGCACCTGCCTGGTAACTTGAAATCTTCAGATTCAAAAGAAAAACTCCCCTGCTACAATAATCCCTTTCTAAAAAACCAGTCCTCTGTATTTCTACCATCCCCTCGTTTATTACAACTGAAAACTGTTACAAATAGTTTCCTCTGCGTTTGGGGCCAGTTTTTCAAAAGAGCTCATGGCCCAGCACTTCCCATTTTCAACAGGCAAGATGTTTTCCTAGTTTTTTGCATTGCACTCAGCTAGCAACTCCAGAAACAGGCTAAGCAATTTCACTGTCTGTTTCTGATGCTGTATAAGGGTGCGTCACAAATATATAGAAGCTACAGAGTCCTACCCACAGTTTTGCTAAACAAACAAATAACCCCAATACACTAGTCTTTCCATTTGTTAGAAAGCAAACTGTAGATTTTGTCAGTCCTTAGTCTAGCCTTAAAGAGTTGGGAGCTGTTTATCAATAGAACTTAATTTAATTTATCATTTTACAATAAAGTACAATTGTTCTTTACATTTACATTATAAAGCACTTTCACCTGTTGGCACCAAAGATCTCTACAAATGGTGGATAAGTAGTATGACAATTTTGCTGTGGGAGAAACTGAGGCATGGTGAAGTTAACATGTTAAGGGTCATATAGTGACCTTGCACAATTTTTTACCATTTTGGCTGAAAAGGCAGAGTCCAGCTGCTCTCCTGCAAAAGGGATTGGAACTTAAAAAGAGTCTTCGATTTAGAAAATATTGTCATTCTCTTGGGTGTAACCTGATACAATTTACAGCTTGGCAATTTTGTTAGATTATCATCTCTTCAAATAGAAATCTGCCCAACCTATGCAGAAAGGACACATATGTTTCTTATAATGAGACTGTAATTCATTTTTTATCTGTATGTGGACTGTGTTATATGAAAAGACCTACTCCTTCCTATCCCGTACATATCAGTTCGTCTCTGTGATCCTACATAGACTCCTACAAGCCTAATATGTAAAATGCATTACAGTTAAATAGGACCAGAACCTCATGTATTTTCAAGGAGCAGACACCACAAGCTAAATGCATGCAAAGGCACTATAAAGCTCATCTCTCCATTTTTTGGAGCCTGAGATTGCTGTTGACAAAGGCAGTCTCTTTTCATTAATTAGAGCATTTTCAGCAATGCCCTAACAAAGAGTTTTAGCTAATAGTTCCTTAAGGCTAAAACAACAGTCAGGGATAAGAAGGGAATAGAGAAAGACCAGCCTGTTTAAAGCGCTGCCCTGGCAGTTCTTTAACGCAACAATGTGGCCATGGCAGGAGTGCTGGAAGAGAAGTCTCCTAGTGCTCTAGGTAAACCACCGTCAAGAGGGGCGTAGCTAGTAGCCTGGTTTACATTGGTGCTGTAACTTGCTGTACTCAAGGCTGTGTTTTTTGACATCCCTAAGCATCATTCACTCTAATCTTCTCCATCTATGTGCAGAATATATTTTTATGTGCACTGAGGCATGTGTAACTGTGCACCACCAGTAGGAACCAAAAACCTATCTGTGGACACTAATAATCAGCGGGGCGGCATTGGAATCTTTTCTGAGTGGCTGCACAAGCACACAGCTTACAGGGAGCACTGAGTCAGAAAGTCGCAGCGCAGTAAACTGGCAGGGTTAGGGTTAGCCTTAGCCTCAACGTTTATATGTCGCACAGAATTTTGATCTATGTGTGGAGTTTCTTGCCTGCCTCAGAAAGCCAAGGTTCCTTGGGCTGACACCACTCCTCAGCACATCAGATACTGGTGCCAGTATTCCCCACTTATTCACCAGTCAGACCTGCATGGTTCTGTAACTGATTGCAGGCTCCAGCAGTGATGGCTGGTAGGGAGTGGAGGAGGAGGGTTGCATCAGACCCTTAGCAGTAATTATTCCACTTTGATTCTTGCTCTTCCCTGGCCCATGAAATCAAGGTCACACTTCACAGAGGAAGAAAAGAGGAGGGAGAAGGCTCCCATCTGCAGGGCCGGGAGCTAGGCCCAGACTGCCGTAACAGGTTCCACGGAGCTGTTGCTTTCTGAAGCAAGCATGCCAGAACAATGTCATTTCAATACCACAGGCTCATCTGGGTGAAACTGAGCATGACGGACTTCATGCATGACAGCCAGGAAGCCAAGCATGGGAGGTCAGCATTGGCCTAGTCTATAGCTTCCCAGCAGCCAGCTTAGAGAAAGGAGACACATGGACTGTGTGAGCTACCCCCTCAAACCCGATCACCTTTGCCATCCACCTCCATGGAACCTGTGCATCTGCTCTGTGGATGCAGGGAATACATGTCCTGATCCCTAACTCTGCTGGCCCGACAGCCCCTGGCTGGAGTTCTGGGATCCCATCCCCTGACCAAGACAAACGGCTGCTGTTTTTTCAAACCTGCTGTCATTAACAAATGAGGCACGGGGCTTGATTAATTCCACAGGTTTCTTCCATTAGGAGCCACTACATCATTGCTGCGCAAGAGCCTTCCTCCCCTCAGAGCTGACCTTCCTCCCACTGCGTGGCCATTTCCCTTGGCTGTGGAAGTTATTACAGACTGGTTATTTGAAAGACCTGGAAACCGGGGCAGCCGCTGCTTCCTTTCATCTCCAGTTCTGCTGCTCCTCACTCCTTGGCAGTTTGGAAGGATGGTGGAAGTAATTAATGGTTGGGAAGGGGTGGAGGAGGCGCTCCTCAGAGGCGAGTCAAAAATTCCTCTTGACAATGACCACATGTCTGAGGCTTGGCTACCAGTTCACCTGACAGCAATAAGGGCTAATAGCCATTAGTCACCCTCGCAGACACGCTGCATGCATTTCTGGGATTTCTTTTTCTTTCTTTCTTCCTGACCAGGGCTGTGTCAGCCATCCTGGCGCTTTTAGACAGCTTCTTTTGTCATCTTGCCGGGAGGCGAGAGGGGAGCTCACGGCTCAGAGAGCTTGGTCAGCATCCCTGGCGGAAGGGGATAAAAAATGATCTTCAAGGGGAAAAAATACTTGAGATACAGACCCCACCCCCTCATATTAACCAGAGACTTACATAGCCAGGGACCGAGCAAGAGAATACCAGCAATGGCTGCTGGGTAACTGGCAGGCTAGAGCCCACATTATACTGTCCAGCTAATCAAAAAAGAGCAACCAGATGATGACTGTACAGGGGAAAGTGACCATTGGAACAAAGGATAAGCCCCAACTGGGATGTTCAACTCCATCAGCATCCAAGTGAGAGGGTATTTGGATCCAGGGTTTCAGTTCAGGCTCATCTGGAATTGACATATGGGTTATGCTTTGGGGAAAATAATGTCACCAATTCATCTCACTAGTCATGTAATATTTAATAAGCACTTAGGAGCCAGGTTGGTCAGGATGGAAGTCCCAGGCAAGTATCACGGTCTCCAGGTTAGAGATGGGAAAATGTGGCACAAGACAGGTTATGAGCAAAAGACCTATTAATTTGGGGTCCACTAACTTCTGGGTACACAGTTAAGCACCTCTCATGGCAATATGGCATGATTAAGTGCTGAATACCCTTGTTTCCCATTGACCTGTCCAGGGCCTATAACAGAAAGAATCTAAGCATGTGAAGGAATCCAAACTGAGGCTCCTAAAATAAGGTGGAGTTTCTCACCCAAAGCGTCACCCAAGCAGGTCAGTGGCAGAGCCAGGCCAGCAATCCTGGTCTCCTGATCCCTGCCCCATTGCCCTATCCTTTGGAGACAGACTGAACCAACAAAATGTGCATACCATTCAGGATGCTGATCTACTCCCCCCTCCTCCCCATACAAATCTATATCTGGGCTTTCCGTTCAGGCCCATCTGGAATTAACAGGAAATTAGCAGCTTTCCAAGGTTAAAGCTGCAAACAGAAAACGATTATGCACCAAAACAAACCACTATCAAAAGCCTGGAAATGACGTGCGTGAGACCCTCATACAGAGCAGGAGCGTTGTGTAGAGATAGGTCATTCCGTTTTGTGGAGAATTTTGATATTTCAAAATTTGGCTCCATTCCCATTTGAACTGAAACCCACAAATTTAGAAATTGTGAGAGAAATGGAGCCCTCATTCTGAGGCAAACGATCCTGAGTGAAAGCTTTCTGCTTCTTCTCAGCCTAACTGGAAGGCAACTTTCAGGGTTTTTCCCAAACTCCCTTGTGTCTGTTTAAGGTATTTACACAGTCCCCATTAGCACAGTTTTGAGCTTCTCACAATTAATGTACTTCTCCCAAAACCACTGTGAGGTTGGCTTGCTGCTATTATCCTTCTTTTACGGATGGGGATCCGAGGCACACAAAAACCAAATAATTGCCTGAGCTCATATAAGAAATCTATGATAGAACTGGGCTATCCATCCTTCTGTATGGATCCATGGCTGTTTAAAACAGAAAGGTATCAGATTTAGTTGGGATTGGTCATTCTTTGAGCAGGGATTGGACTAGATGACCACCTGAGGTGTCTTCCAACCCTAATCTTCTATGATTTGACACGAGAAGTCATTCTTCCATTCTGCTCTGCACTGATTAGGCCTCAGTTGGAGTATTGTGTCCAGTTTTGGGCACCATATTCCAAGAAAGATGTGGAGAAATTGGGGAAGGTCCAGAGAAGAGCAACAAAAATGATTCAAGATCTAGAAAACATGACCTATGAGGTAAGACTGAAGAATTGGGCTTGTTTTGTTTAGAAAGGAGAAGACTAAGCGGGGATATGATAGCAGTTTTCAAGTATCTAAAAGGGTGTTACAAAAAGGAGAGAGAAAAGTTGTTCTCCTTGGCCTCTGATGATAGGACAAAAATCATAGAATACTAGGACTGGAAGGGACCTCGAGAGGTCATCGAGTCCAGTCCTCTGCCCTCATGGCAGGACCAAATACTTTCTAGACCATCCCTGATAGACATTTATCTAACCTACTCTTAAATATCTCCAGAGATGGAGATTCCACAACCTCCCTGGACAATTTATTCCAGTGTCTGACTACCCTGACAGTTATGAACTTTTTCCTAATGTCCAACCTAAACCTCCCTTGCTGCAGTTTAAGCCCATTGCTTCTTGTTCTATCCTCAGAGGCCAAGATGAACAAGTTTTCTCCCTCCTCCTTATGACACCCTTTTAGATATCTGAAAACTGCTATCATGTCCCCCCTCAATCTTCTCTTTTCTAAACTAAACAAATCCAAGAAGCAATGGGATTAAACTGCAGCAAGGGAGGTTTAGGTTGGACATTAGGAAAAACATCCTGTCCGGGTAGGTAAACACTGGAATAAATTGCCTAGGGAGGTTGTGGAAACTCTATCACTGGAGATTTTTAAGAGCAGGTTAGACAGACACCTGTCAGGGATGATCTAGACAGTGCTTGGTCCTGCCATGAGGGCAGGGGACTGGACTCGATGACCTCTCAAGGTCCCTTCCAGTTCTAAGATTCTACGATTCTGTATCTGTGATCACTTCTGTTTCAGAAAAGACAATGTAAGACTTTATAAAATTGCCAGGGCTTCCTTTCCTATCTGTGATGGCCCCTGTGTGCTTTTGTAACAGCAACAGATCCTGGTTGTCTGTAGGCAAAATTGAACCTGGATCATCTGGAGTTTAGTACATGAGATCTACAACAGGAACTAAAAGACAACTGCATAGTAGTTGAGGCTATACAACTGACTCATTATTCTCTCCACAAGTGGTCTCTGTGCCACTAGGTAGGACAGTACAGCAGATGTGTGAATTACACTTTATGTGAGGCTCAGATCTCCAAGCTAAAGCCGTGCTTTGTCTTCTCACAGGGCAGTGCCATCTTGCAATTCCCTGCGCAGTGCATGATTTGGCTGGAAAGAAAAGGGTTGCTTATTTCTAGAGTTTTCCCATGTGTCCAACCTCGACATCCGTCCCTGTAACTAATTGTTATGTTACTGAGAAAGGAGCCAACTCTTCCACGGGCTGAGTGGTCATCCTGTTTTTAAAGGGAATTGCACTCTCTGAGGGAAGTAGCGACAGGGTTGATTGGCATTCAGTTGCCATGCAGAAGTTAAACCAGATGAGCTGTGTCAGGCAGTGGAAGGCAAATGCATGGGAGCTGCTCTGAAAGCCTATCTTCCCCTAAATTTGTCACTGACTGCATTGTTATCTACAAGGGGCAGAATGTAATCAGAAACACATTTCTGAGTGAAGGACTGACCTTTCCAGAATCACCGAGAATGTCTGAAGTCATACAGCTGTGCAAATGCCCTGATGGCTCAGCCCGGCAGAGCTGTGCCACTGCTGTGAACTTGCACATGGGGCTGAGCAACATTTTTTGCCACCTGAAATCTATGCCTGGTACTTGGAAATAAAATTTCTGATACCAGTGGGAGTTGGTGGGTACTGAGCTGTTTGTGATTCATAGTTTCAGAAGGCCAAAGGGAGCATTAGATCAACTAGTCTGAGCTCCTGTATAGCACAGGCCATTACATTTTGCCTAGTTACCCCTGCATCAAGCCCAATAATTTGTGTTTGGTTAAAGTAGATCTACCAGAAAGGCATCCTGTCTGTATATAAAGACATAGAGAGATGGAAAATCCACTGCTTCCCTTGGTACTTTGTTCCAGTGATTAATGACCCTCACCGTTAAAAATATGTTTGTCCAGTTTCTAATTTGAATTTGTCTGGCTTCAGCTGCCAGCCTTTGGTTCTTGTTATGTCTTTCTCTGCTAGATTAAAGAGTTTTTTAGTACCTGGTATTTTCTCCCCATAAAGCAGTGGTGGGCAACCTGAGGCCCACAGGCCACATGTGGCTCATCAGGGTAAGTCACGGGTGGGCAGCCAGACAGATTGTTTACCTTGTGTTTGCAGATATAGCTGCCCGCCAATCCCATTGGCCACAGTTTGCTGTTCCCGCTCAATGGGAGCTGCACGAAATGGTGGCCAGCAAGTCCCTGCAGCCCTCGCCATTTCCCATAGCTCCCGTTGGCCAGGAATGGCAAACTGCAGCCAACAGGAGCTGTGGTCAACCATACCTGCAGATGGAAGGTAAGCAACCTGTCTCTCAGTCCACCAGCTGCTTAATCTGATGAGCCATGGACTGCAGATTGCCCACCACTGCCACAAAAGGTTCTTATCCACTGTAAGCAAATCACCTCTCAATCTGCTTTTGATAAACTAAAACACATTGAGAGCTTGAAGTCTCTCACTGCAAGGCATTTTCTCCTCTCTCAAATCATTACACCATCTTTTTAAAATTTTCATACCAGAACTGGATGCAATATTCCAGTGTCAGTCTCACCAATGTCATATACAGAGTAAAAATTACCTTCCTACTCCTGTGCACTACTCCTGTTTAAAGAGCCAAGGACTGCATAGGTCCTTTTTGTTACAGCATCACACTGGGAAGCTGTGTTCAGTGGCTTGTCCACTGTGACCACTAAATCCTTTGTAGACTCACTGCATTCCAGGATGCAGTCCTCCCACCCCCACTTCCCACACTTGAGTTGTAGGGGTCCTAGTGGGAGTTGAACACCTTGGGAACTCTGGACCCACCTGTGGATGATGAGCACTAATGGAAGTCTGGCCCACAGCCTATAGACATCACATGCTGATGACCAAGGAGGCAAGACAGGTGATAATGCCAGTGGGATTAGAGCCACTGTGAGCAATATTGGCCTGTGAGATGGGGAAAAGTGTTCCCATGTGGAGAATAACATTAGCAAGTGAGAAGTCTTTGTAGAAGACTATCAGGGTGGTCAGGCCCACTGAAGTGGGGCAAAGAGAGCAATTGCCAGGGGACTCACTGATTCAAAGGGGTCTGGGCCTCCTGGCTGCTGCTACTGCAGCAGGGGCAGCAGCTGGAGCTCCAGGTCCTTTAAATCGCCAACATAATGCTGTACGGCATGTTCCATGCCGTGCTAAGAGTGACTGGGAAGGGGGGGCATGCATGGTGTGCTCTGAGTGGTGCGACCCCCAGGGCCAGGAAAATTTTGGTTGAGGAAAAAAAAAGGCACCAGGAACATTTTGTTGCAGCCCCTTTAATTTAAAGTGCCGGTCCGCTCTCCTGCCACTCCCCCTGCCCCTGCCATGCGTATGTCAGGCGCCGAGCCAGGAAAACAAAATGATGTCTGGCCCGGCGCTGTGACCCCCCAGAAAGACAGCCGCGACCCCCAAGAGGGTCAGGACCCCTTGGTTGTGCACCGCTGATCTAGACAGTGGCACTATTTGGGATACCTCCAGTATCCCAAAATAGAGTTTTCCATGTCTTGACAGTACGCCCGTTATTTCAAAATATCTTTCAAAATAACGGATGTGCTATTCTGACGTCCCAGTAAACCTTGTTCCACAAGGATTAAGGGACATTTCGGAATAGTGCACTATTTCAAAATACACTTAAAATAATCTATGCAATTTGCATAGCTCAAATTGCATAGCTTATTTTGAGCTACGGGTGCAGTGTAGATGCACCATAGAGTTAAAGAAAATCGTCCATGCAACATCGCTGTTTCAGTTACAGCAACCTAACTGTGGGAAGAAAGCTTCCTGAAGTTTCTTTAGATTAGCTAAATTACCACCAGAAATTAGGTCTTATGTAGGTGAGGCAGGTTTTGCCAGCATAATTTGTCAGGAATAAAAGCACCACCCTAATTGCTATTCCTGTATCACTTTCAGCATAGATCACCTTTTCTATGCTCCCCTTGCCCAATGTTTTTGTTGGCTACATATCAAAGTTAGGTGAATTAAAATCTTCACACCAAACAAATAAACAAACAGAACTGCACAGAAGTCATTTTAATGGCTTTAATGGCTTTTTTGTTTTTCTATTTTAATTTTATTCTTTTAAAACTTTTAGAAACTGTGGTCTCGTGTTGTGCCTAAATGTAGCGCTCTCAATTCATGACTTATAATTTTATTATGAGCATCATGACATTTGCTGTTTTTCTTAAAGCCCCACCTGCTGGAATGAAGACACTGCATGAGACTCGCAGCCAGGACTGGCCTTACCATGAGGTGAACTGAGGTGGCTGCTTCAGGTGCCAGACTGTGGGGGGGCTCCACTAGGACCCGGAGTGTAGAAAATTGTGTCTGCTGCTGGTGCATATGTTTTCTCTCTGCTCTAGATGCACAGAGATGGTGGAGTGCTGTGCTGGAGGAAGGAGGGCACAAAGAACAGGAAGAAGGCAGAATTGAGACCTTTCAAAGTTTTGGCCCAAGCGAGGCCACCTCCCTGCCTCAGGTGCCAAAATGTTGTGGGCCAACCCTGCTTGCAGCTTTCATTAAGAAGAAAAAGGTCCATTTTTAGCACTCTTGGTTGCTGGGAAAAAACTTGAAAACATGAAACAAAAAAGAGCTCCAAATGTATTATGTTTTAAGCCCATCACAATTTTTGGCTCAATTAATTATTTTTGAACACTCGGGGGTTTGCAATGCTGCAGATAGGAGCTGAGTAGTTTTGAAAATCTAGTTTTGTTTCATAATGTAAATCAAATTGTGTAGTAAACACACAGCCTTTTGGGGAGCCTTCTATATCACGTCCAGGGCTGGCTCTACTACCTCACTTCAGGCGAAGTGCTTTCTCAAACATAAAAAGTAATATAATGTGGCAATAAACTGGATTCTTTTCATTCCTTTGCATTCCCTTCATTTGGCCCAAGATCAAATCTTATCTGCTCCCCACCCATCCATCAAAGTTATTCTGCAAAATAGCCCATCCCCCTTGCAGTTTTGGTGGAAAATAAAATATGCACAAAAATGACAGCATTATGCCTGCAAGGATCTCATAACAAAATTCCTATGAACAATAAATTAAATCAAAATAATAATCACCACCAGCCAAAGGAGCACACCTACACTTCAGAATTTTTTTCCTACTTTCTCCTAGCTTATCAAGCCTACCCGAGAGTGGAAATCCCAGATTCTCAAAAAGGTATTGATACACTGGTAATCTCAAACGCTGAAACACTTTGGGAAGGCCAAGCTCACCATGTCTACTTGGGGCTTTACCACAGCAATGCCAGAGCACTCCCAAATTTTGCTTGCAGCTAACCGTGGTGCAATTCTAGAAACAAAATACTCTTTGGGCCCTATTCTGGTTTCATTGCACAAATAATAAGCACGTATAAAGCATTTTTCTTCTTAGGATCTCAAAGTGATTGATAAATCTGTGTGAACTACCATAATCCCCATCAGTAGAGAAATTGCAGCACACCTGGTTAAATGACTTGCCCAAGGCTGCACACAGTCAATTAGTGGCAAAACCAGAAATAGTCTTTAAACCTACACATAGCTAGTCCCTTGTGCTAACCATTAGGCCACACCACCTCTCAATAGCTCTTTGATGGGTTAAAAAATGTCATTTGGATTTGGGGCTAGTTCAGCTAGGGCAGCAGTTCTGAAACAGTTCTTTAGGTCAGGCCCCCAAAGTGGATCACAATGCCGTTTTAAGGGAGGTGTCAGGGCTTTCGTAGACTTGCTAGGGATTGGGGCTAAAGCTCGAGTCTTCACTGTTCTGGGCCAAAGCTGAAACCATGGACTTTAGCCCTTGGTGGCAGGAGTTACAGGCCCACACCCCACACTTGTGGCAGTGGAGCTCAGGCTTTGGCTTCCCCACCCAGGGCGGCAGGGTTCAGGTTTGGGATGTGAATGGATAACAGGGTAACTGGTTTCCCGGGAAGCATCACCCCTACCTGGTAATGCTTACCAGCTAACGATTAAGTATCTGGGAGCCCTACCAGGCCAAGAGCCCTGTGGGGCCAGAAGAGGTGGCAGCCTCACATGCTGGGGCGTTGTGCTAGCCTGGCTGGAGTCGTCCTCTGCCTGGGATCCTGCTTCGTCAGTTTACAGGTTAAACTTAATGTTTAACCAGTTAACCTATTAAATGGAATTTTACATCCCTAGTTCAGGAGGGCTCAGGGTTTGACTCCTTCCAAGTCATGTAGTAATTTTTGTTGTCAGAAAGGGGTCACTATGCAGTAAAATTTGAGATCCCCAATCTCAAACCCCTGCCATCCAGGGCTAAAGTCCTCAACAAAAAAATGGAGAGGGGGAATATAGAAAAACATATGTGAGGCCCCTTTATTCCCGAGGATTCAAGGTTCTTCAGTTCACAGCCCACGAGAAAGACGATGCTGAATGGCTTGAAGGAGCCTATTATGACGGGAAAGGCAAGGGTGGCATCAAAGAGGTAACCCTCTCCATGAACCTTGACCGTGAGCAGCAACAGCAGATCCAGGAACTGCAATAGCTTCGCACCAATGTTTTCAGCCACCCCAGGATGGATTGAATGGGCTTCCCACTCCATTAACACAGGTGAAGCTTCCCCAATCAAAGCCCAATCCTACCAGATGGTTCCTTAAGCCAAAGCTGCTATAGAAGAGATCAAGGACATGTTAGAGATGGGTGTAATTTGCCCCTTTGAAAGTTCATGGGCTTCTCCGGTGGTTCTAGTTCCCAAACCGGATGGAGAAATCTGCTTTTGCAAGGACTATCATAAGTTAAATGCGGTAACTCGCCCAGACAACTATCCAATACCCCGCACAGATGAGCTATTGGAGAAACTGGGACGCGCCCAGTTCATCTCCACCCTGGACTCAAGGGATTCTGGCAAGTACCTCTGGACGAGTCAGCCAAGGAAAGATCAGCCTTCATTACACATTTGGGGCTTTATGAATTTAATGTTCTCTCTTTCGGGCTGCACAATGCACCTGCAACTTTCCAGAGACTTATAGATAATCTGCTAGTGGGATTTGGCGAATTTGCAGTAGCCTATCTGGACAATGTGGCTGTATTCTCTGATTCATTGGCAGATCTCCTAGAAGACCTCCAAGCTTCTCTGTCTTCCAGCGTATAAGAGAGGTAGGAATGACTGATCAGGCTACGAAGTGCCAAATAGGCCTAAACAGGTTAACTTACCTGAGCCATCAGGTGGGCCAAGGGACTATTAACCCCCTACTGGTTAAAGTCAAGGCTATCCAAAACTGGCCTGTCCCTAAGTAAAAAAAAAGCAGGTTCAATCCTTCTTAGGCTTGGCAGGATATTACAGGTGATTTATACCACTCTACAGTCAGATTGCTGCACCACTGATAGACCTGACCAGAAAAAAGCAGCCAAATGCAGGTAAGTGGACTGAGCTGTGTTAGGAAGCTTTTAAGCAGTGTAAGACTGCTGTTATGTCTGACCCTGTCTTAAGGGCCCCAGAGTACGACAAACCTTTCTTTGTCACCACAGATGCGTCAGAGTGTGGTGTGGGGGCAGTTTTGATGCAAAAAGGGCCAGGTCAACAATTCCACCCTGTCGTGTTCCTCAGTAAAAAACTCTCTGAGAGGGGAAAGCCATTGCTCTATCTCTGAGGAGGAATGCTACACCATTGTATACGCTCTAGAGAAGCTATGACCATACATTTGTGGACGACTCTTTCATCTGCAGACCGACCATTCTGCTCTGCAGTGGCTTCACACAGTCATAGAGACTAACAAGAAATTCCTTTGGTAATGTTTGGGTCTCCAAGACTTTGACATACAACACATCCCAGGAGCTTCTAACATAGTGGCGGATGCACTCTCCTATGAAGGTTTCCTAGATTAAGCCAGTTAAACTCTCTCGCTGTATCCAAGTCATTGTATTCCATGCATGTGGGGAATCATGTTTAATTCTTGGTGTATTCAGTAGTAAATATAGCATGTGCATGTACATTATTAACTATGTTTTACTCTAGACCTCCAAGAAGAAATCACAGCCAGTGTGGTCCAGCCTGTCCAGCACCACCTGTAATTTTGGCGGTACGTGTGATGGACAGGAGGAATGCTGACCAGGACCCGGTGACTTAGGGGTTAAACTCAGGTAGCTGGCAAGGGTGTTGGCAAGGGGCCAGAAGAATCAATGGGGATACAGTGCTGAAATCTGAATTGTATTTAGATACCTTGCCTGCTCTCTTTGAAAAAGAATAATTCTAAGTTAAGGACTGGAGGGAGCAAATGCAGTAGTCAGAATTACCATGCCCATAAGAAATATTGGATATGGGAGTAAATGGGGCTTTGGAGTATGGATTAGCACGGATCGTGAGTAAAGGGGAAAGGTGTATTCAGTCACAATCGGTATTTTTCTCTGTTTTGGTTATTGTTAAACTTCTCTGTGTGAATCTATGCCTTCCCTCTCCCATTCACTATCTAAGGGTGTGTCTAGACTACAGGGTTTTGTCGACAAAAGTGGACTTTTGTCGACAAAACTATACCTACGTCTACACTGCTGCTGAGTTCTGTCGACATAACGTCGACAGAACTCAGCAGTTTTGTCGACGTCTGTAAACCTCATTCTACGAGGAATAACGCCTTCTGTTGACAGAGTTCTGTCGACAGAAGGCGTTATTGCATCTACACTGTCCTTTGCGTCTACACTGTCATGTCGACAAAGCGGCTTGCTTTGTCGACAGAACTGGATGTAGTCTAGATGCTCTTTGTCGACAGAAGCTTTGTCGACAGTATCTGTTGACAAAACTTCTGTCGACAAAAGCCTGTAGTCTAGACGTACCCTAAGAGCGTACCCACAAATGTTGTCTATGTTTTGTTTTACTCAGTTGCTCTGTAACACCTAGCAATCAAGTATGCTTTATCAACTATATTTTTTTGTTTTGTTAATAAAATCATCTTTTTAAGACAATGATTTGAGCATGGTGTCCTGTAAAGAAACAGAAGGTCTGTTTGTATGTGTGTGTGTGTATGCATGCCTCAGACTAAAAGGTCAGCTACCAGAGACTGCACTTTGTTTTTCAAGCTCTCTTGTGGTAAAGGAGCTTGGGGTACTCCTCTGGAAGAAGTCCAAGTGCTTCCTTCCTGGATTCAAGAAGAAAGGGGGTTTTCTTTTATTTCACTTGGTGGTGGTAGCTAGCTCCATCCCTCCCCCTCCCCTCCAAAAAATAGTGCCAGAGTGGGGAACAGCCCTAGCAGGACCCAATCAACAAGTGACATGAAATCAAGATTATTTCCTTTCACAATTTCCTCCTGCTTGGCTTTGATTTACATGTCCAGGGCTCTTCTCAATTAGGGTGTGTCTACACTAGCCCCCTAGTTCGAACTAGGGAGGCTAATGTAGGCATTCGAAGTTGCAAATGAAGCCCGGGATTTAAATATCCCGGGCTTTATTTGCATCTTCCGTCGGCGCCATTTTTAAATCCTTAGTCCGAACTAACTGCCCGCGGCTACGCGCGGCAGTCAAGCGTTAACTTTCGAGCGAAGTCCTTAGTTGAGTTAACTGTTACACCTCATTCCACGAGGGGTAACGGTTAACTCGAACTAAGGACTTAGTTCGAGTTAACGTTGACTACCGTGTAACTGCGCAGTTAGTTCGACTAAGGATTTAAAAATGGCGCCAGCTGAAGATGCAAATAAAGCCCGGGATATTTAAATCCTGGGCTTCATTTGCAACTTCGAATGCCTACATTAGCCTCCCTAGTTCGAACTAGGGGGCTAGTGTAGACATACCCTTAGTCCTCAGTGGTTCACAGAGCACCACTGGCTACATGAGAATTTCTCTTCCAGCCTTTAAATGGAGAAAGTGAGTATGAGAGAAGAAGGCAGGGAACAGCTAGGATAATAGGGGCCATACTCTGCCCTGATTTCCATTGATTTTCACAGAAAGTCATGAGGAATAAATCAGGGTAAAATAGGCCCCATTGGTGGGCTTGTGTGCAGATGAGCCTGATTCATCCTTGCCCTCTACCCTTGTGCAAGCTACAGCTGACATAAAAGGACTGTAAAATAGATGGGGAGCCCTCTAGTGAGTAGCACTGGAGTAGGGAACCCACTACACTAAGTCCAGAGCTAGCTCCACTACCTCATTTTTGTCCTGGTAGAAGTTCCATGCACAGAGAGCATTTCAGGTGAGATGAGAAGGCATGGCTGGGACTTACAATTCCTTAGATGTGTAAAGCTCACAGTAGCTTGGAACACAACTCAGGGCTGTCTTAGCCAGCACTCAGAAACCCAGCAGAATCAAAGAGATGTAAGCTAGCTCCTTTGGTCCCTGAGCTGTGCACAGATCTTGGGCAAAGATGTATTCTTCAGCTGCATTCAAACCAACTGAAATTCATTTAGGGGACTCTACCAAGCAAAACACAGACAGGCCTTTTCTTGAAAGGCTAGCATAACTTCTCACAGCTTTCTGGGGCAGGTAGTATCATCTAATATTCTGACAGGAGCTGTGGCTTTTTGCATTCTCCTAAGAGCAATTAGGTTTATTAGTAGGCAATTAAGTCCTTTATTTATCTGCCAAGTTCAGTTAATCCTTAGGGTTCGTTTTAAGATAAATTCCCCATTGGAAAAATTCTCATGAACCTGACAGTATTAAGTCTGATGAGTAATATGACAGGCACTTAACTGCATCATTTCTTGCAAGAGAAAAATACCACTCAAAATTGCTATTAAAGCCCAGTGGAAAGGGACACTACATTAACCAGTTTCTGATGAATCCTTGCTGTTTTTTAACATGACAATTTTATTAGGAAAGCTCCCCAATGTCAAGAAATATAATCTACAGACTGATGCAGTTTGGATAAAGAAGACTTATTAACATGTGATCTATTTAGGAGTCCTAGGAAGATGGAAAAGTCTGAAATTCACCACTGTGCACAGGGCCAGCAAAATGATTGTACATCAGGTAGCAAGGGTAATAGACCCAGATCCTCAAAGGTGCTTGTCTTCCATTGAAACCAATGGGAGTGAGGCACCTAAATGCCTTTGAGAATCTGGACCTAGTTTGTAATGTATAGGCCTCATGTGGGTTCTCTGCACAGGGCTGAATTTCACCCTCAATGCAGTCCAAGACTGCTAACATAGCAAAAAGTTTAGCAAATGATAATGAAAGCCCTCCAAGTTAGACAAGTACAATCCCTGGCCAGAATCCTAATCAATACATTCTTATTTCTCCTCAGCAGGCATTTTGCCTAAGGACTAACGAGCAGAACAAGACCTCTCAAAGCAGACAATGGACCCCGGGAAAAGTGTGGGAAACAACACAAGTGGGGTAAACTGGTGAAAAGGAGGGGTTGAGCCAACAAGGCAATATGCCGTTTGACTCTATGGGAGCCTGCTCATTGATTAAAGACAGCCTGATTTTAGAAGAGGTTTGGTCAAGAGGGGAGGGAATGGAGATCGACATGTCAGCATTAGATGGTATGGAGTCCCCATTCAGGATGTGCCTCCTCCTCTGAAGGTGAGTTTTGAATAAATTCAGATACAGTCCTGTCTTTCCTCTTCTTCCTTAGCCTTATTCTCTAGCTATCTCCACAGAGGACTTCTGACACCTCATCTCCTGCCTCTCACTCTGTAGATTGAACTTTAATCCCTATGTAAATGACTCAGAGGAAACTTTATGAATCCAGACTCTGGAAGTTTCCTGGCCCAACACAAGCCTCTTTTCCGTGATCTGGCCAAGAATAAGAGATGGATGAATTGGCCTTAAATATTTAGAGCAAGGGAGATGAGATGGTAGAAGCTTTCCAGTTTGTTTGCCTATAGAGTTAGAAATAAAGAACTATATTCATTATGAGGTCAGATTTACATAGCAGCTAGAATATTTCCTAAATTTATTAAGCTTTCTGCTGCAATGCAGACCAGTCCTCTCTGGTAACTCTGGATAATTACACATTTCATCTCTCTCTCTAAAAGGATTCAAACTTTAAGTTAAAAAAAATTCTCTCTCTCTCTCTCTATTTACACACACGTACACTAGTTTAAAATAAATGTCAAATTCCTTAAAACTATTTACACTGCTATATTCCCTTACAATTGTATTTAAATAATCCCAAGAGGTATCTAAAGATCAAGACTTGAGGGGGTCAGATTATTCTTTCTGACTATGTTCATTTCTGTTGAATATCCACATGGAGTTCCTTGTGGAGGGAGCTCACTTTTTGACAGAGTACCAGCAGGTCTCAATTTTTTGTTGTTGTTGTTGTTACTGAGGGAAATATTGATCAATGAACCCAATTCCTCCAGAGAAGTCCTTTTTGAGCTTCCGCTCGGTAGGAGTTGGGAGTTTCTGCATAGTTACAGTTCTAAGGGTCTAGGTCGGAGTTCTTAAGTCAAACTCTGTTCCCTGATCTCAGTTCAGGGGGTGATTTTGCTCTGTGCCAAACACAAAAGTTTTGTTTCTGCCACATTTTTAGTTCAGAATTCTGTTTTTGAAATTGCTTCAGATCAGGCCAGTTAGGTTTAAGCAACAGAAAAAGGAATCCTTAGTCATCTTCCCATCAGAAGTTCTGCTTGTGATAGCCCAGATGCAAGCAGTGTTGACCAATATGCCAAGAGTGCTTTATATGGGTCCACTATTTTAGCTGAGGCCTTTTTTTATAGTCTGCACCACTCAGTTCACCTCTCCGTTGTTCTGAAATGAATGTGGGCTATGAATACAAAGGTCAAAATTAAAGTCCTGTACAAATACTGTGAATGTTTCCAAAGTAAATTGAGGCTCATTATCATATGTAAGAACTTCAGGAACTCCAGGTCTTGCAGATATTGACTTTAGTTTCTGGATGACCTGTGCCAATGAAGTCTGTGTAAGATTAGCCACGTCAATATATCTGGAGAAGTAATCAACTACACTAATGTAAGGATGGCCTTTCCAGAAAAAGCAAAGCTGTGGCTACCCACTGCCAAAGTCTGTCAGGTAGCTTTGTAAAGAGTAATGATTCTGATGATTTTTCCCTCTTGTTATATATATGGCAGCCCTCTATTACATTTTGAATTTGCCTACTCAGATTAGGGCAATGTACTGATTTTTATGCTCATGAACTGCCCTTATTTATTTCTTGGTGTCACCCATGGATTTTGGAGAGCATCTGTCTCTGAAGTACATGGAGGTATAGGAATGTGCAGTTTCTGTCTCAGAAGCCAGTTTTGGCCATGGGAAGGGCAACTTCAGTCCTGTCAATAGGGCAGTTAGTCTGTTGGAAGTTGACTCTTTCACTCCCATCTCTTTGGAAAAGTTGAGTCAGTCTCTGGCAAGTCTCCTCATTTAGTTGTTCATCTCTAATTTGCTGAAGTTGGCTGGCAGGTTCTGCATCTGCTGCCAGAACAAGTTCAATGCCTGAGTACTACTCCTAAACCATGATGATGACAATGACATATCCACTGTGCTCACCATTGGATAGTTACTAGATATTGTGCCACAGCAGGAGGAGATATCAATAGTTGTTATTTTATTAAATGTATTTTCTTGTGTGCTCCCCAGATCCACATTCTCAGGCCATTAATTCAGAATTTTGTTGGCTGAGCTAAATTAGTTCAGAATTTTCAAAATGATTTGTCATGCCCAGAAATCTTATAGTAGAAACATCTTTGTGTTCAAGGAAAAATACCTTCAGTTTCTTTGACTCCGTTTGAATTCCATTTGCTATAAATTTTATCTTCGCCTTTCCAAATTTAAATTTCTCATTTGGAGTAAGGCTGGCTTATTTTAAGTATCTCAAAACTGCATGTAATCACTCATCACGTTCACTTCTATCTCTACCATACACCAACACATTGTATGCATGGCAAAGGTTGTCTTGCAAATCTGCCATGATCCAAGAGTCTATGTCTACACTACAGGGTTTCCTGGAAAAACTCCGCCACGTCCAGGGAATGCTCTTCTGCTTTTTTTTGTGGAAGAGCAGACACGTTCTTTCAGAAGCACTGTCTTCCTCCTCCCATGAGGAAGAATGGCTCTTCCGAAAGAGAAGGCCTTTCCGAAATTTGGCCCAGTATAAATGGGCCAAAATTTGGAAAAGTCTCTTCCGAAAAAACTATCGGTTTGCATTCCTTTTTCCGATAAAGCCCCGACGTGTAGACATAGCCTCACTTTTGGAGTGTTCTCACGTTGGAGATATGCAAATGGAAAATGCTTTAAACAGTAGATTCCAAAGGGGGTGATAAATGTACTCAATAGTATAGATTCTTTACTGAGGGGACTTGCCAGAAGCCTGCTGTAGCATCTGATTTTGAAAAGACTTTGGCTTGTGATAACTGAGCTAATGTTTGGTCAATTGCAGGAAACATGTCTTCCTCTGCATATGTTTTTATTTAGTTGTGTAAAAAGTCCACACAAATCCAAATTTTGCCAGTGGGCTTTGGTACTACAACCAATACTCCCATGCCAGCCAGAAGGTTCTTCTATCTGGGAAATAACTCTCAAAATGTCTTTCTTTAATCCTCCTTTTACTTCCCTTAGAAAAAGTATAGGGATATGGAATGGGGATGTAAGAGCAAATAAAGTCCCTGAGGACACCAGTTTTATTGTATATTCTTCTGACAGCTTTCAAAGCCCTGTGAAGACATGCAGCTACATCTCCTGTACAGTTTGCATTTTGTCATTAATGCATTCCAGTTATTTTTCTAAGTGTCGTCTTTGTATTGCTGCCAAGCCTAGTAGGGGAGTTGTTAGTCCCTGGATTACATATATTGTTTTGAAGAACTTTCCATCCTCTCTCCAATTTCTCAAGGAACTGACTACAAGCATCCAATGTAGTGTCACTGGGCCTATGTGTGATCTTTTTTTGGAACTACACTTACTGCTGCCCCAGCTTCAATTTAAGGTATTGATCTTTTAGATTCATACTTGTGTACCAAGGTGTTAACTGTTCTGCTGAGGATATAGTCCCTAGAAGTATGGACTCATTGTCATCAGGTAACATATCCCCTCTTGGATTGTTTCCACTGTTTTTAGTGAGCAGCATGCTAGTGAAAAATGCCCCATTTTATGGCATCTCCTACATTCTGCCTCCTTAGCTGGACATTTATATCAACTGTGGATTGGTGTTTTACTTCATTTTCCGAAGATTCTCTTTTTTCAAGGTTCTTTGATCTCTCACTCTCTAACTGTGCACTCTTCTTACCTTGTAAATTATGTTGTCTGTGCTCCTTTCACATTTGGATCTTTTCTTTTTTACTGTGTCACTATTGTCTGATGCCGTTTCCCCTATGCTGCTTGCATGTAGGTCATGTTGTTGGGTGGATTTTTTTAATGGTTTCTTGCATTCTAATTTCTGTTATAGCTTTGGCTGGTATGGGATATAGGTCTAAGTGAAGCTGCAAAAATAAACTAGTGTTTCGATTACCAGCAACCATCTTGTCACTTATTAGCTCTTCTTTTAGCATTCCGTATTTCATCAAAAGCTTTTCCACTTTGAAATGTCCTTTTTTTCTTCATAGTAAAGGGTAGGGCACATAGGATATCAGTAACAGAAGCATCACCCATGGCAAATACCAGGTCATTTACTTAGCACTCAACTCCTTTCTCTATTAAACCAGGAATCACTCAAATTTACAGATCCAGCAAGGTTAGCTGCTTGAGTTATCAAATTCCTGTAACAGAGCTGTTTGGGGTATGACCTCCATTGCTGCACTGAGACAGGGCTCTTCCTCCTTCCTGCTGCAGTTTTCACAGGTTTCCTCCCCGATTGTCCATTGCTCCCATTCATTTACCACTCCAGCAATCAGGATGGGGAGGAGGCCTCTTTTCCCCTTCACCTCTGTTACTCCTTGTTTAAAGAGAAGGGTTTCCTCACTCCTGCCACCATGTAGTTTGAGGACATATATGTAAAGAGCCCTCCTTTAAGCAGCAAACAGAGAAGTCCCTAAACAGGAAGTTCCTACACTTATTAAGCTCCCTGCACCAACACATCCTGTTCCTCTCTGGTAATTGTGGAGAACCATGGACTCAAACTATTAGGATGACCAGACAGCAAGAGTGAAAAATCAGGACAAGGGATGGAAGGTAATAGGTGCCTATATAAGACAAAGCCACAAATATCAGGACTGTCCTTATAAACTGGGACATCTGGTCATCTCTACACGATAGATAAGCAAGTCTCTCTTCCATCCAAAATATAAATGAGTTAAATTCTTTGAAGACCAGAAGGGCTGTAGGAACAAATTTCTACCTAAATGCATGTATCTGGCCATGAGCCCACTACATTAAGGAATAGAGCAAACATCATATTAGCACAGCCAATGGCCAAATCCCCAGCATATCTACTTCTGCGCCACTGTCTAGCATTATGGAGAGCACCCTAGAAGCCTATTCTGAGGGTATGAAGCATTCATTGCCCGGTTCACTTAAGCAGCAGAAATATTAGCACCTGCGCCAGCTACTTTGAAGATTTTATCTACTGCCTGCATAGATTGTTATGTTATAGAGGCCCTTAAAGTTTCTCTTCCCTATTGAGGAATATGTAAGCAAAGGATCTTGGAAGATCCTGTAAATTCATAAATTGCAAACCAGAAGGGCCCATTGTGATCATCTAGTCCGACCTCCTGTATCACAGATACCAGAGAACTTCCCCCAAATAATTCCTTTTGAACTAGAGCAGTTCTTTTAACAAAAATAATCCAGTCTTAATTTAAAATTGCCAGTGATAAAGAATCTACCATGACCCTATGGTGAATTTTCAATGGCTGATTGCCCTCATAGTCAGGGTGCTGTTAAACACCAACAAGGCATTTTGTCAAAAGAGTTGCCAAATGAGCCAGGCACCACAGGACAAAGTGAACAGCACTAAATATTACAAGCTATAAAAATGAAGGCACCCTGTGTTGTGGAATAGCCTGTTCCAGGAATGCCCAGAGGTGGGAGGGCAGGGAATTCATGATCAACCCATTTATCACTGAAGATAATTTGATGTAATGATAGTGTTAGGAGTTTCTTCAAGACATAAACCTGGAACAAATAGGGTGAGTGGCAGATTAAGATTGAAGTACATTCATAGATTCATGTATAGTAAGGCAAGAAGCAGGCCCACCAAAAGGGGAGACAAGGAGAGCAATTGCTTCAGAACCCAGTGATTCCAGAAGGGCCTAGGGCTCCCAATTGCACCATTGCTGCCACTGTTGCAACAGCAGTAGTGCCCGGAGCTCCAGGACCTTTAACTCCCTGCCAGAGCACCATGTGGCACACTCAGGGAAGCTCTGAGGGCTGGGAGAAAGCATGCCGCAGTCTGGGGGGCATAGAGGGCTTGCTTTCTCTGGCCCTGCCCCTTCTGCCAAGGCTCTGTCGCTTTCATGAGTGAGAAGCCAATTCCACCCCCACACACACCTTGCCCAAAGACCCAAAGCTATCGGCTCCCTTGGCCAAAAGGGATCTCTGTGATCATTTAGTCCAGTAATTTCTGTATCAAGCCCATGCATGGGGGAGCTGAATGGGAGAAACTTGCATAGCACCTGCTCTTGTTAGCTAAACTAGGGCTCTTAATTTTATTTTCATAACTACTAAATTCTTCCAAATTTAAAAACCAAACCAAAAACACACACCAAAATTCCTGGCACCATGCAACACAGTCTTGGAAGCTAATTAAGCTGTGGAGTGTAAGGTTAAGCTTCTAAATGTTCCCCACCCTTTCCTGAGAAATGCAAGGTCAGAAGCTGTTGAATAATCCCTTCATATTGGTAATTTAGTTAAAATGTTTGTATAGCACTTTGAACATGCAAAGTGCTGTGGTGTGTAAGTGCTAAGTGCTGTAGTATTTAGCCGCAAATCCTGTTATAATCCCTCATTCTGTAATAGTAATAATTAATCATTGTCATCTCATTCAGAAAGTGCATCACATCCCAACCCCACATTCTGCACTGCCGGTGCTGCAGAAACTCTTTATAATGCAGCACATCTTGACAAGATTGCTTGGCTTAAGCTGCCAAGTTCAGATCTGAACCATACCCATGTTTACGGCTGTTCTGGTTCAATCTAGCACAGGCAAAGTGGTTTCTAAACTTTACCCAGGTGTGTAAGCTCTTTGGGGCAGGTACTGTCCCACATGCTCACACAGCACTATGGTGCGCTGATCCCCAATTGCTGCAGTTCCCAAAAGCCCTAAGCTAAAAAAACAACAAAAAATAGAGCAAGGGACAAAGTTCACATCTACAGCTGAACAACCTCATCTTTTGGGGGTTTTGGGAAACAGGGGTTGGGTTTGGCCCCCTTGCTATTCAAAGCGATGGATGATTTACACACTATAAGAAGGAAATAAAATGTTGACACAGCTGCTGCAGGCAGAAAAGAAACCTGAAGCAAAGACCTTGAGAAATCAGTCTGTACAAATAGTGACAACTCCAAAGCACTAGATGGAACTGCTGGGCCAGTGATAAGTGCCTATTGCACTTGCTACCCTTGAGTGGCGATTGACACTGGAGCCCTTTTGTAATTATTTTAATTTGTTTAGATTTAAAATCATAAAGATTCCTAACCCTGGCTCTAGGTGCCCAAACACATGGTGACTCCTCCAATAAATACAAAGAGGCCCCAGCAGCACTAAACTAATCATTTCAACAGGAACTCAGCCACCCAGACACCAACAATGACCAGGCCCGTTAATGGGGAGGAGTCCACAGGATCCAGCAATGCACTGCAGTGACACCCAGAGCCCCAGGCACTTAAATCACTGCCAGAGTGCCATGCACCAGAGCCCCAGGCAGCACACTCAGGATGGTACTTAGGGTTGGGGGAGGCATGGCACGATTCAGGTGGCACCGAGGGCTGGTCCCGCCCCTTCTGCCTGAGGCCATGCCCTTTCCAGGAGCACAGAGCTGGGCCCCTCTACACCTTGCCCAGAGGCCCAGCAAGGCTGTCCACTCCTCTGACAATGACTCCTTTCTTCCCCCTTCATCATAATGGGAAGAATCTTTTCAGCTCTCTCCAAAACCCCAGCCAAACTGAGGACTACAGTTAACTACAACTGTTTCTCACTCAGCTCATTCATTGATATGGACTACAGTTGCCTTTTACCCAGCCAGAGCTCCACCAGAACTTCACAAAATCCAGAATGAGAGAAAGTCACATCGGACTTTACTATCTCAATCTATCAACCTGTAAGGTATTCAGTAGTAAAGTGATGAGTGCCAGTACAAAACCGTGGATTAGATTATATTGAGAGAAGAATCTGCAAGGCTCAATGCTATATACGTTGTCTCCTCCAGCACAAACACTATGTATTAGACAATTACAGCACAGTATCCATCATCTATGCAGATTTACTGCCAAAGCTAACTGATCTCAATGAAGTGCATTGATGCTGTTTAATATTCCCATTACTACCCTTGATATACCAGGACACTGTAGTTCATTCAAAGTAATATTTGCTCCTAATAATTTCCTATGGCACCTGTCCCAGCCCATTTATACATTCTGATTCTTGCACACATTTTTGTTATTTAAAAGGCAAAGGCATTATTGGCAAATCACACAGCAACAGTCATGTACCAGCTGTGCAGTAGACTGGCACATAATGTTTAGTTGGTGGCTTTTTCTAAATGGTAGACTTCTTTTTCATTTGACTCAGCTCCAATTTGCTTAGCTTTTTGTTGCAAATATTTTCTGTCCAAACTGTATTCAGTTTTTCACCCAGTTTTGGCAAACACATGGCAAATTTTTATTTGTAAATAAAAATTCACGTATTTTTCATGTTTTTATGCACAACAGCTAATTATCTGTCCTGGGGTGGAATCAGTAAACAATGAAATAATAGTAGCATAATGAATACCATTCAGCCTGGATCAGGTGGGACGTTCAGTTTCATTGCAGTAGACAGCCTTCTCCACTCCTCTGAGTGATGCTGGGCTTGGGGGGAAGAAAAGGGAACAGGCTGGGGCCAAACCACTCCACTTCCCACTGTTGTGGTAAAGCAAAGCAACCTGGCTGGAAGAGGACAGCAGAGTAGAGAAGTCTGCTGCATTGTTCTAGCTCCCACCACCAGTGAGTGCATGGGGGGACCCCTGCTGTCACCCCTCGCCAGGCCCCCTGATAATCCTGCAGGTCACATAGCTCGGGGGAGGCGGTTTCAGACAGGGAGTGCAATGGGGGCAAGAAGGAGCAGAGCAGGGGCAAGACTTGGGTGCAAGAGATGGAGTAGGGTGGGGTAGTAGCAAGGGCAGAGCCCTAGGGACAACCCTATCAGTCACAGCACCACACCTACCTGCTTCTGTAACAACCCCCTAATCTCTGGTTGAGTTACTGACATCCTTGAATCACATGTAGAATAGTGATAGAAATGTAGCCGTGTTAGTCTGGTGTAGCTGAAACAAAATACAGGACTATGTAGCACTTTAAAGACTAACAAGATGGTTTATTAGATGATGAGCTTTCGTGGGCCAGACCCACTTCCTCAGATCAAATAGTGGAAGAAAATAGTCACAAGACTATTTTCTTCCACTATTTGATCTGAGGAAGTAGTCTGGCCCACGAAAGCTCATCATCTAATAAACCATCTTGTTACTCTTTAAAGTGCTACATAGTCCTGTATTTTGAATCACATGGTGACTCCTCCATCATTTGTAGTCCTTAAAGCAAGACTAGAGATCTTTCTAAAAGATATGCTAGAGCTCAAACAGAAGTTATGGTCTTTATGCAGAAATTACTGGGCCAAGCTCTTTGACCTGCGTTATATATCTCAGATGATGATAATGGTTTCATCGGGCCTTCATCTATGAACCTATGAAATTAGACCCAGGGCTAAATTTTGCCCGCATCTAGACAGGTGTCAATCCAAAGTATTTTCACAAAAGCTAATGGATGCACTCTTGATTTACTTGGGTATAAGTGAGGGAAGAATATGGCTGAGTCTTGTAATTTTTCCTGCCTATGGGAGAACAGGCCAAAAGTGATTGGGGGACAGTTAATCCCAATATGATATAGAAAGAGTTTAGTCTATGAGGCTGGGTTGATTTAGAAGTCCATTAAGCAGGAGTGATATATTCCAAGCACACACACACACAGAGAAGAGATTTTAAAAGGTTTTTTTAAAAGAAATCTTGCTGGAAGACTGCAATGTAACAAGGTTCTGTCCTAGAATTCAGAACCCTAACACAAGAATTCCCAAACAGAGAGAGAGACAAAGCAGGCTGCTTCCTAAGGCAGTGAAACACAACTCAATCCATCCTCCTGTGGGCTGGCTCCTAGAAAAGCTGACCCTGATTGCATGCTTCCCTACAATCCTCAATGCACTACAAGGAGGTTACAAAGTCTTTAGAGTTATACCAGTGATATATTAATCCCATAAATAGGAATCCTGTCATCTTTGTTTCCTCGCCAGCAGGTTTCCTCACCAGCAGGTTTCCATCTGACTCAGTTCAATAGCCTGCTGGCAATAGATATTTTAGCTAAGAACTTTCAGACAGGTTGACATTTATGAAGAGTTTGGGTAGACAAGTCTGGCCTTGTTCCTCTGCACCAGGATAATCTGTCAGAGATCATCTAACACCAAGGGAAGACTTTGTCTGCAGAGCTGCATGGGACCAGATGCAGGTCCTTTTCTTTATGAAGCTACACAGGGGTCAAATGAACATGACACAGAGGGAGAGTGGCAGAGGATTGCTTGAACACAGAATACAACTTCTGCCAGAATTTCCAGTAGTTCCTTGAGGGAAACAAGCGTTATCCTCAGAACCATCCTCCCACTCGGTGTCCCAATTGGGGGCAGGTTCCAACACAGAGGAGAACAGATTTTATCTTCTAACATCCATAGTAAAGCTGTGGTCCAGTAGCTGGGGAACAGGCATGGTATGAAGGAAACCTGGATTTTATTTCTAGTTCTGACCTCTTGGGTAACCACAGGGAAGTCACTTTAACGGTGGCATGCCTCAGTTTCCCCAAATGTAAAAAGGAGATAAAGATATTTTACTTCAAGTATAAAGATCTAGGAATTAACAGAGCAAGGCCACAGTAACCAAGAACACAGAGTAATGAAAATGCCTTCTCTCCAAAATCCCTACTATTCCAACCACACAGAAGGCAACCCAATGGGGCAAGACACAATAGAGTGACAAATGTGTAGCAGGAGCCCTTGCTAGTCTGGGGCCTGATACTGCCTTCCTTTGCACTGGTGTGAAGTATCAATAATGTTGCTGGGACCATGCTACCGATAGTGAGAGGAGAGCTGGACTTTGTGTTTTTGGAAGGCTGTTGGACTTTTTATTTTGGAAAGCTTACGGCCTTTGCATGTAGGAATTGCTTGCAAAGCTCAAAGCATAACAAAACAACATTTTGCACTAGCACCCTCCTGGCAGCCCAGCTCCAAATTTGCTCGCTGGTGGTTCTGTCACAGTATCTGTATTTAACCTTTTAATCTACTTGAAAAATAAAATAAAAAATCTGGCCATGAAGAAATTCCCCATCAGAAACTGGGTGGATGTTAATCTCTAGGGCCGGGTTGCAAGTTCCATTCTTCATAGAATTAAAGGTCATCCGGTAATGCTGCTCCTGCCCCAATTTCCTGATCTTTTTCAGCTGGAAATGCAGCACCTGGGAGTGGCTGGACAAGGACGTGCCTGATCACAGTGTTAACTTCCAGCATGTGCATGATCAGTTCCCTTCATGAGGCTGCAGGGAAAGGGAAGCTGCTGCTATTCCCACAGATCCTTGTTTGTTTTCAATTGCAAACCTCCATTGCTACATTCCATCTCATGTGCTCTGCAGAGGAGAGAGACTGGCAAAGCAGGGGAAACAACGAGGAGATGGGCCTTAGGGTTACAGAGGGGCTGTGGCTACTGCAGCTTGGCCTAGGCTGTAATTACAGCAGTGACCCAAGTTCATTACCTAGCACTGGATCCTGCCCATTGCTGAATGGAGGGAAGCAAACAAGGGTTAAACTTGCTAAAGAAACAGAGCAGAGTGCCCAGGATCCAATCCACAGTGTCGCCACACGTTTATTGCCCAGTGGGTATGGGAGAATGGGGTCATAATTGCCTGAGGGAGGAAGAGCTGGGCTGCATCTGCTCTATGAGGCATGATCTCTGCATCCCCTAGCAAATAAATACACATTCAGAAATAATTTGGCAAACAAATAAATAAAAGCTATGTTCCCTTTATTTGCCTTTTGGTGTACTTGATCACATTGTCAGGCTTTCTTCTGCAACCCTGTGGGCTAGAAGCTCAAGGAAGCAAGCAAGCTGAGATTCGCACATAACTCCCAGAGACCAATGGTTGAGACTTTAAATAAAACCTCAAATATTACAGGACTTGCAATCAAATCATGCACATTAGCAAAGGTGTTAGTATCAGATACACTTCACTGGACTGGCTTTAAAAAAAAAAGATGATTAAAAACATTAGACTGTTTACAATCAGTATGATCAGCTCCTTATTGTATTTCTGTTTTCAACCTTTGGTGATTACCCTTTAACCCTTTTCAGCACAGTTAGTGCTCCTGGGGGGGAGATGCTGCTGGGATTATATGACAAGTGCTGATCATTGAGACTTGATCCTAGATGGCGAAGCTGAAAGCACTGAGTCATTATGGGCGGAACACACCCATAAAGTAGGCTTCACTCCTTTAGAATCCGGATCTGCATTTTGATTTGAGGCCAAGGGCTGCAAATGTGGTTTGGTGGGCTGTGCCAAACCACAAAACAGCTCCTCAATGTGTGAGTCATCTCCCAAACTGAAGCAGAGTCAGAGAAGAAAGAAAAGGCATAACGTAATAGACGGGAAGGTGCTCCCTTCTTTGTGTTTTCTTTCTTTGGTAAGGATAAATGAGATGTGCTGCAGACAACACCCTGCCTCTCTCCAACCCTTCCATCTCTCTCAAACTTGTCACACCCAGCCTCTAGTTCAGGATTCTGGGTAATGTGGTCCTATACACATACTTTGCATTAAGAAGTATTGTAACTGAGTTACCAGGGGTGGGCAACCAAATCAACACATGTATGAATGAGTACATTGCAGGAAAGCATTGTGGGATGACAATTAAAGGATCATCTGGGAAGTCAGGAGAAAAATTATTCTCCTTAACCTCTGAGGACAGGACAAGAAGCAATGGACTTAAACTGCAGCAAGGGAGGTTTCGGCTGGACATTAGGAAAAACTTCCTAACTGTCAGGGTAGTGAAACGCTGGAATAAATTGCCTAGGGCGGTTGTGGAATCTCCATCACTGGAGATATTTAAGAGCAGTTTGGACAGACATCTATCAGGGGTGATGTAGATGGTGCTTGTTCCTGCTGGGAAGGCAGGGGACTAGGCTCAATGACCTTTCAAGGTCCCTTCCAGTTCTAGTATTCTATGATCCTATGATTTACGGCCTCTGTTCCTGGCTGTCTTGCTGACTTGCTTAGTGACTTTGGGCAAGTTATTTAATCTCCCCCAATTTTCCAGTCTTTTTTATTAAAGAGATAATATCTCTTACATCTGAGGTGATGAGAAGCTTATTTAAAGAATACCTGAAAGTCACTTGGATGGAAGAAGTTCAAAGTATCATTGCTCCTGAAAGAAAAAAATAACTGAATGTCAAATAAGCTATAAAAGAAAGATCACATCAAGTGAGTCTAGACAGGGCTGGAAGAAAAGAAAGGGTTAATGACCAAAAGTGCATGACTATTTCTTAGATTCATGTTAGAACTCACACTTTTTTATAGAGAGACTCCAGCAAGAGGAACCACTTGGAAGGGATGGCTGGTTCTAATAAAAAACAAGCCCATTTTAAGGTTCTAATTCATTAAAACATCCCCACTCCAGAAGGAAGGTTAAATGTTTGTTTAAAGAGTTAAGCATGTGCTTATGCACTTTCCTGAATCCTAGCTAAGCTTTCATTATTGTTCCATGTTCACTATAGTGCTGGAGAGACATGAGCCTCTGAATTACAGGACTATGGAGTAGACAAAGACTCAATTGCAAAGTGAAAACAATGCTAAACAGTGCTAGTTATTGGAGAACTCTGTTCATTCAGTGAGAACATTTCCCTTAATCCCCCTTGACTGGTATGTCTTTCACCATTGTCCTTAAGAACCTGATCACTGACTACATATGCATTCCATCTACAGAAGGCAACACTAGCTTTGCTGCAAGGGGCAGGGAAGCTTGAAATCACGTCTTTTCTGACATTGCTACATTTTTGGCTCTACCACAGTAGCAGCCAGCACACAGGTGCTGCTTTCAAATCAGTGCTGTTCACCAGCCAGACAGAGAGGTTTTCATTCTTGCCTTCACAAACCTGACAGCCTACAATGTTCCAATCAGGGGAAGAAACTCGTTAAATACTACATGGCACAGCTGAGCATGGAACTGATGCCCAGTAGGATGTAGAGAAAGGGGAGAGCCCTGCAGAAAAAGATCTAGTATCAAAGCACCTTGGAATAGATAATGAGATATTTTAAACTTTTCCAATTAAAGTTTTGCCCCCAAAACAGTATGGATGTGCACCATCAAATTAATAAACAATTCAGTTATAATGAGACTCTGACCTCATTGTGCTAGGGGCTGTACAGCTACGTAGCAAGAGACAGTCCCAGCACTAAGGGTCTGACAATCTCATTTGGCTTGAGCTCCATCAAAAACATTTTTTCTAGGAACAACGGGAACTGCAGGATAGCATCACTCACTTCCAAAACAACGTTTGTCCTGGAGTGCCAGAGAATGCTCCCGGCACCAGATTACACTTGCCTTTCAGTTTTAACCCAGTGGATAATTCCCACTGAACAAGTAGGCAGTTGGGACACAGGCAGCCAGCCCTCTGTAAGGCCTAAAATGATTGGCAGCTGCAGAACATCAGCCTGCACTATTCTTTACAATATCAAATAATTTTCTCCCAATAAATGTGTATTGACATGGCTATCAGTTACACCTCCAATAATTCAGGCTGTCATTTGTCTGTTAACTGTTTATCTTTACATGACCACGCTCTAGAGCAGTAAGCTGAAACTTACTGACCCTCCGAGACACATAAGACAATCTTCAGAAATTCAAGAGCTGTGCCTCAGCAGATGTATCCTGTGGGGCTGAAGCCCCAAGACTGAGACAGTTTCCTCGCCACTACTTGATCTCTGCCACTTGCCTCCTGTAAAGCAATACACCCCCACGCACTAAATCAAGTTCTGGTCAAGGGACCCACAACCCAGCAGCTCT
This sequence comes from Rafetus swinhoei, assembly GCA_019425775.1. Taxonomy (NCBI): domain Eukaryota; kingdom Metazoa; phylum Chordata; order Testudines; family Trionychidae; genus Rafetus; species Rafetus swinhoei. Next base: position 14,974,806 of record CM033425.1, on the reverse strand, counting down.
GGGCTTTTACTCTCCCAGCCCTTTCTGCTCCTTTCCTGGACTGCTTCCTACTCTTCCCTTATAGCTTGCATCAGAGAGTGCAAATGAAGGTTTTCTTCACCCTGCCAACTTCTTCTCTTTGCAGCTTCTGCCCAACTAACCCCCCTCCCCTTCTCCCCTCAAGCCGGACTTCATCTGCAATTATGCCCTAACACAGGAGCCTAAGGTTAATTGGCCTATTTTACTTCTTCAGGCGTTGTGTGAGTAGACATCCTATCACAATCTGTAACAAAACATTCTCACAAGTTTTGAATGGTTTAGCAGTTCCCAGTCCCATCTCATGCTCCCAGGATATATTGTAGCTTTCTAGTGACTGGCCCTGCCACAGGTAGCAGTATGGCAGATTTCACACTCTCTGATTTCTCTGTAATGCCACCTGCTCCCTCTGAAAAAAATAGGAATGCTACAACCAGCCCTCCTTCTTTTACACCAGGCTCCCTTCCAGGTGGATTCATTTACTCCATGTTTGCCAAAAATCCAGTTGTCTCCCAACACCGTGTAATAAAGGAGAGACACACATAGGCATGCTGGCAAGAGACAGCTCTTTATTTTGTGGCCCATCACATAACATAGGTCACTGTTACAAAAGGTTCTACCTGTGTCACATGGCAGGGGTCATTAGCCATTGATTCCAATGGCTACAATTACATGTTTGATCCTAATTCTATGTGGTTAATGTATTGTGGGATTTAAGCTGTCAAGCAAAGAGACCTCTCAATATTTTCTTTGCTCTCCCTCAGTGTCTGCTTTATATAGTGATGGAAGATCACACCAGTCTAGCTGCATGTCAGGCAACTATTCCACTAAGTATTAACTGTATTGTTTTAAATCTCTCACATTTCTTGAGAGAAATTCAATTTACTTTTCATTATGAGACTTACTTCCCTGATTGTTCAGGAGGCAACACTCTCTCTCTTGCTTTACCCATCTTTTCAAAAGGAAAAGCTCACAAATCCCCTGAGCTTGACCCAGCTAATGTAGAGGGAGCCTGTTGTTCTTAGACTGCCTATTTGTATAAGAGAATTTTGTCATGGCCATGTATTACAAGAGGAAGAAAAAAAAAAGCTAGCACTCAGAATTGAAGAGTGCAGAGAGACAGTAAAGTAAAGCTATGCAATGACACAATATAAGAGGAATGCATATAATATCTGTCTATATCTAGAGATATTACACACACACATATGTGTCAATATACCAGCAACCTTAAACCTATGGCTGTCCCCTGAAACGTGACTTTGTAAAGCTGGCATCTTCTTACTCAGTAGATCTGCCTTGGGTTTTCTCATTTAAATAGCCTGCATTCTGACACAGGATGTTCTTTGGGATGCCTAGGAACATAGGTGTGGAAAGTAGGAGTGCAGGGATTGCTGCAGTACACCCAGATTTTCCACCCAGCTTCCCTGCACCAGGGGCTGGTCCGCTGCAGGCTCTACCAGCCCTGGGTCCTGGTCTCCATGGTCCTTCCAGCTTTGACACGGCCTGCTGCCTGGCATCCCCGCGTACGCCTGCCATGCCAAGGGTCCAGGTCACTGGGCTTGGAATCTCCACTGCCACTCACCAGCTTGTTGCTGGCTCTGCAGCTGCCTTCAGCTGTGGCTAAGTTGCCAACTTTCCCGGACCGGATGTACCATTTTCTGTAATGATATCCAGTCCGTCTGGTCTGGAGAGTTGGCAACCCTAGGTGTGACTCCAGCCTGGGGCAGTAAGGGGCATGAGCAGGTGTAGGGAGAGCCCTAAATAGTTCTAGCGCCACTGACTGGGAATACTCCAGCCCTTGAGACATTTAGATGCAAAGGTACTTGGGGCATAGCAGAGAGGCTGTTGAACCCTATGAGGTAGGATCTTCAAAGGGAAAGCAAAGGCAGCAGAGAAAGAGGGATTGAAGGGTCTGTCTCTAGAGGAACTCAAGGACCAGTCTCTCGGCCCCAGTTTAGAATAATGTATTGTAGGATTTAAGCTGTCAAGCAAAGAGACCTCTCAATATTTTCTTTGCTCTCCCTCAGTGTCTGCTTTATATAGTGATGGAAGATCACACCAGTCTAGCTGCATGTCAGGCAACTATTCCACTAAGTATTAACTGTATTGTTTTAAATCTCTCACATTTCTGGAGAGAAATTCAATTTACTTTTCGTTATGAGACTTGCTTCCCTGATTGTTCAGGAGGCAACACTCTCTCTCTTGCTTTACCCACCATCTTTTCAAAAGGAAAAGCTCACAGATCCCCTGAGCTTTAACCAGCTAACGCAGAAGGAGCCTGAAGTATTAGAAGCAGGTCTGGGGTTGCCTAGGGGACTTGGAGGCCTGATCCCCAATGTTTTTAATGGGAACCAGGCGTCCAAATTAATAGCAATTTTCAAAATCCTGGGTGGCTTTAAAAATCTCATCCAGAAGACTTAATTGATCTGACCAAGATCAGATAGCCTATGGGCAGAGCCAGGACTAGAAGCCACATTGTCCATAGTGGGCCATAATATCACACTGGACCTACATACACTGGCATATCAGTCAGAGACTTCAGTAGTCATAACTCTGATTTGCCCACTGGGATGTTGTTATCAAGTGTAATGTTTGTTTAAATCAATTTCAATGCATGTCCTAGTGCTGACAGAGAAGTACAAGGCACAGGATGGGAGCACATGCCCAGGAATGGACAGAAGAGAATTCATTAGCATTTTCTGCGCTTTTCAGATGAGATGTGAGATTTACTAATGGAAGGAGATGTGTGGTAATGGGATCCCTTGTGGGCTGCAGCTAGATCGAAAGCATTTGATGAAGCTTGACAGGCTTCATGTTTCTCAAGGAGACATACACGGACTGGGTGTTGAGTGGTGTGTATGCTCGGTAGGGTCTGTGAACCTGGGTGCCAAACACAATACAGGCCATGACCAGAGTCAGCAGACTTATCACCTTTTACTAGCTCTTGTCATGGGATCCTTGGGGCTGGGGGAAGTCATTGAAAACTAAAGTGTGACTGGCTCATTCCTGCAGTAGCGTGAGGAGGTCCTGAATTACACAAGAGAAGGCTGCTTCTGGATGGGAATTAGTGAAATAATCCAAATGCCATTAGGTCTGTGATGACAGCAGCGTGGCTGTGGCTTGGACTCCTGTGTCTGTATGTTTCCAGAGCCTCTTGAACAGGAAGATTTTCCATACCACTGGTTTCTCCATCACCACTCCAGTAGTCTGCACATGAAGCAGATAATTTTTCTGGGATCCAAAGAGAAGGACATTGTGAATACGGATGATAGGTGTGATCAATTTAGGGCCTGCTGCCCTTAGCAGCATGTCCTGAGAGCCAAAAGCCCCAGCCTTCATCTGAAAACCCCTTAGTGGGAGCTCTTGTGAAGAAATAAATGGATGTGCCCTGCATATCCCAGGCTGAGCTTGTGCACTGAAGATATTTGGTGCAGCTAACTTCTCTCTCCCATATGTAAAAAAATACATTATCAGGCTTCTTCATCCAAGCAGGCCTGCTCTTGGCTTGGGGACTGTTCAGATTCAGCAGTGGTTTGCTTTAAACCTGCCCTCACTGACAGTTGTCCAGAGACAAGCAATCTGGGGGTCTCCAAAAGGACCTGACTTAGTGGGTCACTAGGCATCCAGCCATACACCATGGCTGGCTGGACAGACATAGGCTACATCTAGACTGCAGGCTTCTTTCAGAAGAAGCTTCTTCCAGAAGAGATTTTCCAGAAAAACTTTTTTCGAAAGAGAGCATCTACACAGCAAAAGCACAACGAAAAAGCGAACTGCTTTTTCTAAAGGTAGCCTCCACATTCATTGGACTCTATCTCACATTTCAGCTGTGATTACTGTGGATGGAGTGGCCATCAGAGTACCTATGCTTTTTCCTGGAGTCCTCTTCTTTCGAAGAAACACTTTATTCTGTGTCCACACATGCCTTTTTTGGAAAAAGCTTTTTTGGAAAAAGGCTTCTTCCTTGTAGAAAGAAGTTTACCACTGTTGGAAAAACCCCTCCGTTCTTTCGACTTTCTTTCGAAAAAACACAATAGTAGTGTGACTGTAAGTGTAGTTTTTCTGGAAAAACTCTGCAGTGTAGACATACACTGAGGCTACGTCTACACTGCCCCCTTTTGCGCAAAAAAATATGCAAATGAGGCAAAGCGGTGAATATCGCTGCACTTCTTTTGGATACTTAATGAGCTGCCATTTTGCACAAGGGGTTTTTGTGCAAAAAGGAGCCATCTACACTGCTCCTTTTTACACAAAACCCCCCTCTTGTGCAAGAGCCTTTCTGCCGCTTTTTTTCAGGAAGAATGGCTCTTGCACAAGAGGGGGGTTTCGCGCAAAAAGGAGCTGTGAAGACGGTTCCTTTTTGCGCAAAAGCCCCGCAAATATTCACCGCTTCACCTCATTTGCATATTTTTTTGCACAAGAGGGGGCAGTCTAGACGTAGCCATAGAAAGCAAAAGCCCACAAAGAAAGGGATGCCATTAACAGCAGGCTATTTCTACATTGGCACTTGATCAACAAAACTTTTGTCACTTACAGCTGCTAAAAAAATATGCAAACGATAAAGTTTTGTCACAGCAAGTGATAGTGTGAATGCTGCTTTGTCGTCAGGATTACTCTGCGGCAGACAAAGCAAAATCCCCTTGTTGGAAATATTTTTTTGACAAAAGTGCCGACAAAATTCACACACACTGACTTTTTGCAACAGGGCTGTGTCAACACAGCTTTGTCACTAAAAGCTGTGTAGTACAGACATGCCCTAAAAAGCTGTGCTCAGGCATTAAGAGTGAAAGCTGCACCATGCTGCTGCTGTCTTTAACTTGACTTAATGCCAAGTCTGCTTGCTGTGTGCTGACTGGGCTTTCAAAGGAGGTGGAGGCTGTTCAGCATCAAGATACCTTACATTTGCTTCTCCAGATGCCCACTCAGAAGTCAAAAATTTAGCTATCAAGGTTTCATTGAGATAAGAGACAGAACCATGACTCCTTCAGTGTCATCCTCAGAAGGCCTGTGAGTCTTGTACACAAACACCTCCCTCACCAGCTAACCTACACATCCTCCCCATCCATTTGGCTGTTTTAATTCTGCTAAGACTGTAGAATGCAGAATGGTATCAACTCCTGCCCAGATGATGGTGAATTTTTAGCCTCTAGTGGGAAGTTCCTACTGTAGGTCTGCTGCAAAACTCCCACTGACTTCAATGACCAGGAAGGAACTCCATTGCACTGCTGACTCTCCAGAACAAAACAAAAGGCATCCCAGATACACCCAGAAAGCACTCTGTTCCATGCTAGGGAAAAGGTGAAGGTTTCATAACAAATCATGATTCTCCTTCTCTCACTCCTCCCAGGAAGTGATACAATGTCTCAGAGGGTAGCCATGTTAGTCTGTATCTTTAAAAACAATGTGTGGTCCTGTGGCACCTCTTCTGTAATGTTTGAACAACCAGATCATGTGACATCACATGCTGCAAATTAAATATATATTTTATTCCTTCACTGGGATATCTGCTCCTTTTTGGCCTCCTCTACTCAGAGCGAATTCCAGAAGAGAAACTAACAAATATATATTAGATCATGAGCTTTCATGGGTAAAACCCACTTTATCAGATGAGCTGGAGTGGAAAATACAGAGTCCAACGTATATATAACAGCAAAAGCAGTTACCTGTTAATTGTAGCCCCCACATTGATGAAGCTAATTAAGTAGGCTGGATGTGTCCCATTCATAGCTATTGATAAGAAAATGTGAATATCAAAGGTTGGGGAAATGTGGCGCTCCAGTGGTGATTTAAAGGGTCTGGGGCACAAGGCGCTGCTGCAGCTGCAAGAGCAGCAGTGGTGGCCAGGAGTCCCAAGCCTTTTTGAATTCCAGGGCCCTTGGGCAGTTGCTCCCTTTGTTCCTTCAACAGGCCTGCTTGAAGCACATGGAGCCTGATCCAAAGTCCACTGAAGTTCATGGAAAGATTTCCAAGTCACTTCAATGGACTTTGGATCAGGTCCATGTGTAATCCCCTTCCTCACTTGGTTAAATTCACACTCATGCTTAAGCACTTTTCTGGGTTAGGCTTTTATTAAATCTCCCATCCAGCACTCTCCCATCCTCTAATAACTTGGGGACCAAGATCTTTATGGTTTGATCTTAACCCCACACTTATTTAGAGAACTTCCCTTGAGAGCCATTTCAGGGGCCCATCAATTATTCTGAAAGTTATTTATTACATCGCCAATGCCATACATGTGCATGAATTCAATCTGCTCAAGTTACTTACACAGTCCCTGCCATGCTCAGTCACCTTAAAAATATCTTCTCTTTGCAAACTTGAACTCTGTCAGTATTTTCTCTCATGTCAGTTCTTGATTCTTAACTGTAAGAATGATGCTTTTGTCTTTTCAGTGAGCACACTCCTCGAGCCTGGGGCACAATCCAGCATTTGAATGCATCATCATTACAATAAAGTGCTCATGATTTCACAGCACTATCCTGTCACCTTGCTTGCCCTAACATGGCAAGACAATTTACCAAGCAAGGCACTAGCCAATGGGCATAGAAGTGGTAGAATCTGGCCCTGAATCAGTGCCACTTCCAAATCAGCACAAACAACCTGCATGCAGGGGAGCATGTTGTTTATGAATACCACTAACAATGGACGATCCCAAACCTTTATGGAATTTAAGGCACGAATAGGAAAAATACACGATGTTAGTCAAACACATATACATTTGAACCTCTTTAATCCAGCAACCCTAGGAAACAGGGTATGCCAGATAATAGACTTTTCCAGGCCATGGAGTGTGCTGTGGGGTCTGGGCATGAAGAGATGGGGCTTACCTGGCACCCAACTCATATCCCCGCTATGGAAGCAGCAGGAGAAAAGCCTCTGGACTAAAGCTTTTCTGCACTGCCATTCCCCCAGCTGGGGGACAGGAGGCACAGCAATGCGCAGAGCTACTTCTTCCTCCTCCAGCAGGGTCCTAACCACGGGTGCCTCACAGTGGAGCCGACAGCCTTGCCACGCCCTTGGGCAAGGTGGGGAGGGGGGCACCTGCTCCATGCCCTGGAAGGTACTGGGCCTCAGGCAGAAGGAGCAGGGCTGGGGCTAGAGAGCCCTCAGTGCCACCCAGAGAGCAGCACACCTCTCCCAGGCAATCCTCAGTGCTGCCCAGAGTGCACCGCCCAGCACTCCAGCAGTGATTTAAAGGGGGCTGGGGCTCTGGGCCCTTTTGCATTGCTGGCCCCCAGAGTAGTTGCTCCTTTTCCCCTCTCCCCACAGCAGTGGGCCTGGTGTTCCCAGATCAGGGACACCCAGATCTTGGAGGTTCCAGTATATTTACATATGTACACACTAGATATACATGACACCGATGGGGAACATGGCATGTGTTTTTATGCCTGCCTGCACATCTGTCTAGAGTAGTAAAAAAAATTGTGTAATGCTCTGAATGAAGACATAGCTTTAGCTACAGCCCAGTCAGTTCTAATACATTGTAAACCAATTGGCAAAACCTCTTCTGTAATGTTTGAACAACCAGATCATGTGACATCACATGCTGCAAATTAAATATATATTTTATTCCTTCACTGGGATATCTGCTCCTTTTTGGCCTCCTCTACTCAGAGCGAATTCCAGAAGAGAAAGGTTTATTCTACTTGCAAAGACATGTGTACTGTGAGCCATATCACCAAAGTATTTCACCAATTAGAAAACACTGAGCTAAAGCTCTCAGTACCCCAGTCCTGCCTACAATGTAAGGACTTCAACAACTGTTTGTGCTGAGCACTTGGACTCAAATCTACAATACACGCCTGGATAAAGTCAGGGGGAGGAGAGAACCAATGGAGCCAGCATGCAGAACCATTGTTCTCCATGCCAGCCCCAGGACTGCTTAAATCCATCCATTCATTTCCTTGCCTGCCACTACCCTACATGTGTAGATTTATTGCAGCCAGCCTGTGTATGGGGCCTTTTTTGGCTGAATCACCACCCATCTCAGAACCAATTTTTGGAGGGTACATTTAAAACCCATTGATGATGCAGTGCTCTGAACCATAACAAACAAAAAAACCTAAACATGCTGGGTTGCCAAGCAGCAACAGAAAACAAAATGACGAGGCTGGTGTTGAGTTCTGAGGAGTGGCTCAGCTGTGTCCCACACAGCCTGGGCAGGTGTTAAGTCCCTCCCTAACTACCACAGGCAGAGACGGTGTGACTTTGACTAGAGCACTTCTTGCCTGCTGAGGTCTGGGAGCAAAGGCACTGCATGGGGAGTCTGTTCTGAACATCTGCACGATCACATGCAGGATGATTATGGTATGGCACAATGGGACCAAGTGGTGGGGACAAGGGGCAAGAGTGGGAAGCAAGGTGTTATTGGGGGTCCAGAGTGGGGACATGGGCCTAGGCAGGGGCTCCTTGAACAGCATTGGGAGCCCCAAGGGAGAGGCTGCCCTGGAATAACCCTAGGGTCCCCCAAGATGAAGTGGGGGGGGGGGATCACATACAAGTGGTCCATAGCTAGCCTCACAACTGAGTTGTGGGAGGGGCTAGCACCCATAATGGCTGCTACATTTCCACCCCTATATGTCATTCTCTGTAAAATGTGCACATGCACCGGGCAGTGGGGAAGAGGCACAAGGGTGGAACCTGGGGGGATGGCATGGCTGCCACAATGCCCAGGTAGAAGCTCCTCTTCCCTGCCAACAGGAGCACCATTTAGAAGGGGAGGCTCTAGATCCCCACAAAAAAAATTTGCACCAGGAGTCTACTCACCCTAGCTCTCAGACAGTTCTTAATTGCAACACAGGCAGCCTGAGTGTAATATGTGATGATTCAGAAACTGGGAGCAGCACAGCCTTATTAACAGGAGCAAGATGACTGAGATAACAGAAGGCTTGTCATTAAAGTAAGCTAAGGATCATTAGATGATCTGGAAAGTATTGTCAGGCACTCCAGTTAAGATAGGAAACAAAAGGTAGGAATAAATGCTGAGAATGGAGGGAAATAAACAGTGGTGTCTCCCTCTGGCCTGAATGGGCACTAGTGCTGTTCAACATATTTATACATTGTTTGGAAAAAGGGTAAAGAGTGAGGTGGCCATATTTGTAGATGACAGAAAACTACTCCAGATATTTAAGTCCAAAGCAGACTGCAAAGAGTTACAAAGAGATTTCACAAAACCGGATGACTGGGCAACACAATGCCAGAGGAAATTCTATGTTGATCAATGCAGAGTAATGCACATGGGAAAATATAATCCCAACTATACATACAAAATGATGAGGTTTAAATTAGCTGAACCCATCAATAAAGAGATCTTGGAGTCATTGTGGATACTTGTCTGAAAATATCTGCTCCGTGTCTAAAAGGCAAGCAAAAAAGCCAACCGATTATTGGGACTCATTAGGAAAGGCACAGATAAGAAGACAGAAAATAGCATATTGCCTCTATATAAAGCCATGGTACATCCACAGACTGAATCCTGTGCGTGGATTTAGTCCTCCCATCTCAAAAAAGGGTTTGGAAAAGACACAGAGAAGGCCAACAGAAATTATTAGGAGTATTGAGCACATTTCATATGAGAAAAAGACTGGGACTTTTCAGTTTGGAAAAGAGATGAGTAAGGGGGAATACGACAAAGGTCTATAAAATCATGAATGGTGAGGAGAAATTGAATAAGGAAGAGTTATTTACTTCTTCAGATAACACAAGAATTAGGAGTCAGTCAATGAAATTAACAGAGAGCAGATTTAAAACAAACAAAAGAAAGTATGTCTTCATAGTTAGCACGTGGGACACTTTGCCAGAGGATGTTGTGAAGGCCAAATAACAGGGTTAACAAAATAGGTATGTTCATGGAGAATAGGTCCCTCAATGGCTATTAGCCAGAGTGGGCAGGAATCCAGCACCATGTTCTGTATGTTCCTTACCTCTGTTTGCCAGAAGCTGGGAATGGGTGCAAGGAAGAATTACTCAAGATTGCCTGTTGTATTCATTCCCCATGAAGCACTGGGCACTGGCCACTGTTGGAAGACAGGGTACTAGGCTTGATGGACCTTTGCTCTGACACAGTATGGCCATTCTGATGTGCTTACACAGAACCCACATGTATCTGCCCCTGCTGTAACCCACTAGACCTCACTCCTCTCACAGAACTGAGAAAAGGCCCAAATGTTCTGATGGGGTCTCTTTCTTTCACTGCACAGTATGTCTAGATTACATTGTTTTTTCAAAAAAACCCTGCCCTGTTTTCAAAAAAATTCACCTGAGTCCACACTGCAATCGCATTCTTTCAAAATTAAATCAAAAGAACGTGGCAGTTTTTTCGACAGCAGTAAACCTGCTTTTATGAGGAAGACCACCTTTTTTCAAAAGAGCACTTTTGAAAAAAGGCGTTCTTGAACGCAAACAGGGCTTTTTTGAAAGAGAGCATCCAGATTGCCTGGGTGCTCTCTTTTGAAAAAGCAGACTACATAACCCAGGGAGGTTATGTAATCTCCGTCATTGGAGATATTTAAGAGCAAGTTAGATAGACATCTATCAGGGATGGTTTTTTGAAAGTCTTGTGGCAGTCTAGACGATTTCTTTCGAAGGAGGCTTGTAATCTAGATGTACCCAAAATTACGAGGAAGAACGCCTTTTTCAAAAGAGCTCTTTCGAAAAAAGGCACATGTGGACATTTTTTCCAACAGGGACATTTTTTGAAAGAAGAGGCAATCGAAAAAATCACAGGTGCCCTGGTGGCCATTCTGTGAATAGCAATCAGGGCTTTCTTTCGAGAGAGCGTCCATGCAGTCTGGACGCTCCCTTTCGAAAAAGCAGATTGCTTTTTCGATCCGGTTTTGAGGTGTGGGTGCTCTCTTTCGAAAGAAGCTTTTTTGAAAGAGCTCTTTAGAAAAAGCTTCTTTTGAAAGTAGCTTGCCGTCTAGACACACCCTTAGTAACAAAGTAAGAATATATATTTAAAATGTAAGCCTAACATTGACATAGAATCATAGCATACTAGAACTGGAAGGGACCTCAAGAGATCATCAAGTCCAGTCTCCTGCCCTCACGGCAGGACCAAGAACCATCCCTGATAGATGTCTATCTAACTTGCTCTTAAATATCTCCAATGACGGAGATTACATAACCTCCCTGGGCAATTTATTCCAGTGTTTAACCACCCTGACAGTTAAGAAGTTTTTCCTAATGTCCAACCTAAATCTCCCTTACTGCAATTTAAGCCCATTGCTTCTTGTCCTATCATCAGAGGCCAAGCAAAACAATTTTTCTCCCTCTTCCTTGTAACACCCTTTTAAGTACTTGAAAACCGCTAACATGTCCCTTCTCAGTCTTCTCTTTTCCAAACTAAACAAACCCAGATCTTTCAGTCTTCCCTCATAGCTCTTTTTTTCTAGACCTTTAATCATGTTGTTGCTCTTCTCTAGACCCTTTATAATTTCTCCACATCTTTTTTTAAATGTGGTACCCAGAACTGGACACAATAGTCCAATTGAGGCCTAGTCAGTGCAGAGTAGAGCGGAAGAATGACTTCTCGTGTCCTGCTCATAACACTCCTGTTAATGCATCCCAGAATCATATTTGCTTATTTTCCAACAGTGTCACACTGTTGACTCATATTTAGCTTATGGTCCACGATGACCCCAAGATCCCTTTCTGCAGAGCTCCTTCCTAGACAGTCACTTCCCTTTCTGTATGTGTGAAACTGATTGTTCCTTCCTAAGTGGGGTACTTTGTATTTGTCCTTATTAAACTTCATCCTATTTACCTCAGACCATTTCTTTAGTTTGTCCAGATCATTTTGAATTATGACCCTATCCTCCATAGCACTCGCAACCCCTCCCAGCTTCTATCATCTCCAAACTTAATAATCGTGCTCTCTATGCCAATAACTAAATCGTTGATGAAGATATTGAACAGAACTGGTCCCAAAACTGACCCCTGTGGAACCCCATTTGTTATGCCCTTCCAGCATAACTGTGAACCGTTAATAACTATTCTATAAGAATGGTTATCCAGCCAGTTTTGCATCTACCTTACAGTAGCCCATCTAGGTTGTATTTCCCTAGTTTATTAATAAGCAGGTTGTACGAGACCATATCAAATGTTTTACTGAAGTCTAGGCATACCACATCCACCACTTCTCCCTTATCCACAAGGCTAGTTATCCTATTAAAGAAATCTATCAGATTTGTCTGACATGATTTGTACAAATCCATGCTGGCTGTTATCTATCACCTTATTATCTTCCAGATGAATTCCTTAATTATTTCCTCAGTTATCTTTCCTGGCACAGAAGTTAAGCTGACTCTAGTGTAGTTTCCTAAGTTGTCCCTATTTCCCATTTTATAGATGGGCACTCTATTTGCCCTTTTCCAGTCTTTTGGCTTCTCTCACAACTTCCATGTTTTTTCAAAGATGATGACTAATGGCTCAGATACCTCCTCTATCAGCTCCTTGAGTATTCTAGGAAGCATTTCATCAGGGCCTGGTGACTTAATGACATCTAATTTCTCTAAAGTAATTTTTAACTTGTTCTTTTTCTATTTTGACTTCTAAACCTACCCCATTGTCACTAGCATTCACTATGTTAAGCATCCACTCACCATCAACCTTCTTGATGAAAACCAAAACAAAGAAACAAAGAAACAGAGTAATTAAACACCTCTGCCATTTCCAGTTTCCTGTTATTGTTTCTCCCTCTTCCTTGAGCAATGGGCCCATCCTTTCCTTGGTTGTCTTCTTGCTTCTAATATATTTCTTATTTCTTATATTTCTTATTACCTTTTAGGTCTCTAATTAGTTTGAGCTTGTTTTGTGCCTTCGCCTTTCTAATCTTGCCCCTACATACTTGTGTTAATTGCTTATATTCATCCTTTGTAATATGTCCTAAAGTTTCTACTTTTTATGCAGATCCTTTTTTTATTTTTAGATTGTTTAAGATCTCCTGGTTAAGCCAAGGTAGTCTCTTGCCATACTTCCTATCTTTCCTACACAGTGGAATAGTTTGCTCTTGGGCCCTTCATAATGTCCCTTTGAAAAACTGCCAGCTGTCGTCAGTTGTTTTTCCTCTTAGTCCTGCTTCCCATGGGACCTTACCTATCAGGGAATTTACTAAAGTCTGTGTCCCTTAAGTGATTTGACACAAAATGTCAGAACTTGTTATTATTAGAGCTGAGTGAGTCTAATATTTATTTGTCTTTCTTTTATATAAGAATTAGATACTGGGTGCCTGTCAGCTAACTGCTAAATTAGCTGCCAAAAAACAGTTGTCAAATGCCTAAGTAGCTCCTGGAATCATGGTTAAAGTTGCCGCCCCCACCTAAAATCTGAAAAGGTGCCCATGCCTGCCAAGTTTTAGTAGTTCTTTACAAGTCACTCCCCATACAGAGCACCTCCACCACTCCATCCGAAGCAAGCATCTAACTCAGGGATGGGCAATAATTTTTCATGGGGGGCCACACTTTTCTATTATATTAATGGAGAAGGTGCAGGGGTCTGGGATGGAGGTTGGATGCAGAAGGGAGCTTGGGGTAAGGGATTGAGGTGTGGGATCTGGGAGGGAGTTTGTGTGAAGTAGGGGATTGTGACCTGGGGCAGAGGACTGGGATTCAGGGACTGGGAGGGGGTTGTGACCTGGAGCAGGAGTGCAGGAGGAGGTGCAGGGAATTGGGTTGTGACCAGGGACAGGATGCAGTAGAAGTGTAGGAGGGGATGCAGTATCTGGAAAGGTGTATGGGGGCTGGACCAGGGGTGCAGAAAGTTTGGGTTACATGGGGTAGAGGCGCAGGAGGGGGGCAGACGGCTGTGGGAGGGAGGGACTGGAGTGCCAGAAGCAAGTTCTGGCTGGGAGACTTTACCTGGGTGGCTCCCAGCCAGCAGTCCAGCAGGTTCCTTAGCCAGGGTCCTGCCTTCCATGCCCCAGTACCTGCTCAGAGCAGCTTCAGGGGTCATATTTGCTGCTGTGATCTGAATGCTGTGAACCCAGGGGATGAGCGGGAAGGGGCACTTCACATGTTGCCTGTCCTGCAAACAAGCAGCTGCTATTGGCTGGAAACCAGCCAAAGGGAGTTACTGTGGGTGGAAGCAGTGTGAGAAGCCTCTCCCCTCCCCTGGGCTCTCAGCATTCAGAGATGCATACATGGCCCTGCAGTCAGCTTTTCTGAGTGCTGAGTGGGGCCGGGGCAGGCTGGGAGCTGGCAGAGGCATTTGCAAGCTGTATCAGGCAGCTTAGCAGGCTAGACTTGGCCTGTGGACCATATTTTGCCCAGTCCTGGTCTAACTCCACACCTGGGGGGGTCTGGCCCTACCATGGGGTGGGTTCCATCTGTTTTTATAATAACCATAATAATACCCATTGCATTTATATGGGATCTCATAGCCTTTATGGCTCCCAGAACACGTCACATACTGTAGAAAGAACACGTTCTTCACCACCTAACAGCAGCCACTTCTGGGGTGAAGTGAATCAGGCCTTTCCATCCCTACATCTAAGTGCCAGCAGCTTTGGCGGCTAGACAGATTTCGCACTAGTTGTTCCATTGCCAATTCTGGATCAGGTGAGGTGAAGAAAAAGTTGAATTTAGACATAGAACATGATGCTCCTGTCCACAACACACGAGGAGTGAATATACAATAAGCACACTGAGAAGAGGCCCACATGGGTATGGCAAGAGAACAGCTATGCAACACACAAAGTCCCTCAGTGCAGAGGCTCCAGCAGGTTCAAGGGAATTATCTGCCTTTGGAGCTCTGTGTGAATGAGGGGCACAGCCATCTGGGCAGAGCCTTCCACACTTAGCTGTGCATTCCCCATGAAGAACACTGTACATGCAAACTACATTAACCTCTGCCCTGTGGCCTGCAATTCTGGCAGTCAGTGTTGGGTTCACTTGTGAGCCAATGCTGGAGTAGGCCTGCTCAGTAGCCAGAATAGAAGTCACTCCATATGCTAGGCCAAGATCCATGAGTTGACCTGTACCCCAGAGTTTCCTGTGTTTATGGACATCCTAAGAAACTTCAGTACTGCAGCAGGCCCTTTACCAACCCCATGCATCCAGAAGAGGGCAAGATGGGGCCCAGTAGAGTCCTTTTGTTCACTACAGTGGTAATATATTGTTTCTTACAAAACACCTGTTCTCTGTCCCTGTTAAAGTCACAGAACAGATCCTTTATTTATGGCATGTCTTTTGAACTGGAGTTGCACCAAATTTATATATGGTTTTCTCCAAATTACAGCATGCATATTAAACCTGAATTGTGAGTCATGCTGTAACAATACATCTGTATACTTATTGAAAGCACTAAAAATGAAATGTGGTAACCTTGTAAATTCAGGCTCCAAAACATGCTTTCAATTTAGATTTAATAACATATTTATTGTATATTAATAAAATACAAATTGATTGTTAAAAACATATTTTCAGGTTTAGCAGGTCAATCACAGATAGGTCCTGACGTATTACAGAGTCAGAAATTATGCCTTTAATCATCTAAATCTTATAATCTAAATCTGGTTTAGATAATCTGCTGGAATGCATTTAATTTTTGCATTATTAAATCTAAATTAAAGGCATGTTTGGGCAACTTAATTTAAGGAGTTCATCTAAAATTCTGAGGCTGAAGCAGAAATCCCTCTGCCCAGCAAAGGCTGTTAGAATTGATGGCTGCTGAGGGGGAGGGAGAGGCAAATGCTGGGCAGTCAGAGAGGTACAAAACAGCCAGCAACAAGACCATGTGTGGAAAAGTGCTTGCGTTATTGGCATGAAGTGGATCGTGTAAGAAATAAGTGGCTGAGGTCAGCCGCTCAAATGCTGCAGTGGGGTGAGAGTAAAGTGAGCCCCAAACCACACTGTAATGCGATTCTCTTTGATGCCAGTCTCACTTAAGATTTTTTTTCTTAATGGTCAAACACGAGCTGTTTTCTAAGTGATGTCTGACAGGCCTCCAGAATTGTGTTGATCACTTGACTTGTTTAATTTCAATCAGCATTCCCCTTCCCTCCCCCTCCCTTTCTTTCTTTGGCCAAGTACAGTGTGACACTCATATGCCCTTTCCAAAATATGAGAGAGCTATTTGCACACATGAAGTGGACACCTCTGTCTCCCATACAGAACAGCCAGGCTGTTTTTTTTCCATTGACATTTAGGCCTTATCCTTAAAATAATACTGGAATGAACTAGCTGGTTTGTACGTGTAGGACTGTCCCCTACTAGATGGAATTACAACTGCATGTGGAATCCACTATATTTCTTAAACCCCATAATTCTAACAGATCCTGCAGACTCTCATTTAGCTCAAGTGATTAGTGTTTTTCTTTCATAGCAGGAGGATGAACATTTTATCACCATGGTCACTGCAAAATTCTAAGAGGCTGGGCAATGTAACGGAAAGAAGGCCACCCACTGATTTTGTACAACATATTTCATTGGAGGATCATGAAGAAGGTTAGAAAGAATTAAGCTTCATAGGAGGAGTAGGCCCACAAAATCTACTAACTTTGGAGCACCAGGGTAGTGAGGTGTTTCATTTGGGGGGCACATAATTGAGGGTTGGGTTTTCTGGAGAATTTCTTTTTTACTTCCCTGTTCTGTGGTCCCTGACTGATTTTACGGTGGGTCAGTGGCCCCTGACACAAAACGTGTTCCCTACCCCTGCTATAAATAAAGACAACATTGAAACCTTTTGAGTTGGACATATTTTACTTGATTTAAAAATGAAGCCTGGCCCAACAAGCCCCAACTGGAGTCCAACCTCCATCTGTCCACAGCATCATAGCACTCCTGCATACCCACACAAATCCCAACCCTGAGCCCATCATACACCTGAGCCCCCTGCCCTGAGCCCCTCATACCTTCACATCCCCAGACTCCTGCACCCCACATCCCCAGACTCCTACACCCCCATCCCCAATCATAACACTCCTGCACCCCACATCTGAGCTTTGTGCTGAGTCCATCATATACCCAAATCCCCTGCCCTGAGCCCCTAATACATCCCAACTCAGACTCCTGCACCCCCACATCCCTAGCCCCATGACATAAGATTGACAGAAGACAGCCTGAATGCCTACATGAAACTGGATTTGACCAGGTATGATGTAAACTTCAAAGAACTGTGCAAAAAGATGCAGCAGCAGAAGTCCCATTAAATAAAGTCTCTGTGGCTACATCTATACTGGCGGGTTCTTGCGCAAGAATGGCCATTCTTGCGCAAGAATCTGCAGAGCATCCGCACTGCCCACCCTCTCTTGCGGAATAAGATTTACAGTACGGCGTGGTAAGAGAGGGCTTCTTGCGCAAGAGCTATGCTCTTTTTTAACAGGTGTAAGCACTCTTGCGCAGGAGCTCTTGCGCAAGAGGGCAGTGTGGACGCTCGGCAGAGTTTCTTGCGCAAGAAAAACCTATGGCTAAAATGGCCATCGGAGCTTTCTTGCGCAAGAGAGCGTCCACACTGCCATGGGCACTCTTGCGCAAAAGCACAGCTTGCACATGGCAGTGTGGACGTTTTCTTGTGCAAGACTTCTTACACAAGAACCCTTGCACAAGATGTTCTTGCTCAAGAAGCCACCAGTGTAGACATAGCCTGTGAGTACAATGTTTCATTTATACTCTTATTAATCATTATGTCAATTATCAATAATGTTAAGTTATATATTTTCAGTCATGCAAATGAGCATTCTTATACGGCTCTTTGACCTCTTGTTCTGAATTTCGGTGTAGTTTGGCTCTTTGGTTTGAAAAGGTTGCTGACCCCTGCTCTAATTTATAAATGAAACTCTTTTCACTTGATTAGTTACAGGAGGTGCAAAATAATAACCATAATATCTCACTGAACAGCACTTTACAGACAGAGATCTCCAAGTGCTTACCAAAGGAGGACAGAATCAATATCCCCATTTTACAGATGGGACAATACAAAAGACATGCGATGCATCTTGAATATAAGAACAGAAGAACAGCCAGGCTGGGTCAGACCAGTGGTGCAACTAGCCCAGAATCCTATATCCAAACAGTGGCCAAAGGCAGGTGCTTCAAAAGGAATAAACAGAACAAGGCAATTGTCAAGTCATCCATCCCTTGTCTTTTAAGGCCAGCTTCTGGTAGTCAGAGGCTTAGAAATATCCAGACCATGGGGTTCTACCCCTGAGTATCTTAGCTAATAGCCACTGATGGACCTATCCTCTATGAATTTATCTAGCTCTTTTTTGTACCCTGTTTTAGTCTTGGCCCTCACAACATCTGCTGGAAATGAGCTTACACGGTGTGAAGAAATGATTCCCTTTTGTTTGTTTTAAATCTACTGCCTATTAATTACATTTGGTGACCTCTAGCTCTTGTGTTATAAGATGGTGCAAATAACACTTATTTATCTACCATCTCCACACCTGTCATAATTGTATTGACCTCTATCATATCCCCCTTAGTCATCTCTTTTCCAAGCAGAAAACTCTCAGGGCTTTTCTCCACTACCAGGGTAGGCGCTGCAGTGATCAATTCACTGTGGGGCATTTTAGCAAGTTTAGGGAAGACCTACTAAATCAAGCACCAAATATGCTCCCATCAATTCTGGTACTCCCCTGGAATGAGACATGTAGGGTAAATCAGTGGAGGAGTTTCTCCCATCAACCCAGCACGGTGTGGGCACTGCAGACAGTCATTATTTGCATAACTGAAGTTGTGCACCTAAGGTAGACTTTAACCCATAGCGCATGCCTGCCTCTAGTCTTACTAATCTCTCTCTTTTATATGGAAGCTCTTCCATACTCCTGATCATTTTTGTTTCCATTTTGTGTATCTTTTTCATTTCTAATAAATCTTTTTTTTAAATGGGGCAGCATAACTGCATGCAGTGTTCAAGGAGCGGGGTATACCGTGGATTTATGTAGTGACATGATTATATTGACTGTCTCATTATCTGCCCCCTTTCCTATTGGTTCCTAACATTCTGTTAGCTTTTTTGACTGCTGCTGCACGCTGCACACAGTGACCCCAAGATCTTTCTTGAGTATTAACAGCTAATCTAAATCTCATTTTGTACAGTAGCTGCAATTATGTTTTTCATTACTTTAAATGTATCAACACTGAACTTCATTTGCCATTGTGTTACTCAGTCACCCAGTTTTGTGAGATACTTCTAATTCTTTGCAGTCAGCTTTTGATTAACTATCTTGAGTAATTTAGTATCATCCACAAACTTTGGCACCTCACTATTTATCCCTTTTTCCAGATCATTTATGCATAAGCTGAACAAAACTAGCCCCAGTACATATCCTTGGGAGAGACTGCTATTTATCTCTCCCCATCCTGAAAACTGACCATTTATTCCCTCCCTGTGTTTTCCATCTTCTAACCAGTTACAGAGAGGACCTGCCCACTTATACCATGACTGCTTATTTTGCTTAAGAGCCTTTGGTGAGGACCCTTGTCAAAGGATTTCTGAAAGGCAAAGTACACTGTATCCACTGTATCATCCTTGTCCACGTATTCGTTGACTTCCTCAGAGAATCCTCCTCAGAGGTTTTACAAAAGCCGTGTTGACTCTTTCCCAACAAATCTTGTTGATCTATTTATCTGACAGTTCTGTTCTTTACTATAGTTTTCAACAATATGCCTATTATTGAAGTTAGATTTACTGGCCTGTAATTCCCAGGATTGCTGCTGAACCCTTTTTAAAAAATTGGGTCAGCTTTTGATTGTGCCATTTGGATCTGAAACAGAACTTTCCCAAAGTTCAGTGAAAGGGAGTGCTAGATCCAAGGTTCTCATTCAAGACCTTCTCTCATTTTAATCCACCACCTCAAGATTCTCCCTTTTTCCAGGCCAGAATACCATCCTGGAGGGAAGATGTCCTTTCACTCAATTTTTAGCAAGCTCTGCTGGCATCTGGGCCACAGATGCTGGAGCTCACAATGGTGGGGGCACAAAGCAGTCACTGAGGCTATGTCTACACTACAGAGTATCCCAGAAAAACTCTGCTGCGTCCAGGGAATGCGTCCACTTTTTCGGAACAGTTTCTGAAAAGGCAGGCACGTTCTTTTGGAAGCTCTGCAGTCCTCATTTTATGAGGAATAAAGGCTCTTCGGAAAGAGGAGGTTTTCCCCACATTTGGCCCCATGTCGATGGGCCAAATGTCAGAAAAGCCTCTTCTGAAAAAAAAGTGGAAAAAGGTACACCAATTGCGGTTTGCATATCTTTTTCCAGAAAAAGATTGCAGTGTAGACGTAGCTTGAGTAGCGGTTCACACAGCAAAACTTAGCAAGTAACAATATGTACACATAGCATCTGGAGCTCCCAACTTAAGACTCAGAGACATTATCTTCTACAAATAGCCATCCCTGGGACTGAATGTACAGTGGGAAATATTCACAGCCGTGTACCACCTCCTATAGAAATTTGCCTGCCTTCTGCTTCACAATAAGGAAGAGGAGGAAAGTACCACATATTAATTGACACCTTCAGTCACAGGAGAGGGGAAAGAAAAAAAGCACAGTCAGCTTCAAGATTTATGAGCTGCCCTGAGCTGCAGAGGCAAACAAAACCAGAGAGAGATGTGGCATAGTGGAACTGGCATCAGTCCAGAGTCACCCCAACTCAGCTAATGAAATGAATCTGACTCAAGCCCGCTGATCAGAGGGCAAAGGAGGCAGTTGACCCGGGGCTCTGGCTGTCGCAGTAGTGGCAGCATCGGCAACCAGAGCCCCAGGCCCTTTAGAATCCACGCCAGAGTGCTCGCCGGCTCGCTCCAGAGTCCCACACTGCGCGCTCCAGGCAGCTCTGAGTGCCAGTGGGCTGGGAGAGGCGCTGCGCAGTTTGGGTGGTCCTGAGGGCTGGCTGCCCCAGCCCTGCCCCTTCCACAAGCACAG
Organism: Rafetus swinhoei; assembly: GCA_019425775.1. Lineage (NCBI taxonomy): Eukaryota > Metazoa > Chordata > Testudines > Trionychidae > Rafetus > Rafetus swinhoei. Next base: position 14,953,931 of record CM033425.1, on the reverse strand, counting down.
AGCCAGCTCCCTACACACATATTGCCTAAGGGCCCAGCAATCTTGTTTCCGCCCCCCCCCCCCCCCCCCCCGCTCTGATTTCACGAGCTTTAAACAGAGATTAGGATGTGTTGTTCCCCGCTCCCCAGTGACAAAGCTTCCCACACTTATTGTGAGATGCCAGGCTGATCACCTCTACCTGACACTCCCTCCTTCCCCTGCATCCTCTCCTGCTTAGGCCACACTCTACCTCTGGGAGGGGCATGGGCCAAGTTGTTCAAAAGAGCTCCGGAAATCAGATTCTTCGGAGGCTTTTCAAGTTAGACACCCACAAACTGAGGCATCCCGAATTACTGAGCACATTTTAAAACTTTGGGCATGGCGTCAAGTCCCTGCTGCCACCAGAGCTGGGGGAACAGGGGAACTAAACCATTGAAACAATTCCAATCCTTGAAGGAACGTGACCAGTGGTAATAAGCTCTTGTCAGTCGAGCTGCTTTTTGTCACACTCCCACCTGCTTCCTTACATTAATCTTTACTGAGATTGTAAAATGCAAACACCTCTTCCCAAACAGCTGATGCAGTGCTGGTATTTCTATATGGCAGCACATTTGACAATTCAGGAAGCTGCAGCACAGAGATTAAGGGTATGTCTACACTACAAAGTTAATTCGAAATAACAGTGGTTATTTCAAATTAACTTTAATATAATCTACACATACAAACCACTATTTTGAAATAAATTCAAAATAGTGGAGCCCTTATTTCGAATTTGGTAAACCTCATTCTACGAGGAATAACACCAAATTCGAAATAGCTAACTTGAAATAAGTGCTGTGTAGACACTTATTTCAAATTAGGGGGCCTCCAGCCCTTCCCAGTTCCCCCTGGTGGCCACTCTGGGCACAACCAGGAAAACTCATCTGCTCCCCTCCCAGCCCTGGAGCCCTTAAAGTGGCCACACGATGGCAGCCAGTGGCAGCCAGCAGTCCCCCACCCAGTCCCCCAGCAACCAGGGGCCAGCCAGGGGCCATAGACGGCGCGCGCCCTCCTGGTCTAGTGCGGAGGTCATGGACCTCATTGAGGTTTGGGGGGAGGCCCCCAACGTCCATGATCTCCGCACTAGGTGGAGGAACGCAGCCGTCTACGGCCGCATAGCAGCCACCATGGCCAGGAAAGGCCACAGGCGCACCCAAGAGCAGGTGCGCCTGAAGGTGAAGGAGCTGCGGCAGGCGTATGCCAGGGCCACCAGAGGCGGCGCCGCAGCAGGGGCTGACACCTGCCCCTACTTCCCCTCGACCGACTCCTGGGGCGGGGCGGTCACGCCAGCCGGGAGGCGAGCCAGGACGGAGGCCTGACCGGCGCACAGAAGGGCCACCAGCTGTCCCAGCACCGGAGTTGGCAGGGTCATCCAGGGAGGCCATACCAGGTAAGTGCCAGCACTGTCCCCTGCCCGGGGGAGAGGAGGAGAGGGAGACCAGGGACCGCGCGCGTGGGTCATACCTCCCACGGATCATGCAGCCACCTGTGCACGTGCGAGCACGTGCCATGCCACCCTTGGGCAGGTGGCTCCAGCTGCATGACACCCAGGGGCCGTGGCCCAATAGGCACATGCGTGTGTGAAGAGACCTGACACGCTCCCGACCCCGGGGCGGGACCCAGCAGGACGCTCTCCCTTCACACGCCCCCTCTACACAGAGGCAGGAGATATCTCTCCCCCCGCCCCGGCCTCACTATACACAGCACGGGGCATGGGTGCAGTCTTGGGGCAGCTCCCAGTCCCAGGGAGAGCCAGACATCCTGACCATGGCCTCTGTGCAAGCACATTGGCTCTGACGGTGCAGGGCATGGTCGCCTTCACGTCACGGGGAGGGAGGGGGGGGGCTGGGCATCATCCACTGTGTCCCCAGGGAGAACTGATCACTTCTCTTCTTTCTCTACAGCTGCACCAGCTGCTCGTGCAGGGCGCACCACCCCGCCCGGGACATGCTCCCGCACCCACGGCCTGCTCCGGACCACCACCACGCAGCAGGGGTACCGGGACCAGCACCTGGGGGCCCTGCGAGCCCTGCACCGCACCATCCAGGCCTGGATGCAGGAGGACTTGCAGCTCCGCCGGGAGCAGCTTGCTCAGGACTGAGCCATGAACGCAAACCTGCAGGCCCTGCTGCAGAGCATGGTGCCCTGTGCCGGTCCTGCACCTGCTGCCCCCCCAACAACTGTCCCTCCTCCCACTCCTGCCCCCCCCAACCTCTTCCTCCTCAACCTCCACCCCCACCTCAACCTCCGCACCCTCCTCCCCATCCCCCCAGGGACGCCGAGGCCCCCTCCCTTGCCGTGCTGGGAGACATGTGGCCCAGCGAGACCCCCAGCCCTGAGTGCTGAGCTTCCCCTCCCTCTTCTTCCCCTTGATTCCCCCTTCCAGCTCCCTCCTCCCAGGTTTCCCCCTCCCGTCTCCCACCCTCTCTCCTGCCCTCTCCCGCCTCCTTTCCCCCGTCTCCCCACAGTTTCATTCCCCCTCCCCAGTTGTGTTAAATAAAGACAGGTTGTATTTTTGAAAATACGTGTCTTTTATTTGACATCAGGAAGTGGGGGCTAGGGAAGGGTAAGTGGAAGGACGAGAGGGAGGACTGAGGTACAAGCCCCCAGTGGGGCAGACCGGGGAGACTGTTAGCACTGCTCAGGGTGGACGCTCTCCCGCAGGGCCCCCTGGATCTTGACAGCCCCTCGATGGTCCTCCCGGATGGCAGCCTGCAGACAGTGCAGCCAGGCTGCTGGCAACGTGTCCACGAGACGCAGCAGAGTCCCCGGGGGCAGGTCCGGTTCCATGGTGCAGCGTGCCATGGTGTCCCGAGTGAGGGCAAGCAGAGCACTCTGAGACACAGATGCTTTGCTGTCCCTCAGCGAGGTGGACCAGCAAGCACAGAAACCTGAGAACTATCTGTCCGGGATGGGGGGTCGGGTCCCTTTAAGCACAGACCTCGGCTAGCCCGAGGCAGCAGCCCCACACACTAAGTCCGACCCTGATGCCCTTTTGGCACTGGTTCCGGCCAGCCTTACCTTCAATTCAGGGTCCACTCAATGTGGACGTGCTATTTCAAATTAGCAAAACGCTATTTCGAATTAGTTTTTGTGTCTAGATGCGTTATTTCGAGTTAGCTTATTTCAAATTAACTAGTTCGAAATAAGTTAATTAGAAATAGCACTGTAGTGTAGACATACCTTAAGTGACTTCCCCAATAAAAGACATTAAGGAGCTAGGGATGAAGCGTAGACCTCCTGACATCCAGTCCTGTGCTCTAACCACAAGACCACACTGGCTATCCAGGCTGGATAGAACAAATTGGCTCTTTTCTAGAATGAAATCCAAAAGGAAACTTTTGACAAGCTTGAAATCTACTTACGGGCTGGCATGGCCCCCATCAGTGTTCCCTGTAAGCTGGGGGCTTGTGTGGCCACTCAAGAGAAATTCAAAGGCCATGCAGTTGATTAGCAGAGCACCCACATGTAGGTTTTGTTTTTCCTGGTGGTGCACATTCACACATGCCTCAGTGCATATAAAACACTTATTCTGCACATGGATGGAAAAAATCCACACGTGGATGGAAAATATTAGAGGGAACATTGTTCCTATCACTGTATGAGGCTTCACAAGCATTAGTTAACACTTGTGAACTAGGGACACATTAATTGCATTTCATGAACAGGAAACTGAGACTTGCCCAATGTCATGGAGGAAGTCTCGAGCAATGTCAGAAGTGGAATCCCAATCTCCTGACTCCACCCCAGTGCCTTAGCCACTGGACTATTCTTCCTTTCCCAAATATTAGAATAACTTCGTCCTTGAAGTTTTCCCTGTTTCTATGTGCAACTTTCTTTATAGCATTTTGACAAAAATCAAAACAGGAGGTGCTAAACTCCCACAAGAAAGAACATGCCTGGGGTAAAATTCCGTAATTGTCCAGTGTCAACCATCGTGCACAGTTCATGGACATTTTCGTCAGGTGTTAGGCAGGGTGCGACGCCCACATTTTCAGGAATTCCAGCCTCTACCACAAGCAGGAGGCTGGCACATTCTTCCCCTAGTGTGACTTTCTGTCTGGGGACATGCAGATGCCACTGTGCATTGTGGGGGACACAGCCTACCCCTTCATGCCATGGCTCATGAAACTGTACACCAGCCACCTGGACCCCAGCAGTGACCAATTCAATGCCCACCTAAGCCGGGCCCGAATACAGGTGGAATGTGCCTTTGGGCAGCTGAAGGCATACACAGTTCAGGTATCTCCTGACCCACCTCGATGTGGGGGAGCACAACATCCCCAAGGTGGTCTTGGCCTGTTGTATTCACCACAACATCATGGAGCAGAACGGGGAGGCCTTCCTACAGGGGTGGGGAGCGGAGGCCCGCCAGGAGGCAAGGGCCTTCAAGCAGCAGCCCACAGCTGCCATCTGCCAGGCCCATCAGGTGGGGGGTGCACATCCCGGAGGCCCTGAGAGAGAGTTTCTCTCAAGGACCCAAAAAACTCTCCCCAGGGCCTCCCCCCTAGGGGCCTGTGCCTTGCCCCCCTATGCCTTTCCCACCACAACCCCTCCCTTTCTCCCTTCCCTTTAAAGACACCAGTTTTGTGTTGAAAACTAAGAACTTTGTATTTTTTTGATAAAAGATGTAATTGGGGAAGGAGGGGGGCTGAGAACCTGGAGGAGGGGGGCTCAGAACCTGGATGGGGCAGGAAGGGGGGGATCAGGGCTAGGAGTGGCATGTGGTGCGGCTGGAAGTGCCACCTCAGGACCGCGGCACCCTTGGGGGTGAGTGGGGCCTGGGACAACAGGTGGCCGGGGTGTTGGAGTGGGGTCAGGCATGGCAGGGAGCAGGGGAAGGGGGCATAGGCATGTCAGGAGAGGCAGGAGTTTTTCACTTGCAATGATTCCTTTTTCTTTTGCGCATATTATATGACCAAGCTCAGCAAACATCTTTTGAATGCACTCTCAGGGCATGGCTACACTACAAAGTTAATGCAGAATAACAGCCGTTATTTCAAATTAACTTTCATAGCGTCTACACATACAAACCGCTAGTTCGAATTTCGAATTTGGTAAACCTCATTCTACGAGGAATAACACCAAATTGGAAATAGCTAACTTGAAATAAGTGCTGTGTAGACACTTATTTCAAATTAGGGGGCCTCCAGCCCTTCCCAGGGAGCCCTGGTGGCCACTCTGGGCACAATCAGGAAAACTCGTCTGCTCCCCCCCAGCCCTGGAGCCCTTAAAGGGGCAGACTCTGGCCACAGTGACTGTGCCTGTTGCAAGCCTGCCAGCAGACCATGCACCTGGCACAGCATGAGCCAGCCACCCGCTGCCACCCAGCCCTGCACCGCTCCTCAGGACCAAGCTGGCGGCTCTCTGGTCTAATGTGGAGATCATGGGCCTCACTGAGGTTTGGGGAGAGGCCTCCAATGCCCACGATCTCCGCACTAGGTGCAGGAATGCGGCCGTCTACAGCCACATGGCTGCCAGTCTGGCCACTAGAGGCCAATTGCGCAGCCAGGAGCAGGTGCAGAGTAAAATCAAGGAGCTGCGGCAGGCCGTCATTGACCCCGGGGCAGAGGGCCCTGCCCCTGACACAGGGAAAGAGGAGGAGGAGGACGGCAGCCAGGAGCGTGGGAGCGTGCCCTGCACCCAGGAACCCCCAAGCTGAACCGGAGAGCCCATCAGCAGCCTCATCCAAGGCCGGGGAGTCCTCCACATGTGATTGATATCACAGTCCCCTTATGCAGGGCGGGGGGGAGAAACGGGGAGCCCAGGGACCGTGCACGTGGGCCTTGACAACCACGGAGCAGGCGGCAACCTGTGCATCTGCCGTGCCATCCAGGACATGTGGCCCCAGCTGGGTGCCATGCAGGGACCCTGGCCTGTTCCCCACACACGTCTGCGCGTGAAGGCACATGACAGGCTCCTGACCCCGGGGAGAGACACTGCACACTGCCCTCCCTCCAGACTCCCCCTCTACACAGAAGCAGGCACATCTCCTCCCCCACACACACCACACTAGAGGCAGCACAGGGGCTGGGGTGCAGTCCTGGGCTAGCTCACACTCCCGGGGCTAGCAGGATGTGATGGTGCAGACATCTGCCATCCTCACCTTGCAGAGGGGGGCTGGGTTTCACCCACTGTGTCCCCAGGGAGAACTGATCACTTCTCTTGTTTCACTGCAGCCGCAGCACCTGCGAGTGCAGGACGCACCACCCCGCCTGGACCATTCACCCACACCTGGGCCAGCAGGCACACCCGCAACCAGGAGGAGTTCCAGAGGCAGAAGCTGTGGTTACAGGGACAGCAGGTCCACAGCCAGGAGCAGTGGGTTAAAGAGGACCTGCAGCTGCGGCGGGAGAGCTTGTGGGAGCTGCGGGAGCAGGGCCATGCCCTCCGCGAGCACCTGCAGGCCCTGGCGGACCGATTGCTACCTCCTGCTGCTCCAGCCCCTGTGGCCGCCCCAGCTATCACTCCTCCTCCCTCCCGCTTCTTCCACCCCCCATCCCTCCTGCCCCACCCTCCACACCCACTCCCCCCCCAGGAAATGCTGAGGCCCCCGCACCCACAGTGCTGCAAGACGGGAGGGCTGGCAAGACCCCCAACCCTGAGCTTCCCCTCCCCCTTCCTCTCTTTGCCTCCCCCTTCCAGCTCCCTCCTCCCAGGTTTTCCCCCTCCCCTCTCCCGCCCTCATTCCTAACCTCTCCCCACCCCAGTTATGTTAAATAAAGAGAGTTTTTGTGGCAACACAGGTGTTTTTATTGTATATCAGGAAGGGGGGTTAGGGAGGGGAAAGGGGAAGGAGGTGGGGGTGGAATGTAAGGCACAAGGCCCCAGTGGGGCACGCCAGGGGGACTTCAGTCCTTGTCCGCCTGGAAGCTCTCCTGCAAGGCTTCTTGGATGCGGACAGCCCCCCGAAGGGCCTCCCGGCTGGCAGCTATGCTGGGCTGTGCATACTGGCCAGCCAGGTGGTCATCCTCTGCCATCCAGGCTGGCAGGAAAGCCTCCCCTTTCCTCTCGCATAAATTGTGCAGCACACAGCACGCTGCCACCATGTGTGGAATATTGTGCTGGGAGAGGTCGAGGCGGGTGAGGAGGCATCTAAATCATGCTTTCAGTCGGCTGAAGGCCCCCTCGACCACGATGCGGGCCCTACTGAGCCTGGCATTGAAGGCCTGCCGAGGGGGGGGGGAGGCTGAGGTGTCCCATGTAAGGCTTCATCAGCCAGGGCTGTAGGGGGTAGGCCACATCCCCTAGCAGGCACACTGGCATGTCCACGTCCCCGATCCTGATGTGGCGGTTGGGGAAGAAAGTCCCAGCGTGCAGCCTCTGGCACACAGAGGAGTTGCGGTACACCCGCGCGTCGTGTGCCTTGCCAGACCAGCCCACATTGATGTCCGTGAACTGGCCCCGGTGGTCAGACACAATCTGCAGGATCATGGAGAAGTACCCCTTCCTGTTTATGTAGAGGGAGGCCTGGTGGTCTGGGGCATGGATGGGGATGTGTGTCCCGTCGATTGCCTCCCCCCCCCCCGCAGTTGGGGAAGCCCAGGGCGCCGAACCCCTGGATGACCGCATCCAGGTCGGTGAGGCGGACGACTCGGCGGATCAGCACCCTGTTGATGGCCTTCACCACCTGCAGAGAGACACACAAAACCAAGGGTCACTGGGGCGCCCGGGTGGCTGGGAGTGTTCGTTCCCCATTCCTGCCCCGTGCCCCATTCCCCGGGAACAACCCCCGCTGCAATCCTGGCCACCGCGGGCGGTCTGTAGCATGGCTGGGACAGACCAAACCCTCCTGGGGAGGGCACTTACACCAGCTCCCCCCCCATTTTTTCTGGGGTGGCCCATGTCCTCCTTGCAGCCCCCCCCTCCTGGCCGAGTGGCCGGTGAGTGCCGTACCTGCATGAGCACCACTCCGACGGTGGATCTCCCAACGCTGAACTGGTTCCCCACGGATCAGTAGCTGTCCGGCATGGAGAGCTTCCATAGGGCGATGGCCACACGCTTCTGGAGGGGAATGGCGGGCCTCATGCGTGTGTCCCGTCGCCGCAGAGCAGGGGCGAGCCACTCGCAGAGCTCCAGGAAGGTGTCCTTCTTCATCCTGAAGTTCTGGGTCCACTGTTGGTTTCCCCAGCACTCCAGGACGATGAGGTCCCATCAGTCGCTGCTGGTGTCCAGACGCCAGATGCGGCGGGGCACACTGGCATCCGGGCGCCGCTCTTCCAGGGCCCCAAGGGGGAGCAGGAGGATGGCCAGGGGGCTGGCCTGCAGCAGAAGGTGCCAGGCAGCCTCCAGCAATTGCTGCCAGGCTTGCAGCAAGACATTCAGCATGAGCACCAGAGTGCCCAGGGGAGGCTCTGGCTCCATGGTGCCGAGTGCTGCGGTGTCCCAAAGGAGAGCGACCGAAGCAGGCAGAGAGGAAAACGCTTTGCTGTCCCTTGGCAAGGTAGGCAAGCAAGTGGGAAAGCTGAGAACCGGCTGTCAAGGGGGGTCCCTTTAAGCACGAGCCTCAGGCAGCAGCCACACAAAGCAACTACTGACCTGATGCCCTGCTGGAACCAGTTTCAGCTGCCCTTAAATGTGATCCTGCATCCAATCAGTGTGGACACGCTATTTTGAATTAGAAAAACACTATTTCGAATTCGTTTTTGGGTCTAGATGCGTTATTTCGAATTAGCTTATTTCGAAATAGCTCTGTAGTGTAGACATACCCTCACTCTTGAAGGTTGTATGTTTTAGAACAGGGGTGGCCAACCCACGGCTCGTGAACCGCATGCAGCTCTTTGATTTAAAAAATGTGACTGCTGCTGGTACCGCTCAGGCCAGCTGCTCTGCACAAGGCGCCCCACTGCCTGCTCACAGCCGGGCCACACTGTGCACACGCCCCAATGTGTGCTCACGGCCGAGTTGCTCTGTGCACGGCATCCCAGCCAGCATGTGCTCAAGGCCAGCATGTGCTCAGCATATGCACCCCAGCACCTGGAGGGAGACACGCATGTGGTGGTAGCGGTGGTGGCTCTGGCTCCGGCTCTGGGATCTGGGCATTAGGTTAGAGCGAGAGAGGAGGGGGATTGGGTTAGAGTGGGGGAGTGCCTGGCTCTGGGGGAGAAGAGAGGGATTGCGTTAGAGCCATGGTCACCAACCTGTCAATCTCAATCAACTGGTTGATTGCAGGGGCACAACCAGTTGATCGTGATGCGTTCCAGTCCCCCCCTCACTCTCTCCCACCTCCAAGAAGAAGCCTACACTGACACTACCTCCTGCGAAAATGGAGGTAGTGCGCTGGCTTCCTGCAGTTTGGGACGGAAGTCCTGCAGCTACAAGCCAGGTCCTACATCTCAGAAAGCGCATGAGCTGCTCTTCCCCTCCCCTAAACAGCCAGTGCACTTCCTGAAATGCCAGGGGGGAAGGAGTCCTGGGACTGCATGCCAGCTCCAACTTCTCAGGAAGCACGTGGCTGTCGTGGGGAGCAGAGGAAGAGTGCATGCTTCCTGAGAAGCTGGAGCTGGCCTGCAGTCCCAGGACACTCTCTCTCTCTCTCTCTCTCTCTCTCACACACACACACACACACACACACACACCCACACCCTGCCACCAGACCCGGCATTTCAGGAAGCATGCTGGCTATTTAGGGAAGGAGAGGGGAAGGGAAGAGCAGCCCGTGTGCTTCCTGAGACCCAGGATCCCTAGGTACCGGCTGAGCTATCCCTGTCCCCTCCCCCTGGCCAGACCCCCACCAGCACCCTGCTCCTGTCCCCTGGCCAGACTCCCACCAGCACCCTGCTCCTGCCCCCTCCCTCCTGGCCAGACATCTACTCCCAGCTTGCTCCTGTACCCTATCTTCCATCCAGATTCTGCACCTCCATCCCTATCCCACTCACTGTCAGCCCTGTCCCACACACTGGATCCCTCATTTTTTGGCCCCACCTCAGATTGTAGAGGGGCCCACAAATTCCGCTAACTCTGGAACCCCAGAAGAGTTAATCTGGCCTGGGACTAGAGTGCCAGGGGAGTGAGGTGTTTCAGTTGGGGCCACATTAGTGAGGCTTGAAGGGTTTTGGAGGGGTTGTTTTTTTTGAATCTCACTTGTGTGGCCCCGACTGACTTTTCTGTGGGTCAGTGACCCCCTGACTCAAAACAGGTTCTCCGCCCCTCTCATAAATAAAGACAACGCTGAAACATTTTGTGTTTGACATACTATTTTATTTAAAAATGAAGCCTGGCCAACAAGCCCTCAATTGGGGCCAAGCCCCCATCTGTCTGCAACATCATAACACTTCTGCACCACCCCAGACTCCAAACCTGAGCCTATCATACACTGGAACCCCCCTGTCCTGAGCTTCTCACATCTCCAAACTCCTGCACCCCCACATCCCCAGTCTTCTGCCACAACACTCCTGCACCATCCACACACTGCAAATCTGTGTCCTGAGCCCATCATACTCCCAGCCTCCCTGCCCTGAGCCCCTCACTCACCCAACTCAAACTCCTGCATCCCCACATCCCAAACATCCTTCTGACCCCAGCACTCTCCAGCCTGGAGCCCCCTCCCTGAGCCAGCATCCCCATCTCCACATCCTCCTGCACCCAAATTCCCTCTCAGAGCTTGCACCTCTCTCACCCCTTCCCACAACCAAATCCCTCATTCCCACCCCAGAGCTTGCACCTCCTATCCCAACACAGTGAGAGTGAGTAAGGGGTGGGGACAGCAAATGATGGAGAGGTAGGGAACAGAGAGGGGAACACATTTTGTTGGTGAGCTGTTTAGCAGCGTCCGATATTTTCTTTTTAATTTGCACCATGTGGTAATCCTCTTTCAATATGGAAGGAAAATGTAAAAATAAGCGCAAATATGAAGAAGAACACAGAACATTCTTAACGGTGTGGGAAAGTTCATATTTTTTTCATTGAACACAATGGAAAACCACTCTGTGTGATATGCCAGACTTCATTAGCACATTTCAAGTGTTCAAATCTCCAGCGCCATTTCATAACACACCGTGCTAACATCGTTTGGGAATTTCCAAAAGGTACTGAACTACGCACTCACAAACTAAAAACTTTGAAAAGTCAAATAGAAAAACAGACTGGAATGTTCTGTAAATTTTCCAAGCACTCTCAGCCAGTTACACTTGCCTCATGTCAAGTTGTTTGGAACATTGCCAGCGCTAAAAAACCTTACAACGAAGGCGAGTTTGTTAAAAAATGCTTTTTAGATGTTGTTTCCATCTTGTCTCTAAAAAATGACAATCTGAAAAGAATGGTTTCAGACCTTCAACTCTTCTGCCACACAATCAAACACAGAATATCTGACATAATTGATGCACTTGAATCACATTTGTATTCAGATCTTCAGAAACGCAAATACCTCAGTATCTCACTGGACGAGTCTTGTGATGTACAGGACAAACCTCAATTGGCAATATTTGTACAGACTGTGTCAGAGGATTGTGTAATCAACGAAGAACTCCTGGATATCATACCATTAAAAGACAGAACCATTGGCATTGACATGAAAGAAACAGTGATGGAGGTGTTTGCAAAAAAAAATCTGCCCTTACTGAAACTTGCAGCAATAGCAACTGATGGGGTGCCGTCTATGATCGGATCTGTGAATAGACTTGTGGGGCTATGAAGAGCTGACGACAAGTTCCCTGAGTTGTGGACATTTCACTGCATCATCCTTCGGGAGCAACTGGTGTCTAAAAACTTGAATTTAGACCACATAATGAAACCTGTGCTAGAAATTGTCAATTATATTTGCACACATGCTCTTAACCACAAACAATTTAAGAATATCATTGCTGAGCTTGACCAAGATCTTCCAGGAGACTTGCCACTGTACTGTACTATAAAGTGACTTTCAAAAGTCAAAGTGCTGCTTCTTTTTTTTTAAACTTTTGGACGTTGTGAAACTGTTCATGGAAGAGAAGCATAAGGAATATACCAAGCTCTCAGATCTACATTGGGTTTTAAATTTGGCATTTCTGGTGGACATGCTGTGTCATCTGGACAGACTCATCCTGGACCTACAAGGAAAACTAAAGATGCTGCCTGACCTGGTGCAAAGTGTATTTGCATTTATTTGTCAACAAACTCAAGCTGTTCAAGGCACAACTTCAAAGGTGGGAACTAACACACTTTCCCTCATTATTAAATGCAGGTCAACAAGCAGCTGAAGCCTTGAAAAAAAGTACAGCACAGTATGCAACACTGGTTGAAAAACTTCAGGATAGTTTCGTGGAAAGATTCTATGATCTACAATTGAAAAGGCCACAGATTACATTCTTGGTCGACCCTTTCACTGCGGAGGCTGACTGTTTGAAAGCCCCATTAGTCACAGCTGAAGCAGCTTCTCAAATTGAGATGATTGAACTGTCAGAGGACAATAGATTGAAGTCTTTTCTAAAGGAAAGCACTCTTGAGTTCTGGAAAATTGTACCGATGGAAAAATACCCCAATATTAAATGGTTTGTGCTCAGACTACTGTCAATGTTTGGATCAACGTACCTTTGTGAGCAGGAGTGGCCCTAGATAAGCTGCCGGCAACTGGCGCCTAGGCAAAACGCGCGATCGGCGTCCCCGCCTCCAAAGCCCTCAACAGCAGTTTAGCTTGGCACCCTAGGCGACTGCCTAGTTCACCTGTATTGATGGGCCACCACTGTTTGTGAGTCTGCTTTTTCTACATTGAAACAAGTGAAATTGAAGCATTGATCTATTCTAACTGACACACATGTGAGGGAATTACTTTGAGTGGCCTCAACCAAATACAAGCCCAATTTGAAGAGGATTGTTGAAAACAAGGATTGCCAAAAGTCCCACTGAGTCAAAAACTGTAACATGCAAGGCAAGAAATAACATTGTGGTTTATCTTTCCTCGCTGATCAAACTGTTAAGAACCCATCTACTGACATTTTTTTAAGACTGGTTGCACTTGTGCTTATATTGAATTGCTTCACTTTTAATTCAAACTTCTGCTCTCAAGTAAGAGGTGTTAGTATGGGCACTAAAATGGGACTTTCTTATACCTGTCTATTTGTGGGATTTGTTGAGAAGATGTTTTTTCAATGGTTTTCTGGAAGCAAACCCAATCTCTTCCAGAGGTATATTGACAACATTTTTGGAGTTGTAACTTGCTCTCACATAGATCTCAACAAATTTATTTTGTCATTCTCTCAGTTGCACCCAGCCTTGGAACTTTGGAACCCTTTGGAATGAATGTTAAGCATCTTCTGGAATAAAAATTTGAAATAACAACTTGTTTGTCAACTTCGTTAACACAGCTGAGGAAAGGCTCTTGTCTGAAATGTCCTGTAATGTTATTTTTATCACTATATTTTGTGTACTATATCTATCTATCTAAAAATAAATTTATAATATGTGGCTCTTCGCACTCTATCCACCACTATTTTGGCTCTTCATCTCTAACCAGTTGGCCATCCCTGTTTTAGGAGATCACTTGGTTGGTTCCAGTACAGATTGTTTTTCTACAGCCCCTCTGTGCTTTTTCACACAACTAACCATTACATCCTAAGATAATTAAGGGGCCTCAGACATAGATATTCAGTAACATTCCTTTAGGGAATACCATGTAGTGGGTTACAGCAAGGCATGGGCTATTAGGAATATGGAATTCTGTTTTGCATCTCTGCCACTAACTCATGGTGCTGCCCTGACTTAGGAGCCTAAGCCCCATTATTTAAAAAAGTGATTTAGGCACATAGCTCCCTTTGAGGATCCAGGCCAAACTTCCACTGAAACCAATGGAAGTTAGGCATTTATATACCTTAGAACAGGGTTTCTGGACCTTTCTGATGATGAGGACTGGCTTGCTGCCTTCCTAAACCATGTCAGAGAGATCTCAGGAACTGGCACTGATCCACAGTGTGATCATTATTGAGAAACACTGTCTTAGAGGATCTGGGTCTTAGGAATCTAAGTCCCATTGACTTTCAGTTAGACTTCAGGATGGTCTACATAGAGGAAAGGCCTGGAATATCTAGTGCAGAATAGGTACAAGTGCAATAGTTACTCCACCCTAGCTTCCCTTGTGGACAAGTTCTTAGGCTCTAAAGCAGATTTTCAGAAATGTTTAGGCATCTCAAGATGTACCTCGGTACCAGGTGGGACCTTCAGAAGCACCTAGGTGCCTCACTTCCAATGGGTTCAAGGGCATTTGAAATCCAGGGGAGCTGCCAGTGCTTAACACTTTTCAAAGCACTAGGTGCCTCATGTTGGCACAAAAAATAGACACTCCCATCAGCAGAGGTCACTGGGAGGAAATTTCAGCCATAACTTTTTGTTCCCTCTCTCTTCCCCTCTCTAAAGGGGGCTAAGTGTTCTTCCCCTGCCTCCTAAAGACACTGGAAGAATGACTCAGAGTTAATGAGGCAGCTGCAAACTCTGGCATGGCTCAAGAGAGGGGGAGACTGGCCTCAGTATCAAATGGCTCCTTTGCCCTTGAAGGAAGTGGCTGGAGTTTCCCCACAGAGATGGAATTCCTCCTTAGTGACTGACTGCTGGCAGACAGAGCAGTAATTGATCAGGCCCATTATTTTCTCTACTGCCAATTAATTCGCCTGTACATTTACATTCCATCCCTTATAGGCAAAAATGTGTATAGCCCACATGGCAAAACTGGGATGCATCTCTGCCTGGGCAAGGCTACTTACGGGGCAAGAGGCGATGTTTGGACAAGCAGAATACTTGTAGTTTTGCTTCCTCTGAGAACTGTCTCCAATAGAAGCAGTGTGTGACAGAATGGCTGAGAACCATGCATCAGCCTATAGAGCACTTTCTCTTGCTCTGTAATGGATATCACACCAAACAATGTCTCTGCAGGGGCACAAGCAGAGTATGGAGGAGGAATAATGGACGAGGCCAGTAGCTCCAGGATGATGTATTTGTGCCTTTCCATGACACCTGTTGTTATGGAGCTCAAATGAGCTTTAGAAAAAGAGTCCAAACCTCACTCCAATTAGGTCTCATGCAATCTAAATCCCCCACTCCTTTACCTCCCAGAGCTTTTGTATTGCACTTTCAGTGCAATTACATGCTAAATATCTGTCTGTCAATAGACTGGATCCCCTCAATTTGTATGACACGCTTTAACGCAGGCCCAGCCAAGCCTAATGGAATGACAGCTATGCCCTAAAACCATAGACTGAGTGCTGCTGGGAGAGTTTGCACTGGTTTGCTTGGGGGGAATTCAGAAGGAAGGGGAGAAAGAGACGAAAGCAAAACAAATGCAACCAATTAGCTGCCAAGCTGGGAGCTCAACTCTCAAAGAGCAAAGGGTGGAGAGGAGGCCACTTGTGGACTTTGTTACCGAATCTCAGCTCTTTACAGAAATTAAATGTAAGACACTAAATCATCCATGTAACTTTTTTAGAATTTATTAGACGAGAATTGTTTGTGTATTTGACACAGAGAAATAGATCTAAATATACTTAATAGCAAGAAGCTGGGCCAGATTCTCCGCAAGTGTAAATCAGCACAGCTCCCACTGTAGTTAATGGGTGATGCTGATTTATACCCACTGAGAACCTGCCCTCTCAGTGCTTTCATTGATTCCATGCCAATGGATGACCAGTTGGCTCCATGTTATGAGTGTTTCAGCCATGCACGCCAATAAAGAGCCAATTTTATTTGTTTGTTTTAAAAGTCCCCAAAGCCTCAGTCTCATCTCCCACATTATCAATGACTCTGTCTCCAAACTCTTTTTGTCTTCATGTCAAAAACAGCTGGAAAGCTCTTTAGACATGACCAAATACATCATTCTCCCTTAGGAAATGAAAAAAATGGGGCTAGAGAGAATTGCTTAACAACCAGAGAGAATGCTATTTCTTCCCCCAAAAAGGGCTTGGGAGAAGGGGAAGACAAAACATAACCCAACTGCTCTTTATCAGAAAAAAAACAAAAACCCACCCGCAGGACAGAACATCCAAAATAATGATTTTTCAGCCAGCAGCCAGACAAGTCACCTAATCCCAAATGAACAGAAACATCAGTTGGATAGCACCCATGAATGTGCTCACTGATGTCAATCACAACTGGACTTGTATAATAATATATGGAAATATACCAATCTCATAGAACTGGAAGGGACCTTGAGAGGTCATTGAGTCCAGTCCCCTGTCCTCAGGCCAGGACCAAGTACCATCCCTGACAGATTTGCCCCAGCTCCCTAAATGGACCCCCCCTCAAGGACTGAACTCACAAACCTGAATTTAGCAGCTTGATGCTCAAACCACTGAGCTATTCCTCCCCCCATCATACAGGCTACTAAACATTCTCAGACCAATGCATCATCGCAACTTATTTCATAGTGCAGTTTGCTTCCCATTCCCTTCCCTCACTTTCTCAAATGTAACTGACATTGGTAATAATGATGCAGGAAATGCAGACTTGTTCAAAAAACATTTCTGTTTAGTATTTGGAAAGATGTAGGATGATGTACTCATATCACAGGAGGAAGATGAAGCATTTTCCCATCTATCAGTAACTACAACATCTAGTAGGAATAAGCACTTTAAAATCACCAGGCCTAGATAATTTGCACTCAAGAGTCCTAAAAGATTTGGCTGAGGGGTTTAGATGTTTTATAAATTTTGGAATACCAGTGAAGTTCCAGAAGACATGTTGTGCCAGTTTTTATAAGTGGCGAGCAGGATGACCCATTTAATGATTGGCTAGTTAGCCTGACATCTTTCTGGGCAGAATACTGGAAAAGCTTACACGGATTTCAAGTGATAAAGAATTAAAGGACAGAAAATATATTTTACATCCTCTCCCCGACTTACGAACCGGTTACAGACCAAGCAATTGGTCGTAACTCGGTTTGTTCGTAAGTCAGACCCCATAGAGTTACACGTGACCGCACTGCTCGTAACTCGGGGTCCGCCATTTACGACAGCTTTGGTCGTAAATGCGAACGGTCATAAGTTGACCATTCGCAACTCGGGGACCGGCTGTAATGTCAGTCAGTCTGGTTTTATTGAAAAATAGGTCTTGGCAAACAAACCTGATTTCACTTTTTGATGAGATGATCACTTTGGTTGATAAAGATAACTGTAATGTACTTGGACTTTTTGTCAAGCATTTCTCATAGTAACATTCTCATAGCATTCTGATTCAAAATCCAAACAATATAAAATATCAGTGTAGCATACATTAAGTGGATTAAGAACTAGCTAACTGACAGATCTCAAAGAGTAGTTGTCAATGGAGAATCATTATTGAATGGGGACATTTCTAATGGGGTTCCACAAGGATAGGTATTAGGCTCGATGCTATTCAACATTTTCGTGAATGATCTGAATGGAAATATAACATCACAGCTGATAAAATTTGTGGCTGAAACAAGGATTGGCAGAGAAGATGTTAATGACAATGCCAAGGCAGTGATATAGAGTGACATGCATCGCTTTGTAAGCTGGGCCCATACAAACAAAGGGCATTTTTAAACAACCAAAAGCAAAGTTTTACCTCAAGAAACAAGGAACACACTGATTGGAGGACTGTATATTGGAAAGCAGTAACACAGAAAAGAATTTAGGACAAGCAACTGAGCATGAGCTCCTGGTGTGATGCTGTGGCAAAACGGCTAATGTGATCCTGGGATGTGTAACAGGGGAATCATAGAATTGTAGGACTGGAAGGGACCTTGAGAGATCATCTAGTCTCATCTCCTGCACTCATGGCAGAACTAAGTATTAGAGGAATCATCATGAATAGGAGCAGCGGAGTGATTTTTTTACCTCTATACGCGGCACTGGTAAGATTGATATTAGAATATTGTGTCCAGTTCTGGCATCCACATTTTTAAAAGGATGTTGAACACTTGGAGAGGGTGCACAAAAAGAACCACACAAATGACTCAGGGGCTTTAGAAAATGCCTTACAGTGAGAAACAAAGAGCTCAGCCTGTTTAGTGTATGCACAACAAGACTGAGAGATGGCTTGATTCCCATGTATAAACACAGGGAGAAAGTACCAGTTACTAAAGCGCTCTTTCATCTCTAGTGGAAAAAGTCATAACAAGAACCAGTGTCTGGATACTGAGGCCAGACAAATTCAAATGAGAAATTAGGTGCACATTTTTGATAGTGAGAATAATTAGCAATTGAAATACATGAACAACAGGAACAGTGGATTCTCCATCTGTTGATGTCTTCATATCAAGATGAGACACTTTCTAGAAGACCTGCTTCAGTCAAATGCCAGTTATTGGGCTTAGCAGAGCAGGGGTAACTGGGTGAAATATAATGCCCTGTGTGCTTCAGGAAGCCAGACTAGGTGATACAGTGCTCCCTTCTGGCCTTAACAAAGACAGTAACGTGGCTTCCAGACTTCTTTGGACACACAGAAGCAGATCGGAGGTCTCCAGAGTAGGAAACTGACAAGAGAAGGCTCAGCGTGATTAAAGAGGCTCTCGTGCTTGCTCACAGAAATCCGCACTGATACATCACAGCTGACACCTGCTCCAGCTGGCCCATTGCAACTTGACAGGGCAGCAGGACTATTGGCCATGCAGGAAATGGGTTAGATTACAAGGGAGCAGCAGCATTTAACTGTTCTGATCTGAACTTTTCTGTGGTTGCTGGAGAATCTGGAAAATGGAAAGAACAAGCTCACATCGGCTACCTCCTAGTGCCAAGGACAATTTCTACTCCCCTCTCCCTGCTACGTATTTGCTAGCATCCACTCAATTACTTCTAATTTCTTCTAATGTCACTTTCTTTGGGAAGCAATCTACAGTCTGATAAAGCACATTGTTCTGAGATTCTCCCTCTGTTAAGCCTACATTTTCATTGCCTTAATTTTATCATATTATTCCTCATCATAGTCCACAGTATCACCCTAAACAATGATTTTCCTCCTTGGTATTTGAAATCTAATTATTTGTTTCTTTAGATTTTCATTGTTGCTAGGCCTAGGTTTTCAAATATCTCTTGCCACCCAGCAAATCAGTCTGTCCAGCCCCTTAATTATTACACAGACAATTTTGTATTTTATCTTCTTTGAAGATCATTACAACACTTTCTCCTTTTTCTCCTCCAGAACCATGTCCAGGTCTCTTTTCAGAATAATTGTTCTTGATTCTAATGTGTAATAAAGGCTGTCTACACTTCAGGCTGGAAGGTATAGTTTTGAGCTCTGAGAGACATACCTGCACTAGATCTGATTGTGCTAGCACACTAAAAATAGAAGTGTAGTCACAGTGGAGTGAGCAACTATTGTCCTGAGTATGCTTTCAATGGGCATATAGCTAGCTTGAAGTGTAGACATATCCTACAGAGCAGAAGAACAGATCCTGTGTTATGTCTGTGCAATATTATTATATCAAGACATGTTATAACTACACTCACAGATATTGGCAGTATATGAACATTTACACTGTATAGAAATAGTACATCTTGTGTTGAGACAATGTCACTTAGTGTTTCCAGAATTATTAGCAGGTCTTTGAGAAAAACAATCTAGCTAGTACTGTAGATGTTTGGTTGGCAGGCTTTTCAAAGCTATTAAAGGGGTAGACCCTGCCCATAGTGCCTGTGCCAGCTCCAAGCCTGCCAGCCCAGAGCCAGCAGTGGCCACTGGGCCCCCTAACCCAGTGGCCCCAAAACATGAGCCAGGAAGCCACTGGCAGCCAGCCCTCTATCGCTTCCCAGGAGCAGTCTGCCAGCTCCCAGGAGTCTTCCAGGGGCTGGAGAAGGTGGGCGCCTTCCTGGTCTAGGGTGGAGATCATGGACCTTAATCAGGTTTTGGGGGGATGCCCCCAACATCCATGATCTCCGCACTAGATGGAGGAACGCGACTGTCTATGGCAGGATAGCTGCCAGCCTGGCCACCAAAGGCCACATGTGAACCCAGGAGCAGGTTTGCATGAAAGTCAAGTTGGTCCAGCAAGACCCCCAACCCTGAACCCTGAGCTTTCCCTCACCCTTCTTCCCTTGCTTCCCCCTTCCAGCTCCCCCTCCCAGGTTTCCTCCTCCCCTCTCCCACCCTCTCTCTTCCCCTCTCCCACCTCCTTTTCCCAGTCTCCCCAGAGGTTCATCCCCCCCCCAGTTTTGTTCAATAAACCCAGTTTCTATTTTTGAACATACATGTGTTTTATTTGACATCAGGAAGGGAGGCTAGGAAGGGGTAAGTGAAAGGACGTGAGGGAGGAATGGGGCATGAGCTCCCGGTGGGGAGGACTGGGGAGGCTCTGAGGGCTCCTCGGGGTGGACACTCTCCCGCAGGGCCTCCTGGATCCTGATAGCCCCCCGATGGACCCCCCGGATGGCAGCCTGCAGCAAGTGCAGCCGGGATGATGGCAACGACCCCACAAGACGCACCAGCGTGCCTAGGGGCAGCTCTGGCTCCATGTGGCCGAGTGCTGTGGTGTCCCGAGTTCGGGCACTCAGGGCACTCCAAGACAGGACTGCTTTGCTGTCCCTCATCGAGGTAGACAATCAAGCGGGGAACCCTGAGAACTGTCTGTCCGGGTAGGGTCCCTTTAAGCACAGAGCTCAGTTAGCCTCAGGCAGCAGCCCCACACACTAAGTCCTAACCTGATGCCCTGCTGGCAGTGGTTCCAGCCAGCCTTAACTTCGGTTCAGGGTCCACTCAGTGTGGACGTGCTATTTCAAAATAGCAAAACGCTATTTCGAAATAATTTTTGTGTATAGATGCGTTATTTTGAATTAGCTTAATTCGAATTAACTGTTTTGAATTAAGTTAATTCGAAATAGCACTGTAGTATAGACATACCCTTACTGTGTGATGCTTTGGTTTATTACTGGCATGCTTATTTTAACGGATTGTACATTATTGGGAGGGTAACTTCGTAAGTAATAGATACTGGGAATTTCTTTCCCTCTTATGTAAGGTACTGTCTGGTCTCTCTTTTTTTTTAATTCAGGACATAATACATAAATATGCATTAGATTTTAGTTGTTTCTCTCCCATTAAAGGAGTCACTCCGAACTGGCCTTTTTGCTCCATTTTCTAGTAACAGGAGGGGGCTTCCTTTCAGAATCCAGCCTCCTGGTCACGGAGGTACTGAAAAAAATTAAAGCCATAGCATATAAAGTGAGTTGCACTTCAACCCAAATCACTTCTGTAGCTGTGTCCCCTACCTATTCAGTGAACACTCTGCCTTCTCAAAGGAACACACTTCTTTGGAGGTGTTTGGGCTGCAATGTTTCATGACATCCATCCTTTGTAGGCCAAAAAGCCTCCACCAGCTTCTTATGTGCCTTCTGTTCTCCTGAAGAAGGATCTTCTGCTTGGCCTGAAAACTAATGCTTTGCAGTGGTTCTGATGGTCCAGTAGGTAGCATGGCATTTCTTCTCATTCAATGGTGCTACAAAAATCAAAATCTCTTTTGCCTTCTCTTTTCTTCTCAGCCCTTCTCCATTTTCACATCCCATCCCATCACTTGGACTGGCACTTTTTCCCCTCTAGACAAACCAAGGACAAAATCAGAACAGATTACACACTACTCTCATATATTAAAGTTCCCCGCACTCCGCCACTTGCGTTGTTCTTTCAAATAAGCTGAATAATTGGTAATTGTTGCATTCTGTCTCCCAAGTTCATAAGTGACACTCTGCTGTTGCCATCAGATGAGAGTTGCCAATTCCAACACATAGCAAAACCATCGGAAAAGCCAACTTGTCCTGAATTCTTTCACCCTTACAGCTCTCCTTAGCCTCTCTGTCTCAAAACTTCATATTTTTCTGCTCAACTCTTCTATCACACTTTTTGCACCCAACCCTCCTCTTCTGCCTCAAATCACTATGACAACACACTGGAGTTTTTCTTGGACTCCATGTGCACAGATTTACAAAGTAATCCATAATTCCCAGTGGCAGAGATAAGCACCAGCAAGTTCTCCTCTAAGAAAATGCAACTTGGCTGTTACAATTCAGGTATAAGCAACGTCACCTGCATGTCATAATTCAGAGCACCCCGGGAAGCGTTGCACAGACAGATGGCTCTGGGATTGGCATCAGGGGCCCACACAGCCTTGTATGAGAGAACCAAAAAGGAAATGTTATGGGAAAGGCTAGACTGGTGCTTCAATGCAATAGGGCAGTTGTCACCAGGCAGGGCTGAATGAGGCCTGCACTATGCTGCCTTGAATCTAACTGTGGTACTGCTATAGCCCACATGACCACAGTACCTCTACTTCTCGCCATCTTTACTGATTTATCCTCATGCGGGATGGGATAACACTATTAGCCCTACGAGGCAGAGACATGAAGGAACTTAAAGAGGTGACATAGGAAACACATAATGGCAGGAAATCAAAGCCAGGTCTCTTAAGTACCAAGCTAGTGCTTTAACCACTAAGCCATGCTTCCTCTTCCACTCTGCACCAAACCAGGACCCATTGGCTTATATGACATGTTGATTCTTCTGGCCATAGAAAGACAGATTATTCTGCTAATCAGGGACAAAAAGCCATCAGAAAAAAAATGGAGCTTTTCAATCATTTTGGGCCTGATCCCTCAACATCTTATCTTGCATCAGTTTGAGCTACTCCCTCAGGGAGGGGCCTGCCTTCCCAGGCACATGTGGTTTATGCAAAGGCTCACTCACCTGCCTTACATGCAATGCAGTTAAAAGGTCCTCCAATCCCCATTCAGAAATGTGTCTCACTACTTCAAGCCCACCAACAGGGGGGCCAAAGAGGGCAATTGCCCTGGGCCGTGGAGATTCAAAGGGGCCCAGAGCTCCAGCCACCACTGCCTGCCACTAATGTGGCAGCGATCTTGGTTAGAACACCAGGCCTCTTTGAATCACTGCTGCAGCACCGCTCTACACAACTCTGAGAGCTGGGGGGTAGCGTGCTGTGATCTGGATGGTGCTAAGGGCTGACTTTCCAAACCCCGCCCCTTCTGCCTGAGGCCCCTCTTGGAGGCGCAGAGCCAGGCACCCACACATACATCTTGCTCTGAGCCCACAGTGGTTGTTGGCCCCACTGCACTACATGCAGAATGAGCTGCTCTGGAAAACAGCATGGGGGGAACCCTGGCTGCACTGTAGTCAATAGCAAGTTTCCCATAAGGCCTGGATTTCACCCTGCAGTTTTACACTCAGCTATTTCACCCTCCTAAGAGCATAACTTGGTACTTTCAACCAGTGTGTATATGAGATAAGGGAGGAATTTGCTGTCTGGGGACTTAGGCTGAGCCCTGAACCCTTGACCCAGCACACAGCCTGCTTACAAGCAGTGGAATAGCTGAGAAGCTGCTCTGTGGCTACTGCAGCTGCATGCCCCACTCTGCAGTATACCCCCTGGCTGTTGCTCCTCGCCCCCTCCCTGCAAAGAGATGGGGAGTTGGCCAATGGAACCATGTAGCTGAGACTCTGCATCTACTGACTCCCAGCAGTTGCCTGACCCTCCCACACTGCCTCAGCCCTGACATGCAGGAATCCCCTGGCATTCAGCTTTGTGGTGCAGGTTTCTCATTTCTCGTCTTTCCCAGAAGAAAGACTGGATTTGGCCTGGAAAACATGTTTGCTTCATTTTCTTATTGTGCCCCTTTGCTCTCTTCTATTGTCATCAATGTGTTATGTTTAGCATCTGCTGAAACCATGCTGCCCATCTAAGGATTGCGTGGAGGAGGGGTGGTAATGAATGGCTCCAGGATTTTGGTGTGCATAGCTCACACCTCCTAGCTCAGGCCTCCTGCAGATCCCTCAGGATTCATACACAGCTTAAGGAATCTGCAGCCTCTGGGAATGGAGGGGCAGGGATCTGGGGAAGATGCCACGATGTTCCTTCACTGAATTTTCTGCACAAGCCCTTGAACAAATTTTCCCACAAAGTGAGTGATCTGCTCTCAGGCAAGGATGTCAGGGTTCATCAACATCCAGCTAAATGGCCACCCCTATAACCCATAACAGCTGCTGTGTTTATAGTAAACACACACAATATCTGGGTGGCCTTTGAAGCTGTAGTGTCCATTGCAGGTAATTAAGGGAATTTGGAGGCAGATGTGACACTTCTCTCGAGTTCTTTACCTTTCAAACATAATTATGGACGTACTTGAATTTCTGGCCCAGAGGCCCTTCTGGAGCAAAGGGGAGAGGGAAGATCATATCCTACACTGTTTCAGACAGAGACGAGGGATGGGGGGTTCCGAGTAACTCATGCCTGGTAAAATTCCTCAGTGCCACCAGGTGTAATGAATGGAGATGCCTTTACTTCATGTGAAGCCCATGATGACGGAGGGCCCCTTGGGCACACCAGCCAAATGGATTCAACACCATGGCCTCCCAGCTAGTTATCCCAGCTCCTGTCCCCACAGTCTCAGAGAGGAGGTAGTTCAAAAACCAAATAAAAGTCTTGGGAAGTCACATCCTGAGTTAGCAGAGAGAATCTGTGGTAGCGTTAATAATTGAAATTTGGTCTTATTAGTTTGCTTCTGGCAACCTGACACAAAATATTGAGCAAAAAGGGGTTGGAAGTCTGAGAGTTTCACACACACCCTGCCAAAAAAAAAAGAAAAAGCACTATGACCCTCTTTAAAATGTTTGTCCTGTCACAAGGCTAGAGACCGAGAACATGTATAGTTGATTCTAACAATGTGTCCAGGATGAAGGCAAAACATAAGCCCTTTAAAATGTGGGATCCGAAAAGTAATTGGCAGGGAAGGGGTGGGAGGAATTCTAGAACTCTTGGAGGACAGAAGGTTAATTTCTCTACCAGAGATCAAGTTTTGCAAACCTGGATGCCTAAATTTAGGCTCCTCAATTTGTGTTTAAGACCCATAAATAAAAGTGTCCTGATCTGCAGAGGCTCTGAGAATTCACAAATCTGCACAAGTCAATGGGAGCTGCAGCTGCTCAGCATCTTTGACAACCAGACTACAACTACACAGATTTAACTGCCTAACTGTAGGTAGCCAAGCATGCGGACACAGGCCTCTTGTGCTGTGCCTCTTGCGGTGAAGATAACCTCTCATAGATATTATTGCCTCTTGCGTTCTGATCTCATTAGATTTGACATTTTTCATCTCTGGGGGAGGGAGGTGGGAAGGGGAACAGTGAGAAGTAGATTGGGACTCATGACATTAATTAAAATGCATAGGAAAGGAAGGTGGACTTAGATCAGCCACTGGGATCAAGCTATACAGAACTTTACTTTTGCTGTTGGGACAAACCCCATACTCTCTCAATATCTCCGGAGAGACAAGTTATTACCTATGGCTGCTGAATGGTCCATGTGAAATGAATGGGTGGATCTTCATCCAGATCCCTGTTTCCAGGTCATGAAACCGAAGCTGGAAGTGACACTAACTGGTAATTCTCGGAAGAGTCATGATAGGCTGTGGTGACTGAATATCTCCTCAGCCCTGCAGGTGGTGGACCTCTAGGTCAGGGTGGGGGCACATTAAGAGGGCAGGGTGGAGAATTTTGCACAACAACTCTCTGTTCAGCAAATAAACAGAGGTCTCCAGGGCTGTTAATCTGTCACTTTCCCTGGTGCTAAATTAATTTTTAAGTGTTTTTAGAAGAAGAATAAATCAAAGAAAAAACACAAGAGATGATAATAGATTCCCATGCTGTTTTCTACATCTACATCAGAGGTCCACTGGGGAGGGAGTATGAAAAGTTTTCCCAGCCTTGGAAATCCTTTTAAAATGACTAGTCCACTTAAAGGAACTATAGCTCCGATGTCTACTTGCCTGCTGCTGAAGTTACAATCTGGAATGCTGTGAGCCTTTGGGGAAGTCTGTGCTTCATGAGCAGAGTCACTGAGAGTAAAGATGGTCCTGTATCCGCAGCCCAAACTGTTCCAGGATATTCTATATTTCCACCTACCTCATTTTTCCCATGGAGAAGCTGCAGAAAAGTGGTGATTGCAGAATTTGAATCCATCCGG
The DNA here is from genome assembly GCA_019425775.1 of Rafetus swinhoei. Taxonomy (NCBI): domain Eukaryota; kingdom Metazoa; phylum Chordata; order Testudines; family Trionychidae; genus Rafetus; species Rafetus swinhoei. The sequence goes on along the minus strand of CM033425.1, from coordinate 14,928,031 downwards.
TGCAAAGTCTACAGCTGTTGGTACAGATGGTTTAAGCATTTGCTCTAGATGTGATTTTGCATGGCCCAGAGGATCAAGTGGTGGCCTAGCACTCCAAAGAGGTGAGTTCTGGTCTCAGCTCCTACCTGCTCTGTGCCTTGAGCAGCTCAGTTCCCTTTTCTCTGTTTCCCCTTCCACTGCCTTGCTCATCTTGGGTATTTAGACTGCACACTCTTCAAAGCAGGGACTAGGTTACTGTGCATACAGTATGTGGGTTAGGGCTTCCAGTTGTCACTAGTATACTAACATTTCCGACAACCACTTTTTGCAGCAAATTCAGTCTTTCCAACTAGGACTGGCTGGCACAGAGCAACTCAACCACTTGTTTATCTGGATTATATTAATATGAACAAAACTTGCTGCCTCTTTTCTGGGTGACATTTTTCTCTTATCTTTCTGGATCCTTTTGAGGTTGGGAGTTCTGAAGAGTACTGTGATGTCTTTCACGTCATGTTAGATTTTGTTTTTTTTTCCCGCTCAGAAATTGTTTCAGTGACTTGTCTTCAGCGAGTCTGATTATATACATACCCACTCCTATATGCATGGAGTGGACAGATTCTATTCTCAACTAAATTGGTGTAATTATGAAATAACTCCACTGACATCAGTGCAACTATTCCCCATTTCTACCATTTTACAGGGGAGCAGAACTGTCCTTTTTTCTTTTTCTTTTTTTGGCTAGCGATAGGGATTTGTTGTTGTTGTTGTTGTTGGGGTTTTGTTTTTTTAAATTGTGTATGGCAACTTTCATCCCAAAGAATCCCAAAGAATTTTATACAATTTAGGCAAAATTCTGGTTAGCCTCATGGATTGGGCACTGACTGTCTCTGGGATTTTGGCTTCTAAATGCCTGAATGCCTTCTGAAAATAAGATTTAGGTTCCTAAATCAATAGGCAGTGCAAGGCAGAGTGCAGCAAAGCCTAAATAACTTTAAAATCTGGCCCTTAGTCGCTTTGTCCATAAAATGGAGGTAACAGCACTGTCCTACCTAATGGGGTGTTAATGATTCAGAAGTGCAGAGATACCTATTCCTCACTCTGGTATAGCCATAGTGCCTTCCGAAACAGGGTGTCACGTAGTCGGGTGGAGCCCCCACCGTGTCCCAGAGTACCTCACACCCATGTCCCCTGCAAGGAGGTTTACAAGATCTGTCGAAAAAGGCTTTCTTTCCCAACAGATCCCCCTCTAGACTGCCACTTTTTGCCGACAAAGTGCTGAGTCTGCAAAACGTGGCGGCCATTTTTATGCAAATTAGGCACGGGATATTTAAATCCCTGCCTCATTTGCAATGTCAACCTGCCTAATCTGCATCCCTCTGCTGACAGAGAGATGCAGTCTAGACATACCCAATGAGCTCCATGTGAACATAGACAATGCATTGCAGACAGGTCCTACCAATGAGTCATTTGATCCCTGTTCAAGATACAGATCTTTCACTTCAAGGAAAAGGGAAGCATTTCAGATCTTGTCCTAAAGCTGCAGGGACCTGCCAGATGGACCAGGCTCCTCAACAAGACACAGCTGAGTTACTAGTGGGAACTCCTCCACCTTTGCTTTGGAGTGGGTGAGAGGCCAGGTCTCACCATCCCCTGGCATCAGAGCCAGCCCAAGTTACGGGCTGACCGGGTGACAGCCTGGGGCACCCGATTGTGAGGGGCGCCATGCGGTGCTGCTGGGTTGGGCGGGGGCGGGGCCCCGCATGCGCCGCACTCCCAGGGGGTGGTGCCACGAGCCCGGGGTGCCAGAATGGCTCGGACCGGCCCTGCCTGGCATCACCACCATCCTAGCCCCAGCCACCTCCAGGCATTTCCTGCACTGCAGTTGGAACACTGCAGGAGGCAATATGGGGTCCTTTTCTTGGGTTAGCAGGGCAGAGGAGAGATGGGGTGGGCAAGCTGTTCCTCCGTTTGGGTATGTGCGGGCCTAGGGAGTACTGCAGATGGGAGGGGGATTGCTGGCTGGGTTTGGGGAACCAACAGGGAGACTGTGGCAGGCCTGGGATGGGAGGGAGGCAGGAAGCTTCAGAGTCCCCAGATTAGAATTGTTTGTAAGGTGCTCTGACACGTTAGCTGCCCAAAGGTGTAGAGGAATGACGGGGGAGAATCCGCCTTGCTCCGTGGGCTTTACAGAGCAGTCCCATAGAAGCCTTTTTCCTCTTTTTGGGCCTGCCCTATATCAGCAGTGGGGTCCTGCCTCTAATATCTTATTCCTCTTCAGGAGATCGGGGGTACAGATGGGCAGCAGCCTTCAGCTATAATTGATTCTTCTCACACTTTAAAATGCAGTTTTGCTCTGAAAAGGGACAGGGGTCAGGCAGTGGCAGATCTGCCCCCTGTGTATGTCAAGATCCAATATGCTGACATTAGAGCTAAAACGAGTTCTGACAGATTTACTCTTGCTAGTCTGGCAAAGCAGCACAGTTGAGTGGAAGGTGAAGTTTCGTTTAGTTTATGTGTCACTAATATTGCTCTGCTTCTACTTCCCTTCTTGGAGTTTTTAAGGCTACGTCTAGACTGCAAGCCTCTTTCGAAAGAGGCTTTTTTGAAAGATACTTTCGAAAAAGCCTCTTTCGAAAAAGAACGTCTAGACTACAATCAGTACTTTCGAAAAAGCAAGCCACTTTTTCAAAAGAGAGCACCCAGGCAGTCTGGATGCTCTCTTTCAAAAAAGCACAGTTTGCATTACATAGCGCCTTTTTTCAAAAGAGCACTTTCGAAAAAAGGCATTTTTCCTCGTAAAATGAGGTTTTCCACAGTCGAAAAAACTGTCATGTCCTTTCGATTTACTTTTGAAAGAACGTGGCAGCTGTCTAGATGCAGGGGAAGTTTTTGCGAAAAAAGGCCACTTTTTCCGAAAAAACCCTGTAGTCTAGACACACCCTAAGAGGAGCCAAGAAATCTTCTGACAAAACACCTGATCCAAAAGCAGTTGATGTCGATGGAGAGATTCATCTGATCCATTCAACAGTGGATCAGACCCTCCATCTCAGTTAGATATCCTCCATTCCTCGTCATTCCATCAAGAGTTGCAGAAATGCACCACCTCTACCCAGGGAAGCCAGACACACACTCCAGGCTTGATACAATTCTCACCCATGTCAACTGGAGCCTTTCCATCAACTCAACAAGCGCTGGCTCTGACACACACAAAACACACACGCTGAAGCGTTGAGTTTCTTTGGCAAACAATCCTTGATGAAAAGCCGCACTTCATAGGGTGCTCCTCTGTCTAGAAACTGTAATCATTTCTAGCCCAATATTTACTTTCCTTAAACAACGGGTGGCTATCATCCCTACAGCACCTGGCCATGGCAGCAGCTTTACAAAGGCTATGCAGAATTGCTTCTTTTTTTTTTTTTTCTTTTTAAGGAAGAAGGGGAATCATTTTTACCTCTCTAGCTACATCACAGGAAAAATCAAACAATTGTTGAAAAGTTGGGGAAAAGCCTATGTGTATTCACCCAACTCAATGATAAGCTCACCCCAGCCGCTATTCAGCCCTGGCTGTATAACCAGGGATGGCAGGTTTTATTAACAACAGGTCACCTGCTGCTGTCTTTCAGCACTTTTTATTCAGTTATTTTATTTATCTTAAAGACCTGTTGTCATCACCTCAGCACTTCTCAGGCAGGTTTCAGGTACAAAGCAGCCAATGGGATGCTGCAGCTTGAGCCATGACACCCTATGAAAAACCTGAGTGGTGGACGGGGCTTTATTTCCCCTGCTGTTTGTTGAAATTGTTTCCACTTTTGATAGTGAAAAACCAGGCAAACAAACATTATTCGTGCTATTGACCTTGCCTGTCTCTACAGGACTGTAATTGCATCGAGCATTCAGAACAGTACAAATAGACCAAATTTCCAATAATTAAGCTGCAAGAAAAATCATCTGGGCCCTGTGTATTGTCTGATGACAGCTCCTGTTGTAGGATTGTCAGGCAAATACAGATCCTACCCACAGATACAGTTTTCAAACATAGGTCGCAACAAGACTGTTCCCCTAGCTCCCTGGATAGAAAAGTCCTATTGAATTGAATAGAAGATACACTTACATAGGCTGTTTGGACCATAATGCAGAATTTAATAGAATATTACATACACACATACACCACCTACAGAATGCTATAGAATTCAGGGCTGGCACTAAACCAAATGGTGCCCCAGGTGAGGCATGTCTTTGGTGTTCACCCCTCCATTTGTTAAACTTTTGAATACCTACAGCACTCTGAGCCCAGCACCCCCAAATCCAGCATCCCAGGTGGTGGCCTGGGACATCTGCCCCTACATACGCCCTTGGGTGTTTCATATAGCATAGAGATAATGTCAATAAACAAACAAAGGCTGTTATTCCTGCGGACACTTTTGAAGAGTTTAGTGTCATTTCGATAAAGTCTGTTAGTTTGCACAGCCCTCATTTTGGGGTCTTTGTGCCATGTTTGACTGCTACTGTGCAGCTGCTGCCTCTAAGAGTGACTTTTTTCACTTGGGAGTTCTGCTATTGATTTCATTAGGGCCACAGTGAACCCCTTCATACACACTTTGCAGTGTAAGATGTACGTTTCCTTCACTGCTGATGAGGTTCAATCCTCCTGTCCAAGAACTGCAGGTGTAGTGGGACCAAAGCGTGATCACTATGAAGCCGGCATAATTTATTGTTTCTGAAAGTGACCAGAGCCAACACAAAAAAGTGCAGTCACAACTACTGTGACACCATACAGCCACGAGTGTCATCACAACATGCTGCCTTTGTAAATCCATCCTTGAAACCAAAATATGTAGCTAGTAAAATTCTAATCTTCTATTGTAAATAGTAGCCAAACCTTAACAATGAGAGCCAAGGAAATCCATCTGGCTACTTTGACATTGCAAAGGTCCCTCTCCATGCTCATCATGGTCATGACCTCAAAGAATTCTGGCCTTGAATTACATGGTCTTATACAATAAGAATAACAGACAAACACATTTATCTCACAAGCTGGTGATATAGTTTATTCAATGGGACCCATCAGTCATTCTTCCATCTTCTGCTCAGCTCTGCATCACACTTGGAGGTTTTTACAAAGCGAGCAGGGAGAGAGAGAGGTTTATTTGCTTGTGGCTTTACAGCAGGGCCTTATACTTATTCATATTGCTTATAAATGACCTCGGGTCTGCCATTATGGACTAATGTCTGCAGCCCTTTGACCTCCGGAAGTGCTTAAGAAGGAGCTGCAGTAAATCAGGGCAGCACTTAGCTGCATAGGAAGAAATTCCCTCCTTATCAAGCTGCCAGCAGGAGGGGAAGGAGTCAGGCTCTGCTGCTGAAGACTGATGTTCTTTCAGCCCCGAAGGAAAGCCCTACAGAGAGAAGTACCCTCTGTAATTGCACTTCACCTACCAGACAGCCATGAAGATAAACAAGGAGAGTGTTAAGTCAGTCTGGCTTCTCCATTGCATTTCTGACAGGAGTGGCACCCTGCCATCTCACAAGGAGGTTCCTTTTAGAATCCAGGCCTGCAGGCTGCCGGGCTATCAAACACGACGGGAGCCTGCACTGGTACATACACAATTGATCCCAGGAGAGTATAATCTGCACCAGGCCACTTTGCCCTGCTTGAAACCCAGGCAAATTGCACCAGTACAAACTATTCTGGGTCTGCCCCCAGGTTCTCCTCTAGCACAGACTACCCAGTGGCTGATATCCCAGTTTGCACCAGGCCTCGGGCTGTTTTCTCTGGCCTTTTCCAGCACATCACCTGAGAGCTAATGTTTCTCATAGTGGAGATTCTCGTGATCACCCTTTGGTATTTGCGGCAACTGAAAGTGGAGACACGTCAGAATAAAAAAAGGGGAATTGACACCTGGCATGCCTCTTAACCTGAGTCAGAGTGAGTCTACCATTGCCCAACTCCTGAGGCCACTGGGCCAGTAGGTGACTTTCTGCTTTTATTTGAATGTCTGATGTCATACAGCGTACAATGCAACGATCTGTTTCAGAAGCTCAGCCTGCCAGAGGTCCCTGGCCATTAGATTTTTATTGGCATGTGCTGCAGTTTGTCAGGTTGTCATGACACAGATGCATATGAGCAGCAATGGTGGGGAGGGGCAGAGGGTGACAAAGCAACTGATGCTACTGCAACAGTGGTGGCGCCCAGAGCACTGGGCCCTTTAAATCGCCCCTGGAGTGCCATGCAGTGAGCTCTGGGCAGCACTAAGGGCTGCCTGCCTCTGGTCCCACCTCTTCTGCCCAAGACCCCACCCCTTCCAGAAGCATGGAGCACTGGCACCCCCTCCCCACACACATCTTGCCCAGAAGCCTGGCCAGGCTGTCAACTCCCCTGCCCGTCATTACCACATATGCTGCCATCATTCACCTACATCTAGATAGCTAGATAGACAGCAAAACCTGCATGTCTAGGGGAAAGGAGGGGGGAGCACTTGCCATATTTTCAGGCTAATGAATTTGCCATCCAGAGTTTGAATCAAGGCAAAAATCCACAAACAGTGGATGGGGAAGTTCACTTGCACTAAACATCCTTCCCATAGCTATTTGTGCAGAGTGCAGTTACATTTCTTAATCATCTCTATTCCAGAAAAGGGAAATCCTGCTGCTCAGCAGAAGTTCCCTTTCCCAGCACACAGATAGATTTGTGCACCTGCACCTCATGTGGCACTGGTGCATCTCTGGAATTCCTGTGACTTCACACATGCCCAAGAAGACACTATCTGCTGTCTTCAGAGTGCTGTGCAAAAGGCTGTCAATTAGTCAGCTCTTTTCCGAGAAAGGGATGAAAACCAAACAACCCATTCCTAAATTTATCCTAATCTGCTGAGCTAAAAAAGCAGCCAAGGTCAACAATGAGGGTGGAAAAGGAAACACAAATGGAACAGGTCAGAAAGGATTCTGAATATAGTCAAATGTATCAAGTCACTAAGTGACTTTGTTTTACACTACATAGATCATTGATGACTTTGTAAATGTTTCATACTTCAGCATTTCTCCAGAACAAACAAAGCAATTTTATTCTCCCATAACTGGTTCTGGGCTTTTTCCATACATTCCAATCTAGCAGCATCACAGATTCAGAGCAACGAGATACAAAAAGGACAAGTTAGATCATCTAGCCCAGGTTCCTGCCAGTGAAAGATGATTTCATATCATTCACTGATTAGTACTTTTATTAAAAGGAAAAGTGCAAGTGTCAGGCAAGAGATGACCCGCCTATTTGGACACAGAACCTGGTAGAAGTCTATACAAAGCTCTTGTTATAGGTCCACTTGTAGAGCTTTTATGCTCTTGGCATCTTGTGTGTGGAAGTTGGAATGGAATTTTATAGTAGGGAGTTTTTGTTTCTGATAAAGTCAGAGGCTGGTCCAAACAAAAAACACAGATCCAAAGAACCCTGAACATTGGAAGCATTCCTATCTGAATACAAACACTGCAGTTCAGGCCCATCTACCAGTCAGAGAAGAGGCATGTTTGGTAGATACAACATGAAAAGGATAAAAAATACAACTACTCCACATATGGGAAAGAATGAGACATTTATTTTAATTTAGTCTAAGGAGAGCAGTGGTAAAATTACATTTCTCAAAAAACAGAAAATACAGTTCAGACATTTGTATTAAAGTGATGCTATTTAAGAACTTCTTACACTTTTGAAAAATTGCTTGTTTGTTTCTTATTTGGTATCTTGGAAGTTCTAAATTAGGAGATCTGTCCCTGCTAATTCTGTCACTTTTCATTTGGCATACTTTATCCCCTTCCTGCATGCTGATAAAGGACTTTGAAATTAACATGCCCTTTCAATTTCCTTCCTGCTTCACTCAATAGCTACACACTGATGTCAACACATGTATGAGAACAGTTGTGTCAATAACAGATGAGCACAAAACACTAAAGAATCTACATCCACAGGCAACTTTTAAAGAGAGGAGGAAACAAAACCATAAATACTCACATATTTACACTGGGAACAAGGGAGACAGTTAGAATATTGCCATTTGAGTCATGGTCAACAATAATTGCTATACATTTCTTAGCTACTTCTGTGCTGGATGGCTTAGAAACAGCTCAGCTAAATCTTATAACAAAGAAACTCTAATAAGTTGCTTCAGTCTCTCTGGAAAAATAAGCAAATACAAAACTCTGGGCCTACTCTGGCCCCCTTGAAGTCAATGGGAGTTTTAGACTTCAGTGTAAAGCAGGAGCTCTGTGAGTGGCAGAAGGATCAATGCCTGTTTCTTGTCATTGATACAAACATATACAGAATGTGGTGTTTACATTCCATGCACAAGTTTCACACATGCATATACTACACAAGCTGTGCATTACGATAGCTTATCTCTATGTTACAAGCATTTTCCAACTCATTAATCATGGCATAGATCATAGCAAAATATCATGTTCCTAGAAGGGCTTGGGTTTTTATTTCCTTCACCTTTATCTCTGTAGACATGGAAAAGGAAACCCTCAGATCTAATCAAAATTATTTTTTTTAAACCCAAGTCCCTTTTTCTGTTGTTGTGGGTGCAAAAGCTGGGAGAGACACAATGTGTTTCTTTTCTGTTCTGGTTGATTGAGTACTTAAATCAAAGTTGTAAGAGTAACATAATAGTCTTATTTTTTATTTATGCTACCAAACATATGTCGACACTACAGCCTATATCAGCAAAACTTACGTTGCTCATGTAAATATTCCATTTCCCTACATGAAGTTAAGTTACATAGCCATAAACACTTGTGTGCGCAACACTATGTTGGCAGGAGAATTTCTCCCACCAACATAGCTTATGCCACTTGCGGAGGTGATTATTTTAAGCTGATGGTAGAGCTCTCTCCCATCTTCACCAGATGCTCTGCAGTGATACAGCTGTACATGACAGACATTGGGCTCACAGGGATGTCCTTAAGATTTAAGGGGCCCTATGCAGTATTATTAAACTGTTGCCCCTATGCCCAGTGGTAGCTGGGGGAAAGGGAGGGATGATGATTTTTTAGAGATGTGATTTTATAATCTTCAGCAACACTCTAATGAAATATTTTAAAGTAAATTTTAAACTAAAGTCCCGTAGACTCACACAGTAAATTCAGAAAGCAACAGTATATGCTGGGGGTTCTCAAATGCCTGCTAAATGGTTCCATTACCACTTGAATGGCTCGTTCATAGATTCAGTGTCTGCTGGTCTCCAAGCTTTTTCACTTTTAAGTTAACTAGCTCCTCTCTAGAGGAAGCAGAGCCAGAGAACAGGGATAAGATAAGGTGGGTGAGTGGGCATTAAGACCCAGTGGTGCCCCAAATTTTTGAATGTCCTGCTTAGCTGCATATCCTGCGTATGGGGAAGGACTTCACTGGGCCTCACTCATGATAATCATGCACAGGGAAACATAACTCCACCAACCCTGTCCTGACAATTACAGAAAGGGAGGGAGGAGCAAGGGTGACAAAAAGAAGAAACCCCTTATTGGGCATACAGAGTAAAAATCATACCTAGGGATTTTTTCCTAAGGTTCCAGAGCTGCAAAACCTTACACATATGTCCAGGGCCAGATTAAGGGGGGGGCTAGCCAGGCAGCTGCCTGGGGTGCTAACCTATGGGGGGCACCTGATGACAGCTGAAAGGGGCGCTGCATGCCCGGCTGCGCGGCGCCCCTTACAGCTGCAATCAGGCGCCGTGCACCCGGGGCCGGGAGCCACGCGGCGCCCCTTAGAGCTGCCATCAGCCGCCGCGCGCTCAATTGCAGCTGTAAGGTGCGCAGCGCGTCAGGGCGCGGGGGCAAAGCCGCGCATGCGTCATGCGCCAGCTGCCCAGGGTGCAGGAATGGCTCGAGCCAGCCCTGCATATGTCAAACGTGTAGCTGTTGATGGGCTTCTGTGGGACTGCTCCCTTCCTTAAATTAAGAACATGTATAAGGGCTTTGTTTGATCTGGAACTATACAGGTATAGCTTCCTCCAGCCCCAAATGCTCTGGGACATTTCAAAACTAAAATTGGTTCTTAACTTTGTATTCATTAAATGTTTTCCTTTAATGATTACAGATATCAAATTGGATATTTTAGGCTGTTCATTAATTCTTTGCACAGTGCTAACTCCTGGGCAAGGTGCATGGGGGGAACTCAGCACCATGCCCAGAAGGGGCAGGGCCTCTGGTGGAAGAGGCAGGGCCAAGTAGCCAGCTGGCTTGGACTGTAGCACTGCCCCCCCCGCTCCCAGCCTCCAGAGCTGCATGGAGCATGCAGAGTGATGCTGCAGCAGCAATTTAAAAGATCCAGGGCTGTGGCTATCACAATAGCAGCAGCAACCGTGGTGGCTGTGAGTCCCGGGCTCCTTTGAAATGCTAGGACCCAGGACAACTACCCCCTCTGTCTGCATGGTCAGCGGGCCTGTTCCAGTAGTACAGCAATCAGTCATTTTTCTTTAAAAAAATAGGGGGAGAGTTTGTTTCAATAGTTTTTTAAAAAATCATACACAGACATTTGCATGGGGCTCTCAGAACAGAAAAGTAACTTTGCACTACTCTGGAAGTTAAAAGGAGCCATAAAGTAGGTGTTTATGGTTTAAAGGAACCTTTATGTCAATGAGAATCAGGCCCCAAAAATCAGATCAAATTTGAGAGCTTAAAATACTGGATAGTATTAGTTAATCCTGTTACCATGACAATTTCTAAGCTTGACTACCTCCTATAATATATAATTATAAAAAACTGTTCACTGCCTGCTTTTACAGTTACTACGAAGAGAGAAACCTTCCAAACTCTGACTTCCCAAAGTATTATTCTTCCCCTGCAGTATTAATTACTATTATTACTTTGGCCATACAGAATCTCGTTGCAATTAGACTGATTGAAAGGAGAAATTCAGTCAAACCCTTAGCTCATATCTAAAGTGTTTTTACACCACACATCCCAAGAAGGTTTCCCAAAAATAATAAAGTGAAATAAAGAGCTCACATACTTCACCCAGCCCAAAAAATGCAGATTATGCCTGAATTAAAAGGAGAAGTAAAATGATTTTTCCTTCCACTCACCTGCCAAGTCCTGAGAGCTCAGGGCTCTGTGTTTCTTTCAGCACTTGAGATCAGAAACACCTAAGGCTGAGTGGAGAGATTTCCCCTTACACTGGTCTTATTCATTATTTGTGAGGTGTTGACAAATGCAGTCAATGCTCTCCACTGTATATAAATAGACAGTCCCTGCCCCAAGGAGTTTACAGTTACAGCCCTGATCCTGCAAGTTGTGCTAAATGGAAGGATCATCACTGATTTCAATGAGCATAGTCCAACTTCCATTGGCGGTTTTTTCATAGATGTTAATAGGCAATCTTTCCTCTGATTGTAATAGGAGATGGATCAGCCTCAGTCATATTAGAGGTGTGATTAGTGATTACAGGGGAGAAAACCAGAGTCTTGGTACATAAGGTAAATAGTGGAGAAAATTATTCTCTTGGCTATTTTGTTTTACATTTTTAAATGTTTCCATACTGTGCGATCTGGGATCTCAAACAGTTCCCCTTCTTTTCACTTTCCTTTCCAGTCCTGCTGGGCAAAGAGAAGTAGGCAACTTCTGCTCTCAGGGGATTGGCAGCTACTGTAAATGCAAAGGCTGGGGGAAGTCGGGGAAAGATATTTTTTTCTGGAATTTTGTGCTAAGTTTTTCACCTGCTCACTTTTTCCATTTTCTGTGACATACTGAGAGGCCAAAAAATTCCCAGGCATAATACGAGCTATTTACTTCTAATGCAAAATCCTGCCTTTTTCCATGCATTCTGCATTTGCACCAAGCTACTTTGCTTGACCCTTTGCTGACTGCACCTGTGAAGGGGAGAGAATGAGAGTTGTGGTGCAACACAGTTAGCGTACGTCTATACCGCAGGGCTAAAGCTGAAATAAGCAAAAAAGAGAAGACTAAGGCGGGAGGGGTGAATATGACCGAGGTCTATAAAATCATGACTGGTATGGAAAAAGTGAATAAGAAAAAGTTATTTACTTGTTCCCATAACATAAGAACTAGGGGTCACCAAATGAAATTAATAGGCCGCAGGTTTAAAACAAACAAAAGGAAGTTTTTCTTCACTCAGTGCATAGTCAACCTATGGAACTCCTTGCCAGAGGATGTGGTGAAGGCTAGGACTTTAACAGGGTTCAAAAAAGAGTGGGTAGGAATGGTGTCCCAAGTCTTTGTTTGTCTGGAAATGGATGACAGGAGAGGGATCACATGAGGATTACCTGTTGTGTTCCCTCCCTTTGGCACATCTGGTATTAGCCACTGTCGGCAGTCAGGATACTGAGCTAGATGGACTATTGGTCTGTCACAGTATGGCCATTCTTATGTTCTTTGCTCATCACAAGGAATCCCTTGCCCAGCCCTACCTGGTGTTGCCTGCTAGCACGGAAGGACTCTTATCCACTTCTGGCAACTTTGAAGGCTGTTTTTTTTCTTTCCTCTAGTATCCTCATAGGGAGTTTCCAAGTAGAGCCAATACTCTCTAAACTCTAGTATGTGTTCAGGTGCAAAGGGTGCAAAGCCCTCCCCCACACAAACCCTTATAGCTATCTGTTTCCTGAGGCTGCCACTGGTGGTTTATCCAGCTGATTCAGAGACCACACCTAAAATGTGACCATTAGCTCCAAGGCTATGTCTACACTATAAGGTTTTTGCACAAAACTGGCCGTTTTGCGCAAACAACAGCGGAGCGTCCACACCTCAAGCTCATTTCTGCACAAGAAATTTTACAGTAAAATGGCAGAACAGAGGGCTTTTTGTGGTAGAGTTATTCCTCTCCCCATGAGGAATAACTCCTTTTTGTGCTATAGCCCTTGCGTGGATGCTCTGCAGGGGTTTCTTGCACAAGAAGAGCCTATCAGAAAAACCATCAGAGCTTTCTTGTGAAAGAGCGTCCATGCAGTGTGAACGCTCTCTTGCACAAAAGCACATCACTTTTGCGATGCACTTTTGAAGTGTGGACATGCTTTTGTTCAAGAAGTTTTTGCAGAAGATCTTTTCTGCAAAAAGCTTCTTGCACAAAAAACCTGCAGTGTAGACAAAGCCCATGAAGTCATAATGGCTCTGTTAACCCTCCTGACTCCATGAAGTAGCCTCAGCCAATCAGTGATAGTGCCATGTCACAAACAGCCAACCTCTTAGCAAATGTGAAAGCTAACCATTAAATTGAATATAGCCAGTTTTCATAGTCACCTCAAACACATTTTACATCCCCCTTTGCAGAGAAAAGGCTAAAGATATGACTATAATCATTTCTGTTTCATGAGCATTTTTAAGGATTGCAAAACAAGCAAACTTGGACAAAAATAATTTTCACTGAAAGTTACTCACCCTGCTCTCCTCAAAACACTGCTTGACTATTCCGTGGGGCTGCAACTCTGGCCTACAAAATAGAGGAACAATATTGACTACCTTTGCAGGTCACATCTATATTATTTCTATGAACTGTAGGCCTGCTCTTAATCAAAGATAAACAAAAAAACAAAAAGCAAACAAACAAAATCCAATAACTTGCCGTTACCAAAGTTCCATTTACTATTAAAGGTCAGTTTAAAGAGTATTTTAAAATCCATTCATACCCTTCTACCAGCTACAGTAACTCCTCAGAGGTCTGAAACTTAAGTTTCTTTCTTCCCTATGTTTTTAACCATCCATCATGCATATGCACATGCACAAGTTTGATTAGTGCTGAGCTATTGGTTGTATATTTGAATTTGCACCCTTCTCCCAGTAAAAAGGCATGCTCTGAGATATTTATTCTGAAAAAAATAACTATTTGTATAAACACAAAATTTGTGGTGAGCCAAAAGTGCCAATATCCCTGTAATATGTGCCTCAGTAGTTTGGGAATTGTAACATTCACCTACCTCAGGGGTCTCAAACTCACTGCCAATGGTCAATCTATGGCCCAAACAGTTCCACATTGTGGCCCACGAAATATTTTTGAAAAGTTATTTAATCAGGCCTGCACGGCTGCTGGCACATGAGTCCCTCTGGCCCAGAGAGGAAAGTGTCTATGCACCACTCTAGCTGTTGGGAGCAACATATGGAGACACACACCTCTTCCTGGCCACAGGGATGTGCTGGCAAAAGCATGGAGCTGGCAATCAGAAGTTGCCCGAGCCCTACTGTGTTGCTGATTTTGCTGATTTTCCATCTGTGTGTGGAATAAAAGTTGTTATGTCAACTGAGGCATGTGCAGTTGTGCACCACTAATAGACGCACATGCTACTGGCTGTGAGCAGCTGTGGGCACTCTGTTAATCAGCTGGATGGCACCGGAATTTCTCCTGGGTGACATCCCAAACACTCAGCTTACAGAGAGCTCTGTTCCCAAGGCATTTTAAATCACCCAGAAGTGGCAGGTGGGGCCGAGGGATGTGGGAAGGGAGCATGTATGGGCCAGCTGAACTATGGTATGGGGAACATATAGAAACCCCTGCCTCCCAGAGCCACTGCCAGAGGTGGATGCCATGGTTAACTGCAGCTCCCCGCACTCCTTCACACACATCACTCCCTCCCAGGCTATGTCTAGACTGCAGGCTTCTTTAGAAAGAAGCTTTTCCAGAAAAGATCTTCCAAAAAAAACATCTTCCGAAAAAGAGCGTCCACACACAAAAGCACATCAAAAAAGCGATCTGCTTTTTCAAAAGAGAGCGTCCACACTGAATGGACACTATCTCACATGTAAGTTGTGATTACTATGGACGGAGTGGCCACCAGGGCACCTTTCCTTTTTCCTCTTTCCTCTTCTTGTGAAAGAATTCCCCCTTCCCAGTCCAAACGCTCCTTTTTCCGAAAGAGCTCTTTCACAAAAAGGCTTCTTCTTCGTAGAAAGAGGTTTACCAATGTCGGAAAAACCCCTCTGTTCTTTCAATTTTCTTTCAAAAGAACACGATTGCAGTGTGGATGTAATTGAAGTTTTTTTCAGAAAAACAGCCATTTTTTTTGAAAAAGCTATGTAATTTAGACATACCCCAAGAGCCTACATCCTCTCCCCCCACCTCCCGACATCCCCCAAACATTGTCCAAGAGCCTGCATCCCTTCTTGCAACCCAATACTCTGCCGGAGACCAGCGCCTACACTGAAAGAGATAAAAAATCCCAGTGACATTTTTTGTTTATATTTCAGCAACACAAAGGAATAGGGAAAATCCACATAAATAGTTCCTTCACTTTTTCATCCAGCTCTGTTTAACGGTATGTGTTAAAAGGAAATTCTATAAACAAACAAACAAAATGCTTAACGTATGGTATAGCTTCCTGGGACCAAAAGGTCTTCATGCTTACAGTCTTGTGACTCCATTGACTTCAGTAGATTTACCCCCGACTTTCCCCTGTGTAAACAAGAGCTGAGTAAGACCCAAATTCTCTAAAATGTTGGTTACAGTTCATTGGGAACAACCTCTTTTCTCCCAGACAATTTTCACCCACTTATTTGCTGTATCCCTCTGAGACACTGGCTAATTAGATAGACTCAAGTCATACATTTTTGACTGGATTTGAACACTAGAATATTCATTGATTTTGGTCCATTTGATTTTTGAATTATAAACAAACAGGCTTTTTGCAGAATGAAGATCCAGATCCAGATTTTGGATACTCCCAAGGGTTGTAGATGCTTAGATCCAGGGTTTGATTCCAGGTCCATCTAAAATTTTGGCAGTATGGTAAAGGAGAAAACTGGAAGAACCATGAGCGTGTTACCTTTTCTTCATAAACCCTGCAAATTTCATAGGGACAAGAGACATGCAGATTCTACATGTTCACCACCTAACATTAATCCCCACCCTTTACCTTTCTCCCCATTCATCCTCCCACCCTCTCATACTCCCAAAAAACCTGTTTGCAGGCACAAATGGTTTGAGAAACTGTGGATCATTCTGTTAAAATTGCTGACTTTGAGCTTGGGTCCACAAGACAGTTTGGGACAATCCCCTCTGGTCCTTTCTCCTGCTAATTTATAGCAACATTTGTTGGGACAAGGAGTTATGGTCTGTAAAAGGCCTGCTGTCAGCCTCTCATAAAACCCCAGCACCCTGTCAAAAAAGGGCCGGAGCCTGGGAAGAAAGTTTCAGAAATGATCAGCTGGTTTCCAGATGGGTGGCCTTCTACACAGCATTCAGTCCCGTGGGTCCAATAAACCAGTCCTGATTTTGCACTTTAAAAAAACAAAGATACAAATTATCCTCTACTTTGTTAGGGCTTTCTAAATACACTCCCAGACTCTATGTCAAATGTACTAAGGAGCAAAAAATTCTGTTGTCTTCCTCTCTCTCCCTGCATGCATATGCCTAGGCTTCTAGCTCCTATAAGGGGTAGAGAGACTACTGGCATGATTTATAGCCCCTTGCTTGTTTTCCCATAAAAAAAAAGAGGATGGCAAGCAAGTTACTAAGTTGAGGTATTGGCCCCCAGGCATAAAACCACCCACAGGAGGCAATGTTTGTTCTCAGTCTGGTATAAATTATGTGCCTGTTCCCACCTCTGCATCCTGACACACCATAAGAATGCAGGATCAAATGAGAAAGAAGGTTACTTTGACTGACATTGGAGACAGAAAACTCCCCATTTTGCACAGGGCAGGATGCAGCTGACTTTGAATCTAAAAAAGGTGTGATACCTTCTTTCTCAAGTGCTTTGAGATCAAAAAGCACTGTGCTGACAGGAAAAGCACTGCCTTGGAATTAAATGTTATTATTAGTAACTCTAGTGTACCCCCTGCTGGCAGGATGCTTCCCTTCAATGCCTTTATCAATGTTTCCTTCAGTCTAAGTTGAACTATGGGAAGCAATGGGCCTTCTCCTCTGCCTTGTGGATAATTACCCCACCAGCTAACAGAGCTATCTTTGTAGGTACTTTTAAAATATGTCCATCACTCTAGTAAGGGTGTGAAACCCAATGTTTTCCCTAATAGTCATACTAAATTGTCCCATTTCATCACACTATCCCTCTTAATTGTTCTGAAGTCCTCTCCCTTCCTTCAAATAAAATCATACATAAGAACAGCCATTCTGCGTCAGACCAAAGGTCCATGCAGCCCAGTGTCCTGTCTGCCAACAGTGGCCAATGCCAGATACCCCAGGCCCCACTGAAGTCTTTATCAAAACTCCCATTGATTTCAGCTGGGTCAGGCTTTCATCCATGTTATTACCCTGTGGGTAACTGGAGAGGACTGTTATAGCCCTTCGTGGTTTGCCCTCAATCCTTTCTTATCAGCCAATGCTTCCAACCATTTTGCCCCTCTTCTCTGAACTCCCTTCAGGCTGCAGGTAGGTTATTCTTTATAAAACACTAGAAGACGTACCCAGTGTTGCTCAGGTCCTTAATTCAATTCATTGTGGGTTTTTTGGAAAATACAATTAAAAGGTACATGCTTCATTTAAATCATGGCTCTGAGGTGTGGTTGGGGATGAGAGGCTCAGTATGCAGGCTGCCTTAGGGAGAAAGGACAGCCCTAGCCCTCTCTCACCAACGCAGCTTAGGGCCAAGTGAAAAGTGCCTTTCCAAGGCTGCTGCAGGGGTGGTGAGCACAGCTGAGGCATCATGCATGTCCCTGGCTGGGGCAGATCCAGGTTTGTCTGACCCTTGCTGAAGGGGGGGAAGCGATGTCCCCATACGAATTGGCGGGAAACTTCAGTCCCCACATCCTCTCCAAAGGGTGCCTAGGGAATGGAAGGCTCAGGCCTGGGTCAGTCCTGGATGCAGGGGTGTGCACCCAGATGGTCTCTTTTCTGTATGGTGTTATGAGAAGCAATCCCATTCTAGCACAGCCCATTTTCTTGGCACAACCAAACCCTTTCCTTGTTCTAAGCTGTGATGGGAGGAAGCTGTATACTGAATTTGGTGGGGTCCTAGCTCTTACTGCTTAGGAGTTCTTGAATAAACAGGCAAACAAACAAATAGATAAATGCTCTCAAATTTTATAGTAGACTATAAGGGTATGTCTACACTACAGCGCTAATTCGAACTAACTTATTTCGAATTAGTTAATTCGAAATAAGCTAATTCAAAATAACGCATCTAGACCCAAAAACTAATTCGAATTAGCGTTTTGCTAATTCAAAATAGCGCGTCCACACTGATTGGACGCTGGGTTGCATTTAAGGCCAGCTGAAACCAGTTCCGGCAGGGCATCAGGTCAGTAGTTGCTTTGTGTGGCTGCTGTCTGAGGCTCGTGCTTAAAGGGACCCCCCTGGACAGCCGGTTCTCAGCTTTTCCGCTTGCTTGCCTACCTCACCGAGGGACAGCAAAGCGTTTTCCTCTCCGCCTGCCTGTGTCAGTGGTTCCCATTGGGGACGCCGCCGCAGTTGGCACCATGGAGCCAGAGCTCACCCTGGGCATGCTGCTCCAGTTTTTGGACTTGCTGCTGCAAGCCTGCCAGCAATGGCTGGAGGCTGTCTGGCACCATCTGGTGCACATCAGCCCCCTGCCTCTCCCCCTGGCCTCCTTGGGGGCCGTGGAGGAGCCGCAGCAGCACCCGGATGCCAGCGTGCCCCGCCACATTTGGCGTCTGGACACCAGCAGCGACTGGTGGGACCGCATCGTCCTGGAGCGCTGGGGAGACCAACAGTGGACCCAGAACTTCAGGATGAAGAAGGACACCTTCCTGGAGCTCTGCGAGTGGCTCGCCCCTGCTCTGCGGCGACGGGAGACTTGCATGAGGCCCGCCATCCCCCTTCAAAAGCACGTGGCCTTCACCCTGTGGAAGCTCTCCACGCCAGACAGCTACCGATCCGTCGGGAACCAGTTCGGCATGGGGAAATCCACCGTCGGAGCAGTGCTCATGCAGGTACGGCACTCACCGGCCACTGGGCCGGGAAGGGGGCTGCAAGGAGGGAATGGGCTGCCCCAGGGAAAACGGAGGGGGAGGAGGCGAAAGTGCCCCACACGGGAGGGTTCGGTCTGTCCCGGCCGTACTACACGCCGCCCGCGGCGGCCAGGATCGCAGCGGGGGTTGCTTCCGGGAGTGGGGCGCGGGGCAGTGCCACGGAACAAACACTCCCAGCCACCCGGGCGCCCCACTGATTCGCGGTTTGGTGTGTCTCTTTGCAGGTGGTCAAGGCCATCAACCGGGTGCTGCTCCGCAGAGTGATCCGCCTCGCCAACCCGGATGCGGTCATCCAGGGGTTCGGCGCCCTCAGCTTCCCCAACTGCAGGGGTGCCATCGACGGGACGCACATCCCCATCCGTGCCCCGGAACAACAGGCCTCCCAGTACATCAACCGCAAGGGGTACTTCTCTGTCCTCCTGCAGGCCGTGTGTGACCACCGGGGCCAGTTCACGGACATTAATGTGGGCTGGTCCGGCAAGGCACACGACGCCAGGATGTTCCGCAACTCCTCCATGTGCCAGAGGCTGCATGCCGGGGGACCTTCTTCCTGACTGCCACATCAGGGTCGGGGACGTAGACATGCCTGTCTGCCGGGTGGGGGATGCGGCCTACCCTCTACAGCCCTGGCTGATGAAGCCGTACACGGGGCACCTCAACCCCCCTCCTGGCAGGCCTTCAATGCCAGGTTCACACGGGCCCGCATTGTGGTCAAGGGGGCCTTCAGACGCCTGAAAGCCCAATTTAGATGCCTCCTCACCCGCCTCGACCTCGCCGAGCACAATATCCCTCCCGTGGTGGCAGCATGTTGTGTGCTGCACAATTTGTGTGAAAGGAAGGGGGAGGCTTTCCTGCCAGCCTGGATGGCTGAGGCTGAGTGCATGGCTGGCCAGTACGTGCAGCCCTGCACCGCCGCTGTCCGGGAGGCCCAGCGGGGGGCCATCCAGATCCGGGAAGCCCTGCGGGAGAGCTTCCATGTGGAGGAGGACTGAACTCTCCCTGCATGCCCCACTGGGGCCTTCTTCCATCCTCCCCTCCTTCTCCTTTCCCCTCCCTAACCCCACTTCCTAATGTAAAATAAAAACACCTGTTTTGGCAAAAAAAACCTCTCTTTATTGTACATAACTGGGGTGGGGGGTGGGAGGAATGAGGGTGGGAGAGGGGAGGGGGAAACCTGGGAGGAGGGAGCTGGAAGGGGAAGGAAGGGGAGGAAGGGAAGGGAAAGCTCAGGTTTGGGGGTCCTGCTGGCTCTCCCGTCTCGCAGCACTGTGGGTGCGGGGGTGTCGGGGGAGTGGGTGTGGAAGGTGGGGCAGGAAGGACAGGGGGTGCGGAGGAAGCGGGAGGGGGAGCAGGGGTGGGAGGAGGAGCGAGAGCTGGGTCGGCCACAGGGGCTGGAGCAGGAGGAGGCAGGAACCTGTCCACCAAGGTCTGGAGGTGACCTTGGAGGGCATGGCACTGCTCCTCCAGCGACTCCAAGCTCCGCTGCCGCAGCCGCAGGTCCTCCCAGACTCAGTGGTCCTGGGTGCAGAGCTGGTGCTCCAGTAGCCGCAGGTGCCGCCGGTGGTAGTCCTCCAGGTTCCTGGTGCGCCTGCTGGCCCGGGGTGCAGGTGGCTGTTGCAGGCGGGGTGGTGCTCCCTGCAGTCCCATGTGCTGTGGCTGTGGGGAAACAAGAGCAGTGGTCAGTTCTCCCTGGGGACACAGTGGGTGAAACCCAGCCCCCCTCTGCAAGACGAGGTCGGCGTGTGGGGAACGGGCCAGGGCCCCTGCATGACACCCAGCTGCTGCTCCATGGTGGGCAAGGCCCAGGCGCATGGTCCCTGGGTTCCCTCTCCCCCCACCCCCCGCATACACATAAGGGGAGCATGATGGCACTCACATGTGGAGCCCTCCCCCGGCCTTGGACGACACAGCCGATGTGCTCTGTGGGGTGCCTCAGGGGTCCTGGGTCCTGGGCAGGCTCCCTGCAGGCTCCTGGCTCTTGGTGTCCTCCTCCTCCTCCTCCGTGTCAGGGATGGGGCCCTCTGCCCCGGGGTCGATCACCACCTGGGGGGCATGGACTGCGTGAGACCCCAGGATGCGGTCCAGGGCCTCATAATGAGTGCATGCCTCTGGGTCGGCCCCTGGCTGGGAGGCCCTGGAGTAGACCTGCCGCAGGTCCTTTATTTTGCAGCTGACCTGCTCCCGGGTCCGCATGTGGCCTCTAGTGGCCAGGCTGGCAGGCATGTGGCTGTAGACGGCCGCGTTCCTGTGGCTAGTGCGGAGATCGTGGACATTGGAGGCCTCCCCCCAAACCTCGATGAGGTCCACGATCTCCACACTAGACCAGGCGGGCGCCCGCCTTTTGCAGCCCTGGGCAGGCTCCTGGGAGCTGCCAGGCTGGTCCTGGGAAGAGGCAGAGGGCTGGGTGGCAGCGGGTGGCTAGCTCATGCCGTGCCAGGTGCCAGGTCTGCTGGCTGGGTGCTGGCAGGCTTGCAACTGGCACAAACACTGTAGCCAGACCGTGCCCCTTTAAGGGCTCCGGGGCCGGGAGCGGGGCAGAAGAGTTTCCCTGGTTTGGCCCAGAGTGGCCACCAGGGCAACCTGGGAAGGGCTAGCCTCTAACTAGTTCGAATTAAGTGGCTACACAGCCCTTAATTCGAACTGCTTAATTCAAACTAGGCATTACTCCTCGTAGAATGAGGTTTACCTAGTTCAAATTAAGCACTCGCTAGTTCCATTTAAATTCGAATTAGCGGTTTGCATGTGTAGCCCCTATTAAAGTTAATTTGAACTAACGGCTGTTAGTTCGAATTAACTTTGTAGTGTAGACATACCCTCAATGTGCCCAGAACTGAACATGCTATTCCTAGTGTGGTTAAACCAGAGCTATATCCTATCACCTCCTTATCCTGCTTTGCTTGAGGAAAAAGCATCACACTCAGCACCCAGACCATTCACTTGTGTCTGTTAGCAAGAAATTGCATATAGCTTGATCCTGCAAGGTGCGAGGCACTCTGGCCTCAACCAGGCAAATAAATTAAACATGCGCTTAACTTCACTTTAAGCACATGATTAGAGCTACTGGAGTCCATGGGGACCGCTTAGGCATTTAACATTAAACATGTGCTTAGGAGCTTTGCTGGATCAGGGCTAGACTGCTCAACACTCCAGCTTTGCACAATCAATCCTGTAGACAGAAATGTTTTTGGGGGGACAAGAGTTATCCTTTCATGACGTGTGTGCAGCTCCTAGCGCAATGGGGGCTTGATCCCTGATTGAGGTAGCTAGACAATGTTGTCCTATTTGGTAATTATAAATAAAAAAACTGGCTAAAAGCCGCTGACCATTTGATACTGAATTCTCGCAATTTTGAAATAAATCCGCCAGCTCTAGATGCTGCTTTTCCTCCATTTTTTCCAAATTTGAATCCATTCTGACTAGCTGCAATAATAAATGCAATTCATAGCTACCATAACAGCACAGAAGGGACGAAGTGGCCTCTCAGACTAATATTTCCAGTGCCTTTTATTTGTGTAGAATATTAGGGTGTCTTACAGAGCACTAAAGAGAGGTTAGTGGGAAAAGAATCAAGCCAGGGTAATGACCTCTCTCTCTCAAGCAGACATGATTCTATCAGGATTATGGTACCATATGAGCTGTCAGTGGAATATAAATATCCCAGACTCTGAATCTGCAAACTCTGATATGCGTGCTTAACTTTACGCATGTGAGTGATCCCACTGAAGCCAATCAGATTACTCATGTGCTGAAAGATACACATGTGCTTGAGTGCCTCGGCTGACTGGTGTCAGAGTGCTTAGCACATGGCAGGATTGAGCCCATCCCCTTCCTCCCTTCCCTCATTTCACTCAGCTTGGGCAAGGGAAACCAATGACGATTGCATTTTCTGGTTTGTGTGTTCTAGCACCGTGCTGCCAACACTGCCTGAGAGTGTTTCCATCTATATAAACAGTTTTCACTGAAAGCAAACATTTATATTCTAATATTTTGTAAAACCACCTATTTTAAAACTCAGTTTTTTACCTTAATTACCTAACAACATCCCTTTAAAACCCAGAATCTGTGTGTGCACACGGGCAAAACCCACTCATGCTATATTTATATTTATATCATTCATTTCATGCCAAAGCAGTTTACAAATTATGGGCCTGATCCTGCAAACCATTCCTGGCATAGCACTTTCCACTATTAGCAGACCCACTCTGTCTAGTACTAATTCTTTGCAGGACTGGTCCCAGAGGGACCAGCCCTGCAACTCTTATTTAGGCAAAACTCCTTTGTCGTCAATGATACTTTTAATAGATTCATAGAGTTCAAAGCCAGAAGGGACCATTAGATCATCTTGTCTGACCTCCTGTATATCACAGACCATTGCATTCCACCATTATTTCTGTATTGCGCCCAATAACCTGTGTTTGCCTGAAGCTTATTTTCCAGAAAGACATCCAATCTGAGCTGAAGACAATCCACCTCTTCCTTAACTCGTTTGTTCCAGCGATTAATCACCTTCCCTGTTAAAAAATGTTTTGCCCTGTTTCCAGTTTGAATTTGACTGTCTTCAGTTTCGTCAACCCTCTCCTCATCAGTTTAAAGAGTACCTTGGTTCTCAATACTTTTTCCCCATGAAGGTTCTTAGATACCATACTTAAGTCACCTCTCTTTCTTTTTGATAAGCTAACCTGCCTGAGCTCTTTTAGTCTCTCACTGAAAAACAGCATTTCCTGCAGTTCTTGAATCATTTCCATAGCTCTTTTCTGCATCCTCTCTGATTTTCCACCATCCTTTATAAAATATGGATACCAGAACTACATACAGTGTCCTAGTATCAGTGCCACCAATGCCACATACAGAGGTAAAATCACCACTCTTTCGCTACTTGCTATTCCCTTGTTAATACAGCCAAGGATTCTATTAGCTCTTTTTGTCATATCACCACACTGGGAGCTCATTTCAATTCCTTGGTCCCTAATCCCTTTTCAAAGTCACTGCTTGCCAGAATACAATCCCCTATTATGTACCTATGGCCTGTATTCCATGTTGCTGGAGGTAGATATTTTGCATTTGGCTTCATTAAAACACCTTTTATTTGAATGAACTCAGATTATCAAATTGTCCAGTTCACTCTGTCTGACTGTCCTGTAGGGACAGAATAAACTCCATAGGAATGGCCCTAAATGTATATAGTCAAGCACTGAATTCCTTTACCTCCTGGAAGAAGGGTGATAAACAACCAGTAAAACAAATGCAAATTCACAAGATTGTGTACATCTAAAACAAAAACATTCCCAAGTTAGGCCCATCTCTAATAATACCTTATTTGTTACTAGCTTAGTATTTAGCCCTCCCATCACTGTGTAAACATCTACAGGACAGAGATGAAGCATCCATTATAGTTTCTCTTTAATATTTAATTTAAAATATCCAGACATCTCAGTTTTATTCAGACCCCCTCTCAGGGTGAAATTCTGGCCCCACTAAAGTCAATGGCAAAACTCCTCTGGACTTTACCAGGGCTAGGATTTTACCCTCAAGCTCCCGGATTTGGATTGATTTTTCTTTGAGAGCTCCAAAGCGATTATACAATTTTCCATCAACGCAATATCCATCAACATCAGCAGCAGCCGCCGCGTTTGGTACAGCAGCGAATTCTCAGTGGAAGCCTATTGGAACCTAACAGTGTTGGATCACTGTTATTACTGCATTTTTTATAGGCATAACATTCCCTCATTAGACGTGTTGAGAACTAGAGCCCCTTTGCAAAGCATTAATGCCTCACAGTCATCATTAATAAGCTGTTACCACTGAGGTTCAGGCTTGCCACAAAATACTATTATCAATTATTCCCATGCAACTTTGCCCGTCTGCAGTATTTGGCACAGATATTAAGTATAGTAAATGGGAGTTTTCCAATGAACCGTCATCAGTCCTGTGCTCTATCTAGAGTGACTACTGGAAGCCAGAAGCGTTTAAGCAAAGCTAGATAAAATCTGCAGGGCCCAGTGTTGTTTCTTTCTGGCTTCCTGCAAGTAAACAGACGTGTTTACAAGGGGCTGTACATTAGCATCAATCATAAGGTGATTTTGTTTACAGTAGAGGAATTTCCTGCAGGCTCTTGTTCTCCTGGTTTCTTTCTTTTTGTATTTACTCTTGTTCAAATGCCATTTAAAGAAAGCCACAGGTTGTCCAGACTGAATGCAAAATGCTACACACTGAAATCTGACACTGGCTATAATCCATGCCCAGGTTTAGCTGGGCTTTTTTCTTTGTTAATTAACACGTATTTTGCCTTTAAAAAATTCCAGAAACCACTGCCCAGCCCCAGCTAATTCCTCTGCACTTCACGTGAGAAACTTTTTTTTCTATGCAATTGTCATCACAACCAGGTCTATACAAAATCACAAGAGAGAAAGGGAGAAGATGAGCAAAGTCAGCAAAGCTTCTAATAAGGATGTGGGTCTGATCCAAACATTACTGAAAGACATGCATTGACTTCAATGGGATTGAGATGAGATCCTATGACAGAGTATGAAGAAGTATAAAAATACAGCTTGAGGGTTCAGGAGTGTAGTCAGGAAAGCCAAAGTGCAATTGGAATTGCAACATGCAAGGGATGTGAATGGTAACAAGAAGGGTTTCTACAGGTATGTTAGGAACAAGAAGGTCAGGAGAAGTGTGGGACCCTTACTGAATAGGGGAGGCAACCTAGTGCCAGATGATGTGGGAAAAGCTGAAGTACTCGATCCTTTTTTTACTTGGTCTTCATAGACAAGGACAGAACATAGACAGCTGTACTGGGCAGCACAGTATGGGAAGGTGAGTGGCCTCAGTGGTGAAAGAACAGGTTAAGAACTATTTAGAAAAACTGGACATGCACAAGCGCATGAGGCCAGATACAATGCATTGGGGTGGGAGGGCTGAATGATTGCAGGGCCATTGGCCACTATCTTTAAAAATATGTTGCAATCTGGAGAGAGTCCCTGGACAATGAGAAAAAGGCAAATGTAGCGCCTGTGTTTTAAAAGGGGAAAGAAGGAGAATCCAGAAAATACAGATTAGTCAGTTTCACATGACTCCCCAGAAAAATCATGGAACAGGTCCACAAGGAATCCATTTTCAAGCATGTGGAGTAGAGGAAGGTGATCAGGAACAGTTAACATGAATTCACCAAGGGCAAGTCATGCTTGACCAACCTGATTGATTGCCTTCTGCAATGACTTAACTGGTTCTCTGGATACAGGGAAAGTGGTGGATGTGATATACCTTGACCTTAGCAAAGTTCTTGATATGTTCTCCCATACTATCCTTGCAAACAAGTTAAAGTAGTAGGACTTAGATGAATGGACTATAAAGTGGATAGAAAGCTGGCTAGATCATTGGGCTCCATAAGTAGTGATCAATGGCTTGAAAACTAGTTGGCAGCCAGAATCAAGCCGAGTGCCCCAGGAGTCGGCCTTGGGGCCCGTTTTGTTCAACATCTTCATTAATAATCTGGTTGATGACATTAAGCTCAATGAGGAGTGGGGTAGATACACTGGATGGTAGGGATAGGGTCCAGAGTGACCTAGACAAATTGGAGGATTGGGCCAAAAGAAATCTGATGCAGTTCAATAAGGACAAGAGCAGAGTCCTCACTTAGAACAGGAGAATCCCAAGCACTGTTACAGGGTGGGGACTGACTGGCTAAGCAGCAGTTTGGCAGAAAAAGCCCTTTGGACTACAATGGATGAGAAGCTAGATATGAGTCAACAGTTTGCCCTGGGAGCCAAGAAGGCTAATCACGTATTAGGGTGCATTAGTAGGAGCACTGCTAGAAGATCAAGGGAAGTGATTATTTCCCTGTATTCTATGCTAATGAGGCCACATATGGAGTATTGTGTTGGTTTTGAGCCCCCACTACAGAAAAGGTGAGAACAGATTGGAGAGAGTCCAATGGAAGACGATGAAAATGATTAGAGTGCTGGGACATATGACTTATGAGGAAAGGCTGAGGGAGCATATTTAGTTGCAGAACAGAAGAGTGAGGAGGATTTGATAGCAGCCTTCAACTACCTGAACAGGGGTTTCAAATAGGATAGAGCGAAGCTGTTCTCAGTGGTGGCAGAACAAGGAGCAATGGTCTCAAGTTGCAGTGGGAAAAGTCTAAGTTATGGGCAGCAGTTATTTTAGGTAGAAGGCGGCTGAGCCTCCACAAACAGCCCGGCCTGGCCTTGCCCATGCTCCACTCCCAGAAGTTCCCTGAGTTGAGTTCCCTTCCCACTCTTTTGTGACTCAGCAGGGCAGGTGTGAGCTGGGGCTGGACAGCCTGATGCAAGCACTTGGGGAGCACCACACCACCAGCCTGGTGCTCTGGACTGAGGCACTGCAGAGGTGAAGCCCACCTTGGGATCTGGGGCTGAGGTTGCACGGGGGTAGTGCTGGCTTGGAGCAGAAGCCAGCAGCAGCAGGAGGTCCTCTAGGCTCCAGCAGGGGGAAGAAGGGGAGATGGAGGGATGGGGCCTTGGGAGGAAGGGGGAGGGAGAGGAAGGGGTCTAGCCTCTCCTAACTGCCAATTCACCCACCACCTATGGTCTAGGTTGGATATTAGGAAAAACTATTTCACTAGGAGGGTGGCGAAGCACCGGGCTGGGTTGCCTAGGGAGGTGGTGGAATCTTCATCCCTAGAGGTTTTTAAGGCCTGGTATGACACAGCCCTGGGATGATTTAGTTGTGGTTGGTCCTGTTTTGGATAGGGAGTAGGACTAGATGATCTCCTGAGGTCTCTTCCAACCCTAGGATTCTATGAGTCGGTAAAGTGGTAAACAGGAAGACAGTCTGCCTCAAGTCAGGGCTGTGCTAGCCGCTTAGATGATAGCCTTAACGTACCAAACCGCCCTCTGACATCCATGGGAATTTGGTTCAATCAGGATTGCAGAAGATGGCTGTAGCAAATAGGAATTGGATGTTGTCCCTCTCAGTAGCTTTGGAGCCCTCTAATGGGCTTCTCTGTCTTCTATCACAGGGCACATCTACATTTTGAGCTGCAGGGAGGAATTCCCAAACTGAGGCACTAGCTACACATAGAGCTCACTCAGCCACAGCAACATGAGCAGAGGAGGTGCCCAGCATCTCAGATAGCTCTTGGGCAGCTAGCCCCTCCTGGGGTGTGACAGCCTCCGTGGGCCCCTGGGCAAGATGGGGAGGGCCACACTCCTGGAAGTAGTGGGAGCTCAGTTTGTAGGAGCAGAGGCTGGAGCAAGGGCAGCTAGCCCTCTGTGCCACTGGGAGCATGCTATTTCCCCCTTCCCCCACCCCGACACACACAGAGACACACACACACACACACACATACACACACACAAAGGGCTGAGGGCTTCAGCTGCCACCACTGTCTGGCTGGGAGCTCTGGGCTGCTTTGAATCACCGGGCCCTGTAGCAACTGCCCCTTTTGCCCTCCATCAGCAGGCCTGAGTCCCACTTGCCACTAGTACTACTGCAGATGCCATTCTATGGCTATGTCTAGACTACAAGCCTCTTTCGAAAGAGAGCATCTAGACTACAAGCCGATTTTTCAAAAAAGCAAGCCGCTTTTTCAAAAGAGAGTCTAGACGCTCTCTTTCGAAAAAGCACAGTTTGCATTCAATAGCGCCTTTTTCCGAAAGAGTACTCAAGTCAGATAGAATGAGGTTTATTGCGATCGAAAAAACTGCCGCGCTCTTTCAATTTACTTTCAAAAGAATGCGGCTGCAGTCTAGACGCAGGTGAAGTTTTTTCCGAAAAAAGGCCACTTTAAAAAAAAATCCTGTATGGCTAGCACGCAAGCTCGAGCCGAGCTAGCATGGGTATATCTCCACAAGCTGAGAATTATACCTCGGAGGCCATCATGCACTCGATGAACTATTCATGAATGAGACGGCAATAGATAAATCTTTAAAGAAAAATCAGGGAGGCAGTCAGCAAACAGCAAATGTCCATGGGGCACTTCTCACCCAGCAGAATGCAACTGGTTTAAACCCTCACCCACAGCAGCCAATCCATTTTCCACCTGCCAAAGAGGTGAGCAATGCAGAAAGGGTTTTTATTGACTAAGCAATTTGCTATCAGTACTGATGGGTAATGTGGCTGATCATGTTGGAGCCTTCCTGCTGTTTTATCACCCTTGTTTTGAGTGTCAATGGGGGTAGCAGCTGAGGCAGGTGCAGCTCCGGGGGACAGACAATTATTCGCAAGCACAGCGGAGAAGGGAGTGAGGGTAGCTCCTCTCAGAAGGCTGATTAGTAGGTGGAATGGGGTGTGCTCAGTCAGGGGCTGGCTCAGCACCCAGTCACTCCCATCCCCACCCAGGTACTTCAACTGGGAGCTGACTGAAAAGCAGTTGGTTGAGTGTGCCACTTAACTGAAGAGAGATAAAGCTGAGGGGCCAGTTATGCAAAAGCAATCTCTCCCTCCCGCCTCCTCACACACACGTACACACACAGCAACTGGCTGTACCAACACAGACTGGAAGGAAGTGGTAGGGAAAAGAGTAGGAAATCTGAAAGAAGGTAGCAGTAGCCATTGCTAATTCTGTGCCTTGGCTGTGTCACAGGTAGGGAAACTAGCTAGTGACTGTAAATAGCACATAACTAACATTCTGGGCCGTGGCTTGCTGAAGCAATAGGGAAAGCGTACTGGTGGCTAACACCCAGAGCTGTGGTGCTCAGTTACTGAGGTGGGGAAAGACTCGTAGGGGGCTGTGCTGTGACAGCAGGTACAGGCAGGCACGCCCTGTGCAATGACTGGATAGGAGGTGGCTGGGGTCCAAGTCTCAACGGTATTTAGGTGCCAGACTGCCTCTGATGATCTGGGCCCAGAATGCTCTGCCTGAACAGGTGAGGCACCTCACTACAAGGGGGGAGCCGGATCCCACTGGGCACGGGTGCTTAGAAGGCAAGAAGATAACAAGGGAGAGGCTGGGGAGTTCTCATGGGGCCACGTGCCAAGCTGGCGTCAGTGCACAAGTTCTAGTTCAGCACAGAATCTGGCCCAGCGTGCCTCCTTTGTCAGCATCCATGGGACAAATGCCAGCTAGTCAATACACCTGTCTAGCCTACTCTGGGTTGGGCTGGAAGCGATAGGGATTTGCACATTATCTTCATTACATCTACCTGGAGGCAGTGCACCCTCATCTCCCTTCCGCTGCTTCTATGTTCTTCCAATTCAGCCCCCACTGCTGGGTCTACATCCGCCACACTTCCAGTTCCATCTTGTTGCATCCCCACTGAGCAGCTTTCCTCCCCTAGGCAAGGGAGGAAAAGGCAGGGCCTTGGCACTGGAGAAGGAACAAAACTTCCTGACCCCGTGATCCAGATTATGACGACACGTCCTGCTCACAGACATGAATTACAGGTGCATAGTGCCATGAGCCATATCTGTTAGCAGCACCTTCAATGGGTACATCCTGCTACACGGATACTTGGCACGCCAGGAAAATTTTAAGATGTTAGCAAGTCTTAAGCTGTCTCCTGGCAAGTTCCCAGACCATGTTCCAGCACTCAGCACTAGCTTGCCTGCTCCACCGGGATAGTCTTTACATCCCCAGATCCCTCTCCCAAGCAATGTCCATTTCCCCATAAGAACCAAGGCTGCCCAATTGTTTTGTGCTGTCAGAGGACTGCCAGGTTCACATGCACATGGCCAAATATTTACCCAGGATTTGAGGCCTGCAAGGGGAGCAGTCTGGCTGCTTCACCATGCCAGCCAATGCTGTTTATTGAAAGTCTATATTGCTCAGTGCATAGAAGACTAGATGGACTCAGGACACTTGCACTGGATTCTAGGCTCTGCCACTGAACTACCATGTGACTGTGGGCAGGTCATTTTACCTTCCCTGTCCCCATCTACATAAAGTGTTTGAGGCAACATGGTCTGGGGGTGAAGGCACCTACTGGGTTCAGTTCTTAGCATGGTCACCAGCTTTCTGTGCAATGTCACCTAATCTGTCTGAGCCTTAGTGGCTCAGTCTCTATTAACAGGAACAACACTCCTTCCTGTTTGTCTTGCCTAGGGAGCCGGAAACTGAAGCCAATGGTCAGAGACAGGGACCAGAGCCAAGGGGCAGAGCTGGAATCAGGAAGGGTGCTGGGCAGGACAGGAGCAAAAGAAATTGCAGCTTTGGGCCTCAGGCCTTGAGCTGAAGCACTGAGAAGACGGAGCTTAAAAGCAGGCCAGGCAGCTCCCCACATCCAAGCAGGCAGGCTGGTCAATCCAGTGGTCCAACCCAACCCAGCTGACCTCATTCATTTGCCTGGATGCTGGGCTGACTCCTGACCACAGGGTGATGGGAGGTGACCAGAATCCAAGCTTCTAAAATACACTCAGCAGAATAAACAATACAGTTGGCTTGTGGATTCTGTCTAAGACCATGACTGAAGAGGACACAGGTAAGCAAAAGGTCAGCTAATTGCACTCTCGATCAGCTGAATAATGCAATGCCCATTATGACAGGAGACACAGAGCCTGTCGCTACACTCAGTCAAGCGTGGTATCTTCAACGCCCATCTTGGAATGCCATAATGACGAGAATAAATCTGATTTTTAATACTGATTTGCCTTGGACCCATTGCTCTTGGTCCTGGGACATACTGAAACGATCAAGGGCCTTTTGTCACCAAACGGCTGCAAAAAAAAAAATTCTTAAGGGCTTTAAAGAAAAGCTGTGTAGCACATGCTTTGGGATATGCCTCTGAGGTGGAGGCAGGGAGCTGGGTTCAGCCCCTGGTCACACCTTCAAAGGGCTGTCTATACAGCTACTTCTGAGAGTGCTGGTGCAAGTTGGTCAACCGAAGCTGGGAGGCTCACTGCCACAGGCTATGTTGACAAATCCTGAAAGAACTTTCCTCGGAGCTTCATCTTCCTCTGAGGAAAGGCAAATCTCCCATTAGGGACAGACTTAAGACCTTAGAAAAGATGACTTCTCAAAAGGGTCCCTAAGTAGCTAGCTAGTACATAGCAAGGTAACAGGTGCTTTAGAAATGCCATTGATTAGACAGCTGGATTCAGACCCACCAATGGAGGGGGGTAAAGTGGGCAGCTGCCTGGGGTCTGGTGATTTAAAAGGGCCCAGCGCTCCAGGCCGCCACTGCCAGTAACACAGTAATAGGCAGCACTGAAGCTCTGGCTGGGGGAGGCTAGTCCCCATCCCCCCCCTTCCACCCAAGGTCCTGCCCCTTCTTGAGGCCTGGAGTGCTCCCCAAACCTTGCCGAGGGCCTGATGAAATCTGTTGGCCCTAGTTGGGTTGCATCAGCTGGAGGAAGAATGGAGCTCTTTGAGGCAGGGACTGTCTTTTTGTTCTTTGTTTGTACAGCAGCTAGCACAATGAACTCCTAGTCCAGGTGTAGGACTTCTGGGTAAAATAAATACAAACAACCACATACCATTCTGAAGAGCTGTCTTTAACAAGGACACTCTACTGTTCAGTCATTGCCTCACATAGCTTGTACTGGCCATGAATTGACTGACACTCTACTTCCCTGTGGGGTTTTGTAAGATTAATTTGTTGTGGTTTTTTAATTGGAAGAGTGTTTTTCTGTCATTTACAAATTATAGAACTGAGAAAAGCAGTGACATTTCACAGCTTCTGGGATGCTTTTCACCATTACTGCACAGCCACTTTGGGGAGGAATGTGGCAGCTCTTTAACAATGCACAGGAACATTTTGCAAAGGTTTAGGACAGGATACGAAGGATTCCTTCTAATGTTCAATGGACCTGGAAATGGCCTGTAAAATCTCTAGCACAGTGGTCCCCAACATGATGCCCACAGGCGCCATGGCACCCGCCGAACGATCTGGGCCAGCCCTGCCCTGGGTGCATGGCACATGCGCGGTGCCAGCCCCGGGCACATGGCGCATGGGAGGCCCACCCCTGGGTGCATGGCACATGCGCGGTGCTGGCCTTGGGCGCGCGGCGCATGGGCGGCTCCTGCCCCGGGCGTGCGGCACATGCGCGGTGCCAGCCCCAGGTGCGCGGTGCATGGGCAGCCCCTGCCCCGGGCATGCGGTGCATGCACGGCCCCACCCCCGGGTGCGTGGCACATGCGTGGCCCCGCCCCCAGGCACGCGGCGCATGAGCGGCCCCGCCTCCGGGTGCGTGGCAGCCCCAAAAGGTTGGGGACCACTGCTCTAGCACAAGTAACAGGCAGGGAAGAAGTGGAGTGTTTTAAACAGAATGTTGCTGGGGCCACAGTAAGGACTTTTATATGACAATCATCTAGGCCTTGCATGACAGTAGCACCTAGAGACCTCAAAGGATTGACATGGGAGCAGAGTCATAGACATTTGAAATGACTTGATGGGTCATACACCAGGTGAGCAGCAGAATTGAGTACAAGATCCAGGAAGTGCAGTGATATGGTGGTGCCCTTACGGGAGGACAGAGCTTCCAAGATATGCCCAGCTTGCACCACAAATGCAGGCGCTACACCACTTGTTGGGTCTGTACAGCACATATTGCCCTGGGGGGGCCAGTGTTATGGGGAACAAGGGCATTTGTGAAGAGCGAGGCAGATGGCTGGAAGCAGTGTCTGCACTCAGGTGAGAGAAGAGACTGCAATTGTGCCTGTCCTTAGATGGGGCGTCAGGGCTGTTCCCCACTCTGAGTGTAGAAGGTGGGGGCCTGCAAGAGACCTTAAATACCTTGCCTTTATAGGCTCTGCATACAAAAACTCCCCAGAGTTGCAGATTCTCTGGCACTGAGAGGTAGACTACCACCATCAAATGAATTAAAACCCTGAAAATCAGGAAGAAGCACTTGAACTTCTTCCCAAAGGGTACCCTCAAGCTCTTTTACCACAAGAGAGCCTGAAAAAAGAAAAAGAAAACAGGAAACAAACTGCAATCTCAATAGCTGACCCTTCTGTCTAGGCAGACACATGCACACAGACCTCCTGTTACTTTCCAGGACACGAGAATCAAATCATTACCTTAAAAAAAGGTGATTTTATTAACAAAACAAAAAGATATGCTTCATAAAGCATACTTAGTTGCTAGGTGTTCTCAGGGCAACTGAGAAAAGAACAGATTAAAACACAAAGAAATGTAGTGTCTTTGGGCAGCAGCTTATACACAATGAATGGGGAAGGGAAGGCACATGCTTCTTACACAGAGAAGCTAAGCCAAACAATAAAACAAAGAAAATAACCTGATTGCAACTAAATATACATATTTCTCCTATTTACTCACAATCCCTTCATGGACAAGTCCATTTGCATGCCCAGTAGGAGGCATGGTAGTTCTGCCTGGATTTAAATCCTCCTGTTTCTCCCAACTCCTGGTTTAAAAAATTCACAAAGAGAAATGCCAAGAGGTAAACTTTAGAATTCAAATTTCAGCACTAAATCCCATTGGTTCTTGTAGCTCCCTGCCAACACCTGCTAGCTACCTGAGTTTTAACCTTTTAATCACCAAGTGCACTAGTACTCCTCCTATCCATCACAGGGCCACAAAGACACATGGATAGAAGGAGTACGTGGATAGGAGGAATGACTCCTTTGCCCTCCCATCTTAGCATGCTCATGGGAGGGCATTTTTTCCCCTTCAGAGAGCCTGGGTTACTTGCTTTGTGAGAAAAGACCTTGCCCTGGGCTAGGAAGATAAATGAGTTACAACTGGGAGAGTTATTCATGTTTTATGCACAGTAGGAAGCAATTTGATAGCAAGAAGATACCAGATGTCCTCATTCTTGTCTTCTCTTCATAAGAAAGTCCCCAGAGCATTGTAAATCCCAGGTGCTTTGGTCTCCCCTGCACATCAGTGTTGTTTGCCAGGAATATTTATTTAATAAATGCTCAGTACCAAAGTCTCCTTTATTCCAGGAATATTAAGTCAAACCTGACTTCCCTTTTGTGATAGCAAGTGCCACCAGACAGGCAGCGTGGGCAGATGTGAGAGACCCAGCAGAGAGCCCACTAGGATGGGATGCCATTTGGGTTGTTAGCCAGTGTTGCTAGTAAGTAAAAATGACAATTTAAATCCTCTTTCCCTCTTTACGATGGATTTGATTCAAAGCACATTAAAACATGCTTCTTTGTCCCCCACAACCAAGTGGGCTTATAGGATGTGTAATCACACACAGTGTCATAAGAGCTTCCATGTTTAGGTCACATTTCAGCAAAGTACCTAAATACATGACTATGTCCCACCCACTGAAGTCAGTGTACAAGTGCAGTGCTGAATAGGAGTAGACAGTTGTATAGACAAGGTTCCCACTGATTCCAGTGGGCTTTGGGTCAGGCCATGATAACCACTTATCAAACTTCTATTCCCTTTGCCAAGATACAGGGCTGACCCTGGGCATATGGGAATGGGAAGGAGTTCTGGCATAGTGCTGGCAGCAGCTTGAAGGAGGCAAGGAGCCCTCATGCCTGGTGCATCCCACCCCCATCCCCTTGTTCAGGGTAAGGCTATGTCTGGGGACTAGACATAGCCCCAGATCCATTAGCTATGTCCTGACTGCTAGGACTACACAGGCAGGGAGGATGGAGGGATGCTCCATTCATGTTCTGTCCACCAGCCCCAAGAGTAGAACGTTGTAGACTGGAAGATGAGGCACTCATTTTTCAAAAGTGCCTCTGATTTTGCATCTCCTTTTGGGTGCTGAGTTTGAAACAGCTCAGGCCTGACTTTCAGAGGAGCTGAGCTTCCCGCATCTCCCATTGACTTCACTGTCACATACAAGGTTAGTGGGAAAAGCAAGATAATCACCAAGGTCTGCCACTGCCTGATTCTCTATCCTAACCATCTTCCTTCATCCCTTGTTCTCTGAGACTCTAATGTAAAAAAAATGTCCCGGGTGCAATTAGCAAAATAAAATCGGCAGGATAAACACCAGGCTGATACAGGATATTCTGTTAATTTATAAAAGGAACTTTCATGTAAGAAGTCAGTCAGTCAATTTCCTTTCTTCCTCCTACAGTAACACATTTCCCATGTCCCTCCATACTGACTCCAAAAACTATCACAGGGATTGTTAAAAAGACACTGAGAAGCATCTTGAAACTGCTAGTCTCCATTAGGAAAACAGTTTGTGTCTCCCCAGTGCTCCTTAGGAGATACTGAGATCCAAACATGTGATCCCTGAAATTTACACCAAACCTACTCCCTTTATCTAAATTACTGCATTTATCTTAAGCACTTCTGAGAGCCTAATTAACTACATGTCAGCACCAGCCACTGGCAGGAAAGCCTTAACTCCCTGACACATGGACACCAGCTCCTTCTCTAGCTCATGGTACCTAATAGTTCCCCTTCCTGTTTCATTGACTAAACTAGGGTCAATGCATCAATACAGTGGGACCTGATGGTATTGACTCACACCGTGCTGGCAACAGTGAAAGAGCCTATCTTTCTGTGCGGCTCCCCTTTTTGGTTGGTGTCTGTCAGTGATCACTCTCTCTTTAGATAATTTTCAATTGCTAAAGAAGATATGACCACAGCAGGCCTTTGACTCACCAACGGAGGATGTCCAGTTGGCTTGTCCCACAGGTACTGCCAATAGAGAACTGCTCTTTGGCTGTGGCCAATGGCCATGATCCCTGGCAGGGCAAAAGCACAAGCCTGCAGGCGATCAATATTCATGTCCCATTCTCATCTCTTTCAGTGGGCAGGGAGTGTGACGAGAGCTCGTGCCAGCACAAGGCCAGCTGCACACTGAGGGTTAGCAGCAGCGCATCTCTGAAGCTCCACCCAGCAGGACAAGGATGCAAAGAGTAACCATCTAGAAACCTGTTGAGCTTTTCCTGCAGCAAAAAGGAACGCAGCATACAAGGAAGGGATTGCAGAGATAAATGAACAGAATTACCGGTAGTCTGTATCCTATAGACACCAAATTCTTTCATGCTACCACCTTCCTTTGGCCCCCTCAAAAACACCTCAAAGCTGTTCCTGGTTTTTGGTCACCCAACCAGTGAGCACTGGGCTTTGGAGTCTTTGCTATTCTTTCTACCCAGATTGTCCTGGTAACATGCACTTTGCTTGGTTGCTGCCTCACTGGTCCCATACAAAGGATATATGAATGGTGATTATCTTCAGAAGATGCTTGGCTTGCTGCAGGAGACATTATACCATCACGCAAGAAGGGCTACATCTAGACTACATGGCTCCATCGTCGGAGCCATATAAAATAGCTTATTCGGCATAGTCAAAGAAGCGGGGATTTAAATAATCCCCACTTCATTAAAATAAACATGGCCGCCGCACTGTGCTGATGATCAGCTGATCCGGCATAGCGCGGCAGTCTAGACGCGGCGCAGTCGACAAGGGAAGCCTTTGTCGACCACTCCGGTATGCCTCGTTATTTAAATCCCTGCTTCTTTGACTATGCCAAATAAACTATTTTACATGTAGTCTAGACGTAGCCAGGGTCATTCACAGTGTGCTGTTGCAGAGCTTCTGAGAGCCACTCCCAAAGCTCCCCTGGAATGAGTGTCAGAGCCATCTTCTCCCTGCAATTTCTGATCTATATCTGCCTGGGGGAGCTAAGAAACCAAGTCTGGGATTTCAAGCCAAGTCTTTCACACAGTGGCACATTTCAATACCCTCTGTGCCCAGGTGGCATGTCATGCCGAGAAGCTTCAGTCATAATTAATTCTCAAGAGTGCAAACAAGATGTGAAATGCACCCTCCTCCCAACCAAAGCAAAAGCCTTCTGAAGTTTAAGCTTACAACTGTTTCCAGTGGAGATTTCTAGTGCAAAGGAATGTGGCAGCCAAAACCAACCCAACTGTACTTGGTTTTGACCTTTATTAGGGATAAAATCCACCAAGTGAATTTTGTTTATAGTCAATTCTGACACATTCCTGTTAGAAGCACCTCATTAAAAAAATCAGGACACTTTATATATTGGAAGTTTAAAACACAGTGATCTGTGTAGTATCTATTATTGATGCTAGAATACATTAGGAAAAAACAGATGAGGGGCAGGCCAGCCAAATGTTGAAAAGCAGCGTCTAAATTATGCCTGTGATTTTATGAGTAAGAGACTTCAAATCTCAAAGATGTGGCTGTACACATGTAAACCAGTCATGTCTTAGAATGTTAGATTTCTAGCTTCCCCCAGATCTGTTTAAACAAACTTCAGCAGGAGAGGATCGTATGCAAAATCTGCACAGCAAAGTAACTGATGCAAATTTAGACACTGCTCTAAATAGATAAAAGAAACTGATTGCTGCTTCAGTGTTTTCCAGGAGAAGTAAGAAGTGGCATCTATAAAGCTGGAATAATAATCTCCATTTGCCAAGGGATGTGGTGGATTCTCTGTCACCCGGAGTCTGCAAATCAAGACGGGGCTCAATGGAGGAATCATTCAATGAAATTTGATAGCCGGTGTATACAGAAAATCAGACTACATGATCGTCAGACCTTAAAAATCATGATTCCTGTTCCCAGACTTTTTGAAAAGAAATAATTCTTTTAGAGGTTAATAATCCCCAGAGATGCGGATTTTAAACGCAGATTTTAAAACCACCTAAACGCAGATTTTAAAACCATCCCCCAAAACTTTGGAAAGATGTAAAATTGGAACCAGGACCCAACCTTTGCAAAAGGCCCCCATAATATTATGAGAAAGATGTGGCACATTAACCTGCCAATAACTAAATTTTAAAATCTTAAAAGAGAGTGCTGCTGATGGAGGCTTTTCTAGCACATACTAGATTTTGATCCTTTTGGCTAGACACATAACTCGCCCCCCCAGTCCAGCCTGTCCCAGTTCTGGACAACAGCTGGCATTACACACAGCTCAGTCAGTGTTTTGCTAAGGGATCTTTTGTGATCTACTGCTACAAGCACACCCCAAATCTCTGCATTATAACTGAGCAAACAGCACTGGTATTCTCTGGTCATTTTGGAGGCGGTATGAAGATGCCTCTGGGGTCAGATGTCTGAAATATCCTGAGATGTATTTCAGGTTTGCAGTTTAGGTCACAGCAACCCTGGACCAAAACCCCATAAAAAATCCCATCTGGGAGGTGCTGTAGTGTCTCTTGGCTTAAAGTGGTTTCCATCATATGCAGGGTTTACAGTTTTGTTCAATGGCTTTCAGCATTTTGGTTGTTACCAAAATCCTCTGGCATGCAATTAGGTGGGAGCTTGATCTTTATAAATCTCAGGCCTTGGCACAAGGAGGCCTTGCATCAGAGATGCCCCATCAGACATGTCCCATTATTATCAGACCCATGTTGAGCATAATTAAAAGAACTGCTTGATTTGGGATTCAAGTAAAAAGAACCTGACAATGTCTCGCCACATTCTTAATCAAGAGTAGCAAGATGCAGGGACCTTAGAAGACACGTTTTCACAACTGTCCTGTGGTCAGTTATCCCATCATACTTCATTGCACATCTGTCATGTGTGCAGAGTGCAGGGGAAACTGTAACCATTTTGGAAGGGCAAACATCTGCACTTGCTAAAATTGTGGGCATGGTTTAGCAGGTCAAACACAAATTCCACCCTAGAAACCGCAGCTGTTTACAATCTGGCAAGCGCCATTTACTAGAACATATCACCTCCCAGGCACTCACCTTGATTGAAGGGTCCACGAGGGTTTCCACTAGAAAGTCCTTTTTTCCTGGGATCAACGTCTCCTCGTTCCTTTTAGGGTGAAGCCTGGAACACAAGTTGCCATTATCCAAAGCCACTATTCAATATGCACAGATGTTTATGTCCAACAACTCACATGAGGACTGGTTCTCCATCAAGTGGGTGTTGTACAAACACTGCTAACGAGACAGCCTTTGTCCCAGAAAGTTTTGGCAAAGACAAGTCAACCTGTGAAATAAACTTAATTGCATTCAGGGCCCAATTCCAAGACTCATTTCAACCAGTGGAAAGACTCCCCATTAATTTCAATAGAAGTCTGATCAGGGTCTTTATACTTTGCAAACAAGAATTGGTTTGGAACCATCCAACCATAATCTAAATGTGCAATGATTTACCTACCTGCATTTTCCTAAACACCGTTGCTCAGCGACTGGCTTGAAAAGTAACCTGCACCCTGTTTGACCCATGCCAGCAAAGTTGTCCCTGAGGATTTTGATTCATGAGTCAAAACCTACAGAGATACAACCACACTGCTATCTCCGGCTGCATCTGTTCACCGTGTGCGAACAACTGCTGCAAGGGAGTATTTATATTCTGACATATTTATGCATTTCATACTTCAGCAGTAAGCGATTAGGCAAAGCAGTCCTAATGCTGGAAAGAGCTCACCAGCTGAACTGTGCTTATGCGGGGTGATCAGCTGCTGGCATGAATCTGCATGGATTCTGTTACCTGCTGCAATATAGACATCAATATGAAGGGATTACACTGTAAGAACATGAGTGGGGTTCAACTTTCTCTAAGTGACCCAAGCACATGCCCAGCATGTTTGGATGAGCAGATCAAATAAAAGATCCATTAGAGAGCAAAGCAGTACAGGCCCACGTTCTTGGGGGCTGAAATCAAGGACATATTTTCAATCTCTGAGTAGGATAAAGAAAACTGATGCCATCAGCAATGGCCCTCAGCCCAAGCGGGCCAACTGGACAGTACATTTTCATTAGCTATCAGCCTTAAATACACAATCAGCTTTGTGGGATGCTGGGCTTTCTGCAGTAACTCATCAGCAAAATCATAGAACACTAGAACTGGAAAGGACCTCAAGAGATCAAGTCCAGTCCCCTGCCCTCATGGCAGGACCAAGCACCATCTAGATCATTCCTGATTGATTGATGTCTGTCTAATCGCTCCTAAATATCTTCAGTGATGGAGATTCCACAACCTCCCAAGGCAATTTATTCCAGTGTTTCACCACCCCAGCAGTTAGGAAGTTTTTTCCTAATGTCCAACCTAAACCTCCCTTGCTGCAATTTGTTTACCAGGGGCTCATAAAGAGGAACTGAAGCTTCATGGAAGATGTGCTGTTTTTGCCATGGACCACGTATTTGTCTCTCCTAATTTTTTTCAAAGGCGCTAATGGTATTAGCTTCTTAAAGGATGTATCTGCTTCCGCTACTTGTCCCTTGCCTGCAGCCACTGTAACCTTGTTTCATTTAGTTTTTACATCCTCTTAAGTTGCACATACTTGAGACCTGACTCAAAGCCCAAGGAAATCAGTGGGAATCTTTCTTTGGTTTCAATCACCCCAGGAACTAGCTCTTTGACAACAACAAATTCCAGTGACAAAAGCAGGGCATTAGGTGGTTTCAAACAGGGATGAAAGAAGCCAAACCAGATGAACTCTTGAGAAACTAAGATCCTGTGTAGAGCAAATGGGTGTGGCATGAATACCCTGCCCTTTGATTGGACCTTCTAGCCAAGAAGTTCTAAGTACTTTCAAAACCTGCATGAACTAAGCCTCACAATGTTCCCGGCATAGGAGCCAACTCCGTGGGTCCACCAGAGCTCAAGTTCCCACTGAAAAAAAACACACAGGGCCATATTAGGGTTGCCAGGTGTCCAGTATTCACCTGGACAGTCCGGTATTTTCGCCTCCTGTCCGGTAAAAAAAATTCAGAAAATACCAGACACCTAAGATGTCCAGTATTTTCTGATTTTTTTCCCCGTCAGGAGGCGAAAATGCCGGGCATCTGGCAACCCTACAAACATTCAGTGCTTGGCCTCCCACCTCCCAGAGACCCCCATCCCCAATACCCCCAGCCCCTGACCCCAGACCCCAGACCCCATGCTTACCTGGTTCTGCAAGGCTGCCAGCACAAAATGGCTGCCAGCAAAAAGACCAAGGGAAAGCAATGACTCCCCTGGATCTTAGTGCTCAACCACTCCTCTGTTCCTATCCCTGCACTCACTCTTAAAGGGGACATGCTGTTTTAATGCTGTTTTATTTATTTATATATATATATATATATATATATATATATATATATATATATATATATATATATATATATATTGTAATAAGTCTTGGAGTCCTCTTCCCCCTTTTTTTATTTCAACAGAATTTTTTCCCGGTGGTTTTTTTTTGGCGGGGCCGGGGGCGTTCGGTATTTTTGTTTCAACCATCTGGCAATCCTAGGCCGGATTAATCTTTTGTGGGCCTGGTGCCTGAACTGTGGTCCATCCCCTGCTCTTTCAGCACTCTGCCTTGAGACTCTTGCCCTGCTAATTCTCTTCCCCCCAAAGCCCCACCCAAGTTCATCCTCTTCCCCCCAAAGTCCCGCCCACTGCTCACCCTCTTTCTCCTGAGGTCTTTCTCCTCCCCTCCTCCTCCCTCCCCTACCCCCACCTCCCGCACTGCTCACATGGGGAGAGTGAAGGGAGAGGAGCAACCATTAGCAAAATAATAAGTCTCAGGCCAGGGAAACAGAGAAGTAACCATATTATTTTTAACTGGCACTAGGGTTGCCAGATGGTTTCAACAAAAAACTGGACACACTTGACATTACATCACAATTTACATTATGTCTTATTTAGAAAATACCAGACATTTATATTTTCTCAGTTTGTTTCCCGAACAGAAAGTTCAAATACTGGACTGTCCGGTTCAAAACTGGACACCTGGCAACCCTAGCTGGCACATAGCAGTTTCTGCCCTCTGGAAATTCAGTGACAATTTTGCTACAGACTCCAATCAGGGTGACAAGGAGGTTTTTTTCAGGAAGTCTTTGACGGAGCAATAACAGAAGTCAAGTCCCAGCTCCAGACCATCTGCACTCCAAAAGGAAGGCAGAAAATAGACAACATCAGCAGATTTCAAAAATAACCCAAATTAGATTGGAAAGTTTCCCATCAGGCACCAGGGTTCACTGACAAAAATAATATTTCCTGCATAGGCACATCATTGCCTGTTGGTGTTTTAAGCTCCTAGAGGGTCTTGGTTTCCCAGCTTTTCTTTGCAGTCACGAGGGTCAGAAATGTTCCTTTTTTAAATAAAAGTTGGGAGTCTAATCTCTTTATACATGATTATTGGAGCTGGCGCACTACAAAAAGGAAAAAAAACAACCAACTATTGCAAGACTTGGCATCATCACCATCTTGCACTTTGCAAACCTTAGCTAATCATACAGTCCTAGAAAGGTCAGATTGGACGGGATCCTGAGAACTCATCTAGTCTATGGTCCTGCACAGAGGGCATGTCTACACTAGGAAATTATTTCAAAGTAACTAAATTCAGAATAATAACTCCTGAAATAACAAAATTGAAATAGTGTGTCCCCACTATGGGGAAGCTTTGAAATTAGTCTGAGGCAGGCTTCATTATTATGGATGTGCTACCTCGACTTAGAGCCCCTGGAAGCACTGAGGAGTAATTACTTTGAATTATTCTGGGGAGTAATTATTTCAAAATAGCAGCAGTGGGGTGTCCACACTAATACTATTTTGAAATAACTATTTTGAAATAAGCATTATTCCTGGTAGAAAGCAAGAGTACAGATTTTGAAATAACCAGCCCCTTATTTCAAAATAATGGGCTTGGTAGTGTGGACACTCCAGTTATTATTTCAAAATATGGGTGGTTATTTCTAAATAACTCCCTAGTATAGACCAGGGCTGAGGCAGGAGTAAATAAACAAGACCATCCCTGACAGATGTTTGGCTAAACTGTTCTAAAAACCTCCAATAACAGGGGTTTCTCTACTTCCCTAGGTAACCAGTTTTTCTAATACCTAAACCTTTTGTTGCTGCAGATTAAGTCTATGAGGGTGTGTCTACACTGCACTGTTATTTCGAGCTAAGTAGCATTATTTCAAAATAACAATGTGAGCGTCTACACAGTCATTCTGTTATTTCAAAATAATTTATAATATTATATTTATAATAATTTATAATATTTATTTGAAATAATAATTTCAAAATAATTTTGAAATAACGGACGGCTTATTCTGAAATCTGTAAAC
This sequence comes from Rafetus swinhoei, assembly GCA_019425775.1. Lineage (NCBI taxonomy): Eukaryota > Metazoa > Chordata > Testudines > Trionychidae > Rafetus > Rafetus swinhoei. The sequence goes on along the minus strand of CM033425.1, from coordinate 14,884,332 downwards.
CTCATTATATGAGGTATAACACCTATTCCAAAACAGCTACAGGAAGTCCCCGGGTTACGTACAAGATAGGGACTGTAGGTTTGTTCTTAAGTTGAATTTGTATGTAAGTCAGAACTGGTACATATTGTAGGGGAAACTCTAGCCCTAGGGGAAATCACGTTGCGAGAAGCAGGGGAGCCGGGCTGATGAGCATACGCCAGGGGCCAGAGGAGAGGGTTTCCCACCAGAGCAGGGGCCGTGTGTTGTGCTCAGCGAAAGGAGGGCAAGTCAAAAGCGAGGCGGGCCGGGCGTGCTGCGACCCCACGCAGCGCTCTGGTCACCTCCCCGCGAATCCCTCGCTGGCCGCGCAGGGGAGGGGGCTCGGGAGTCACTTGCCTGGGGTGGCGCTCGGGGCAGCGCCGGCTGAACCGCCTGTCAGGTGGCGTCTCGGCGGTCCCGTGCCCGCGTCCTCTGCGGCGGGAAAAGCCGCTCCGCGTCTCCCTGGTCTGCTGGGGGGGGCACCGAGCAGACCGCCGAGCAAACCGCCGAGACCAGCAGACCGCCGAGACGCGCCGTGGTCCCGCCGCCCGCATCCTCCGCGGCGAGAAAAGCCGCTCCGCGTCTCCCTGGTCTGCTGGGGACGCCCCAGCAGACCAGGGAGACGCGGGCGCTTTTCGCCGCGGAGGACGCAGGTGGCGGGACCACGGCGCGTCTCGGCGGTCTGCTGGTGGGGGGCGCAGCTAGTGCGGGGTTGCCTCACCCTGTTCGTAAGTAGGGATCCGACGTAAGTCGGATCCACGTAACCCGGGGACTGCCTGTATTTCAAAATAAGGCATGTGTAGACACTCCACTGCTGCTATTTCAAAATAGCCCCTCAACAGAGCCATTCTAAGTAATTCCTCCCTAGTGCCTCCTGAGGCTCTAAATCAAGATAACATGTCTACATTAGGGAAGCCTGCCTCAGACTAATTTTGTGTTTCCCTGCAGTGTAGAAGTGCTATTTTGGAATAAGCTATTCTGAAATACCTTATTTCAAAACAAGCGTGCAGTGTATACATACCTTTAGTCAACCCTACCCTCCGTGGACATGGAAACCAGGTGATCACTGTTCTCTTAATAGCACTGTTTTTACATATTTTAAGACTGTTATGTCCCGGGCTAGCCTCCTCTTCTCTAAGTTCTTTCTTTCCTCTAAGCACTCCAGTAAGACAAGCAAGAATATGCTTTACTTTACAGATAAGGAAAGCAATTAAGGCCTGTGTCTCGCAATAAGCCCTGTCCAGAGAGAACTCTGCATATGCAGAGTCATTGCAGGATCAGGGACTGAGTGAAATGGTTCAAGGTCACAAAGAGAGTCAGGGCTGGAATTAATACACATGAGTTCCTATTCCCAGTCTTGTCTTCAGACCACTCATTTATCATTAAAGGGACAGTTCCCAAAATGGACATGTCCACTAGACTATCTGATTGCAAAGTTCATGTAATTTTGGTTTTGTGTGTTTATTTCTTTACTTATTTTCCTGCCCAATCCCTGTGAGCAATACAAAGCATGACAGAGCACAAAACAAAATGACATAGAAAGAAAAAAGAGATTTCAGTTACAAACATCCAGTTTTTAATCCTTCCCTACCCAAAAAAGAAAGATGTTTCAAAAGATGAAGATTCCCTTTACCATGTCCTTTAAAGTGAAATAAACATCTTTGTAAGTCCCAGGGAGTATGGGAGCAGAAGATGGCAGCTCATATTTCTGCACCTGCTGCCCCTGACAGAAAAGTTTAACAAGAATGTTTATTTGGAGAAAGAAAAAATGAAAAGCTAATGGATAAGCAGACACACACTGGGGATTGAGAGGGATCCTGGCATGAGCGGGGAAGGTCTCATTAAACCTGGAGCTCCCTTTTTCCTTTCACAACTAAATCCCACTGCAGGAGCTCTCCCGGGTGTCTTTCTGGGGTTTGGTAGTGTTTGGATTGCTTTGAAATGTAAGGCTCCCCCTTTTGTTTGTTTTCTAAAAGGTTCGAAAGGGAGGAGCAGCCATCCTGGGCTACCAAAGCTGAGCTTTCTCAAAACACAAGCTCCTTCTCTTTGTTTCCTTCTCCTTCATTAGTTGTGTGTCTAATTAGCAACAGGCTCCCTTGGGCTTCCTGATACCAAAGCCACTCCATCTGGGGGCTTGTCAGAGCTCAGAAAAGATGCCAGCTGGTCACTGCTCCAGCTCCAAGCACTTGTGGTGCTAATACTGCTAGGGAGAGATGGGGGTCTAGTTTGCCATCTGATTTCCCCTAGTTTAGCTGAGCAGGTTCCATTCTTTGTAATGGGGCACCCTCATTTATTTTAAAGAGAGGCTTGAACTGGACTAGAACCCAGGAATCCCGCTCTACTCCCTAGAGGATACCCCCTTCCCAGTACTCTGCTGTAGCAGCCCAAAAGACAACAAGCCAAATTCCCTTCTGTTTCCTCAGTGTGACCCTGGGACACGAGGGCCATAGACCTGCCAGAGCATCACTGGAGCACAAGGAGCTGCTCCTGGATGAGGTTGTTGTCAAATGAGTCCAGCCAACCTTGAAGTGGCTTTTCTTAGGACTGAGCTCAGCGACTGGGGACTCTGATTGAAACAGAAAGCCCTTGGACATGGACTGCTGGCATCAGGCACCACTGTGTGAGAAAAGGGAAGGACACAGACTGAACACAAAGGGAAGGGCTTGTTTTCCTTCTTCCTGCCCCCCACCAGCTTCCATCAGCAGGTCCCTAAAGAGAGGGAGTTTATTCAACTCCCTACGGAGGCCAGATCCTGGTGGTGCCACAATGACTGATGGGCAAGCCCAGGACTGACAGGAGAATGCTCTTTCAATTAGCAGCCGGGTCTCCCTGTCTCTTTATCCTGGCCACATTGGTCTCTCTGACTCCAACTCCTCCCACTGAGCCTGCAGCCAGTGACACGCTAGATCCGAGGTCTCATCCAGGCAACACAGAGTCCCTGGCTATTGTTATATTAGTAGTGCCATTAATAGCAAATGTGGCACACACTCAGTGGTGTGAGGCTGGGCACACAGCCCGCTGAGTAGGGGTATAGAGCTGAGAAAGCCTTTACAGACATACAAACTTATGGGCCCATAGCACCACCTGAACTGGAGATACCAGCAATAACATGGAGTGGGGAGGGGGATTGTAGCCATAAAGATCCCACAAGAGCCCAGTGAGTGTGACCAGGAAAGCTGCCATCCTGCCTTATAATGGAGGTGTTTAGAACTTCCTTGGTGCCTATGGTCTGCAAAACTTGGAAGAAGATAGTACTAGGCAGGGAATTCACTCATAGACAACAAGAAGAAAAAGGTAGTCCTGAGAAAGGTTCTCATTTACATCAGAGGGGCAATTCATAAAGATTTCTACATCCATTGTAAGATTGAGCTCTCCATGAAACTTTGGAGCTCTCGTAAGAAAACCCATTGAGTGCATAGTGACTTGGAATGTGGCCTTCTTGAGTCCTGAATTCTGCAAACCTCTCAATAGCCAAATTCTTGCCTTTACTCCCTCGCAGACATTTTTGCCTAGTAGTATATTCAATTGTCAAAACTGTACAATATTGGACACCAACAAGAGCATTCCAGCTGCATTCCCTTGGCATTCCTCTGAGATCCCTAAGTTAAAGTGGTAACCACGCACCAAATTTTTGGAACTGTAATGAGAGCAAGATAACCTTTTGGCATTTAAAATGACAGAGGTCAAATCAGAGTGCCCTTTGGCCTTTCCATATGACCTTGAGTCAAACTGTGTTTCCACAGAAGGTAAAGATCATTTGGCTTGATCCTGACGTACAGAAAGGCTCAGAGCTTATATCTTTAGGGGGATATTTCTACTCCAGGAGATATCCCTACTATGGTAAAGATCCACATTAACATCATTTAAATAATTCAGGAACACCATTGAGATGGCTCATTGATGTTCATGTCATTGGCTTCTCTGAGGAATGGGATCCACTTGAGAAGATGCAGTTTCTTAGCACTCTTTTCCTACACAAAGATATTTCTTAAAGAAGCAATACCCTGATATGAGCATTGATTCCTGCACAGGAGAGGATAAACATTTCTCTCTGTAACAGTTCTAGCAATAGACCAAATGGTTATGAATAGTAGATGACAAGAGAAGAAATCAGCTCTGAGCTTACCTGCTGTTCTCTTAGCCAAATCCAAGGCACGGAACTTTATGCCACATCATTTGTTACTTTCCCACCACACATAGGATGCTTTTAAAGACACTTCTGTGGAGTAACAGTGTAATCAACAAAGAAACAATCAAGGATCAAGGTTTGTCTGGAAGAGCGGGTCCTCCAATGAAGAAAAGGACAACCTGATAGATAAAGAGAGGTGTACAAAGATTTGACTCAGGTGCCTTCTTGAAGATCTGAGCATCTCTACCAGCATCTCCTGACCTCTCCCCCTCCCCCAAAAAAGTATTTTTAGTAACATACCCTGAAGGTTGGGTACACTTTGCCAGAACCTAAGTCATGCATAGTTGATTCCTAACCTCACTCCCGGTTTGATTGGCTTCTCGGAACTATTAATAATGGCATTACAAAACTACAAATTCCAACTCACTGGCTCTTTCTTATATCCAGAAACACTGCTGCTTTCCTGAGATAGAACCACCACCAGGAGGTGATCTATCCAGAAATTAAATATAAATGTTGGACATTTTAAGTCAAGTATATTTGGCAAACTATGAATTCAAAACAGTGCTACCATCCTGGCCCGTGCAAAGTGCTATACAGATACTAAGAGATCATATATTGATGAAAGATTGTCACACACAACTAATTTACATCTGAAAACTGACCAATACTGTAACATCTTAAACACAGTATCAAATGTATCTGTTCTTTCCAATAACAAGCTACATCCTGCTCATCGAACTCAGCCTACTGGTCTCAATTAAAGCCAATTATATAGCATAAGTATCACTTTGGGAGGTTCCAAACATGTGGATGGTGTCAAGGACTGAAGAGAGATGGCAAAATTTATCACCTAAACAGAACTCACTTCTCTGCATTTCCAGCTTGGACCACAGAGACATATGACATGCCTTTTTCATGCCTTCCCACCATTCTTGTTTTTGCTGATTGTGATTAGGAAATGCCATTATGCACTGAACAATAACAACAACAAACAACAACAAAAACAACAACAAAGCAGCTCAGAATGAACACAGAAGCTTTGATGCAGATTGTGGGTGAAGGGTCCATGTGAGCCAGCGCTAGCAAGGAAGATATTCTTATGTCTGAGTGATTGCTCATCCCTGACCAACTGGGATTAGAAAAACAATAGGTGGAGTTAAAAGTGAGAGCTAAAGCTCAAAAGAACAAAAGATAAGACACCCACTAGGCTCTGATCCTGAGTTCAGGTACTCAGTGTCACCTGGAATAATTACTGGAATCAGTAGAGTTGCTCCAGAGTCACACAGATGCTTGTTGTATCCAAGCTCACTAGTTGTATCCAAGCTGGTATAAGCCTCATCAGGAATGGGCCCAAGTGATAAAAGGCTCCTGAACTAGGGATGTAATAGCATAGTCAATTACCGATTAACTGATAAGCAAAAGCTTATAGGTTAATGCTATAGACTACACACATTTCCCCTCTCCCCTTGCCAGTAAATTGTTTAGAAGACTGGCCAGCAGCCCAGCTCATTCCTGGCTTGCAATGGGGCTGGGACCTACTCCTGCTGTGGCTCTGCATTTAAACTGTATTAGAAGCTGGGTGAGCAGGTAGCCTGATTCAGTTCTGACTTGTGCCAGGTCTGGGACCTCAGTTCCTGCCTAGACAGGGGCTGCTGCCACCCCACGCTGCTGCCTCTGTATCAGAGGTAGCAGCACACGGTGACAGGTGGACTGGTTCCCCTTGCAGACCAGTACCTGCCTGACACTCTGCCTGCTGCCTCTGATACACTGCTACCATCCTGGCCTGTGCAAAGTGCTGCCAATCCCATCCCTGGGGATTATAGAATAGTCGACTAACCAATAAGAATTCTTGAGATTACTCAACTTTTCAATTAACCAATATTTAACATCCCTATACTGAACCACAAATGTTGGGCTATTTTGGACCCATCTGTAATGCTTCAGAACCAAGTTATTTCTAACACTTCATTGGCATGCTTGGTGCTTCACGGATAAAAAAGAAAGCAAGTTCCATTCCATAAGGAAGTCTTTATATCAATGATAGACAGTAAATAGGACTGACCAGTCACAAGGCAGGGAAAAGTAGGGTTGCCAGATGGTTTAACCAAAAATACCAAACCAAATACCCCTGCCCCCTCAAAAAAACCACCAAGGAAAAAATTCTGTTGAGAAAAAAAAGAGGGAGACCGAAATTGTTGAGGAAAAAAAAGGACCGCATGAGTTATTAAGCCAAAAAAATTAAAAAATTTAAAAAAACAGCCTGGCCCCTTTAAGAAATGTTTTTGAGGCTTTTTAGCCCTAACAGGCTGCCGGCGACCGTCCGCCATCTTGTCTTCCTGCTCCAGGCCAGACAGCTCCCCTGTGGAGCCAGGTAAGCACCCGGGATTTTCGCCTCCAAAAAATCAGAAAACACCAGACATTTTAGGTGTCCAGTATTTTCTGATTTTTTTTTAACCAGACAGGAGGTGAAAATAAATACCGGACTGTCCGGGTCAATATCGGACACCTGGCAAACCTAGGGAAAAGTAAGGCTGAGCATGGAAGCAGAAAACAAAGAGAAAGGAAAGATTCCTGTTAGACAGCACAAGCATGCAGAGAAAGAGAATGATACTAGTTGTTTTGCTGTCTGCGTGGGCATAAAGCAACAGCAGATGCTGAGGCAGAGAAGAGTGGCAGGAAACCAGTTGCAGTAGGTGAGTTTCCTGGTTGGAATTTGGAGGAGGTGAGTGACAATGCATGCAGTGTTAGGCAGGTAAGCATTTATATGAAGATCTGATATTTAGAATTAGACAATGTAAAATTCTCTCTTTATCTACAGTCAGTAACTATGTAATCTTTCCAAGTAATGCTCTTCCCATGCAACTTCACCAGGAGCCAGCAGGATCACCCGCTGAAGTGGATCATTCAGTGTCTTTGCACGCACTTTCTGTGGCCTGTGCAGTGTCCCAACAACTACCTGGAATGTAGGAGTTTGAATACACATCGGGCCACTGGGCAGCAAACTGAGATCAAGCCTGGCCAAAGAGTGTACGGGGCCCAAAGAAGCACAATGAGCCGCACAGCCATGCAGCTCCCGATCGGGGGGGGGGGGCGGGGCCGGGGCCGGGGCCGGGGCCGGGGACTGGGCACTGTGAGGCCATGAATGCTCAGAGCTGCAGGGCCCTGAATGCACGGGCCCAAGGTGACTGTCTGGCTCACCTTGCCCAAAGGCCAGGCCTGATTGACATGCACAAATTTATTTCACACTGGGGTTATTAAACAGCTGCTGGACTAAGCCACCAAAACTTTGATGTGACTCAGGTGGATGAAGGGAAAGATTCAGCATGGAGAAGGATCTGGTTTCAGGTGGTGAAGGTACCCTGAGAGCAGAACAGTTCCCTCCCATGAAAATAGCAAAAATAACTATTTTTCAAATTAATTCATTTTAGGGATAATGGTGCCCTCTGCTGGACAATGGAAGGATGCTTGACCAAGTGAAATTCCCAGCAGTGAAAATTACTAGGCTCTCTGACAGAGATGGGAGGGTCCAAGCTACTCTTCCCAAAGTTTGAGGGTATTTAGGCCCCCAGCAGTTTGTTCAATATAGTCAGAATCTGAGTCCAAGCTGCTTGGGAGTTCTCAGGGGTTCAGATCCAGACTTATGGCTCAGTCCCAGCTGCAGAGATATATTTATGCCTGGTTTTGTAAGCCAGTCATTTTTAAATGAGGTAAAACATGGGGTACATGAGACACATCAGACTCCTGAAAGGGGTACTGCAGTCTGGAAATGTTCAAAGCCACTAGTCTAGTGCCTTGTGTTCAGGGGTGATGCATGGAGGGCATGAAGGGGCATGCGCCCCTCAAAAACCAGGGAGGCAGGGGCAAGGGGCTGACTAGCAGCCAGGGAAACTAGCAGGGGGACTTGGCACCCATAGCAAGAGTTCACCCACCCCCCACAGTCACTGTCAGCAAAGCAATTCATCCCCAGCTCGCTCTGCTCCTCCTGTTGCTTGGGGGATGGGCAGGACTGTCCCCTTAGTCACTGGCAGGAAGTGGAACAATGCAGCCTGGAGAGGAGAGTGAGCTCCACTTCCCCAGATGCTGCCCATGAGTGCTGGGAGGCTGGAGCCTTGGTTGGCCCCACTAGTCCCCTGAGCCATGCAGTTTGGGATAGAAGGATGGGGGGAAACATGGGCCAGGGATGGAGCAAGGGTGGGAAAGAGGAGGGGAGATGGCAGAACTGAGGTGGGGAGGGGGCAGAGCAAGGGTAGTGCCTAAGGCAGAAGGCGTCCTTCCCCAGGTGGAGGGTGTCACATGGCTGGCAGCTCCCTTTGTACCTCTTCATCAACTGCCCCGATTGTGCTCCACAGGGCCACACACACAGCACCACCACATGCTACCCCTGTACCAAATATACAGCATGTGTTCCCAGCAGCAGACTGAAAATGCCAGGAAGCCCTTTATACTTCCTATTGTAGCTCCAGCTTTGCCACCATATGCCCCTCTAGCGACAAGGAAGGCACAAGGCAGGCAGCACAGCCTGAGGCTCTGAGCCAGCAACCAGCATCTGTGGGTCTGTTGCTAACGGGGTCAGCACATGCTGCAGTGTATCCGTCCTCTTTTATTCATGCTCTACAATGGACTAGGGGCCTGAGGGCAAAGCAGCACAACCTTTGATTTGTTCGGACAGAGAAGAAAAGGGATTATCTGATTAGGAGGCCAAAGTAAATGTCCCAAAAGTTCAAGCAATGTTCAGGCCCAGGTGAAAACAAGCAGTACTGTGGCCACCTTGATGGAGTGAAATAAAGGACCTGGGCTGGTTAGAGTAAAAAAGCTCATTGCACAAAGAGAAACGAAGGGCAAATCACAATTTTATTTCCTGCTTGTGTCAGCTGATGATGAATTAGGGCTGCCCCAGCAAAGAATACATCTCACAGCTGAAGGGCTACAGCTACAAAACCTCTCAGGGCGAGGGGGGGAATGGTAATATAAAGAATCAATAAATAATCAAGTCTCTCTAATGAATCCGTCAGTGGGGTGAGAATTTGAGAGGACTCAGATCCATTGGGAACCGTCATACAACAGCAGCAGTTCACCACCCTTTCTGACCGTGCTATATTTTTAGCCCTGGGGGGAAGAGGAAGCAAGGCGGGACTGGTGCCATCAGCTGTCAGACAGGGTGGGAAATGTCACCCGAACTGGCAGGGTTGTTTCCCTGCCCATTGACAAACTGAATGGGGAGGAAGAGGAAGAAAACACTTTACAAAAGATAATTCTGCTTGCCACCAACTGGCCTTTCTATAGGGGAAAGAGCTGTGGGAGCCTACTGCCATGCCCAGCGCTTTGCACTTCCTGCAAGAGCCTAATTCTCCTTTGTACTGAGGCCCCTTTCCACAACTCTGGCTGCAGTGGGTGGGAAGGTACATTACAACCCCTTCGCGCGGCCAGAGCCCATGAGTGTAAATAAGAACAAGGCACTTGGCATATAAAAGTCAGTCTGGCTGCCTGAAATCAGGACCAAGTCTACAGAAGCCAAAAGGGATTCAGTGTGAACAGTTCAATACAGAGCCCATGTGGGACAAGGAAAGTAACACAGCAATCATTCCCTATGAGAATCTCCTACCTACAACACATCCGACTAGCTAAATAACCTCCAGGCTACTCGTCTTTGAGAAGCAGTACACAGAAGGACAGGGATACCTAGTCCACTGGGAGGGCAAATCTCAGAGCTCAGAAAAAAGCTGGAATGCACAGCTTTGTCTCAGCTTTGTTCATTGCAAAAGGGTGGGTCTACTCACCCCCTTCTGGCCATCCCTGCCTCCAGGGTGTTGGTGCTATTGCCAGACTCTGTAAGGTTCTTAACATCCTCAGTCCATGTCATATTCAGTGGGCATGAAGGACACTCAGCATTGCACTCATCTACACCTGCTGGGGCACAGTCAGACTAGGAAACAAGCCGGCCCTGCTCCCATGTTTTCTGTATTTTCCTTGGCTTATGATGCAGGATCTTTCTTTCTTCAAACTATGCAGAGCTGAGGAGAAAGACAATTGTTAGAGCCTCCGCTTCTTCCCCTGACAATAGAAGATTGCTCCCTACAGCACATGTCCAGCGCTTCATCTAGCCAAGTCAGAACAACTCCAGCAATAGTCGTGACTCCCTTTGGCAGACTAACTGACCTGAGTGCTAGGAAATTGGTTGTTCTGTCTAGTCTTCTCTTCCTCATAGGGTTGCCAGGTGTCCGGTATTCACCCGGACAGGCCGGTATTTTCGCCTCCTGTCCAGTAAAAAAAATTCAGAGAATACTGGACACCTAAAATGTCCGGTATTTTCTGAATTTTTCCCCAGCCAGGAAAACCCTACAACCCCGGGCACCTGGCAACCCTACAAACACTCAGCGCCTGGCCTCCCCCAAACTCCCAACACCCCCAGCCCCCATGCTTACCTGGTTCCGCAAGGCTGCCAGCACAAAATGGCTGCCAACCAAGGGGAAGCAATGCTTCCCCTGGGTCTTAGTGCTCAACCACTCCCCTGTTCCTATCCCTGCACTCACTCTTAAAGGGGACATGCTGTTTTAATGCTGTTTTATTTTTATTTTTTTATTTTTTTATTTTTTGCTTAATAAGTCTTGGAGTCCTTTTTTTTGTTTGGTTGGTTTTTTTTTTGTTTGCTCAACAACAACTTTGGTCTCCCCCCTCCTTTTTTTCCTTCAACAGAATTTTTTCTGGGTGTTTTCTTTTTTTGGAGGGGGGTGTTCGGTATTTTTGTTTCAACCATCTGGCAACCCTACTGCCTCATGTTCACCTTACTGAAAACAAGCCGGTTCTGGTCCCCCTTAAACAATTCATCTCCCTCCTCTGGCTGCCATGTCTGTGACTTGCGGAGAGTGGTGCCACAGTGAAAGCCATGCCAGCTGCAGATCGGCCCCCAACAAGTTATATGGGCTCATGGCAGCCATGATGCAGCAATATTCAGGAATATGCGCCCGGCTCCACGAATGCTTGGGTTAATGTTTTCAGAGCTGTCCCATCCATAGGACACAATGGAACAATGCCCTGGGCCCATCACTTTGGGGAGCCCTGAACTTCAGGGCAACATAGGGGCCAGGATGGCCTGAGGGCTTAGCGAGGGGCTTGGCACCAGCAGCAGTGAGCAACCTGACTCCAACATCTCCTCTGAAGCTTGGGGACCCTCCAAAGTGTGGGGCCTAGGGCAGTAGTCCCAGTTCACCCTACAGATGGGACAGCTCTGCTTGGACTCATTCTGGGCACCACCAAAAATTATACAAACCTTGAGCCCCTGTAACCAACTCCCCTTTCTCACTGCTGCCCCCATCTGCAGTGAACACAGCATTTTTATGGCGGCTGCTGCCCTGTTTTTTGGAAGCCATGCAGAATGCCACTCCATGTTGCCTTCTTTGGAGATGGCTACCACATCTCTCATTAGCTCAAGCTACACATACTAGACCAAATTCTCTCCTGGCATAGCTGGCGCAGCTCGCATAGTGTTGAGCCAGTTGACACCAGCAGGGAATTTAGCCTGATTTAACTCTTCTCACTCCCCACTTTGTTAAGTCCCTTCAAGCACCTCATAAATCTTTGTCTTTTATCTACAAGACAACAAAAGGGCAACAAAAATGATTAGGGCCCCATAGGTAGAGAAATTAAAAAACTTTTCAGCTAATATGAAAGGAGACTAATAGGGGATATGATAGAGGTCTGTAAAATCATGACAGGTATGGGGAAAGTGAATAAGGAAAAGTTATTTACTTGTTCCCATAACGTAAGAACTAGGGGTAACCAAATGGAATTAATAGGTAGCATGTTTAAAACAAACAAAATTAAGTATTTCTTCATGGAGCACATAGTCAACCTGTGGAACTCCTTGCCAGATGATGTTGTGAAGACCAGGACTTTAACAGGGTTCCAGGATGTGTAGGAATGGTGTTCCTAGCCTCTGTCTGTCAGAGGCTGGATATGGATGACAAGAGAAGGATCATTTGATGAGTACATGTTCTGTTCACTCCCCCTGGGGCACCTGGCGCTGGCCAATGTTGGAAGACAGAATGCTGGGCTAGAAGGACCTTTGGTCTGATCCGGTATGGCCGTTCTTATGTACTCCCTCCAATTTATTTTTAATTGTATTGGTCCAGGGCACCCCCGGTGGCCATACTGAATGTGTGGAGGTCACCAGAAGCCTGGAGGAAGGGAGCAGTGACCACATGGTGTTCTTCCCCAATGCACAGTGCTTTCCCTGAAGATCTGTGGGGGACAAGGAGAAGGCAAGAGCCTGCCAGAGCATGGCGGGGAGCCACAGATGTCACATTTCCCTGTCGGAGCCACAGTAACCTGAAGCCAAGTGTATGCGTGAGTTACTGACCTTCCCCAGCAGCTGGGTGCTGAGGAGCTTGTGTACAAGGGGTGCTGTGAACCCTCGTGACTGGGAGCAGTGTGTGCTCCCCAGAAGCCTGGCACTGCAGGAAGAGGAGTGGCTGTGGCCCTGGCTTGGGTCTGCTGTGTGCTCTGGGGACATGAGGTGTAGGCCTTCGACTGCCAGCAAGGCAGGAGTGGCCATGGGGACAAGGAGAGGGCTGACTCTGCTTTCTCCCAGGCACTGGCACCTGGGCAAGAGCAGCCCCCGCAACAGCGAACTAAAGTAGCTCTGCCCAGCCCATCAGCTGGATCAAGCCATGGGATCTTGCACCTCACCCTGTAACTCCCAGGGAGGCACTTTGCAGGAGTGAGCATCCTAGACACCCAGCATTAAGTCAGTTCCTCCCCATGCCCAGAGGGGCCCTCATTGCTGTAGGGCCAGGCTGGGGAAAGACACCTGCTACCCTGCCTGCTGCCAAACAAACTCCCTTGGATGGAGATGAACATGGATGTTTCCCAGGACTCTCAGGCACTGGAGATGAGAAGAGTGTGAGTTCTTGCTTTGGAGGGCAGGCCAATACCTGTGCTGACAGGTGAGATGTTTTTAGGCTCTGGGAGTGACTTTAGCAGGCCTACATTAGAGAGGGTGATGATAGTAGCAGACATACTGGTGACTAGGTTTCCCTGTGGGGGGGAGAGGAGGGAGTGAAGGGATGCTTTAATGTAGGATATGACCAGGAAAAGAAGCTGTTCTTTATTAAACTTTGACCCCCAGTCATTCCCCCATGCCTAGCAAGCTGCAGCCAGTCCTTGAGGAAGAATGGCTAACTCAAGGTGTCCATGCCCATGGTCACCCCACGGAGACTGCTAAGCAGCGGCTGGTGTTTGTAACTAATAGCCCTCCCTAAAAGCACGCTCCAGAGATGTGCTTTCTCTTTGGTGGCATTATCAGCGCCTTCTCTCCCCAGGTGCCCTCTTCTTGACTAGACCTCAATTAACTCCTGGCCTCAGGCTATAAATCAAGTCAATAAAAGGGTCTGTAAAATAAACACTAACGGGCCTTCCCCTTTCCATTCAGATGTAGTGAAGTGGTAAAGTCCCTTCTCTGCACAGCATAGAGACCTCCTGCTTCACTGGCCTCCGGAGAGGGGATCCACAGTGCTCGGATATTAATACTGGTGACCAGGTCGAGAGCATGCTGTGGCTCCGAGGTCATTGCAAGGTCACTCCTGCCGTTTGCTTGAAGCAAGCAGGTGTAGTTTACAGCTCATGAGCTGAAACTCCAAGACTGAGCCACAAAGCAGGTTTAAGAGCCAGGAGTTAGCTAAGCAATGTCATTTTTTACTGTGTGGTTTGGCCTACCAAAGTAAAAGGCATAAATTGCATCTGAATTAGCCAAGTTTCTCATATTAGCAGAGTGGGGACAGCAGCTCTGTGGCTTCCAAGACAAATTCTGCTCTGGGGTGTCCCTGGCAGCTCAGTCTGGTGTTTTGCCCTTAGTATTAAATGAAGCTATGAGAGTTGTGTTTTTTTCCAGAGCTGGGGAAGAAGATGGCAGGTGTGCACCAAGCTTTGTTCTTTCTAATACAGGAGTGGCTAGACAGGAGTGTAATACAGGGCTCCATTGTGCCAAGTGCTGTACAGATACCCAGTGAGCGAGTCATCCTAGTGGGTGAGTCATTTACAGTCTACATCAGAGGTTTTCAACCTGGGATCCTGGTGGGAGGTGTCACAGATTATGTCTAAGGTTCCTAAATGGGCCCACACTTCCATGCGAAATTTTTAGGAGTTTGCAAATGAAAAAAGATTGAAAATCCCCTGATTTACACAGGTGAGACAAAGGTTGGAAGGGAAAACAGAGGCAAGAGCAAGGAAGTGATCTGTCCAAGGCTAGTGTTCAAAGTCTTCCAGACCAGAGCCCAATCCAGCTGGCCATGCAGCAGGTGACAGGGTGGCCAGTTGTACCCCCCTACATGGCAGGCACTATCCATCCAGCTTCATCTTCCTTAAAAAGAAGTCACATACAGCAACATGTACACAGTATTTCCATGCCTTCCACAGGCACCCCTGTATTAACAACCCCTCCAATTAACAGTAATCCCAAACTGCACTGCTGAAGCTCTTTCTTACCAGCAGACCAATTTTTGCTTGTCTTCTGTCTGGGTGCTTAGACAAGCAAAAATTGGACCCTTGGTAGCATGTTGTCGGACAAGTGATAAAATGTGAGATAGGCTCAGAGAAGGGACATTTGAACTACTCGGTACCTCTGGCATGATATCCCTGAATGAAACTGCTGTCATTTAAGTGAAGATGTGTCAAACAGACCTTGGGCCAGAGTACCCTCTATCTGCTATTGGCTTTTCATGTACTAGCTTATGCCTAACTGACACTGGGGTAAGCAAGAGGATAATCAAACTCCATGAGACTCCAGGGATACACTGAAAGGGCCCCAAGAGTGAAATACCCCCACTGGAACTCAGCTGCAGCACTGGGAGGTGGACACTTATCTTCTCGCTGCCTCATCAGTGTGGTGGCACTGTGGCTCCATTGACATGGAGTGTCAATGCAACTGACTGCATAGTCAACAATGTCCTGAGTCAGATCTTAACCCAGCCCAGGCAGATGCTGCTTCTCAGCCTGTTGCCTAGTCTAGTCTCCATTTGTCCGAAACTCCAGGGCTGTGTCTAGACTGGCAAGTTTTTCCGCAAAAGCAGCTGCTTTTGCGGAAAAACTTGCCAGCTGTCTACACTGGCCGCTTGAATTTGTGCAAGAACACTGACGATCTAATGTATGATTGTCAGTGTTCTTGCGCAAATACTATGCTGCTCCCGTTCGGGCAAAAGCCCTCTTGCGCAAATGTATTTGCGCAAGAGGGCCAGTGTAGACAGCTCAGGACTGTTTTGCGCAAAAAAGCCCCGATGGCGAAAATGGCGATCAGGGCTTTCTTGCGCAAAACCGCGTCTAGATTGGCACGGACGCTTTTCCACAAAAAGTGCTTTTGTGCAAAAGCGTCCGTGCCAATCTAGATGCTCTTTTCTGCAAATGCTTTTAACGGAAAAACTTTTCAGTTAAGAGCATTTGCAGAAAATCATGCCAGTCTAGACATAGCCCAGTAGTATACATCATGCCAATCTACCACCTCCTGTCATTATGACTGGGTTATTCTTATTCCCTTCCTCCACTCACTTCTGGCATCCTCACTGAGATCATCCTTTCCACAAAAGACAACATTTTAGGCCTCAGTCCTACTCCCATCTTGCCTAGTCTCAAGTTGCTTTCCATTTTTCCCAAGAACACGGTCTCAACGCCTCATCTCCAATTTTCCTTCTCCTAAAAAACACAGGTCTCTTATCTCCCTCTCAGAATCACCTCTGTGACCATTTCTAGTGTATCTTTGGTCCCCTTTCACAACACTACAACAGCCCATCTACTTGTGGTCATAGATCTCCTTTCATCTGATCATGACTCCTTTAGGTTCTCCTCAACTTTGACCTCAGTACTACTTATTTGTGACTATCCCCCTTGTCAGTCCTCTTAGTTTCCCAGCACAGCTCTGATGAATCTCAAGTTAGATATAGTGAATATGGAATGGCGAAATGCCTCCTTTTTGTTGACTAGAAATCATGACTCCCTAGACTAGATCCCTCCCCCCATCATCTTCTGGTGACTCCCAAGGTACCATATGTTGACCCCTTTTCTTTTCTTTTCTTTTCTTTTCTTTTCTTTTCTTTTCTTTTCTTTTCTTTTCTTTTCTTTTCAGTCACATTTGTGAACACAACAGTATTTCATTTCAGTGCAGATTATATTCAAATCTGCAAGTCCTTCATTTGTTCACTTCTATTTCCACTAATTATGGAACCTATTATTTTCCCTCTGTGTTCTCCTTAAATTTAAGTCTCCACTCTTCAGATTGTGGTAGCTAAACTTCTCTCAGCACACTCAGAGACAGGGAGACACCATCTTCATTCTCAGAAATCATTGCTGGCTCCCTGAAAACAATACAAAACTTCCCTTGAAGTTTTTGAGGTCTCTGTTAGCTTTGGACACTTCCCACTACTCCCTAGATTCCTGGAATGGCAGATGCATTTTTCCCTCTCCCTGTCTCTCCTCACTGGAGAACAGATATTTCCTCCTGGTTCTGCCAACTAGGTGATACAATATCCCTGCCTTTTTTTTCTCCTAACTCCTACCATAACTCCAGACATTGTATATATGATGCCATATGTGGTCACCTCCAGACCACTGGAGGCCTAGGAGTCACTTTGTGATAACAAAAGACAAAGTTAAAGAAAATACATAATGCTGTCTCAGATCTGCTGGTTACTAAATACCCTGGAGGTTCTGAGGAAATGAAGTATTTCCCCCTGAAGCCTGGGGCAGACTCTGGAAGTATAATACTGTGTTCCTGGCTAGACTGTCAGCAGCAGGCTGTGAACTTCTATTCCAAGCTAAAGGGTGCAGAGGGGCTAACCAAGGCTCATGGCCCAGCCACTAGTAGAGGGAGACAGAGCGCAAAACTGAGTCAAAGTGGTTACAGAAAGGCCATGGACCAAGGGGATCAAAATCTTAGAAGAGAAGAATGTTGCCTCCCTACTCTCCCTGAGATCCTCAGCTGGTGTAAATCAGCTTCACAGTACTGGAGTTCCATCCATTTACATCAGCCAAAGAGCTGACACTTAGGACATTGTAAGCCTCTGTCTTCCAGCAGGGGTGGGTGAGCGGGGGTTTGTGAGGGGTTAAAACCCTCTTTGAATGCTCTCCCCCCACCCCCCATTGCAGGTTTGCAAATGAATGCTCATTTCAGAAGCTAAGGCTCACTGGAGGCATTGAAACACATAGAAAAAGGTTGGTGGAAAGGGAAGGGAGAAATGATCTTCCTCTAAGTCTTTGTCTGCCCTGCATAGAAGGGGCACTGTAACAATGCTCTTCTGTTTGCCCAGTTAATTACAGAACAATACAAGGCCCAACTGACTGTGATGGATTGTTGATTTACAAGATAGGCCTGTGATAGCCAAAGAATAGTAATTACATGAGTGCTTCCACACTGCCTATACAACCAAGTGTTTGGCAAAGGAAAAGAAGCCTTCCCATCTGCCTTCCTCTACTAGATAAGAGCAGAATGCCACACAGTCCTGGGTAAACAAGGCAGCTCAGCCTCACTTGTCTTGAGTGGATGCCAGCCCTCCTTCCCCCAACCCCCTCTGGGCTGGGAGTTCTTCTCTGGAACAAGCACAATAGGCTGCAGGTAATGGACTCTCAGCCACTGGTCACCTTTGCTAAAGGGAGGGCATCTCCAGCATGGAGATAAGGATCGTCCAAAGTGAGGGCCACAGGCCAAGTGGACAATGGCAGGGCTCAGGCCAGAAAGCCATTCATCATGTGGGAACAAAGCAGTTGTCAGCTGGGACGGCTGCATCCTCCAGGCATGTCAGCTGGGGAGTGAGTTTGATGACAAGCCAGTAGAGGGCTGAGGAAGCCTCAAGGAAGACGCACTCTCGAGAGAACAAGGAAAACCACAGCTGACGGAGTGCTGCAAATCCACCCACAGAAGGGCCAACCCGCTCCACAGATTTCTTTTGGGTAATGGAAACTTAAATGCCTCTTAATGGGGGGAGGGTGTTAATATGACTTTCTGCCTTGGCCTAGCATGTAGGCAAGAGTTTGGATTAGCCCAAGAGTGTGCCACTGCTAAGTGAATTGGCAGAGTTGGACTAAAAGGTCAGGATCAGAAAATACGAGGAAGAATGGAGCTGGATTTTTTTCCTCTTCTTTTTATAAGTGATCCTTTCTCAGAGCTGTAGCTTGATTAGTCTGCACCAGTGGGGGGCAATCTGCAATCCATCGGGGTCCTATGTGTGGCCCACAAGACATTGTGATTACCATTGTCCTCACGCAGGGTTGCCAGATTCTGCTGGTTTCCACCCGTGTTGGTTTTTTTCCAACCGGTTACTAAAGTTTCATGTAAAACAAGGGCACATGACATGAGATGCATGCTGGTTGCACACAACACTGACTGTGAGAGCCATGCACTCACTCTGCATCCACTCAAAGCGCTGCTGGTTTATTAAGCACATCCTGAAAATTCTAGGCACACATTAGTGCAGTCAGCAAAACTACCGCACGAGACCATCTTGGCCTCAACAATCTTGCAGCCCACTGAGATAAAGAAGGGCCACTCATACAGCCCACTCACTAGCCCAGGTTGCCCGTTGCTGCTGTGCATGTTCAGACAACCAGCCATAGGCAACCCACCTTTGTATTCCCAGCCTGTGCATAGCTTCATTTTCCACGCTCTGGGTATGTCTAGACTACACGCTTCTTTTGAAAGAAGATTTTTCAAAAGAGATCATCTAGACAGCCACAACTTTTTCGAAAAAGTGGTCCGCTTTTTCAAAAGAGAGCACCTAGGCAATCTGGTTGCTCTCTTTTGAAAAAGCCCTGTTTGTGATCAAGAATGCCTTTTTTCGAAAGAGCTCTTTCAAAAAAGGTGTTCTTCCTGGCAAAAGAAGGTTTACCGATTTCGAAAAAACCGCCATGTTCTTTTGATTTAATTTCGAAAGAACGCAGCAGCAGTCTAGATGCAAGTGAAGTTTTTTTGAAAAAAGGCCACTTTTTTCTAAAAAAACTTGTAGTCTAGACATACCTTCTGACTATGACACCTGGAAGAAGTGCACTAGCCACTTACTGCACACTGTTCCAATTCATACATGTGAGCAAGGGGGTATTTCCTTCCACAAAACCACTTTAAAACAGGGGGAGCAATTGGAAGTGGGGTCAGACACCTAAGCCAATCCCCCCTTAACTGCAGTGATGAGATCACCCTACAAACCCTTACTCGCATGAGTAGTCTTTATTCTGAGGTGGAGCCCCATTCAAGTCAATCTTGCGGGAGCATGGGCCTTTCCAGTGGGTTTGGTTTCTGGATGAAAATGCTGCAGGAAGCATCTTTCTGATCAAATACTGGCCAGAAAGCAGACATGAAAACCCACAAAGCTGAGCATTTCAAAATCTTTCCATTGTGAGGAAGAGCGGCAGTTCAGAGGGACATGTCCTGTTTGAAGTCTGGCTCATGTAAAAGAAGAGCCGACTCTCCCTCTCACCATCCCTGTGTGCAAAAAAGCTGTATGTATTAGATTATATGGAGTTGGGGCTCAACATGCAGAATTTTGGATCAGGATTTTTGATGCCCTGTCATTTTGGGACTGGCTGGAGCTGAAGTTTCTTGCTTAGACTCATTATAAAGGAAGGGGCCCTGTGCAGAGCAGGAATTCAGATTCAAATCCAGATTTGTGGATCCCCCTGATCTCCGGGAAATTTGGATCCAACACTTTCTTTGGGGCCCATCTCAAGTTATAAATGGCTCTCTCTTCATTTTTCTCATTACAGCTCCTGCGACTTTCCTTCTCTGTGTCCTGTTTGGTGACCTTTTTGCTTATTTTTCTGCAGTCGGGAGAGATGCCACGAAGCTGGAGCTGGGCCCTTCCACCTATTAATCAAAACCTACAAGCACTCTGCAGGGAGACAAAACCTTGGTGTGTTTTCTCGAATATTCCTGGAGCAAGGCAAGGAGGGTAGGGGCAGCTGGGCCAAGGAGCTCCATTTAGATTAACATTTTATTCAGAGGCCTATTAATCAAAGTCAGAAGTAGCGTGAAGCGGCACCAGGGGAAAAAAACGGCTGGACAACCAAGGCCTTTTTTTAAGGAAAAAAAGCTGAACTTGTCCTGATTTATTGCAACTCAGTCACAGCCCTGGATGGATTGAGGCTGCTGAATTCTCTCCCTCCCCGCAGCTTTGGCCATCCAGGTAAACTCTGGCTTTTCTCATGTCAAGCGAACACTGGAGCAGGGAGGTGGAAGGCTGCAATCAAAAAGGTCCCTGTCTATTTCTCCAGAGTGTTTTGCGTTTTCACGCAGGCCCATGTTTTTTAATCATTAGTTTGAGTAACCAGAACAACTGGATTTTTCTTTGCATGAAGAGAGGTGCTCAGTTAATGGTACCACTCCTGCCTCGCAAGGGTCTTTTGGAAAGGAGTGACCTCCCCCAGTGGATGAGATGCATGGCCGTGCATATACAAAGAGATCTACATCCCTTGAGAGGAATTGGGGATGTACATGTCTGGACTGGAACAATCCAGCACTTGTGTCCTCCCAGAATTCAGTGCTCCAGCCCCAAAGAGTCAGCAAAAGCTAGTGGCATAGCCCAAGCATGAGGGATCCACTTTCACTAACCTGAGAATATGGGAATGCACCAGGCTGGGAGCAATTTAAGAAATCACTTTTTAAAAACTAGATTAGAAAGGGTGATGGGAGGAATCAGTCTCTCTCTCCATAGGAGGAGATGTCTGGGCCAGGCTGATAGCTCAGATGTATGAGATATTGTGTGAGTAAACATGATAGTCCTCTGCTGTTCCCCAGGCAGGGAGTCCAGGTGTGCCTTGTGAGACCTCTGACACCTGCAAGAACATGAAAGGAGATGAGACTCTGCTCTTAAAGAAGAGGAATCCCATGGAAAATATTCTCTCTGTGCTTCTGGCCAGCAATGCTGTGATAACCTAACTGAGCCAAGAGGAAAACCTACTCCTCAGTCTCCCACTGAAGGCCAACATCTCTGGTCAGTGCTCTGATAGGTTACACACAACTGTTCCCTAAGCAGCTATGGGTGGGAGAGGACTGCTGCCTTTCATGAAGACACGGGGCAGTGCCTTCCACCCCCTGCTGCCAGGAGTCATATTGAGGCAGTGTCTGTATTTGTCCCGAAAGAGCCTGAATGTGAGGAGCTCCTGGCCCTTACAATGCAAACCAAGCTCAGTGAGTCAAGTTTGCAAGACAGGAGCAGGAGAGGGAATCAGAAAGGACAAAGCACATCAGCTGGTAGCACATACCTTGCGGGCCCCAAATGCCTCCACAAAGTTCATCAGGGCCTCCACCCTGTTGGAACATGACCCTCAAAATGATCATTGTGCTGAGATAATTATGGTGAGTCTGGCTCCCAGCAGCCATCAGGAGTGAGGCCAGAAGAAATACTCCTGCAGAACAGATCGTACAGGTTCATGCTGGGAGGCTCCCTTTTCTCTGCAGTGTCCAGTTGGCCTGTCCTCTAGCTCTAAGGCCCCTGTGGCCATGCAGGGGTGAGGGCATTGGTGGAACTCAATTCTCCTCATCTTCTCCCTGCAGCTTCCAATGCCACCATACAGAGACACAGAGGAAGAGCTGGGTTTGTCCTGTACAGACACATGAGGCACCAGAAAAACAATGTGTCCCGTGGAATGGATCTAGTCTCCCATAAAGAATGGCCAGGCACTAGCGGGAGGCTAATTAAGTCTGGCAGCTGAGGGAGGGAGAAATCTCAGCTTCAGCCACTGGGCTCCCTGGCCGTGCTTGGGGAGAGGGGTAGGCAAACCACAGGAGCAAAGGTCCTTCTTGCAAACACGTGAAAAATTTGGCTGGGCTTGTGTCACGGCCCTCTGCGAGGATCGTGAGAACAAGTCAGCAGCTCATGAGAGGCGGCGCAGCATCCTTCCGAGAGAGAACGGCACAGACCAGAGAGAAAAATGCAGCTGCGGCCCAAGGGTAAGTGCAGAATGGTGTCGCTAGGCAAAAAGACGCCCTGACAAACCTGCTCTCCTACTACGCTGGGAATGCCTTGCCTGTCCAACCTCCAGGGTGGGGAACAGAGAGGGCCAGGGGAGTGAGGCACAAAGAACCCCATGGCCAACGGCCAAGCAGAGGAGGGCAGGGGATAAGAGAAGGGAGACAGTGAGAGCAGAAAGGATCCAGGCAGAGCCAGTCTTAGGGGCGGACAAGCCGGGTGTTCGCCCGGGGCCACCATTTTCAAGGGGGCACCAACAGAGCCAGTCTTAGGGGCGGGCCGTGACTGCATTTCGGCCCGACCTCCCAGACCCTATCCCCAGGTTCCCCGGTTAGTCCCCGGATTTTTTTTTTTTTTTTTTTTAGACAAATTTTTGTTCTGTATTTTTTTTTTAAATCATCTAGCAACCCTACAGGTGGTTAGGACCGGCCCTGGATCCAGGGAATGAAAAATGCCTGAGAGATCTCGAATGGAGCCCTGAAACCGGATCCTCCGAGCAGTTGCTCTCCTCCGCAGTGTCAAGCAGGTTGCAGAGGTGTAATGGAGAGCATTGGGTTACACTGCACTGGGATCCAGTGGCAGAGCACGAGGATGGGCTGTTTGTTCTCTGATAGCTTGAATGCAGCCCACCTCCTCTTGGAGAACTTGGGACAGATTTTCTCCCACGCTAGTTCTGTTGTATGCTGGGAGTGCCAGCCTCCTGGTCCTTGCTCCAGTGCTACTTTGGGAGCAGGCACAATGTTCAGGCCCTAATCTCAGAATCCATGCTCTGCTACTTACTGCAACAGCTCAGTGACTTATCAAGGCACACTTCCAGCCAGCCCGCCAATGCCTCGTATTGAAGGAATGGTGGACTAATGGGTAGAGCACTGCAACGTGACTCAGGAGACCACCTGAGTGCTATTCCTGGCTGATCTGGGACAAGCCACTTCCCCTTTCTGTGCCTCAGTTTCCCCACTTGTAAAATAGGGATAATGATCTTGATCTTTGTAAACCCTGCCTGGTTCCCTTAAACAGCAGGGTTATCATATGCTAGGTAGGTAATGCACACAGACAGTAGCAGCTCAGCCAGCCCAGCACCTTCCTCATACAGATTCCAACATCCCTGTAGCAAGCTATAAAGAAAAGCAGGCTGATGAATGTGTGCAACTCTAATATGGGAACCCTGTGTGTAATGAAAGGGAGAGATGGTAGAGAATGGAACTTGTCAATGATTCCTTGCCTCATAGAGTAAGATAAATATCTGTCTGGGGAGATTCTAGAGTAAAACAATTTAAACACCATATGCAGGGTTACAGTTGAATAGTAGGGAGGGCAAGGGGGAAGAAATAAAGGCCAGACATCTGCAGCTAGCCCCAGGAACACACTTTGAGAATAGCCTGCCATTTAAAGCCAAGAAATCATGCTTCAGAAGTATCTTCAAGGGCCAAGATGTGAGCAGGTGGCCTTCCCCTTCTACCTCCGGCTTTGAACAGTCTATACACAATTGTCCACACACTGAGTTCTTCCACAGCGCATTTCAGCCACAGATCTCAAAACACCGAGTCCAAACTTTAGTTCATTCCTGAGGCTGGCTTGGCTGGTAAGTCAGATAACAACAATAAAACAAACTTCACCTCAGCTTTCCCCTCAAATTCAGTAAATCCCAGGGCTTGTGTGCAGGATCTGCTCTGTCCCTGTCTAGAATTCCCTCTGCCTCTAGAAACTCTGATGTCTCTTAGAACCAAGGCTGTTGGTAACCAATTGCCATAGAATTTGTCTCTTTCGCTCCTCCTCTTTCCTTGCTGCAAATTTTGCTTCAGGAACAAAATTTTCATTTTAAAAGCTTACGCTTCTAGTTCTGGCCCTCGTGGTTGTGAAGATAACCTGGAAAATGTGACAAGTGTAAATCAAAAGTGTTGCTTTCTCAAGTCTGCAAACTGCCTAAAGTAACAGTTCTGAGAAATCTGAATTGCCTCCATGCCTCCCAACAATTGGTCTGTTAACACTAAAACTTAATGATGACAGTGTAAAGATCAACACAGTTCACTGTTTCGCAACTGATCTTTTAAACAGGAACATCTTAGCTAATGCGCTATCTCACAATCCTGAGCAACCATCCTTACTTCAGCAGGTATCTACATCTAATTTCCTAAATCTTCAACTGAGCCACAGACAACTCTTATGTGTGGTCAAAATTTTATAAAACAAAACTCCTTGGGATACCAAAACCCCATAATCTGGTAACGATGTAAAGGAAATGGGATTTATTATAATCTGTTACAACATTGGGGTTGGTGATCTGATTTCATTACCTGTTTTCCTATTTAACTGAAAACTATCTTTTTAAAATTGAAATGAAGTTGTCTGTGAATCTCCAGTCTGCTGCTCCGGAATCCATGGCCCTTGCTGCAGAATTTGGTCCAGTTTGTTGCCAAGGCCAAGGAGCCCTGTTTTGGTTCTGACTGGGGCTAACAAGATCCACCTGCCAATAGAAATTATTCCACATCTTTACATGGGCTTCCAGCATCTAAGTTGAGTGTGACTCGACAGAGGAGCCTTGCATTGCTGTGCAAAGTTCCCAACCTGTCCCACAAGGCCAAGAATCATAGAATCCCAGGGTTGAAAGAGACCTCAGGAGGTCATCGAGTCCAGCCCCCTGCCCAAGGCAGGACCAACCCCAACTAAATCATCCCAGCCAGGGCTTTGTCAAGCCAGGACTTAAAAACCTCTAGGGATGGAGATTCCATCACCTCCGTAGGTAACCCATTCCAGTGCTTCACCACCCTGCTAGGGAAATAGTTTTTCCTAATATCCAACCTAGACCTCCCCCACTGCAACTTAAGACCATTGCTCCTTGTTCTGCCATCTGTCACCAATGAACAGCCTCTCTCCATGGGCCTGGCCTTTGGGCAAGGCGAGCAAGGTGGTCGCCGTGGGCCCCACACATTCAGGGCCCCGAAGCTCCACGCATTCAGGGCCGACACAGCTGTCTGTTGAAAGAACATAATTGCAGTGTGGACATAAGTGTAGTTTTTCCAGAAAAATGCTGCAGTGTAGACATAGGTTACCTCCCTGGGTTATCAGCCCTGGTTTAGTTTTATCCAGAGAGGTGAATGAGCATCAGTGGAGATAGGAGCATCCTGATCTTCCCCTTCAAGTCAAGCTAACAGCTTTTACCCTTATCAGTAAGGCCACTCCCCAAAAGCCTCTGTGAAGAAATGTCTATCTAAGAGGCATTCCACACTGTGTGTGTTGACTGTTGGAGGTGTGGGATTGGACACACCAGTCATGTGGTACTGTTTCTGCTCTTTAATTGGGTGATAGAACCTTTTCCAAAGAGCAGAACAACTAATAGTTGCTGAACAGCAACCAGTGAATGCTCTTGTTCCAGAATTACCTGACTCTGGGTCTCTGTGCATTGTCGCTCAGCAAACATTCTTGCCAAATAAAAACTCCTATGTAAGAGTAACTAACAGCAGATCCAAACAGGATCAAACCCAGCCAGCATGCAGAATTTGATCCAATGTCAGGGTCTGTTGTGTTTGCACCATTCTGCTGGTTCTGACTGTAGACAAACCCTTCCTACCCACCAGGAAAGGGAAAAGAATGACTGAACCACTCCCCACTTTAGGACAGCCTATGGGTTTAACTAACTCGGTGTTCCCTGCCCTCGCACCCTTTCATTGGCCAGGTATGACTGTTGTGCTACAGCCACAGCCCAAACTCTGCAATAGCACAAAGCAAGGTAGATAATTGTGTACTGATCAACCAGGTGAATGAAATCTGGCACTAAGGGATTCAGCACAAAGGCAGCAGCAAGGGGAAGCAGCTGGCAAGAGTGGACAGCAAAGATCATACGATTCCCTGTTCCCCTGAGTACTTGCTAAGATGAGGAAATAGTGCACATGCCCTGGGCAAGGGACCCAATATGGGTGGGCAGGGCCCAGCTTTTAATGGCACCTGCTGCATGGCTATTAGCTCAGGCAATTTCCTGGTATCTCTTCTCAAAAGCAGCCCAGGCCCTCCCCCGTACAGCAGCAAGAGTGAGCCTGATCTACAGTGACCATTCCACATGATGTACTTGTTAGTCTGAGCAGTGACGTCTCCACTTGGAGCTGATTCTCATTCAGTATCGATTACAAACGTCCCCAGGCATTGTTCCACCACAAGAGAGAGACTGTTATCCCAAGTCAGCTCAGTTCAATGAGACTTCGCCTTCCCAACCCCAGACAGGCTCACCCCACAAGATTCCCCTGGGGCTGGGAGAACTGGGCATTTAGCCCTGCTGCTAGACATGGCTCTCCTCTTCATAGACTCGGTTTGGCTCCCCGTCCCAGACTGTCTGCCCCAGCATTGGGTGAGGAGGTATGAGTGGATTCTTGTCACTCTCTGATCTGCCCCATTTTCCCATCCCAGAGGGACGTGCCTGTTTGATGTGCATTCAAGCTGCTTCCTGGCTGGGGAGATGCTCCCTCCCTAGCTGATGTTTCCTTTGAAACGAGAGAGATGCAGCTGGGCCGTGGACACTCGAGGTGTCGACATGTGGAACTCAACACCTCCCGGAGCACTGGGAGTGCTTCCAGGAGACTCCTGGATACTCCTACAGTAAACAAGTCCCCAGTGGCTGAGTGACAAGAGGCCTTTGCTTTCCAGGGCAGCAACCCAGGTTGTCACTGTTCCTGCTATGGCCTAGATGCACTTAAATGACGCCCTTCCTAAGGAGAAGAGAACAACCAAAAAATGCCCCTGACTTAGGCCAGACAGAGCTCCTCTGGGGGATCTAAATGCGGCAGGGACATAGCTCCAATGTGGTACTGTCACTCGCCTGTGCTATGATGCCTACACATGGCCAGCAATGGGGTGCTGGTACTTCTGTTTATTCATCTAATCAGGGTTATTTCACTATTTGACTTCTCCTTCCCCCAGTTGTTCCAGCCACCTGCTGGTGTCTCGTCCTATGCATAGACTGTTCCCTGCTCTTTGGAATGAGGACTTTTTATTATACGACATGTACGGCCAATTGGAAGTTTTTCAACAAAGCATTTCTTTTCAGAAAATGGCAGTTCATCAGAACCAAATCTGTCTGTGGGAAGAGGTCAGTGTTGACAAATTTCCCATTTTGAAAAAAAAATTGGGGAGGGGGGGGGAGAGGAGTCCTGCTTTGACATTTTCTAAACTAAAATGCTTCATTTTTCTGGTTGATGCAAATTTTGTTTCAAAATGTAAGTTAATTCATGTTCTAAATCTAAAGTGTTAAAAAATAAGATCCAAATGAAAAAAATTTAACTGATCAAAAAAATATTGCAATTGATCTGATGATTCTTCCAAAAAAGTTTGGATTTTTGGTTTGTGGAAATATTCAAGATTTCTACTTAGATTCAGCCCAGAAAACATGTTCATAATCTTGAAAACTCTCATGAGATTGGAAAACCATTTGCTGCTCAGATCTCCTGGTATGAGTGTACTGCTCCTCACACACTGGGCCACAGAAGATTTCTGATAATAGATAGTTCTTTAATGTAGCATACCAAAGCATAATGAGATTTAATTGCTGGCCATTGAAGCTACACAAATTTGAACTAGAAACGAAGTACAAGGTATCTTTTCACAGGGAAGATATTATTCATTGGAACAAGTGACCTATGGATGTGGTGGATTCTCCATCAGGGGAAGCCTTTACATCAAAACTGTATGCTTCCCTTGAAGAAATGTTCTAACTCAACCAGATGTTGTGAGTTTTTTTTGATGAAGGAATCACAAGTGAAATTCTAAAGTCTGCTTTACTCTGGAAATCAGACAAGTGGATCATAATGGTCTACCTAGGAGCTTCTGTAGCACAAATAATAAAAGCTAACAGCAATAAGTCATACATACGCCAGCTTGATAGGTTGGCTCTGACAAAACAATCGAGACTGGCAGAGTCTGGAGCTGCATCCACACCTCCCCAAAGTTTGGTTTTGATTCATGCCCATTGCTACTGAAAACGTAAATGTGATGGTTTGGGACAGGGGCTAGCTCAAGGACGGTATGGCTCAAGAACTTGGATAGCTCTAACCCACCCCAGGTTGGTAGAATCCAGAAAGTTTTACTGGAGATTATGGCTGTCGGGTGGAATGAATTCAGTGATCTCAGTTCAGTCTGTGATGGATGAAGACAGATTAAAAAAAACAACCCTCACAAACCAGGACATAACTGGTAGTCTCAGCAAACCGGCCTAAGGGCTAGACAGGCTAGGCACATTGAAATTGTCTCTCAGGTAGTCTCCAAGTTTTTCTGGCATCATTAAGAAAAATCATCAATGAGTGTACCAGAGGGGGAGGGATACCTTGTGCCCCATTCCCCAGAACAGACCAGCAACCCCTACTCTATGGGCAGAAGCAGATGCAGACATTGACCCAGAGCACACACACACACTCTCCCCCAACGTGAGACTCATGATGCGCAGGCACATATTTACTGCAACCTGTGCTCGTTTTTCCAACCTGGGCCCCAGACACAGCACAGGCCTCTGGGCAGCTTGGTCTGTCCCACTCAGGCACGTTTCACCTCTCGACTTGGAACAAAGATCCTCATGCAGTTATTAAAACCCCACCCTTTCCTTTAGAAGTGGAGCAAAGTACAGGCTCCTACTGCTGGGGTGCCGGGGGTGGGGCATTATTTGCAAGTAATGAAATCTGCTCCATTCTTGAGGCCCAATCCTGCAATCCTTATGTAGACAAAGTGAATGGGCATTAAACAGGGCGGCTGGATGGGCTCCTCCTTGCTCATGCTCCCATATCTGCATTTCCCCCAACTCCTGCCAGGCAGCGGTGATGGAGAGCAAACTTCCAACATCAAACCTCAGTCCCTCCTGTGGAATAAACCAGTCTGTGCTCTTGGACTAAAGCCTGAAGGTTTTCAGGTGCAGTATTTCAGAGGCTGTCCTCCTCCCCCCCACACACACACACAAACACACCACAATTTGCTTAGAGCCCAATGACCAAGAGAAACATTTTTTCCCCAGCCTTGGGCCATGGTGTTTGGAGCCCTATTTGAATTGGATCCTCTTCTCAGCCCCAGGGTTCCAGCCCAGGACACTCTCTAGTGACTAGCATTGAGAGCTGCCAGCCCTCCCCCCACCCCCTCGAGTGAGAAACAGCACACAAAGCACCGCCATTACTGGAAAGCTGGCTTTTCACTTCAGATCAACAAATGCCAACAGCCCAGGTAGGATGCCTCCACCAGAGAGTGAAAGAGAGCACAGTGACACCCTCTGCATCTGAGCTGAAATACAAAATGGCAGCTCCCCTTCCAGCCGGTAGAGCGACTCCTCTGCATGGAAAGGTGCAGTGCACAGCAAACAGAATGACGCCTTTCGTTTGCACTGCGCAATGGGGGAAACTGAAGAATTACCAAAGCGTTTGACAAATGTGGACAGAGGGAATGAACAAGTGCATCAGCTTTTGCCTTTGAAGGCCTGCCTTCAAAGCTGGGTTTTTGGTCACAAGGGTCAAGGTCTCACTCTAGCTGGCTTGCTAGAGGTCTGAGATCAGGAGACACCCAGAGCTGCAATAACAAGGCATGGTTTAGAGAAGGATTGAGGTACACTGGCAGAATTTAGAAGGACAAGGTCAGAAGACTGCAGCAGGGGTAGTGCCAGGAAGTAGTGGTGTCCATTATTAGGGCTCAAGGTGGGGAGCAGAGACCGGAATAGTGTGGGGTCAGGGTTGAAGTGCAACGGTGAGCCTGTCTGGAGGGTCTCGGACTGGAAGAGCAGGGGTGGTTGCAGGTCCAGAGAAGCATGCAAAGCTGTGTGAATGAATTCTTCATATTAGGCCAGATTTTAATCAGGGCTGTCAGCATCTCACTGAAGTGATTGGGTTTTTTTTTTTAAGTTTAAAAAAAACCCATATAACTCTACCTAATGCCCTGATTCCACTGACTGTCATTTTATCTCATGCATCAGTGGAATGTAAAGAGTTTGTAATTTATCTCCACTCTCTCTTGCTGCAAGAATCCAGACAGCTGATAAAATATAAAGATTATCTTGAGAAAGGTACAAAAGGACCTAGGGAAGTGCCCTCATTTCACTGGCAGGTTCGTACAAAGGGATCATGACATAGCACATAAGGGGGCCATTGTCTTTGGAATAAAATGTCCATTTCAGGTTTCTTCTCTGGCCATGATCAATAGGAGGAAATTAAAGTCTCATCCTGGGAAAAAAATTAGTTTGCTAACACAGTGTTGAAAGATTGGGGAATGGAGAAGCAGAGCCAATACTGGGTTGCTGGTGCCATCTTTTGAACAGCGTGAGGAGCTGCACATATAAAGCCTCTGACTAAGCCATTTCACCCTGCCAAAGTTCAGATGGGGAGCACAGCATGGCAGACAAGTCCAGCACGCTGCACACAGGGAGCTAAGGACAGGCACTGTCACAGAAGGCTGCATTCATTTCTTTCAGGCAAACAGCAGTGGGGCCAAACTCACTCTCAATGTAAATCCCTTTGGCTTCAGTCCAATCCAACCAGAGATGAATGTAACCCCTTGTCTCAGCTTTTGCCCCTGATGCTATAGCCTGACAGAACTAAGGCCCAGTAACCAAGCTAGACGTGTGTGGGACAGCAGTCCAGGGGGCTCCGATGGCGGGAAAGTACCAAGCGATGCCTAGAACAAGCTGCTATTAAATATGGGCCTGGTGAGCAGCCTGGCTCAGCTCCTTCACCTTTCTGGATGGACAAGAGAGCAGAAGAGCCACTCTGCTGTAGGCAAGACCAGTCTGTCTAACTCCTTAATTAAACCAGCAGCATCTCTTATTGGCAGAGTGCAAAACAAGGTGTAGCCACAGCATCTCTCTGCTTGCCTGCTAGTCATTTCAGTATTTGGTTTCCCCTGTACTAGCCAGCATGATGCACAGCTGTACCCAGAAATCCAGGCTTCATTTTTGTCATTAACTCTGCCCAGCACTGGCCCTGCAGGGTACTGTTGTACCCATCCCTTCTCCGCACAAGGAGGTACAAGATGGCTAGGCATGATAATTGAACAGGTCCCATTTTAACAATATCAGTTTCCTCTATCCATGCTTGGTCCTTTGGATTGACCATACGGGTGGCAGAATATTGCAGGCTCGGGTGATCTCTTGTTCTTTCATCACATGGGTGAAGAGACAGGCTTAGAGGTAGTAGGGATTCCTGGGGCTATGAAAAGTGGTCACAGGGCCCGCAGATCTGAAATGAGATGGTCTATTGCTAAGTTAGTTTCCAGGTGATCTGCCCTTTTTTAGCAGTTCTCTCTCAGTGCCAGGGGAAAAGGCCTCATAATTTATTCAGCAGCTGCCATGAGACAGATTTTAGTCTTTTGAAATCCAGCCAGAATAAATAGAGTTCTCTCCAGACAGAGTACTATCAGATTTACTGAATTTGGCTCCATGTCTACGTGTAACTACTGGAGAGAAGTCCTGGAGTCCCTGGTCCTGGCTACATTGGTTCCAATGCTCTGAAATACTTAAAACAAGGGGATATATATTTGTGTAGTCAGTGGAAACAATCTGCCATGCAGCAAATAAGTGTCGAGAGTTGGTGTCAGCTCATCTGTTGGGATCAGCCTGGTTTGGTGTCAGTCCTTTTTTCCTATATCTGTTCAGATGAGCCTTTCATCAGGGTAAGAGGAGTAGCCTAGAGCTCTGGGTCTCTGCTGCCCTCTGCTGAGCTCAGATTGCATTTCAAATAGGGACAAATATTACTTTTAGAAATACAATTGTCTATTCACAGATGAAGACCCCACTGTAATGGCAAGATTATAATTGTCAGTGCTTATAGCTCACCTTACAGCTGTTAAAGAGTGTGGCAGAAAAAAATGGCCAGCTACTATAGGTGGATGGATGAATAGATGCATAGGTAGAATCACTGCTATACAATGCAAATTATGAGTTGGCTGCCAAATGACATCCTAAACACTTCTGCATTATAACCCTTCATTTTATTTTTCTTCTATTTAAAAATAAATGTCAAGGTACACTCCATTCTGTGTCCCAACTAAATCCATGAAAATAGCTGAGTAGCCTCAGGTCACAAAAAGGGTAAAGAGAAGAAAAATTAGCTCTCTTCCATTGAAGTCAATGCAAGGTAAGCTACTAAAAATAAATCTTTGAAGGCAATGAGGGGCAAACTAAGATAGTGAGGGGGCTGCATGAGTGTCCCTCCTTGATCTGAGTGGGCCACAAGATTGTCATAACCAAGGCGGTCTCCTGGGATAGGGTAGTTTTGCTAACTGCATTTGTGTTCCTAGAATTTGCGGGGGGTGCCAACTAAATCGTAGCAGCACTTTGACTGGATGCACAGGGTGTGCACTGCTCTCACAATGTCATGTGTCCTTGCTTTGTGCATGTGTGTCACTTTTGTAATACTAGTAGGAAAAAACCTATGTGGATGAAAACCAGTGGAATCTGGCGACCCTCTGTATGGGCAACGGTAAAATAAAAATATAAATAAATAAATAAATAAATCTTGTGAGCCACACATAGAACCCTGATGGGCCACAGGCACACTCACACACATACAACATTTATACTACATGCAAACCTTAACACCACAACAGGAAGCATTCCCGAAGAGTTATGGCAGCTGATGGAACAGGTTTCTGGAAATGATTAGAATAAACATAGTTCTGAGCCATGTACAATTGGACTCACGGCCCCCAAGGAGGCTCTGCAGGTGCAGACAGAACATGGGACCATGCAATAATTTTAAGCCATGCTAAGCCATTGCTAAAATAGTTATGTTGTGACAAAGAGAATACCTGATGGTGTCAGCTAAAGGCTTTGTTTTTCCTGGCACTCATGGAGGATGCCATGCATAGCTCAGCCATGACTTTGCCATTTGCCAGCAATGCAGCAAGCTCAAGCTTAGGCCAACAAAGCTATTACACTGCAACAGGGGTATTCATCCTTGTTTCATTTGTGGACCCCTAAAACATTTGAATGGGAGGCGTGGACCCCTTTGGGAATTGTAGACACAGTCTGCAGAACCCAAGTTGAAAACCACTGCAGTACACTAACTGTACATGGCTTATGCACAGTATGGCCAGGCATTTGGGGTTTGACTGGACTACTCAGTCCAAAATGGACCCTGGTGGCTCCAGTTGGCACTACTAACTGATCCATTAAAAGTGCAGTGGGGGCTCAGAGCTAAGGCAGGCTCTCTACCTATTCTGCTCCACGTGGCTCCCTCAAGCAGCCACCCGGTCCCTTGAAACCCCTAGGCCAGGGGTGGGCAATAATTTTTGACTGGGGGCCACTTCAGAAATTTTTTAAGTGGCCCCAGGCCTCTTGGGAGAAGGGGGGCCCTTGGGCAAAAGAGGCGGTGCCAGGACACTACTGTGCTTCCCCACCCACAGACCCTGACTGGTCTGGGGGTGAAGTCTTTGCTCCCCCCTAGCCCCCGCAAGAGAACCATCAGCTATTCTGAACAGCTGGTGGCTCCCTCTAGGAGCCCATGACCCTGGCAGTGGAAGGGGACTTCATGTGCTCCCCCCCCACCGCTGCCCCTAGGCCAGTCAGGGCTTGAGGATGGGAGGAAGCATGCAAAGTCTCCTCCCACCTTGCCTCCACCCTGCAAGGGGCACAGCGTTCTGATTGGCCTGGGAGTTAAGACCAGGTTTGACTGTAAGCACCACAAGCTCCCCCATCCCTAAGCTCTGGGGGTGGGGGAGTGGCATGGCATCTGCGGGCCAGATCAGTGGCTCTGTGGATACGGTACCAGCCTCCAGTGCTACAAGTGGAGGGTTCGCGCCCTGCCTTCGTCCAACGTGCACCTGACACCCTTGGGATGAAGGACAGATAAGGGGGGCCCAGAAGATAGGGAGGTTGCAGGTCTCCTGCAGTGGATAAAGTAACTGCCTCAGGAGCCGCAGACCAGTGTTCGAGCCCTGCCCTCAAAAACATCCCTCTCCACCAGACTAAAGGCCCATTTCTCATCACAGCAGCTGCCTACATGGCCAGGTGGGCCACCGAACGCAGCAGAAAAGCTTCTGTGGTGGGAGTGGGAAAGTGCAGGCTGTAGATGTGCTGTCATGACCTACACGTTATTCTGGGCTCAGTACAACCCTTCACATGTCACTGCAACCGATTATGCACGTCACCAGGGGAAAAAGGTGCCAAGCAGTTTTCTACCCTGAATGTGCCAAGTCTTAATGACACAGTGTGTGAACCCCTCTTGCTTTCCCAGGGAACTGAAACCTAAGTCAGCAGTCACCCTCTGTCTGCCTGGGCATGCTGAGTTCACGAGCTTTCTTGGCACACCGCGGCCGTGCTGACAGGCAGGCAGCCAGGCTTGTGATCATGGGCCTCCTGCTGTCATGGCCTCATATTGTTCCATACTCCACAAAGCTCCCTGCATAGGGCACCAAAATGAGTAGGGACGGCTCTAGCACACAGACACATCAGCAAGGCATGGACCAGACTCCTCCTGCCAGTATGGCACAATAGAAAGGAGACAACAAGAACAAAAAAATTAGCCTGATGAAAAAAGCAGGGAAGGTTAATAAGAAAAGAAAGCATAATGGAATGGGCTGCCTGCTCCTCTATCTGGGATCTTCAGCACCTCGGACTATTTTCTAACGCAAATTTTAATTTTTCAACAACAAAAAAAATCCAAATCCAAATATTTTGATTGTGAAATGGCTGCCCCGATGCCTCACAGGAAATGTAGTTTTGGTACCTCTTGCTCCAAACAGGTTGTGCTCTCTGTTCAAACTACATCTCCCATGATGCACCAGGATGTCACCTCATGGTGAAAAAGGATAACAACAACAACCCAGGAAACTATAGACCAGTCAGTTTAACTTCTGTGCCAGGGAAGATAATGGAAGTAATTAAGGAATTCATCTGTAAACATCTGAATAATGAGTTGATAGGTAACAGCATGGATTTGTAAAGAACAAATCATGTCAAACCAATCTGATAGCTTTCTTTGATAGGATAACAAGCCTTGTGGATAAGGGAGAAGCAGTAGACATGGTATACCTAGACTTTAGTAAGGCATTTGATGCAGTCTTGCATGACCGTTCTCAGAGAGTGGTTATTAACGGTTATTAACAGTTCACAACCATGCTGGAAGGGCACAACAAGTGGGGTTCCACAGGGGTCTGTTTTGGGTCCAGTTCTGTTCAATATCTTCATCAATGATTTAGATGATGGCATAGAGAGTACGATTATTAAGTTTGGAGATGATACCAAGCTGGGAGGGATTGCAACTGCTTTAATAAGGACAAATGCAAAGTGCTCCACTTAGGAAGGAACAATCAGTCTCACACATACAGAAGGGGAAGTGATTGTCTAGAAGGAGTACTGCAGAAAGGGATCTAGGGGGTATAGTGGACCACAAGCTAAATATGAGTCAACAGTGTGACGCTGTTGCTAAAAAAGCAAACATGATTGAGGAATGCATTAACAGGAGCGTTGTGAGCATGACACAAGAAGTCATTCTTCTGCTCTACTTTGCACTTATTAGGCCCCAATAGGAGTATTGTGTCCAGTTCTGGGCACCACATTTCAAGATGTGGAAAAACTGGAGAAGGTCCAGAGAAGAGCAACAAAAATGATTAAAGGTCTAGAAAACATGAGCTATGAGGGAAGACTGAAAGAATTGGGTTTGTTTAGTTTGGAAAAGAGAAGATTGAGGGGGGACATGATAGCCGTTTTCAGGTATCTAAAAGGGTGTCATAAGGAGGAGGGAGAAAACTTGTTCATCTTGGCCTCTGAGGATAGAACAAGGAGCAATGGGCTTAAACTGCAGCAAGGGAGGTTTAGGTTGGACATTAGGAAAAACTTCCTGTCAGGGTGGTGAAACACTGGCATAAATTGCCTAGGGAGGCTGTGGAATCTCGATCCCTGGAGATATTGAAGAGCAGGTTAGACAGACATCATCAGGGTTGATCTAGACAGTGCTTGATTCTGCCATGAGAGCAGGGGACTAGACTCAATACCCTCTCAAGGTCCCTTCCAGTTCTATGATTCTATGATAAGAGAGGTGGATTTGTCATGGAAGTCCCATGGAAGTAGCTCAGCTAGGGGAATCCAGCCCAGAGAGAAGAATGGGGTCATGAGGAATATTAGTCACAACTCCCATGAGGCACCATGCTGGAATATCCAAATCAAAGTATTTCAGGTTTTAGGTGTTTGGGTTTTTGACCAACTTGCTCCCCATCCCCAAAACAATTTTCATTGAATGCAGGCACTTTACATGCAAAATGCCATTTAGTTGAAAAATCCAGTTTCCTATTAAAAACACAGTACTACCCTTTTTGAGACAAGTAGCTAGCCAAAAACATGAAGGCTAATAATTTGTTCTAGTTAGACACATCTATCAGTCTTGGATAGTTTTGTTTATTCACAAAGAATGCACAAAGTCCTGTGCCAATGAACACTGAAAAACTCAAATAGCAGGAAACAGCTTTTACTCACAGTACTGGGGTCATACCTTTCAGCCTGTGTCTTTAACCCAAAAATCTCTCTCTCTAATCTTCTTCCAGTGTCAGACACCATGCTTTCAGCTGCTCCTTCAGGCTATCTGTGGCTCACTGGTCCTCTGCATTCTTCCTTTTCTTGCTTTCTTTCTCTCTCTCTCTCCTTCCAAAACAATATTCAGCAAAGCTCTTCTACCCACATAGTCCAAAATTCCTGGACAGGTTTACATTAGGAATGTTGAAAAGTGTGTAATTGGGTAATTGCTGACAATTTGAAGCTGGCTCCCAACATCAATTCCTCCTACCAGTCCCACTCCTGGGGAGCTGGCTGTCAGACCATGCCTCTGATACAGAGGCAGCAGTGCAGGGTGGCAGCCAGCTCCCCTGGAGCTGGTGTATGCTGGATTGGCTTTTAAACCAGCTTCTAGTGCCACCGGCTCCCACTGCAGCCCCACTCCCAGAGAGCTGGCTGCCACTCCTGCATTGGCTCCCCAGGAGTGGGGTGGGGCCCATGTATAACCTTGAATGCCCAGGCTTATTGGTTAACCATTTAAAAGGTTATCCTTTCACATCCCTAGTTTACATTACCCTTTTGTCATAGGTGAGGGCTTATGATTAATTTAGCCCTACATTATGTTAACTGAAAGGGTGCATTCACACTCATGAAGGTGAGGAAACTTTTAAGCAAGACCCATAACAAGATTTCACCCAGTTAAAAAAAAAAAAAAGTTTTAGGGAAATTTTTCAACCAGGCAGGCTTTTTCCTGGGCTCCATTTGTTGTTCTTGCCCTCTGCTTGTTGAACAAAGCATGAGGTCTACCTCCATGCCTTAGAGTCTCCAATTCTATTTGTAAAATGACTACATACTTATACACTTGGGAACATGCTCCTTATTCCTTGGGGGAGGAGGGAGTGTGGAAAAAAGAAAGAGGGCGGAAGAATTACTTAGAGCTAATCAAACTATTTTTTCAAGTACAATTCATTATGAATCTAGCCTCTTCTTTGGCTGGTGACCCATTTCCAATGCAACCCCAGTTGCTGAGAATGTCTTTGTTCCAATCATCTTCAAATAATTTCCCTTAGGAATACCTCTAAAATTTAACTGCTCTGTGTCCTCAGTTGTGTAGTATTAGTGGTCATTTAAGTCACATGGTCATGTTGCTGCTCTCTGATTGGCTGTCTGAATCTAGTTAAAACAGGAAAGCGACAGATGATGAAATTTCAGTTTGCATTTTCAAGCAAACAAACATTTGTAATAAAATGATATTTGTAGTAACCCCAGATTAGCCACTTAATTGGCTCTTATAGTAAGCAATTTCCTCCTTCCTTGTCACTCCCCCCTCACCTCCATCTTCTGTTCTATGTAGCTGATTTGTCAGTTTGTAATTTTTTTTTACCTTCTTTCATTGTATCCCTCTGTTACATAATGGTCATGCCTATTCACTTTCAGAATATGATCTGAAGAAGTGGGTCTGCCCCACGAAAGCTCATCACCTAATAAACTATTTTGTTAGTCTTTAAAGTGCTACTTGACTGCTTTTTTGTTTTACTGAGATCAGACTAACACAGCTTCCTCTATGTTACTTTATTAACCTAGTTATGACTCAGATTCTTTGACTATCTGGCCTTGCCCTAGAATTCACATCTGTAAAGATCCAGGCTGACCATAGGCCTCTCTGGTTCTCCCCTATGCCCCTTGCACTGTAGAACGGGTGAAGTCCAGCACCTGCTCCCCTCCTTCCCCTCCCCCTCCCCGCAGCTTCCTGAAGTCAGCTGCTTTCAGTCTCTGGAGTGTTTGCTGCTCTCTGGCCTCAAGAGGCAGCCTCACAGCTCCTAGGTGACCATCAGCCCTTGTTCAGTGCAGGCTTTATACAAGGCATGTGCAGCCACAGCTGTTGGGAGAATGGAAAGGGAAGGGGAAATTGCCAGCCAGAATGAAGGGGAAAATGTAGGACATCTCCACCTCTTCCCTGAATCACTAGGAACAGCACATTGGATTCCTGGCTCCCAGCCCTATGGTCTCACCACTGCCTCTGTGACAGCTGTTATTTCCTGTTCCACCCTTCTCCACAGCCTCTCCACTGGCGTCTCTGCTGCCCGCTTTGGGCCAGGGACTATCTGAGATGTTGCAACAGACTGTTCTGGCAGCTTTGCTCTGCAGTGACACACCACTGGCTCAAGACTAAGCCAGAGCCCAAAATGTTCTCTCCTTCTCTCACAAGGTCCTATTTTTATTGGCTTCCTGACCCGGCTACATTGAGGAAGCACGAAATACAGATGATAGGGCTGAAGTAGCGGGCGGCACCGAGGAGAGAACCCCTCTATGGCTAGTGCAGATTCTGCTAATGAGGTCATCCCACTCACCTGCATAGCTCTGTGCTGCCCCAGGTAGGGTTGCCAGATGGTTTCAACAAAAATACCAAAACATCCTGCCCCCTCTCCCTCTCTTCCCCCCCTAAAAAAAAACACTGGGGAAAAAATTCTGTTGAGGGGGAAAAAAAGGGGGGG
This sequence comes from Rafetus swinhoei, assembly GCA_019425775.1. Lineage (NCBI taxonomy): Eukaryota > Metazoa > Chordata > Testudines > Trionychidae > Rafetus > Rafetus swinhoei. The sequence continues at coordinate 14,845,314 of CM033425.1, read as the reverse complement.
AGACCAAAGTTGTTGAGGAAAAAAAAAGACCCCAAGAGTTATTAAGCAAAAAAATAAATAAATAAAACAGCATGGCCCCTTTAATTGCGTGCAGAGTCAGAATAGGGAGAGGAAGAGGAGAGGTTGAGCACTAAGACCCAGGGAAGGCATTGCTTCCCCTTGCTCAGGTCTTTAGGTTTTTTGCAGGAGGCCATCTTGTTTTCTTGGTCGAGCCAGAAGGGAGCTTCCCTGCGGAACCAGGTAAGCAGGGGATCCGGGGGCCTGGAGGGGGCCGGGCCCAGTTGCTGAGTGTGTTGTAGGGTTGCCAGGTATCTGGTATTTTTGCCTCCTAGCAGGGAAAAACTCAGAAAATCCCAGACATTTCAGGTGTTCGGTATTTTCTGAATTTTTTTACCGGACAGGAGGCAAAAATACCGGACTGTCCGGGTCAATACCGGACACCTGGCAACCCAGGACATGGCCTGCATCCCCAGATCAGGCCCTCCGCTCAAGAGCTGCATTGCACTGGGTTGAGTTTTACACTGGCAGGCCAAATGCAGGAGCCAACAGGCCCATCACTGTTCGGGAGCTAGCAGCACTTGATAATGTCTGGTCGATAGCAGTGGCAGGGAGAGGCATTTCCACAGTCATCTCCCTTTTGATTGAATCCAAGGGCCAGTGTGACCTCTGCTTGCACATTAGGCGTTACAGTGGTTTGGCCATTCTTCAGCACCTCAGTTTGGCCAGGCCTCACCTCACACTCATGTCTCCCCCCCTACTTTGCTCACTTATGTTCACTGGGTTGGGGCAGGGGTTGGGGTGTGGGAGGAGGTAAGGGCTCCAGCAGGGGTAGCAGGCTCTGGGGTGGGACAAGGATTTGGGTGAAGGAGGGAGCTCCAGGGTGGGGCTGGAAGGTTTGGATGTGGGGTGCATGCTGTGGGAGCGAGCTCAGGGCTGAGGCAGGGGGCTGGGCTGTGGGAGGGGTTTCAGGATGCAGGCTGCAGGCAGCACTTATTCAAGTAGCACCTGGAAGTGGTCATCACATCCTTCTGGCTCCTAGGCAGAGATGTGGCCAGGCAGCTGTATATGCTGCCCCCGGCCGCAGATGCTGCTCCCATTAGCCGTGGTCCCCAACCAATGGGAGCTGCAGAGCCAGTACTCAGAGCAGAGCCCCTGTGACCACACCTCTGCCTAGGAGATGCTGAGACTGACTAGCTAGCTACTTTGAGTCAGCAGGAAAAACCACAGATCGCCTGAGCGGCCTGTCCCCAAGGGATGAAGTTCATAACTAGAAAGAAATTATGTGACCTCAGCAGAAAAGGAAACCGCTGAACTGCCCAGCGTGGGATCCAGCCCAGAACTAGGGTGCCCTGGAAAGGGGAGCCCAACCATCCCCAGAACCACTCTTTGCCATGCAGCCTCCAAAACAGGCAGTTTACAGGCCTTGCCCTCAGTGCCTCTGTAAAGGGAGCAAGATTGGCTGCTTCTTAGCTCACCAGTGCCCTTGTCCCATGCCACAGGGGACCCTTGTGATGGGAACCAGTGACCTAAGCCCCTATCCCAGCACTAATCCCCTGAGTTATCACAGGCCCACAGCTTCATCTTAAATGCTCATTCCTTCTTGCCAGTTTGCCATCTCATGGTCCTCTTCTTTGCGCCTCTCCTGGTGGATCACCAGGCACTCAGACACAGGCCTCAGTGTAAATAAAACCCTCAAACAACCCAAGTTGTCCATGTAAAACCTGAATTCAAAGAAACTCCATGTTAGGAACCAGCAGCTGCAGAGCCCGGGGCAGAGGGGGAAAGATTTTTTCCAAATCCCACTTCAAAGGAGCAGCCTCCTTAAGACAATGTCCCACCCCAGGCCCTTTCCTGGGAGTTCCCCCTGCTTGTATGCTTTGCAAGGAGAATACCGCAGATACATCTTTCAGCCTGGGAAGACCCATTTGCATCATCGTTATTTTAATGCCATTTTGTTACAAACATGAAAGGCCTGGTGTAACTAGCTAAAGCTGCAGTAGGCATTTCTTGCTATCACTGTAGCTGCTCCCATTGTGCTGAGCACCCTACAGACACATAGGAAGACACAATTGCTTCCCCAAGGAGATGAAACTTTCAGAAGCCCTTGGCATTGGCCTAACTCTGCTCCTGCTGCTTTCATTTTAAATGGGAACAGAACTGAAGCAACGTGGGAGGCTTTTGAGCAGCCCCACCCTAAGCAGACAATACAAAGCACGGCTAGCGGAGAGGAGTGTTAGCCCAGTTTTAACTGTGGCACTGAGAGATTGAGCGACTTGCCCATGGGAAATCAGAGACAGAGCTGGGAAATTGAACCCATCTCTCCTGTGACTTCGTCCAGTTATTTAACCGCTGGGCCATCCTGCCATATTCTGCTCATGTTGTAACCAAGCCCCAGAATCAGAGATGTGCTAAGCGCTGGCTGAAGCTCACCCCAAGTGTTTTAAGTGTGGGCTCAGCCACTAGAACCCGGGAGACCACGTGAGCATGAAGCACTTAGCAGCAGCATTAGCTCAGACCAGTCTGATTCCTGCCAGCTTTAAGTTAGTTCCTTATGGTTCCCAGTGCATGCAATTCTGCACAGCCTCTTAGAGATCCGGCCAGTAACAGCTTTCTCGTCATCAAAGCAATGGAGGCTGTACAATCCTCTTTCCAGCCCTTTGGAAGAGTGCAGAGTTTTAACATACCAGGATTAGCTGCACTGCAACAGAGCAATAGGCCAAGCCAACATCCACCTTTAGACAGTGGTCTGTTCCTGATGCTTCAGAGAAAGGCTGGCTCTCAGCATAATGCACCAAACAGCTATGCAATAGTACAGTCTCAACAAGGAGGATTTCCTTCCTGGACCTGCTGATCAGCATATGCCCTGAAGCATGAGGACTTAAAGCTCATGTGACATTAATCAATGCCATGGGTATTCTCTGAAAGAGGTGCCAATGTATCGTCATTCTGGTAAATCTCCTTGGTGGCCTTCCTGGCTTCATTGGCTCTCCTCTGGAGTTTTTGCAGGAACAAGATAATGAAGAGAAGCAGGATGGCCTGGAGGAGGATGAGGAGAAAGAGGCAGACCTGGGAGATGAGCGCGATGCTGCAGTACCAGAACTGGCATGTGGAGATGATCTCATCCTCCGACAAGTATGCAATGATCCTGCCCTGCAGGTGTTCTGGGGAGGCACACAGCACGTTCCGATACAGGGTCCGATTCTGCTGCCACTGGAGCCACGAGCGCAGGTAGAGGATGTTGCAATCACATTCCCAGGGGTTCCCCCACAGGTGGAGCACTTGGAGGTTCTTCAGGTTGTCCAGGAGCCCGCTGGGGATGCTGGTGAGACGGTTGTGGTTGAGGTAGATCATTTGAGTTGAGGGGCTGAAGGAAGCAGGGAGGCTGCTTTCCATCATGTCCCTCGACATGCAGTTGATGATGGTGGTGCTGCAGCTGCAGGGTGAGGGGCAGGTGGGTATCACAAGGGGGAGAAAACCCAGCAGAGAAAGGAAGAGAATCCAGCAGCTCATCTTCAGCTCTGAAACACACATACACAGTCATCCCTGAACTCCTTGTGACATTGTGAGCAAACCTCAGGTGCTCAGGGTCAGGCACAGAATAAGCACAGCAGACAGGCACCTGGCACTGTCAAACTGAACAGGAAAAAAACCCCAGGGCTTTGAGGATTTAAGTTTGGGGGTGAATTTGGAACCCATAAAGAAGAGAGACCATCGTCTCTTACAAAGGTATCATTTTAAGATGTGTTGGGCAAGATCTTGCTCTCTCATAATACTAGGCAGGAACATCCTCCTGCTATTTTAGCCCTGGGTGTGTGGAGGGCAAACAGCTTATGATGTGACTAGACATTCACTAGAAACTGGCCGGAGGTCATCAATCTAATTTCCACTGGCACGCAGGATGGCAAAGGGATGCTAGTATTTCCCATTTGCATTACTGATGCACATCAGTAGCTAAGGAAATTCAGAAGCAGCTGCACTAGTGCACAAAACTGCAAACGTAGAGTCACAGGCTCTGAGTTACCTTTATAAGCCAGGTTTTGTTAACAGCAGCTTCGGGTTATTACAGAAGCAAAAAGCTACAGAAGATTCAAAAATAGTATTACACAGCTGCATGATTAAAAATAGCCAATGCAGTTTCCACAACTAGAATAAAAGTGACAAGGACAACCAATTCTCATGTGCCAGGACATACAATGATCATCAGGTGGGCTCACGTAGAAATCCCCCACTCTGTGATTGCATTGTAGCAGTAGGGGAACAGGAGGAGGCTACCCTTGTTCTGAAGGACTGAAGCATTGGTTACTGCTGCAGACAGGCTGTTGACAAACCATTAGATGAACCACTAGACCAGTGGTGGGCAACTTGTGGCTCGTGGGCCACGTGGCCCATCAGGGTTCTGTGTGTGGACGACAAGACATTTTGTTTACTCTTGCCCAAGTGCAGGGTTGCCAGATTTCGCTGGTTTCCATCCGTGTGTTTTTTTTCCTACTGGTGTTACTGAAGCGACATATGTCAAGTGAGGGGATGTTGCTGACAGCAGGCCTGTATGCAGGGAGGTGCGAAGGGTGTGAAAAGGTCCACCAAGTAAGCATGCTCCGACTGGCCAGGGGGAAGGCAGGAGCAACGCACTGCCTGAGCCTCCCTCCCCCATGTTCTGACCAGCCGGGGGAAGGCTGGGGCTGATTTCCCGCTTACTTGGAAGACCGGGAGGGTGTATTCACACTCTTGGGGTCCACATTTACCAAAAAAGCGTGCACACACCAGAAATTCCTGAGTATGGGCCTGGATTGTAAGAGCCATGCACTCCCTCTGTATCCAATCACAGCACTGCTATAGTTCAATCAGCACATCCTGCAAATTCTAGGTATACAAGCACAATTAGCAAATCTATTTTATCCTGGGAGACCGTTTTTGGTTACTACAACCTTGCAGCCCATGGTTGAAGGAAGGCCATTCACCTGGCCCATTCACTAGCCTAGATTGCCCAGCACTGCACTAGATTGTTCTAGTGTTGCAATTCTTGCAAAAACTTCTATTGGACTATGGCTTGTACTGGGTGTGAGAAGGTTGCAGGTTGATGCCTAACCTTAATGCAGTGCTATGCAGTAAAGCGAGCGAGGAAGGCAGCAATGTTAGCAGGACGCGTTGTCTGTACTCACCTTTGCAGTTCACTTCCCCGCTGGCTGCTGGCACAAGAGAGAAATGTAGTAAGAGGACAAGCAGCACAGGCGCATTTGCAAGCACACAGCTGTGCTCCCTGATAGTTCCCAGCCTGGCACTGCAAGATAAGGGAAAAGCTAGTCCCAAAGACACCTCCCTCGAACAGCTGAGGTTTCGCCAGGCAATTCTTCGGAAGGATGCAAGATGACACTGGTTGTGATAATGCTTTGAATGTGGCAGGGCTAATGATGGCATGAATGGCAGAAGATCTGTGTCCAGGAACATGGGAGGGTAAAGGGAGGCATTGAGCTGGTATCCCTTAATGGTGTAGCCCTGATCTGTTTTACCCCAGCATCCTTGGGAAAGGCAGCCACCTTCCTAGATTATAAACCCAGAGTATTTCTGTGCCTCTCTGCTCAGCAGCAACAAAAAAATATGCAAAATCCATAGAAGAGTCTTCAAAACTCCATCAGTGCCTGGGGAAGAGCCCATAATTTCCCATACTCAGCTCCACTTTGCTTGTCCAGCTCTGTCTCAACAATGGCAAATACCTTTCAATTTGTTCCCCCTCCACTAAGCCTGTTTAGTGTGCAGCTCTGGCCCTCTCAAGGCTGGAAAAGACTTAGTCATGGCAACCAGGCAGAATTAGACAGAGATCTTACTGGTCAGCTGGGAGGTTAGTAAGGAAGCTTGGGGAATCTAACATTGAGAGCAGTGTCTGCTTCAATACGATATGACTCCAAGTAATTCCCATAATACCTTGTGTTATGTCTTTCATCCACGGGCCCTTTACTAACTACAGGTACACAAAACTATGACTCACTCACAACTGCTTGCAGCTGTTTCAAGAGCGTGCGGCACTGGAATAGGAAGTGAAGGAGACAGGACATGGAGTCGCAGTCTGGGACAGGAAATGCCTGGCCCCTGTAACCAGTTGATGCTGGGAGATGAGGTCTTTACTGGTTGTGGACAGGTGCCTCTTTAGTGAATCTGTCTACGTGGGGACCAAACAGGTAGGGGCAGGGAGCGAGGGGGAATCCTGTTTCCAACTGAAGCTGGAGTTAGGCAATTACTCAAGATTCAATTTGACCAGAAAATTCTAGTTCACACAATTCCCATTGTGAAAAACAGCAGGGGATCTTTCATGACTCTTACTGGATTCACAGCTCATCTGAAAGAGCATTACAGGCAGCAGTGCCCCCAACATCATATCAGAGCTATGTGCGGTTTCAGCGCTCCTCAAAGGAGCTTAGATTTCCTTTGGGGGGCTCCCATTAGAGTGCTTATGTAATCCAAGCCCTTCTTAGCAGCCAGTGACTTCTGATGAGGTGCTCTGGCTTCCAGCTGCAACCTGGGTCACTCACTGTGCAGGAAGGGAGCAGAAGAGAGGCTCTTCTGAAAATTGCTTCCTCTCACAAGGTTGCGAGGGTTACAGCGCTAGTCCGCTCCTTGCGCACAAAGAAAGGCAGGATCCAGGGGAAAGCTGCAGGCTAACTTGGCTGGCCAGTTCTGGGAAAGATAACGCTCATGGGAACATCCTGCTCTAGCAGGCTGGGCTTGATAGTCAAGATGACTCAGCAGCACTAAGAATTAACGAGGCAGGTTTACCACATCCTGCCGGTGGGATTTGAGGCACTGGAAGACACTCCAGCCTGAGCAGTGAAGCCAAAGGGATAAAAACATCTGCAGGCCAGCTGGACACTCCTGGGATGTGGACATCATGTCCCCAGCGTGTGCATTAAGGGCCAAACCCTGCTCCCACTATTCCCATATAATCCCTCTCAGGTCAGGCCATTGGAATTCCATTGGGCCAGACACACACTGCTCTCATTTACACATGGGTGTTGAATGCTACCAGACCATAGCAGGAAGGAGAACTGGACCAACTGATTCAGTGGGGCGGTAGCTGAAGGCAGGATTTGGCCCTCAATGAGGATAAAAACTCATCTCAAATATTTTAAAATGGGTGGGGAACCTCTGGCCTGGGGGTTGGATACGGTTCTTGGCTTGGCTCAGCCCTACCCAGCATTGGGGAGCCCATGCGGGTTCTCCAGCCCCACTGCTGCCCCTTTGGGGGCTGGAGTGTAAAAAAATCTACTAGCTTGGGCCCCCCGAGGCTCTGGTGTGTGAGGGGAATGTGGGGAGTGTCTTTCTGCTTCCCAGTCAAGGGCCACAGTGAGGGTTTCTTCTCCACTTCTCACTTGTGTGCAGCCCACAACGGATTTTAGTGGGTCAGTGGCCTGCCTCCCAACCCAAAAGAGGTTCCCCACCCCTGCTTTAAGAACATTAAGCTGTAATCAGAGTGACCCAATGCAGCAGAGCAAAAGGCAGGCAGGAATTGGAACCTCGGCTCACAAACGGCTCAGCTTACGCTGTAGTGTTTTTCTTTCATTAGTGGGTAGCCAGGGTGCAACTTGGACAACCCAGGTATAGGCCAGAAAGGACCATTATGATTATCTGATCTCCTGCATAACCCAGGCCAGAGAATTTGAAACTGCTTCCTGCATGCGAGGGCTATGGAGTGCCATTTAAAGTGGGAGGAGGCACAGATTTGCCCGCCCATACCTGACCCTCTCCTCTCCTCTTCTCAGGTGCCCCACCCCAGCACTCTGGCATCCTGGGACCATGTTCCCATCTGAATGAGGAAGCAGCTCACAGAACTGCTCAGATTTAACATGGCCTATGCCTACATCCAGCCTAGTCTGGTGAAACAAGAGAACAGGACAGAATTTTCTAGGCATCTCGCATTTCTGTCCCCACTCATAACAAGTTCCCTTACTGCAGAAAGAAAACAAATCAGGAAAAGGTCATTTTGTGGGTTTTTTCATATATTTATTTCACTGAGCAGTTCAGGTAGTAAACATAATTAATAAGAATAACAGCTGTCATCATCATTTTAATAAAATGGACATGCTTCCGAAGGGTTTGTTTCTCTTTGTTCAAAGGACAAAATACTCAACAGAAATGTACAAGAGACCCCAACCAAACCAACAAGGGGGAAAGGAAGTGCCTAGGAACACAGCAAGGGGATGCGGAAATCACATGGTCACAAGCAAGCCGGGGTTACAAGGGTGGCTTCATGTGCAATGAGGGAACAGGGAAAAGCTGTTGCACAGCGTGAAGAATGGAATCCCCTCTCACCTCTCCCCAAAGGAACGGGATGCAGAACAAGGCATGCAGGTGGTCAGCAAGTGCTGGCTGAGCCAGGAGTGGTGTAGCAATGGCACACAAACGGGTTCATCCCACCACCACCTCTTTAACCAGGCACACAGTTTAAGAGGTTGCACCCACAACTCCGGCCCAGCTACAGCTCAAAAGAACTCAGTGGAGCAGGACTCAGCTCCTGGAGTCGCTAAAGCACAAAAAAATTAGCAAAAGTTTCAGATGCAGGTGTGTGTTTGCAGTGGGGAGGACAGCCTCACTGGACCCCTGGGTGGGGAGGAGGAAGGCCGCTGGCTGCTCCACACCCATGGAAGGGGTGTGGCTGAGGCTAGGCAGCCCACAGCACCCCCCAGAGAGCACTGCACCTTCCCCAGACAGCCCTCAGTGCTGCCCAGAATGCACAGCATGGTGCTCCTGCAGAGATTCAAAGGGCCTGGAACACCAGCTGCTGCCACAGTATCTGGGCCCTTTTGTATCGCCAGGCCCTGGGGCAGATGCCCCCTTTTCTTCCCTGATGGTAGGCCTGCATGTGTGCACCTAGGTGCGTGTGGCAGGGCGAAGGAGCAACCTATTCATACACTCAACTTCCTTTGCTGCTACAAGGGATGACAGCCTCCCTAGACCATGCTTATCCAGGAATGCCTCTTCCATAGCACAGCTCAGTTCAAGAGAGGGAGACTCCACTCGGAAAGCATGCCAACATGGTCTAGAGCCCTCCAGTGCCACCTCCATTTCCAAAGTCTTTCCAGGCAGCCAGCCCGTCCCCCAGCGGAGGAAACCTGCTGCATCTTCTTTGCTGCTGGATCTTAGTGATCCTACTTCACCTCTGGAGAAGTTGCATCTCTAGTTGCCTTGGCAGCAGGTGTTTTTCTCTCTCTGACTCCAAGCTGCCTCTCCCCAGGGCCAAGGAGTTCAGCTCGGTGTGGAATGGGTCTGGGAAACTTTACCTGATTTAGCAGAAGTTTGCACTGAGTTGATGGAGACAGGCTCACTGGGAAAGGGGACTCACGTCTTAGCAGTTCTGTGTACAGGTCCTGCCAAATGCCTCAGATTCACAGCAGTGCCCTATTTCAATGACTCTGCCACCAGGACAGCTGCAGGCTGCATTCAACCAAGCTGCCACGTAATGCTAACAGGAAAATCATCTCCTCTACCTCCCTTTTGGGCTAGAACATGCTTGGCCCAGAGGCTGGTCTGGAAATGTTACCATCTTACCTGCAACTGATTGTTAACTTGTGGAATTCACTGCCTAAGGATAATGCAGAAGAAAGGAACTTGGCAAGCTTTACAAAAGGAGAAGAGACATTCCAATGAACAGAAACAGCATTTGCAGTTACAGTAGCACAAATACAATTGATACAAGTTAGCAATCCTGATGCATCAGGATAGTAAATGATCACCAGCCCAGACCTGGAAAAAGCTGTCCTTTTGTGCTACAATACCACACAAGTGAGTGCATTATGGTGAGGCGGCTCACACTTTCCCTTTAAGCGTCTGGCACTGAACACTGCTGACAAGAGTAAATGGCGCCCCAGTCTATCCTGGCATGGCACTGACCATCTCTTACGTGCTTCTCACATAGGGGATGGGACTGGACAAAAGATCTGGGAAGATAATGACATTGCACTTCTGGCCTGAGTTTGTCCTCCAGACACACTGCACTGTTATGTATTTCATTGGGGAAGAGAGGCCTCTTAAATGAGCTAGCTTCTAAGCCCATGGTGTCCAACCAGTTCTGAAACAGTAGCCACTGTAGTGGCTACTGCTATAGCGAACTAGCCACACTCAACTGGCCAAATAGCCACATGCATTGGTGGGAAACCTAAGGCCCAGGGGCCGCATGCAGCCCCTGGCTTGCCTGGATCCAGCCACCGAGGCTCAGCGCTTCCCCCCACCCCAGCATTGGGGAGCCTACACTGGTGCTCCAGCCTCCCCCACCTCCTGCGAGGCTGGAGCACACAAAATCTGCTAGCCTGGGTCCTCCTGGGGCTCTGGTGTGCGAGGGGAATGTGGGGAGTGTCTCTCTCCTCAGTCGGGGGCCACATCCTTGAGGGGGTTTGGTTGGTTGGTTGTTTTTCTTTTTGCTTCTCACTTATGTGCAGCCCCTGACTGATTTTTCTGTGGGTCAGCGACCCCCGACCCAAAAATGTCCCCAACCCCTTAGCTAGCGGCTAGTGTGTTGGGCATCATGGCGCTAAGCTCAGCAGTTCCATTTGCTCTGGCCTAGCTTAGGCATCTCTATCAAGAGGCACGCTGGCCCTCGTTAGCTTAGCCTCTCCTCATTACATCAGGTCTGTCCCGTCTCTCCAACACCTATTCGAGATAAAAGAGGCTTGCCTGTGAATAACCAGCACCACCCAAGCTACTCACCAATAGGACAAGAGATTGGGCCCCTAAGGTCCAGCGGAGAGACGCCAGCATGGCAGAGACAAGTAACAGAAGCAGCCCTAGCACTTCACCACATCCGCCATCGCTGTATCACACCAAGTGTTGGCCATTGTGAACACCACAAAGCCATGGATAAATGGGCACCCATAGGACTAAGGATGTTAAATTTAGATTAATCAACTAATCAAACAGTAAACAGCATTGACTATTCAATTAGTCGATAAGGGCGACTCTGCCTTTGAAATGTAGCAAGAGCTCTGCTGCATCCCTGCCCCTTCTCCCCACAGAGACGGTGCTGGGGGGAGCCGGCTTTTAAGCCAGCTCCCACCAGCATCAGATCCTGCTCCCCTCCTTGTTGCCTCTCTCTGACAGAGGCAGCAAGGCAGGAGAAGCAACTAGTCGAGTCACTAGTCAACTATCCGATAAGCATTTGCTTATCGGATAGTCAACTAGTTGCTTACATCCCTATATAGGACTCCAGGGGATGGGCAGGAAGAACCCACCCCCATGTGCTTCAGGCAATCAGCTCTTTACCAGACCTAAAAGGAGACTAAGGGAAGATCCAGTTAGATTTCTGTGCCTATTTTCCTTGGCAGGCTAGCATCAGCCCTATCAGACATGCCACACTTCCAGTTGCTCTTCTTACTGTGCTTGTTAAAAATAAACCAGCAAATGACAGTGGCTGCTACAGACACGGCCCTTGTATCTCTGCCACCAGATCCCCTCAGCTTCCCCTGGCCTGGAACTCAATGGCGCAGGTCCCCATGACTAGGAGCAGGGGCTGCAAACTGCTGCCCACGTCTGCAAGCCCAAAGCTACTGCCCAAAAGGGCTGTTGGGTAGAGTCCCGTGCGAAAGGGAAGGGAGGCAGGTGTGCACAGCTAATGGAGTTGGGCTGCACTAAGCCTTCTGCCAGGGTTTCAAATGGTCCCCTGCTGCCCTCAGCCCAGTCAGCAACAACCTGCTCCCTACATAGGCCTATCTGGCCTCCTCTGCTCTGAGAGAACTTTTCAGCCCAGCGAGAGAGGTGCAGAGAAAGGTGCCCTCCCTCCCTGTCTCGCAAGGCTCCAAATGCGGAATGAAGAAAGCTCCGTGTTTAGGATTCATCTCCTGCCCTGAGGCTTCCCCTGCTCAAATACAAATGGGGACACAGCCCTTAGCTCTTTGGTCCCTCTACCACTGTGACTGGCCTGTCACCTTTACAAGTGAGCCCAGGAGCTATGCAAAGGCTGGCTGGCAGCTGAGACACCATTTCCCTCACCCAAAAAAGGTAGGTAGCAAAGCCTCCAGCTAGCTGCTCCACAGTTCTGCCAAAGACTCAGATCCACCATGTGATTTGGCCACAGAAGCAGCACAGTTGAGGGGGCTGGGAAGATGCTGGCGCCTCCTGGGCTACTCCAATACTAATTCCCAGAGTGCCTCATCTTGCAAGCCAGTTCTCCCAATGCAGAGAACCACATCCTCACAATTATGCTCTAAAGCAGGTTCTCTCAACCTTTGATATCTGGTGCTGAATCACCACCTTTCCAAAGTGTGTCAGGGAGACCTCAGGGAATGGTGTCAGGCCAGGGACTGCTGGTTGAGAAACACTGCTCTAAATGAAGGCAGTGGAAGCTGATATTTTCTAACCTAGTGGAGGAGGCTGATCTCTTTCCTCACAGTGCAAAAATCCTGGAGTTTCTCAATAGGAAAATCAGGCAGGAATGTTCAGGCACCTTAAAAATACTCCTGCAGTCCTGTGTTCCCTGATCAACTCCACCCCCTGCTGCTCTGCCATCCAGAGCAGTGGAGAGGGATGGCTGGCTTGGTCCAACTCATGAGCTCTTGGTTCAGAGGGAATATTTGCCCGTCAAGGTGCTTGCCCTGGCCCAGGGTGATGGGGAAGGGGAGGGTCCCAGCACCTTGGTTGGGAGTAAACATTTATGTGCATTTACACAGCATCTTCAAGTTGTACGCCATAGAAACCGTGACTCTAAACAGCGGCACATTCCCTAGCAAGGTTTTAGTACATCTAGAAGTTGGAACAGTTCTAAAAACACCTTAGACACTTCCCAGGCTTAAAAGAAACAAAAGAAAAACACACCAGTAAACTGCAAGTGAAGAGCCTCTTCTGCAATCCAGCTGACAGGAAAGCCAGTGTTGCTGCTAATAAATTAGAGGAGGGGACAGCTCTCACCCACAAGTCTCTACACAATGGGGAACTTCTTTCTACAATGGCCACGTCTCAAGCTGGGCCCCAGAAGATCACCAGGGATTCCCTTTGCCCTCCATCGTTCTGGCTCTCACTGGTCCTGCATCTGCTGCTGCATCTTCTGCAGCATCTCCTGCATCCTTCGCAACTGCAGGAGACAGAGAAGATCAGAGAGATCACGGCTCCACCCTGGACAGTGGGATGCTTTCAGTTAGTGGTGGACATGCTCTGTTACTGGGACCACATGTTTGCGAGTGGGGTTCTAGGTCCCACTCTCCGCCCCCTCCCCTCCCTTCGTCAGTGCTGGGGCTGTGTATGTTGGTGTTCACTCTGCTATCTGCTTGGGCTAGTTAGTTATGGCTCACAGAATCCTCAGGTTCATGTAGGAGCCAATGTTTGGAGGAATCCCCTCCATTGATGGGTGGCTTACACGCAGTTTTGGTGAGATTAAGGGGATGCTGGTGGATACCAGGGAGACCAGTCTGGTGGCACAGCTGGCCCCTGGGCTCCACTTCCCTACGGAGAGGGAGTGACAGGTTTTACCCACACCATGAGTAGAGAGTGAAAAGGGAAAGGCCAGCAGGGGATGGACGTCCTCTGCTTATTCATGGGACAAAGTGCAACAGGCACAGGGCAAGCTTCCCCACACCGCCCTGCTTGTGTGGTTCACCTCCACTAGGGGGTGAGGGAGGGCAGGATGGGTGATGGGAGTTCACCCCACTTGGGGATGAAGCAAGGCAGCCTCCAGGGTCTTGGTCTCTCTACTAACAAGGGAATCAAAGTTCCGATTCAGACATTTGTCAGGCAGACACTGGACTGAGACTCATCAATCTCCACTGGATCACTGCTCTTCTGGTAAAAATGCTCTTTAGCTTCTGCCCTGGGTTACCCAAGAGGGGTTGGCTTCTATATCTCCTGCCTGACCCCCTCAGCCAATGCCTGTTACGCGTGCCACACAGTGGGGACACGGCAAAGCAAAAACTAGCCTAAGGCTGCTGCTCTCTCCCCAATGCACTGGGATGCCCACAGCTCTGCCCTCTATCTTCCCTTTTCTCGTGATCACAACTTCGCCTCACATCCTGTTCCTGCTCCTTTCCCCCAGTAACTCAGCACAGTGGCTGGCACCGTGAGGCACCGGAGCTGCACTACAGCCGGGCAGCTGTGCAGCCGGCACTGCATGGCCTGGATGGGCTGTGTAAGGGGAACGTGTGCAGTTCCAGCTTGCACTTTACCCATTCCTGGTCTGCACTTCAGCTGACCTCTTGGTGCTTCAGTCACACTCACTGCACAGGGCAGAGGTGGCCCCTGTTGGCCTTAAACCCTCCGACTCTGTAACCTGATGGTGCTCACTTAGGCAGTGCTGACTGGTGCTTTGCTCAGCTGGGGAAGAGAGGGAAGGGCTTTCAGAGAGACCCTCTAGCTCCTCTCTGACCATGGTGGCTGCTGGCACAGGTGCAAGCAGGGCCTCGCTCTACAGTCCATGGTTGGCATTGTCACTGCCCAGGAAGGACACAGCCTCTAAGCTCTGCCCTCCTGACTGGGAGCTTGTGAGCACAGAGGGCAATAGAAAGAAGAACAGAGGAAGGAGCAACGACGGGGGCACCGGTGAAACCCAGGACTGCCTCCCCAGGGGCAGCCCCTTTGCTGGTCACTGAGGAGGCAAGGTGCAGTGGGTACCTACCTCTTCATCCTTCATTTTGATGAGCTTCTCTGTTTCAGCATCAGGCGTTGGAAGGGGCAGGATAGGGATTGGGCTTTCTATCCTGTTGTCTTGAGTCAGCTTACTGGGGGAGAGAGAATGGAGAAATTCAGTCCGTTCCTATCCCAGCCTGGCTGTGATTTGCACACAGGGGAATGAGGGCCTGTCACAAACACATCAGGACATACTCACACCCACATGCGCCTGGCCAGCCAGCTGGGAAGTAGCACAAACCTCAGGCTGTTTGGATGCACTTTGAGGGAGCACAGCAGAGGTGTGTGGGATCCACTCACACAGAGGCAAGTGTCACTCTCGGTAACACAAGTGCAATTTCAGAGGAGTGGGCTAGGGCGGCTAGTGGAGGTGAAAGCCATAAACCAAGCCCTTAAAGAGCTGGCATCTCTCATCTTATGCCAAGCAAATCCTAACAACAAGGTAGAGGAGTACTACATTCAAGGACTGAAAAACCCTTCTTAGGAGACAATTGGACAGTCCTTAGAACCGTTGTAGGCAGCCTGTGGCCCACTGGGGCTCTACGTGTGGCCCATGAGACATTTTGTTGACTGTTGCTCAGGTGCAAGGTTGCCAGATTGCGCTGATTCCTGTCTGCTTCGATGTTTTCCTGCTGGCATTACTAAAGCACGGGCTCATGAAGTGAGGTGTATGCTGATTGCACACAACATTGACAGTGAGAGCCGTGCGCTCGCTCTACACCCAATCAAATCACTGGTATGGTTCAATCAGTTAGCAGAACTACCCTATCCCAGGAGATTACCTTGCTTATGACAATCTTGCAGCCCACTAAAATGAAGGAGGGCCACTCACGCAGCCCACTGACTAGCCTAAGGTTATCCATCGCTGCTTTAGAGAATTTCAAGGTGTCATTGCATCCTCTCGCCACTTGACGGCCCTGTTGGCTCAATTGCCAATCACCTACAGAATTGTAGTTTGGGTTCTTTCCTCAAGAAAGGGTCTATATATAAATGCACATTTATTTTAGAATTCAGCTGCATGTAGGACACTACTGAATCCCACTTCCCTTGGACTTGATGTATAGAGAATCAGCAAAGACATGGGAATTTGAGGCAAACCATAGGAAGTTTTAGAATCTAAAAAATGGGGGAGGCATAACTATTTTGGTTAAGTAATTTATTCTCCACCTTTTTGTAAAAACAGTTACTAAATTCTGTATCTGAACAGTAGGTGTCACTTCTCTCAGATCTTATTTAATGTCTAGCTATCTTGGGATGCTGCATTCCCAGCAATGAAAATAAATAAATTTGTCAGTCGCAGAAATGTAATTCTATGTACCTGTGTTCACATATACATCACGCATGGGTGTGTACCCACATGAATGCACACAGACATTTACACACAGTGTACAGGCATTGCTTGCCCACCAGTGAAATACAGCCACTTCTGGGGTAGAATGGGACAGTGCACAACAACACTATGCAGCAGCTGAGCACAGGAAGGGAAGGCAACAAACAACCCTAGAAGTGTGCTAGAGATTTTTAAAATTCCACATTTTCAATAACATTTCAAACGTGCAGGGGTGGGAGACCAACGACCGAGGGGGATTTTTATGAGATTTCTGCGACCTCTCCTTGCCAGCTGAAACTGCAGGGAAGCAGAATGCAGTGACCCATGAGAGGGCAGGGCAATCTCTGGAGACACGTTTAAGACTCAGTAGTCACTAATTGCTCCGACAGAGGCATTGCCAGAGAAACAGCAGCATCTCGGGGTGATGTCATGACTAAGACATGGCCACAGCTGGTGAGGATGTGGGAGCTGCCAACTCTCCCTTCCAGGCTGCTGCTTTGGCAACACAAGCTGTTCACAGACAATTCCCCAGGGGATGGTTGATTTCCTATTAATGTCACTAAATCAGGTCTACTTTTCCCTAGCACTGAGATGAGGTCCTGAGCGAGGACCAATCTATCTCAGTGCCCATACCCCAGGGCTAAGTGCAGGAGCGTCTTGGCAGTGACCAGGCTATACAGTCTCCCCATGGTGGTTCTCAGATGGCGGAGATGCTGTGATTGTGGCCCATTGGCTAGTTGTTTCCCATCCCAGTACACCTGGCTGCATCTTTGCAGAGAGCACCTCCCAGCTCCTGGAATACCCCCGAGTCCCATTAGCAAGAAGCAGATGAGAGCTTCCCCATCCAAGAGGTACCAGATGCACCCCTCCTCCTCATCACACAGAAGAGCACCATCCACAGGCACCTACCTGGTCATCTGCTGGATGCACTGAGCTCTGTAGTTCTCATAGTGAACATCACAGGTGACATCTTTCAGGTCGTGCATGTGTGTCCGGATCAGCATATTCCGCAACTTCACAAAATCACAGTGCGCCTGGTTTTCCATTGCGGAAGCAGCACAAACTGCACTTGCATTTCACTCCAACAATACCTGCTCAGGGACAAGGATGAGCAATGGCCCCTTCAGAGCCTTGCCACATCCAACCCCTGGCTTACTAAACACACATCCCAACAGGGTGTCTCCAGACTGCCCCACTACCCCATCTCCTGCCCTCCCATCCATTCCATGCTGCTTGGGTCCATGCGCCCTGGGGCTGCCTCTCTGCTGGTGTGATATCAGGACACCTAGGATCAAGGTAACACCCTGTTTTAAAAGGGAAGGATCTAGAGGCAGAATATTTTCAACAGGGCCCTCTGTGCTAGGGATTGCTTCCCCTCTTGGTCCCAAGAGCCTGAACTGGCTGACCTGCAGGCAGGTGCTAAGTGCTCCTGGCCCCCAGGGCTTTGTCTGGGAAGAAAGATTGTGCATGCAGGCTGGGGCCAGGTGATTCTGACTGGAGACAAGTGTTACCAGGTCGTATTCATCGTATTCATCAAACTGGGCACCCTTTCTGAGACTGCAGCTAGCAATTGAAACTAATTGAAATCAAACAGAAGGGCTTTAAGGAGGCCTGGTCTCTGGATCTCTCTTTGGCCTGAATTTAGAGCCTGACCCAAAGTTCACTGAAGTCAATGGGCTTCTTTCCATGGAGCCCAATGGATTCTGGATTGGACCCATAGTCCCTTACTTTCGAAGAGGAGGAACGCACTGCAGGGAGGCAAAGTCACAGGAAGGCGACTGCCAGGGCTGCACTGAGGCGTGGGCACCGTCTGTGTGTGCCTAGCACGTAGTGGGTGCTGCCATAAACAAAAAGCATCACCCCCTGTCTAGTGCCGCAGCTGGCAGCTTTACTCCTCTTCTGAAACAGTCATCACTGGCTGGGGCACTGACAGCCTCCACAGGCCCCTGGGCAAGATGTGTGTGGAGGGGAGGAGGAAGCGAGGCCTCAGGCAGAAGGGGAGAGGCTAGGGCAAGCAGCCCTCTGTGCCACCAGGAGCACACATGCCAGCTCCCCGCACCCTGCACCCGTTAGAGCCACCCAGAGTGCGTAGCATGGTGCTCCAGCAGAAATTTAAAGGGCCCAGGGCGCCTGCTGCTGTTCTGAATCGCTGGGCACTGATGCAACTACCCCCTTCCTCTCTACCTGTAGCCAGGCCTGATCAGTGGACTTCTTGGTTCAGGATTTTCCAGTTAATTGATCCCTTGTGTATTGGTGCAGTTAAAAGAGTCAGTCCCTGCAGAGGTTAAGTCCCCATTCTGACCTGCCTCCATTCCTCTTTTTTTAGCTTGCAAAGTCGAGGGCAGCCAGGCTACATCACACCAGGGACCGTGCAAACTGCATTTCTTCCCAGACACACACGCTGCAATGCACCTGGCCTGGCCAAGGGTGCTGAACAGTCAATGCATTCCTAGCACACATGACTGGCTGTGCAACCCAATAACCACAAGCACCCTGCAGCCACAAGCCAGAGGAGAGTCAAATCTATAGCTACCCCCATTGAAGGCCAAGCGGCAGTCCATGGGGTGACAATGTGACAGGACGATGGATAATTACTGCAAGCCTTTCTTCTGTGGGGCGTTCTGCTATCTAACATCTCCCCGTACCGCGGGATCGGCAATGCTGCTCTCCTTCCAGCTGTGCCGTGTTTGTGGGTCTCACCATACACCTTACAATGGCGGGGGCAGCAGCAGCAAAGCATTTCTGACTGGGGCTGAGTGCTGAAGGATGTAAATCTTCACGCCGATGAGAGCAATGGCTGCCCTGTAGCGACCAGGTGGTGCCCCGCCTTCCCAAGCAGAGAGAGGCTACTCCCCGCACATTAAACAGTCTGCTCCATTCCGAAACGACCAAAGAGACAGACAGGCACACACTCTCTTCCCTGCCCCTGGTATTTCTAAGGCACCACTGCAGCATCAAAAGAGGCTCCTGGGCATCAGTTCAACACACCTGCTCTTCCCCAGAGGGAAGGTGCAGGGCCACAGTCTGAGGATGTGACCTCAGCTCAAGTGGCCGTACTGAGTTAGCTCCAAGCTATCTCCTTTGGGTAACAGAGCAGTGAAGCTCTTGCACAGAACGCCAGCTTCAGTGCAACCTACCCACCTGAGCACTTACCCTGGCACAGCCTCAGCTGAAGCCCATGCTGCCAGCCTCCCTCTTACCCATACCTGAGCTAGCTAGATGAAAGCTCACTCGGTGAGCGTACATGAGCTGCAGTCACAGCCAGTGAACACAGCCCAGACATTCCCTCGGTGTCCCAGACCGTGTGCTGCAAACACATGCTTACTCCGTGGGGCTCCCCAGCCATACAACTTAGCTGAAGCTCCTGGCCGTCCCAGTGCAGCCATTAGGGCTCTGTCCTTCGCCTGAGCTGCCCAACTGTAATTCTGCCCCAGAGCTGCCAGCCCTCCCCTCCTCCTCCTCCTGGCTTCCCTGCCAGGCCCCCGGGAACACAGCTTACCTTCCACGATGCCCCACGGGTAGAGCCGCCCGCGCACTCTCTGGCCTTTGGCCTCCACCACAGTGTTGCTGCCAATGACAGCAAAGGGAGCGCTTTCCTGAAACGAGAGCCGACGAGCAATGGGGAAGATTGGGAAGGGCCGGCAGGAGTCATGCATGGCTAGCTAGGAGCCCAGAAGGCTCAGGTTCAGATACCTACAAAGGGCCATTGTATTGACTGGCCTGGGGTGGGACTGCAGGCGGGCAGGTTGTACAAGGACCTCATCCTCTCCAAGGTGCTGAACACAGTATTATCCGGAGAGGGGCCCATGTTGTTCCTTTCCAGAGAGGCCATTAGCAGGACGGCAGCTCACGCTGCCCCAACCAGGCTGTCCCGCACATGCCACATTCGGGGACTTGCTGCTAGTTCAGCTCCAGTTCAGCCAGCTTGAGCCTGCTCAGGAATGCGAAGGGGCCTGTCCCTTGCTGGTGGGTCAAGGGTCATGGTCTGATCCTAACGGCCTAGTGTGCAATCACAGCATTTCATCCTACACGCCCGGCCCTGCATTCCCAACAGCTCGGCAGGCGAGAATCGCTGCGCCTTGGTGAAGAGCATCACTCAGAAACCAGGACATGGAAGTGGGAGCTGCCACCATGGCATTGCTGGATCACACCTGTAGACCAGCTGACACTAGGGCATCCTTCCTGGTGGGATGGGGACAGGAAACCTGGCCTCATAGGACACACCCACCTTGGGGACTCCATGCACCCACTGCTGCAGCAATTGCTTTTCAGACACCCTGGGTTATCCGGGCAGGTCAGGTATCCCAAAGATTCTCCCTCCCTTGGCACAACTGAAAACATCAGAGGAAGCCTGGCTCTAACTTGGCCAGATGCACCCAGAAGCCAAGAGGAGAGAGAATGAATTCCCCCTTCAAAGGTTAGGGACAGGAGCCCATGGTCCCCACATCTGGTGGAAGTCTGTGGCTAGGCAACCTGGAGACTCAAGACAAACACATCCTGAGAGAAATCCATGGAATTGCACCAGGAATGAACCTGGCCCACAAGACTGCTGTCAAAGCTATGGCCACACGGGACAGTACCTATGTCCCTGTGCTCCACCCAGAACTTCATGACACCAACAGGAACAGAACTCAGATCCTTCCATTCCTCAAGCACAGGCTGCTAGCACCTGAGATAAAGAAGAATCTCCACTGACTTATCAGTACAGGGCCTCTGACACACATGGTATAGCTCTGATTCTGCCCAGTAGTGGGCAGTGGTGCACACCAGCTAGCTGATGAAATTATGGAACTGGAAGAAGAGGTCCTGGACTTTCCTCACCTTTAGCTCTCGGTCTTGCTGCTTGAATTCCTCATCTTCATCAGAGTCACAGTCTGGGAACTGGTAGACTTTAATCCCAAACTTGTCAATTTCTTCTCGGATCTGCTCTCCCGGAGGGCCAGGGCACAAGGACAAAAAACACCCAAGAGCTCGTCAGCATGACCAGAAAATGCAACCCCATGCATAGCCACCTTCACTGCAGCCTCTCTGCTCTGGTTGCTGGCGCAGGAGGGGCAGGTCCCAGGTTGGGAATGCCAGTGGGGGAACCACAAAGAATTTGTGGACTCTTCTCAAACCCTGCAGGGCACTCTCTGGGATGCAGGAGTTGAGGAGAAGTGGGTAAAGCAGTGATGCCAATCAGACTCGATGAGGGCTGGCTGCTGACTAAGGCATCTAGAGAAAGGCAGTGAGGGGATTTTTTGACCCATTTCCTCTCTTGCCAGTGGCTGCTGGACGGTTGGATAAATGACCCACCTCTCTGCTAGTTTGTTGCTGTCTTGTTGAACTCCATGGCAGGGATGCCCCTGCGCAGTGACAAATGGGAAGGAACAAACAAGAGCAGCTCAGCCCCTGGGTACCTAAGCACATCTGTGAGTTAGAGAGGGAGTCAAGGGGCACTGTAGCAGGAGCTATGGGTAGAGCCCTTTGTATCCATGGGCATCTGCACTTGCGAATGTGGATGCGACTATCCACAGCTCATTTTTGCAGATAGACACAGATGCAAATATACAATTTTGTATCCACACAGGGCTCTAGCAATGGGTAGAGTAGTTTGGTTCCCCTCTTGGCTGGCTGAGCCCCACAGAAGAGATACTACAGGCCACAAAGCGAGTGGTATCTCTGTAGTCGGAGCCAAGACAGTGTGGGGAACCCAACCTTAGGTAGAGATGGAGCTAGGTGGGTTATTTTGCATGGAGCCCCATGAAACCTGTGGAGCAATGGGACAGGGCCTTGGGTCAGGCCATTCCATTGTGTCCCTGACACAAAGGGGGTAAGGGAGTGCAAGTTCTGCTCACTTCTAGTTGGCTGTCCCCACGTAAAAAACATAGTTCGTCTCTCCAGCAGGAGGGACTTAATCGGTCTCCTTAGAGCAGGGCTATGGCAGAACCTGGGACTAGGGAGGCTGTGCAGACACCTGACCCCTTTGAGGGTCGCTCTGAGCAGAACAGGACAGCAGCATCTCTCACCCTCTCCTTTAGCTTCCGGATCTCACTGGGGATCAGGCAGTCGGCCTTGGCAATCAGAGGCACGATATTCACCTTCTCGTGCAGAGCCTTCATGAACTCAACATCCACTGGCCTCAGCCTGCAGCAGGAAGGGAGCGCAGCAGGGATTAGCAAGGCTGGTGCTGTTACCTCACTGTGACGTAGTGGGGTGTGCTGTATACTCGTGTGGCCCTGGGTTCACTCTGGTTTGGCATTCACTGGTTGCTGTGTTGTGCTGTGGGTGACCCCTACTGGCCTATGCTGCTCTGCAGAGACTGTGTGTGTGTCTGTGTGCACTGCCCAGCAGGGGGTGGTCCCTGGGGGCAGGCACATAGGCCATGGCCTAGCAACTTCTCACCTAGCCAGGGGAAGGAGTTTGAACAAAGGAAGGGGTGTGGCTACCTGGGGGGAGTAAGTGACCAGTGGTGGAGAGAGGGGGGCACTCTCAGTGTGGGGAAGCATGAAGGAAGTAGACTAAGACCAGGATAGGGGGGTTCAGAGGCCTGCGAACCCCTTCCCCCCTCCAAGGGAACTAAGACTGTCTGCCCATCCTCCTATGTCTACATCGAGCCTGTGCTGTCCTGTATCGCTGAGAAGCAATAAAACCTTCTATTCTACTGCCTGGCGGAGAGTCACATCTGGCTGCAGATGAAGGTACAGGGTCAGGAACCCCCGACGTGCCGTCACACTCACCCACCTGCCTTTCCTCAAGAGGGGCACTCCCATTCACACCTGGGCCTGACACCCTCTTAGCAGTATGTCGGGGGATACAGAAACTCAGCCTGGGGCAAGGGCATTTTCAGTGTTACAAGCCACAGGGAGAGGTCTCAGCTGGTGCAGCTAGTGCATGGGGGGTGGCTTGAATATACCCCTCCCAGCCTGACTGCTGTAACAGCTCAGCCTATTGAAGCAGAAAGACACAGGATGGGTATATGCTCCACTACAGATTATACCCTGGGGCCCCACTTTAGCTACCTTGCACAGCATGAAACTATCAAATCCAGCAAGCTGAGTACCTCTGCTGGGCCTACGTTAATGTACGCCAGAGAACAGGCTGGTGCCAGAATTGGGAGATGTAAAGGCAGATGAAATCTCCCTCTGCCCCCACCCTGTCCTGTGTTGGGCACAGATCCATCAGATTGAAAGATATGGGGCTGTATGCTGGTTCTCTCATCCTGCTCCCGCAGGAGAGCAGCAGAAAGAAATGGCCTTTGGGTCTGCGGGGGATCAGTGCCTAGAGAACAGGCCTCACTCTCAGTGCTGCAGAGCCTATGGAACTTCTCCGCACAAGACAAGGATCGTGTTACTGGAGTGTGTCACATCAGTGAGTCAGAGGGGAATGGCGGAGGTCCAGTTAGGGCAAAAGCACATAGCCTGCTGTTAGCGCCGCTAGTCCCAAATCCCACTCAGACTCGTTACCTGCAACCCCCCACAATACCACAAGAGGATGACATTTGTGCAGGGGCGCCTCCCACCAGCACCACGGAATGAACAATGACACAGCACCTCCTGGACAATGCACTGTGTAGGTGCTACCAGCCCTCCTTCAACCCCCACCCCGTAGCAGAGGGGAAAGAAAGCAAAGGGGGCAGGGCTTTAGGGATTTGTGACACAACCTCACACACAGCACCCTGAGACTCGCCCCAGGCCGAAGTCTGGCTCCCAGCAAGCGCAGTGCCTCACCCGTGTCCGAAGGGCGAGATGAAGTAGAGGCAGCAGTGCACACGGTTGTCCTGGATGTTCTTCCGGTTCAGACCGCTCTCGTCACGGAAATACTGTTCGAACTGCTGGTCGATGTAATCGGTGATGGGCTTCCAGCTGGAGGAGAGGGGGTAAGGGAAGCACAACCCACACCAAGCCCAGCCTTTAATAGGAGGTCACCTCAGACACACACAGCCCAGGAGGCACCAGGTCCCTGCCCCCCCCTCCCCAAGTCCCTGTCCTGGGCAGTGCTAAGGGCTGAATTTGGGGATTTCTCTATAATGCTGGAGAGCAGCAGCATCCTCCTTCCCACCTTAGATCCAGCTCCATCACCCTCAGGGAAGGGAATGGCAGCTGACAGAACCCCAGGGTCAGGAGTGGTATAAGCTCCCTAAAGGGGAGGCCACTGGCACCTGGACCGTGGCCCTGCCCCCACCATGTCCCACCCCCTGCTTGCTTTTCTCTACCCCCTCCACCCAGTCACTCACACTTGCAGTGAGTAAAAAGTGATGGGGCCAAAGCCCTCCTGACATCCCCCGCTCAATTTTGGCACCCCCTGACGCGGGTCCCAGCCCCCTCACCACTCAGTGTTGTTAACAGCATCTCCAAAGCCTGGGGTGTCGACTATCGTCAGCTTCAGCTTGACACCCTTCTCCTCGATGTCCACGGTGTGTTTCAGGATCTCCACCGTCTGGCTGATTCGCTCTTCAAACAGAAAGAAATGAACTGCAACCAGTGATTAGCTGTGGGGACCCCCCTCCCCACAGGCCACGTCTGCACATGGACTGGTCGTCCAGGCCTGCTCCCACCACTCTACCCTGCACTGTCACAGGCAGAACCGCTAGGGTCCGGGAGCCTTCTGCTGGAAAGTGTCAGGTTTCTCTGGCAAAAAGTGAGAAAACAAAAATATCTGATTTTGAAATGAGAAACACAGTGCCTCATGGGCATTGAACTTTGTGGTTTTGTTTGCCTCTACAGGCCCGGTATCCTGCTTGGGCACCATTTCACGTCATGCATCATGGGCTTGGAAAGAGGCAGTAGTGCATCATGGAAGATTAACTGCAGCCAGGGAGCCTGGCCCATTAAAGAGAACAGGCAATTCCCACAAGGCACCATGGTAGCATTTCAGAATTGAAATATTTTTATTTTCAGCTATTCACTTTTCCAGTGAAAAATGAATTTTCCTGTACAAAACAGGGGCTTTTCATGGAAAATTTCACTTCATTGACAACCCAGTTTTCCAACCCAAACCGTTTTAATGGAAAACTTTCACCTAACTCTGAACACAGAACTTTTGTGCATATATGTCAAAATTGCCTTGTCCCCCGTGACTAGGGGAGTAGATAAGACAATTTGAATGAGTGAGATAGATCAGTATTACTCTCATTTTCCCTGAATCAGGGCCCAGAGCAGAGATTGACTTGCCCAAGGTCACACAGTGAGATAGCAGCATTGTTCTGTCTCCTACTCCATGATCTAATTACCAGTGACGCTGCCTCCAAATACTACCAGATGTTCCTTTCCTCCTGCACAGGCTTTGTTGTTCTCAATGGTATCATAGGAATTGCCATGCAAAATCATATTGTAGGTCAGCATCCTGCCACAGGCAGGGACCAATGCCTGATACTTAAGGAGAAAGTATAAAACCCCATATCACACTTAACCAACTGATCTAAATGGCCAGCCTCTGACACCACCCCCTAGGAAGGAGACCCTTTCTAGTGAAAGAAGCAGGCACCCCTTTGCCCCAGGCACCCGTGAGCTAAACAAACAGGCTCTCTACAGCAGTGTCTCTCCATCATCAGGCCACTCAGCGTATTTTCTTTGTGTGGCAGGGAAACCACAATGCTGGGAAATGCCAGCCCCTCACCTTTCTTGCTATAACACTAGTGGTTGTATGGCTCACTTGGGAGACAGCTAAGCAGCAATGATGTGTGTGGAGAGGTTTGGCTGTGGCTGAAGTGAGGAAGCCAAGAGCTGGATTTTAAACGATTTAGGCCTTGGGGAAACAACAGGCCCCATGGGTTCCCCGTGTGCTGCACTTACCCTCAGCATTGAGAAGCTTCCTTTCTTTGTAAAGATCTGTCAGAAACAGGCTATTCACCAAGGTGGATTTCCCCAGGCCTGACTCGCCTAGAGAGCACAAACACAAGCACATAACCCAGCAACTGGATTAGGAAGAAATCCTGGAACAAGGGCGGTCACTTCTGCTTCCCTAGCCCAGACCAGCAAGAGAGCTGATCCTTCCGGGGGCTGCACACTAGTGGGCATGTCCCCAGCAAGATCCCTCTGACCCTGTATAAAGGGGAGAGTCCAGTTCCCCACCCCCCATCCATCCCCGGCTCTTAACCAGCCTTGTTTCTGCTGCCTGCAGTCATGCTGTCGGACACAAAGGCACACTCAGCTCCCATTGGGGCGGTGGCTACGGAGGAGTAAGTGTCCGACTGGCAGGCTGGGGCGGCAGGAGTCAAAGAATGTTTGGCAGGGAAACTGGAAAACAGAACTTTGGGAAGGATACAGCTGATGCCAGAGTCTCTGAGAACAGGGGAAGTGCTGGTGGGCAGGTGTTGGCACAGGCCTCCTCCCCACAGCACCAGGACCTGATCAGACCATCGCCAGAGAGCACCTGGATCAGCCAACTTGTGGCTGTGCTCCGGGGTCTGTCGTAGTGTCTGGGGATTGGTTCTGGTTCAGCAGAAGGTGAAAAAGCTGTTTGGGTTAAACACAGAAGATGAAACCCTGAGACACAGACATCGTTAGCAACATTCCCATGGCCCCAGGGCTTCACCCAGTGATTTGCAGGCCTGAGCCAACAGAACAGCTTTGGTACCTCCAGGGCAGGGCACCAGCTTGGGGCATCACCCAACCTTCCTGTTCTGGCTGAGCAGTTCTCCCCCGCCCCACGCAGCTGCCCTCCTTTCAGAGGGTGCCTGCACCTTGAGGCTCTGTGTTGGGAGAGGGGGGAGATGTTCTAGGCCTAGCCGCGACTGAGCCTTATCCAGGAAGGCAGGCAGCAAGGGGTGGCAGGGAAATCTCACCGGCTACCATCAGGGTGAAGTCAAAGCCCTTCTTCACGGATTTCCGGTGCACCTGGTTAGGCAGGGTGGCGAATCCCACATACTGCTTCTCGTGGTCCTGAGGAAAGAGGCAGACAGGGACAGCTCTTGGAGAAGTGCGCACAGGGATCTGCTATTCCCATTCTGACTCGGAGCATCGTGCAGGGGAGACAGTGGCGGAGGGAAGTAGGGGGCAGAAGAGGGGATCATTTCCCCACAGAAGATAGCTAGGACAGGGAGGTGCTTGGCCTAGCCCCACAGACTGCCCAATCGGCCAGGTGCTTGTAGGCCTGCGTTGCCCAGGAGACGTGCAGGGAGCTCTCGTATGCCCTACAAATCAACTGCTCACCAGCTGCTTTGCTGGCTGGAGCTTTGGCAGGCTCCTGTCAGCATGTGGAGAGAGAACTCCAGGGAAACAGACTCCCCCAACCCCCACTGCCAGAGCAGTCGGGTGTCCTGTCCTTCCACAAGCTTCCCAAGCCCATCCCCTCCTCCCAACCTGCACAGCAACCCACAAGCCAGTCAGCACACAGTACAGATTCCAAGTGTGGGTATTTCTCCAGGGCCCTCATTAGCCCAGGCCACTGGGCTAAAATTCCTTTGTTCACCAAAACAAGGGGAAGTTATAATACACCATGGATAATCCTGTGTGTTTCACAGGGCCTGTGCTGCCAAGACTCCAGTGCTGTATATCAGCATGTGCATGATGCACTGGCCGTTGGCATGCTCCCTCCGGGGGTTTTCTCTCTTGCATTGGCCCAGCCGCTTAGGGCTGATTAGTGAGAAATACAAAATACCTTGAGCTGGTTATTGCAGAAGAGTCAAGTTGCATAAGGGCCACAGAGTGAAATGGAGAAGTCAAAGGAGAAGACCTCTTTGGGGTGGCCCTGGCACAGGCTCTTTCATCCAAAGGATGGTGGAGCATTTTGGGCCTCCGTGTTCCTTTCCGTCACAGGGGCTCAACGCAAACCTGTGTTGCTTGTTTGTTTTCAAGCACAGGCCTCTCCCTTACCGTGTGCTGCATGCATCAGGCCTCTTCCAAGCAAGTGCTTCTCCCTTGCCAGCAATGCATGTGCTGGGCAGATACTGCAGGCAGTTCATATGCTAGCTGCCTGTGTTAAGAAGCTGCACACACAGAACAAGTTTATTGTCCTAGAAATCCCAGGACCAATACTGCACATGTGTGAGCACCTCACCTATTAATCCACTGGCTACCGGGATAAAGACAACTCTTTATCAGCTACAAAATACTAGCCTGAAAAATACGTGATCCTACTGCAAGCATGGGGCACACCCTGTAACGGGGTGGGCAAAAGGGCCTTCACAGGCCGGATCTGCCCAGGGAGGCCCTGCCACTCCCCCGTCCCCAGGCCAATCAGGGCCTAGGGACAGGGAGCGCGCAGCACTCAAGAGTCAATCCTGGAAGTTGACTAATGCCACGCGCCGGAGGGCAGGGAGCGAGAAACTTCTTGTGCTCCCCTCACCCCCAAGCCAATCAGGGCCTGGGGGTGGAGGAAACACAAAAATCTCCTCCCGCCCTGCCTTCATGTGCAGCGCTTGGAAGCACCATGCACTCTTAGCAAGGTGGGAGGAGACTTCGTGCACTCCCCCTGCCCCCAAACCGTGATTGACGTGGGGGCTGGGGGAGCACGCAAAGTCTCCTCCCGCCCTGCAAGGGGCTCGGCACTTAGAGTCACATGCCAGTTGCTGGTCTAAAGCATCTTTTTGTTGGGGGCCGCTTCAGAAATTTGTAAGTTGCCCTGGGCCCACAGGAAGGGGCGGAGCCAGGATATTTCTCTGCTTCTTCACCCACAGATCATGATTGGTCTGGGGTGGGGGAGAGCCTTTGCCTCCCACCCAAGAGATTCCCCCTCGGCGCCCATGCCCTGGGTGGTGGGAGGAGACTTCATGCGCTCTCCCCTTCTGCCCCCAGGCCAATCAGGGCTTGGAGGCGGGGGAGCCCGCGAAGCCTCCTCCTGCCCTGCCAGGAGACGCACACTCCTGGCAGGACGGAGAAAACTTTGTGCACTTCCCCCCACCCTCAGGCTCTAATTGGCCTGGGGGCAGGAGAGTAGCAGGGCCACGTGGGCCTAAGCAACCCGCTTGGCAAGCCAGATCCAGTCCATGGGGACCCTTTTGCCCACCCCTGCCTTGGGCCCTGATTGACCTGGGGATGGGGAGGGAAGTGTGTGAAGTCTTCTCCCACCGCCAGGGGCACGGGCGCCTCGAGGGAACTGTCAGCTGTTCAGCTCTCTGGGGGGCCAAAAACTACACATGCTCCCCAACCCCCAGGCCAATCAGGGTCTGTGGGTGGGGAAGCACTGAAGAGTTCTGGCCCCGCCCCTTCCGCCTGAGGCCACACCTTTTCTGGCAGCCCAAAGCCACTTCAAAAATTTCTGAAGTGGCCCCTCAGTCAAAAATTATTGCCCATCTCTGCCCTGTATGCAGCAACGCCTGTATGCACACACAATACATACACAGTGTGGTGCTCATTCTGCAGTAGGAATGTGACAGTGTACACGTTTAAATGGTTAACCAGTGAGCCTGGACTCATCCGTTAGCCTTCATGGTTACACACATGACCTCTCCCTTGCGTTGTTGCCTCTGTTTCAGAGGAAGAGGCGTGAGGTGGGGGGGAGCCTGCTTATCCACGCGAGCACTGGCTCCTGGGGAGTGACCTGCCTTCCGGCCCCCCGTGCTGCTGTTTCTGACACACAGGCAGCAGTGGGGGGAGGAGGGGCAGGTTGGAGCTGGTACACGCAGGGAGCCAGCTTTTAAAATTTCAGCGGTTAAATGTTTACAAAAAAGCCTGCTTTTTAACATCCATGTTCTGCAGTTGGCCACATTCCATAAACACGTGCCAGAATAAATGGTACAAATGCTGCATGCATGAAGTAAACACACACTACATGCAAAACAGTATTGCACGTGACATGGTGCATGCATGAGACACCTACAGACACATGCTGCATGCCTCGAACATTCAGCCTGCACACCCATAAAAGCAGATTAAAGTCTGTGGGATTGTACCAAGTGAGATAGGCAGTTCTCCATTAGCACAGGCAGATTTAATTCCAGGGTTATTGCAGCACACATGGCCCAAGAAGAGCTAACTCAAGCTCTCCCACCCCAAACGGAGGTGTTATATTGGCCTCAAGATGTGACAGACACTTTCTGGGGCCTGGCAGCACAGCCAATTTGGGTACATGTCATGCCACTGAAATTCTAGCCCCATTCAGCAAAAGCCCATGAATACAGTATTCATAGCTTATGGAGGAACTGTTGGCTATACAACGCAAGTGCTACACAGAGGAGTCATTTTCTTAGCCAAGTCTGCTCCATCAACATCATTCCTGTTTCCCTAAAGCCCAGCTGCAAAATCTGCCCCCTGCACACACTGAGCTCCACTGCTCACATCAGCGCTGCCTGCATACTCCTGTCCCCCGCAAGAGGGGGGCAGGCAAGTGACGCAGGTGAGCCAGGGCCCAGGCAAACATGCTTCCATTTTCTATACTCCCCAAATCCGAGGAACAAGGAAGTAACGATTCATTGACCACCTGGGCTGGATGCATACCAAATTCTGCATTTCAAACCCGCTGCAGCTGCCTTAAGAACAAACCTGCCACCAGGGTTCACATAGCCGAGACAGACCGGCACAGTCAAGAGCCTTTGGCAGCTCCAACCAGATGCTGGCACCAATGCTTTCATCCACGGGTTTGGACACTGCTCCCTTCTTGCCTGCCTAGCCTGCGTTGCCAAGACAAGTCCAACAGAGCTGGTGCTCTGCCCTTAGGGGTTAATCAGCCTCACCAGCTGCGCTATTTGCAATGCACATGAAAAGGAACAAAGCTGCGATCATGCCAGCACATCTCCTTGGGCTATCTAGTTTGCACCAGAAAGTCAGGCCAGCTGACCTGAGCTGAACGGATGCCATGGTCAGTGTTCCCTGTAAACTGCATGCTTGAGTGGCCACCCACGAGAGATTCAAATACCTCCCAGCTGATTAGCTGAGTGCTCACAGCCAGCAGCATGAATTTATCCTGGTGGTGCATGTCTGTACATGCCTCGGTGCATATAACAAAATGTATTGCACACACACGGATGGAAAATATGTAGCGGGAACATTGGTCCCAGTCCTCATCTTTTCTCTTCTTTGGCCTCATCTGTGCAAAGCCGAGAGAAGCTGCTTACACCAAAGTAAATATGTGGGGGCAACACCCCCCCACCACAAATCATGCAACACCCACCCACCACAAATCATGCACCACAAGTCTCCCAATGGGGCTTCCACTCCTGTAACATTTTTAATCACTTTCATCTGACCAGTGGTCAGAGCAGGCTCCAGCCCCAATCTCCTAGACTTGATCCTTCCACGGCCAGGCCTCCCTACATCACAGCATTGATCCCCACTGCTTCCTTCCAACCCCTACATGGACTCAACAGGGGGGAGCAATGAGCACAGGAAATCACAGAGCTAAGGCAGAAGTGGGATCAGAACCAGCATCTTCCCAGGCTGGCGTTTCACTGGCTGAGCTAAAAGGGTTTGACGTCCCAAACCACAGACTCAGGAAGCAGCAGCAGGGGAGCAGGAAACTCTCTTGATAAAAAGTGACAGAGACTCCAGGTCGGTCACGGGCTTGCACTGATTGGGAGGGAGGGCAGGGATCTTGCTGCGCAATGTCAGGCTTAATTACAATAAGGCGAATTTTAACCTCTCCATGCACAAACCTCCCCTGGATCCGGCCTGGAGAGCAGCCTGGGAACCATGCATCAGCTATGCCCCAGCATGCTTTGCAAAAGGCAGAGGAGAAGCAAGCTAAGAAGGGTAAGAAAATGTCAGTATCAGTTTGCAAGAAGGAAGACTTAGTAAAAAGGATCCTCTTTAGTCGAGATACATTATGTGCCAGAGCTCTTCTGTTGTCCGATTGCTTGGTTTGCAATCAAAAATACAACTGTCAAAAACGCAGGAGGCCCTAATTCAAAGAACGATTGTCAGTGTAAATCAGTGGCAAATCAGTACGGGTTTAAACATGCAGCTAGTCCCTTTTCCCACAGAGACGCTTTGAATTTGGTGCAGGAGGGAGACGTGAGCTTATTCTGAATGGTCTTCGAAAGCAGTTCATCACCACTTCCTATCTTCGGGGCCCTTAGGACTGGGAAAAGCGCAGTATTCACTCCTTTCCCATGTCGTTTATTCTTTTTTAAAAAACAAGCCAGATGAGGTAACTCTGCCTGTGAGAATGGAGAGACTGTCTGAACCAATCCCTGGTGCTACTCTGCCACCTTCAATGCAATCACACTGGGCGAGTTTGGTCCACTGAGCTTCCAACAGCTGCTCAGGCCAAACTGGATCTTAAACCTATTTTAACACTTATATCTACACCTCCATGGAGGTTGGTTACTCCATTTCCTATAGATAGAGCTTACTGGGTCCAGGCTGGTGCCTTTAATCAATAGCTCATTCGCCTGACACAAAATGCCTTCCCTCTGGCGTTTTTAAAATGATCACTAGGCCATTTCATCCCTAGCCTGGGGCGGGAGTCAGAACCAGGGCAGGAGACTCCCCTCTCCGGGTATAAGGAGAGCTTCCCTAGTCCAGAACGGTTAATGCAAGGGCAGCTCAGCATAAGGGAAGAGGACCCCTTCCATTGCTCCACAGCAACTCCTCTGACCCAGTGCCAAAGGGAATCCCAGCTGGCTTTCCTGCATTGAGAGGCTCGCCAAGTGTACACACTCCAAAGGGTATGGGTGAGGAGCAGTTTCCCCCAGAGGAAAAACTGGGGGGAATGGATGCTCATTGCTCTAACGGGGCATCCTCCCTTCCCTTGAGGAAGGCGCCTTTCAATACTTTGATCCTCACTGTGGTCACGGACACCATGCCCTGGAAGAGAAGTTCAGTGTGAAGAAGGACAGATTGAAAGAGTCTATCAAAGAAGCATGCACCATGCTTCAGCTTCTGCCCTGAGACACATATGCACGTTCCCAACCCACGTCAGGCTGCGTGGGGGCTGCGTCATGCATGTCTGAGGGCAGAATTTAGCCCGCAATATCTATCTCAACATGGACAGACCATCTGCATAGGCCCCCCCTCAGGCTGCATGTTGCAGGCATTCAATTATAGGTCAGATTGCTGCTGGATGTAACCCCACAATTTCCTGCGGAGTAGTGGTTCTCAAGAGAGGGTAAATATGGCTTTTAAGTCACCTACTTGATCCCTACATAAGCACTGCAAAAAGCGATGCAAGAAAGCTACAAGGCCTAGAGATAGGCGGGACCCTGGGCATACAATAGACCAACATGTTTATTAGGCTTGATTATTTGTTTGTGCCTTTCACTCTCTTAGGCTACGTCTACACTGCCTCTTTTTCGCGGAAGAGGAAATGCAAATGAAGCGCTCATTAGCAACTTCTCATGCTTCATTTGCATATTCTCTTCCTATGCTTTTTCCAGAAGAGGTTTTTGCGCAAAAAACAAGCAATGTAGATGGGTCCATTTTGCGCATCGGAAAACCCCCCTTTTGCGCAAGAACCCTTATTCTACAAAAAATGAGGTTTACATGTTCTTGCGCAAAAAGGGGGTTTTGCACAAAACAGACCCATCTACACTGCTTGTTTTTTGCGCAAAAACCTCTTCTGCAAAAAGCATCGGAAGAGAATATGCAAATGAAGCGTGAGAAGTTGCTAATGAGCGCTTCATTTGCATTGCCTCTTCAGCAAAAAAGAGGCAGTGTAGACGTAGCATTACACTGAAGCTGAATTAATAGACGTATTCCTTAATACCCAACAAGGACACATTCGGGTAATCCATCTTGGAAGAGCAGGGGACAGGGGAGTCGTGGGCTCCATGTCTGAACACAGCTAGAAGATGGCAGGTGTCTTTCCCATGTGTGGGTCAGGAGTAGAGGTAAAATCCCTGTCCAGCAGCCTGCAGGCCTGGACCTCAGGGATGCGTAACTAAAAAATTCCCTCTCTCCCCATACAGCCCTAATATAAGGCCTGGCCAAACCTACTTTAACATGGCTCAATATACCCAGATGCCTAAAGGAGCCACACTAGCCCCAAATAAAACAGCAGCAGGCAAGAAGCCAATCTTGCAGAGGCTGGTCAGCCACAAACTTCCAGGCAGGGCCTGCTGCCTCCTTTGTGTGCATCTCCTTCAGGGTCAGCCTGCTACCCACACAAAGGCCTCGGGATGTCACACAGCCCATAGGACGGCGCTGAAGCCAGCCAGAGTGAAAGCAGAGGCATCACTGACCTTCAGGGCTCCGATTAGACAAAAGTGCTTACAACAAAGGAAGCGGGTCTTATCTCTGGCTCGGGACTCACTGTCCGGTTCACTGGTCCCAACAACGCATTTTATCTTAGGGAGATCCCAGCATACTCCACAGCGAGCCCTATCGAGTGCTGATGGTGCACAAAGGACACAGACTGTCACGGCTCTGAGGCTCTGGGGCTGAGATCTAATGAGTTTGCGCCCTGCCCCTCTGTTTGGTGAAGGGGAGAAATCCCCGTCCTGCTGGGATACTCAGCCAGGGGCTGCCTGCTATGCATGATGGAATTCCAGGTGTGCAGGACAATGCATATTCCCTTCAGGGCTGCATGAGTAGTTTGAAATGTGTACTACGCTGGCTTCTCCCCATCTCCTGTACAATAGGCCCCCTCCCACTCGCAGATGTGCCATTACATTCGCCAGGATTGCTAACCCAGCCTGGGAGCAAATCCAATATTGACCCACCTAGGGATCAATTTGACCCAGAGGGCTTAGTTAGACTGGTGCCCAGTTAAAGCCCATACAATGGTGAAAGCCTGCCAGAGACAGCAGGAAATGATCCATCCCATGCCAGGGTGCTATGGCCCTCCACACGCTGGCTCACAGCAGAGGCTGCCCCAGGCACACTGTCCTGGCCTGTGGCGTAGAGTGCAGTGACCACATTGGTCCGTGCTCAGTTCCCAGCCGGCTCCTGAGCATCCCCCCCATCCCTCCATCCACCTAGGGTATGTCACACCTCATGGCGAGATAAATGCAGGGCAGCCCCTGCCTACCGCACAGCAGCGTGACGCCACCTCTCCACCAGGGCCGTGTGCGTACAGCAACAAACTTCCACTTCCTTTCGCTTTTCAAACACCCCGCAGACAAGAGGCAAACACAAACTGCCCAGTTCAAAAGCCTCAGCTCCCCCAGCCTGCTCCCCTCACTCCCTCTTCCCAGGCCAGGCCTAGCAGCGCAGCGTGTGGGTGAACTGAGGCAAAGGCCGGAGCAGCCACAAGCAGGAAATGCAATGTTAACATGGTAACACAAACCAGGCAGTATGTCCACGTAAACACCCACACCCTGCAGTGCATTAGCTTGAACCACATTTCCCCTCCTCCCCCACCCAGAGGGGAGCAGCAGGGAGCCCCTGCATGAAATAAACGCACACAAAACCACTCTGCCATGTGTCTCCCAGCTGTCGGACAGCCTCCTCCATCCCCCCCTGCCCAACCCTGTCCTGCTGTCTGCTTCCCAGATCTTCCCCTTCCCAGCTTCTTACCGCTCCCCCCTGATGAAGAGCTCCTATCACACATTACTATAAATACACCCTGTACCTTCAGCTTGGCTGGGTGGCTTCTCTGTGCCTGCGTCCCAGGAGAAAGCAGCCTCTCCACTAATCGCGCCTGAATGATGATTGAATCCATAACCCTGGCAGGCGAGTCTGGGAGCCACCGCGGGCCAAAGAAACCCAGCAACGACCCCCACTACCCATGTGTTCACTTCCAGCCTTGACTAGCTCCATAAGGCAGCCACCCCCGCCTGCGCGCATGCACACACAAACACACGCACAGCTCGGCCCCTCTGCAAGGGAGAGAGCTCCCACGACTGCCAGCTGGCTGGAATTTCCTGTGCTGCTGCCGCTGCCTTGGCCTGGCCTGCGGGAGGGGCATGCGAACAAGAACTGGACAAAAGCGACGGTGACCAAAGGGAGCTCTCACAGTAGCCCAGGACAATTGCTTTCCATGAGAATAGCCCACAGGGCGCTATTAGCTAACAAGGCACAGCCCCAGCTTGGAAGCTAAATCCAATTTTTCAACTGGACTCTGTATCTTCCTTAGCTATGCTGATTGGTGGCTCTGAGAAAAGGTGAAACAGGACCTATCGCCCCTCCTCCCCCCTTCACCAGAGCAATCCTACATCTGGAGGTTTAAAGGGTCCACAAAGCTTCCAGGAGACATGGATTCACCCCAGACCTGCCCAAATGCAATGCAGGCCCATCTCCAGTCATTAGCACAGTTTCATTTGACCTTTAGGTATAGATCCTTTGCTGGACCCTGAGGAGGTCACTTAAGATTGGCTGGAGGCACAAAAAAGTAGGGGAGAGGGACAGGGGGACAGTCTTGCTAAGCCCAATCATTCAAAAATCACCTGTTAGTCCCCATCCCCATCATCAAAAGAGCAGCTTAAAAAAATCAAGACACTGGCTTAACAATAATGCAGGATTTCTTCTGTTTTTTTTTTTTTTTTAAATAATTCATATGGGAGTTGTTTTTATACACGCTCTGCATTAGAAATCTGTGTTCCAGAAGGCACGTAGGCCATGTTTTCAGGATCTCTCCTCTGTAACCACTAGGAGTAGAAACTTACTACTTTTAAAAAAAGAATGCTAAGATTCCTGTGCAACCACCTGACTCCAGGAGCTGGAGCTTTAAGGAATACATCAACTATCTTAAGAATTATGATAAAATCAGAAGAGCTGCCAACACCAGCCCTGAGGCAGGGGAGCAGAGGACTGCTACCTTTTTATGGCATGCTTAATGCCCACCCCTCTGAGTGCATTTCAGGCTGGGCATATGGAAGGAAGTTCCTTGTCTCGGTCCTCTCCCTCTCCCCCCAGGTCATGCTTACCTGGCCTGTTATGCCCAGTTCTCATGCTGTGGCTCACTGATTGGTATGGCTCACCCTGAATATTTTCAGTGAATATTCTCATCCACTGGTGACTGTGTGTTACCCCCTTGCTGCCAATTAGGGATGTTAAAAAGTGGTTGTGTAACAATGTAACCACTGCAAAAGCGGCGAGGAGTCCTGTGGCACCTCAGCGGTTTCACAGTTACATGCACCTGCAGTAGGGGTGGCAGCAGGCTTCCAGCGCACACCAGCTCCCACCTGCTGGCCCCGCTCTCAAGGACCAGGCTGCGGCCCCCATGCTGCTGCCACTGATACACGGCCAGCAGCATGTGGTGGCAGGGGGCTCCCCAGAAGTGGGGCAGGAGCCTGCATATTACCATTAACGGCAACCAATAAGCCCAGGCTTACTGATTAACCGTGTAAAAGAGCATACATTTACATCCCTAATGCCAATACACATAGAGGATAAAAAGTGGCTCCAGAGCCTTGGCTCTTTTGCTCACACTTGCAGCAGCTCATGCTTTTAGTCCTGGCGGTCCCCAGTTCAAACCCCACCTTGCCAGGTGACAGACTGTCACATAAGCACTCCCAGACCCCCCCCCACATGTACCGTGCTCCGTACACTGCTATTAGCCAGAGCCCTGGTAGCTGTGAGTTTCAACGGGCTGTGTCTCTGAGGCTCTCCACAGAGCAGCCAATGGCTTTATGCCTAGGGGGCATATATCTAAGCAGGCAGGATAAGCTCCACTGGGCAAGCCAAGACCTTCAGTGTCGGCTCAGAGATGAGGGCTTGGCTTCATGCTCAATGTCTCCTGGGATGACTGCCCTTGTCACTTTTCTTCACAGCTGGGCCAGCTGCGAGCCTGGCGCATCCACCACCTCCCACGCCATCTTCCCGACTTCGCGGAATCCGCCGGAGGAAGGGAACCCAGGAAGACCTGCTGCATGAGCAGATGGCCTGCCTCGAGTCCCTCGTCTGGGGGCTTGATCAGGAGCTCCAGGAGCAGGCCACTGATTGGGAGGAGTGCCAGGCTGACCGGGAGCAGCGGAAGGCTGCCTGGGACAAGCTGGCACACCAGCATGAGGCCATGTGCTTCTCTCTCACCTCAGTAATGGAGTGCATGGCCTCATGCATGCAGCGGGCCATCAGTCCCCCTCCCCCATGGCTTCACCTCCTAGCCCCCCATGGGCCGCCAGGGCCCCAGAACACGGGGCAGTGGGACCTCCAGGGCAGCCAAAGCCCCACAAGCTGGCCGAGCCAGCGCCACTTCCAGCCCCATCCCTGAGACCCTCCAACCCCCACTCCAGGTTTTTTTCCCAGACCCTCCCCTGTTTTACATTCCCCAAATAAATACACTGTTTAAAAAAAGGCTTTTGTATTTGCTCTGCAGGGGAGGGGGGAACGTGGGAAGGGAGGACAGGGGAAGGGAGGGGTGGAGGAGGAAAGGAACACAGGGGGAATGCAGGGGCCCCTTGTGGGGAGGCACAGGGGAGAGTCTCACAGCTGGCCTTGGCTGAAACTCTCCCTCAGATGAGCATAACCCTCCAGATGAGCATAACCCCCTGATGTGCTTGTCAAAAGGCACTGGTGTCCAGCTGCTTGTAAGCCCTGGCCAGCCATTCAGCCACCGCCTCCCACCCTGTCAGGAAAGTTTCCCCCTTGCTCTCACAGAGGTTCTGGAGCGCACAGCAGTCCGCCACCACGAAAGGGATGTAGCGCTAGCTGAGGTGGTGGGTGGGTGAGGAGACTCCAGAACGTCCTCTTTAAGTAGCCAAATGCATACTCCACCAGCATGTAGCACCTGCTCAGCTTGGCGCTGAAGTTCTCCTTGGTGGGGTCCAGGCTGCCCGTGTAAGGCTTCATAACCCGAGGAGCAAGGGATAGGCAGTGTCACCCAGGATGCACGTGGGCATGTCCATGTCCCCGACCCTGATGGTGCAGTTCGGGAAAAAGTGCCATTGTGCATAGTCTGGAACAGGCATCAGTTCTGGAAGATTCGGGCATCAGGCACCTTCCCTGATCAGCCGATGCTGATGTTGGTGAAGAGTCCCTTGTGGTCCACAAGGGCCTGCAGCACTATCAAAAAGTGCCCCTTCCTGTTGATGTAGTCCAAGACACGGTGGTTGGGGGTCAGGATGGGGATATGGGTACCATCTATGGCCCCTGCCACTTGGGGAAGCCCATAGCGGCAAAGCCATCCTCGATGGTGTTAATGTTGCCCAGAGTGACGACCCTCCATAGCAGCATGTTGCTGACGGCCTTGGCTACGTGCAGAAGCACAGCCCTGACTGTGGATTTTCCCACACCAAACTGGTTCCTGATGGAGCAGTAGCTCTCCAGCATGGCAAGCTTCCACAGCATGATAATGACGTACTTCTGCAGGGGGATGGTGAGTTGCAAACAAGTGTCCTGTCACCTGAGGGCAGGGGCGAGCCCAGAGTTCCAGGATGGTGGCCTTCTGCATGTGGAAGTCCTGGAGCCACTGTTGGTCGTCCCATCGCTGCATGACGATGTGGTCCCACCAGTCAGAACTGGTCTCCTTCCACCGAAAGTGGCATTCAACAGTGTTCAGGGAATTCAGAGACATTTGCAGCAGCAGGTTCACCAAAACCTGGGTGAAGAGGTCCTCTGGTTTGGGCTGGTCGTCGTCCTGATGGAGCAGCATGTGGGCAATCTGGATGAACTGCACCATGAGGTGCAGCATAAGGCCTGTGAGATTGGCGCTGCTTTGTGGCAGCTCCAGCTCCATAATGGCAGTGGTGTGGTGTCCACAAGGGCAACAGAGCACACTGCGTCTGCTTGGTGTCCCGAAAGGAGGGAGACAGTGGAGGATTGGCGTGTGAAACACGGCTGTAGAGAGGAGCCCCTGAAAGCACGTGTATCAGCTTACCAGACCAAGCAGCCACAGGAAGAAATCCACCCTCCTGGTGCCCTCCCTGGAGTGCTTCCCGGGGCTCTAAATCTGAGGCAGGCTCCAATCACTATTTCAAAATAATTCTGAGCGATTTCAGTGCTCCCCCGTAGCGTGGACATGCTATTTCAATTTTGTTATTTTGGGAGTTATTTCAAAATTATTTCCTAGTGTAGGCATGCCGTGATGGAGCTTTATTTCTGGCGTTACTTGCAAAACACCAAGTGCCCAGGTAGCTCAAACAAAACATCTACAGGGCAGAGGATGGGTGGATGCTGCTTAAGTCTCATCCACATCCAGGCCTGGTTCCTGGGGGATCCACACCCCAGACAGTTCCCTACAGTCTGTCAGTGCCCTACAGTTTCCACCTGGCCACTCCATAAAGTGCTCCAAGCCTCTCAGATGGACAGGACTGTATAGGTGACAGGCCACTGAGCGACTAGTGGCATGAAAAATACTCAAGAGTTACAGATAGCTGCAAAATAAGCCCAGGCGTGATTGTTAAACAGCTGCAGGACTGGTTCCCAACGCTGGGGAGTGGTCTTACATGTATATAGATTGCCTCCTTCAATTACAGGCCCACCTTTCAGGCCTCTTGTGAGCGGTGTGAATAGGGGGGAAGAGGCTAGATTTGT
Source organism: Rafetus swinhoei (assembly GCA_019425775.1). Lineage (NCBI taxonomy): Eukaryota > Metazoa > Chordata > Testudines > Trionychidae > Rafetus > Rafetus swinhoei. The sequence continues at coordinate 14,805,183 of CM033425.1, read as the reverse complement.
AACTTGGTGAAACACAACCCTCTGTCCCAGGGACTCTCCCCCCAACTCGACAGGCCCTTAATAACAGTAGCCGCATCCAAGCAAAATACAGTTGAATCTGCCACAGACACTATGTTACAGCCAGTTCAGAGTGAGAGCTGAAAGTCCAGGGTTTCGTCTCAGCCCAAGTCTACACCCTGGTGCTTAAAAAAGCCTTGTTCGGATTCACTAGCTTGTTTTTCTGGCTGGGGTGGAGGGTTTTTTGGAGGGAAGGGGAGGTTAAGGTTTAGTTTGAGGATTTTTGACCCTTTGCTGCATTTGAGACCAGACTCTAAATGTTCTGTAGACCTATAGGGGGAAGATTCGGTCTGTTCCAAGTTCTCTAAAATTCTGCTTCTTACTCCTTTTTTCAATGATGATCATTATCTCACCAATTAAATGCCCCAATGCTGTTGTTTTAAACAGCTATTTCCCTGCTAGTACTCTCATAATGAGCCAGGCAAGGTCCATGAGTGTAGGAAGGTAGGAGCTTTCAGCCTCCAGCTGCCGAGGAACAAGGTGGAACAGAAGGCCATTAGCCGGCTGGAGAAGAACGTGTTATCAGCTCTACTCCTTCTCTACTCCCCACGCAGCGCCATCTCTTCAGCGTGTTTTCATTTCTGATCTGTCCTCTGGAATATTTGGCAGTAACTCCACAGCTGAAGTGCTTTAGCAGAGGCATTAAGAGGGAGGCATCAACATTCATCTGCTCTTGCTCTCTTCCCCCATGTTCCTCTGCCCCTGATGCTGCAACTTGATCATAAAGGCAGTGTCAGTTCTTCTCTCTGTCCTAACTGGCAATCCTTCCCCTCCCCTTTGGAAGAGCTTCACCTAGCACTCCTGGGCACAAGGAGCACAACTAGCCCATGCACAACCCTTCACATGGATCCCAAAGCACAAAAGTGAACACCCTTATCCCCATTTCGCAAACTGAACAGAGGCACAGAGCAACTGGCCTATGGGCAAATCTGGTCCGAGGATGGCTTTAGACAATGCCCCCCCCAGAGAAGAAACTATATGAACTGGAACTTTATTGTTGAGATGAAGGGATGAAGAATGACAAGAGGTAGAGGACACACACGCACACCAAACAGATCATTAAGAGACTTACCAATAGATGTCATTGTGGTTCAAAAGGGGGAGGAGAGCTGAGAGACATTCCCAAAGCAAGAAAACTCCCACCATACCGCAGCTGTCATTGTATGCGAGTAACCCTTCCCTCAGCCTCCTGCCAACAGCTTGTTCCAAATCTGGATGCTGTGTTTTGCTCCCTATTGATAATAAGCTCTGGCAGCCAAATATCAAGACCTAATCCTGAGATACGTTAAGCAACCACAACTGTCCTATGGGAGCTCAGCTCTTCTCAGAATCAGGCCCATCGATTGTAATTCACTCGCAACCTACCACAGCTACATATTCTTCGCTAATCAGAAGGCCTGGTGCTGGGTGTGACAATCTCAGTCAGAGGATCATCAGACCAAGCTCACGTTGCCTCGACTTTCTTTGGAATGCAAGTTCCCCACCTTCCCCCACTTACCTCGCTGAATGGAAGATTCCACAGCTAGAGCCTGGTGCTTGCTAGTGGGTGCAGAGCAAGAAAGGTCCCACAGCTTTCTGTGCAGGACGCCCATGCGCTGAGAGCAAGAGGAGACACTGCCTCAATATTTTTCATCTAACCCAGGGGTTTCTCCAACTCTTCCATTTTGTAAGTCAATTGCCCCCTCTTGGATCGTTTGCCCCTCCCTTCCTGCTTGGCAGACTGTTGTCTGGAGACCCCCTCAACCACAGACCATGAACCAGGAATGCCTGTTGTAGCAGGAACTGGAGTGGCACAGTCTGGTGCAGCAGACTCACACATGTGATTGGAGCATTTTTCCTAGCTAGGAAGCAACACTGGTGGGTTGTAACTAAGCCACTTAGCTGCCTGTAAGCCCAAGGAGTGCTGACAGTGCTGATAAAAACAAGGAGCTACCGCATCATGAAAGAGCATTAAATTGCAAACACACCACCGTCTGGAATGGAGTCCAGAGTGGAATCCTAATTGGGAGACTACGCCTTGGAATGCAAAGGAGAACAGAGGAAAAGGGAAACAGAGGGGTGGGTCTTAGCTACAATGTGCCTCTTAAAGCTGGAGGGTTGAGCTACGGTTTTTAAAAATGCTTTAAGGAGAATTGCTATCTATTACAAACCCAGCCCCCTTCCATGATCTGAAGTGATGTCATCCTGGCTCCTGACCCAGCACAACCGCCAAACCAAAAATTACGGGGCAAAGAGAGGGGCCCATTTTGTGCTTTTCAAACACACCCATGTACAGACCCTCCCAGTTAGCTCGAAATGGTCGCTGTGCCAGGTTCAGCTGCACTGACTAGACTTCTCAGGGCTCCAGCTGGAAACTTTCCAAAGCCCATCACAGCCCAGCTTTATCCTCCTGGTGCCCCTTCTCTGTCACCACAGTAAACACCACTCTGCCCCCCCCCTACATTACAAGTCAAATGCAGGACAACTCTGACAAGGGGAGGAACAATACAGGAGCGCAGCTCGCTGGGGACATTAACTTTCAGACAGGAGCTCAGCAGGGATCTGGGGTCATTTCAGGCTCCCTTTTCTCACAATGGCTCCTGGACTGTGGTCTCTCTCTCATCTCTGTACCCACTCTGCCCCTCAATTTCTTGATTTCTTGCTCCAAAGTAACTCTGTCAATGGGGTTGAGCTGGGCTATGGTACAGAATATAATGGAGCTTGACGGATGCTGTACAAACACAGAAAGGGAGACAATCCCTGCCCTGAAGAGCTTCCAGTCTGAACAGATAAACTTTTCAGGAATGGAAGGGACTGAGACATGGTCAGGTCAGAGGTAAAGCTGGGACTAGGCTCCAGGACATCAGTCCCAACCTACTGTCCTACCCACTAGTCCACACAACCTCTTGCCACATGTTCTTGGAACAGACTGTGATGTTACACTGCATGGCATGAACTCTGGTACCAAGTAGGGATGTTAAAATGGGTTTAAGCAATAGAGTATCTGCTGAAAATTTCACAGTTACATGTGGGGGGTGTCTCCCGCCTGCCGCCCCATGCTGCTGCCTCTGATACAATGCGAGGGGAGGGGGTGGGCTGTGTGTAATGGTGCATGTTAATGGATAAGCTCAGGCTCCTTGGTTTACCATGTACAAGGTTACATTTTCACACCCCTAGTACCAAGCTGATTCCATCTCATGCATCAGTTACTCTTCTTGCAATATTGCCCTTCGCCATGGTCACAGAAACTTCCAGCAGCACTGCCTGACAGAATCTGGTCTTTCTGAACTCCTGTTCTCTTCCAAGTGCGCACCCATTAATAAAGGAAAGATTATCAAGCCATCATCTTCCCAGCTCCTCGTAATCTGTATTCCCCACCACCACCCTCACATGCACGGTGGCTCTAGCACTTGGCCTGTCTTATTTGGATTGCAAGCTGCTTATGGCAGGGCATGCACTTGGGGGAGAAGAGGGGGCTGGGTAATTGGCTGTGTTTTTTTCTCCTTATTAAGGTAAATGCCACCACGCTGCAGAGTGAGCGCCGGACTGAGGGAGACAAAGAACCGATAGAATGTGTTTTAGGTATAAACACAAACAACAATGGGTGAAATTCCTTTCTGTGCAGCAGGCCAGAGCACAAGGGCCTTGCACTACTTAAACCCCCGAAAGAAGTTGTAAGTGGCTTATACGTCTAGGGAGGGCTTACTGGACAGAGGTGAATTTTCTCTTCTCTGCACTCTGCAAGCACATATAGGACAAAGAGGAGACCCAGATTTGGCTGCATTGACCATGACAAGCAGGGATGTTAAATTACAATTAATCAGCTAATCGAGTAGTCGATGGAATTTCCATTGACTACTTGATTAGTCGATGAAAAGGGAAAGGGTGCTAACTAGCCTGACTGTGCCTCTACCTTTTAAATGTAGGCAGAGGCCTGAGGCTCTTATTACATTTAAAAGGCAGAGGCGCAGCAGGGAACCTGGGGTGAACTGGGATTCAAGCAGGGGCTCTTGCTACATTTGAAAGGCAGAGGTGCAGCAGTCAGGACCCGGTGCGAGCAGGGACTACTTGAGTCCCCACCCACCCCAGGTTCCCCGCTGCGCCTCTGCTCCTCCGCAGGCAGCTCTTACAACCTTTAAAAGGCACAGCCAGGATAGCAAATGCCCTTCCCCCCATTGGCTAATCCAGAGATAATGCTGGGAGGAATCCGCTTTTAAGCTAGTTCCCCCCATTAATGGCGCCTACTCCCTCCCCCCACATTGCTGCCTCTGATAAGGTTTATCAGGTAGTCAAACAGTCGCTTATATCCCTAATGACGAGGCCCCTTTAATTAAAAGCAGACATGAGCTATGCTGTCACATAGCTGCCCAGTCTAAAATTATACCCTGGAGAAAAAGGAATGCACAGCTTTGGTTTGGGTTAGCTGGCAAAACTGACCACAGTTCAAACAAGCAGACCACGAGTGCTCTGGGGAACAGCAAGGGTTAACTGGACAAATGGGGAAAGGAAACTTTCAGCAGAACTAACGAAGTCAAAATTACACAGATTAGCAGACATGGTGGGCCGGCTTCTGTCATTGGCTAAGATTGCACAATCAGATCTGGTTTCAGTAGCCATGGGGAAGAACCCAGCACACCTCTCTGACTGAGCACTGGGGCTGTAGATGGCCTTCTCCATCCTGTAGGGCAGAGAGTCCTCTCTCAAGGAGGTACAACTGAGCACAAGCTACAGATCCCTGTAAAAGCTCCTTGGAGCATGAGCCCAATTGTCCTGGCAAAGTCTAAACCCCACAGCCAAACCAAAGGGACTCATGATGTCAGCCGAGATTGCGGGTGACCAAGTGCCACATGGTGAAGAGCACCAAGTAGCGTGGCTTTCCTCTGTCCCCCAGAAGCGGTTCCTCTGAAAGCAAGTATATCACTGTGCCAACTTCTTGAACCAAGCTTTTCGCCTGAGCCTTAGCTAATGAGCTCAAGCCTCCTGATCTGCCCCATGGAAACACAAATGGGCTGCAAAACATGGGCATTCAGCCCCAACCACGGGCCTCTCGTCAGCAACCGGCGAGTAACACCAACAGCCTTGTTTGAGGGAGCCCATGATGCCAGGTTGGCTGCAGGGTTGGGCCGCTTAAACCACAGACTTTGCTGCCAAGAAGACCATCCAAGCATCAAAGGAGCTGAAGTCAGAGTGCTTGGTATCCACCCTCTCGCCCCAATTTGAACAGAGTGCCTAAGGGAATCGCTAGTGAGACAGGCAGACGACAGGCTGTGATGTGGGTGCTGGCTTCACTTCCACATGTGGTGAGATGGGAGGAAGGGGGGCTCAAACCTTGTTCTCAAGTAGGGGGAAGAGCCCAAATCCTCTTAGCCAGTGGGCAGAAAGGCACTAGTCAGAACAGAACACTGGTAGAACCTTGCAGCACGGCTTCTTTACCCTTGCTCGCAGGATGCACTCCGACAGAATTAACGCTGCAGAATAAAGATCCTAGTCCTCAAGCTTCAAATGTAGATAGATGATCGCCAGAGTGTTCAAAACAGCTGGCAGTTCTCTCTAGGTGCCATGTGTCCCTGGCAGAGTGAGAGGCAAAGACTTCATGTGCTCCCCTGGCCCCAGGCAAATCAAGGTCCCCTGGCCCCAGGCAAAGTCTCTTGGCCCCACCCCTTCCAGGGCAGCCCGCAATCAATTCATGAAGTGGTCCCCCTTCAAAAATTATTGCCCATCCCTGGTCTACGCCATGATCATAGGGATAGCTATGATACATGTAAGCATACCCGAGGAAGCTTCAATCTGGCTGGCTAGAACTACAATGGCAGTGAAGCAGCAGCTATGGGGTATGTAACTAGAGCAGCTGCTGGTTCTGTTATTTGATCTCACTCTTAAAAGTGAGCTAGGGTCTGTCTACACATGCTGCAGTCACACCTCTAAGCACAGACATAGCCTTAGGCTCAGGAAATGTGGGTACATGAGCTCTGCCACAGATTCCCTGTGTGACCTTATGTCAATCACTGTATGCTTCAGTTTTCTCTCTGTGACAGCCTCTCTCTCATCCTTCTGTCTTACACATGCCATGTCTTTGGGGCAGAGACTCACTCTCACTAGAGGTACAGCCCTGAGCAATATCATAATACAAATCCAAACAGGAACTGTGCAGCTGCTAGACCCCAGAAAGGAAAAATCAAGCCAATAATCTGAAAATGTACATTTACAATTCATAGCTCTTCTAAGCTCCTTTGGCTGTGTTTCATAATCAAAAGAGAACACATGGCCAGTGTATTCCTGACTATGGTGTTGTTTGTATGTTACACTGAAATGGACAGGAGCGCTGATCAGAAAAATCAGATTTTGAATTTTTCAGAAAATCAAAAACAGACTTTTTCATAAACAATTTCATGCTGAACTGGCCTTTTTCCAACCAGCTCTCGATGGAACACAATAACAGGATTAAATGTTTATTGGTAAATGTCAATGTCACTGCACACACACTAACTTACACAAATATATTCCCATCAATAATAACCAAAATGTACGGATACAGAAAGTAAGAAAAATGCTGTTTGAGAACTTAATAGAGTTTAATTTAAGGATACTTACTTTGTATATTTTTACAAGTGATGGTGACAATTTGTGTTTTAATGGTCAGCAATCTTCAACTATTTGAACCATATGGTTTACTGTCATCAAATAATTATTCAGAAGCTTCAGAGGTGTAGCAGAATTAGTCTATACAGGATAAACTTAAAAAACAACTAATAGTCTTTAAAGTGCTACCAGACGAACAAAACATGTAGATGGCGTCATGAGCTTTCGTGGGCACAGCCCACTTCTTCAGATGACCAGAGTGTTGGATGTCCAGGAACACTCTGGTCATCTGAAGAAGTGGGCTGTGCCCACGAAAGCTCATGATGCCATCTACATGTTTTGTTAGTCTTTAAAGTGCTACCAAATAATTATTGTCTGACCCTCTCAATTTTTTGCTGCTTCACAGGGTAGCCAAGTTAGTCTGTACAGGATAAATTTTAAAAACAACAAATACTCTGGTAGCCCTTCAAAGACTAACAAAACATGTAGCTGGTATCATGAGTTTTCCGAAGTGGGCTGTGCCCACGAAAGCTCATGATACCATCTACACGTTTTGTTAGTTTTTGAAGGGTTACCAGACTATTTGTTGTTTTTTAAGTTGATCAATTTTCTGCAATAGTTAAAATTTAAATCAATAAATGTAAAAACTGCTTAAAAATAAAACATCAATATTACCCACTAAAATTATAAAACAAAAAAATAATATTTAATTCTGCCAAGTCTACTTGATTATCCTTGATGTAGTTTTATGTTCCTCCACAAGAGGGTGACACTAAACTGTGGAATGGCCAACTACAAATCTCTGCCTTGACCACAGAGATTAACTGGGGACTATGCAGGACTATGTGAACAATAGACTCTGAAGACTGTTTTACATTGTTGGCTCTCAAATCTGACTGCAGATGAAAGAGCAATCCATAGATATTGGGCCAAATCTTACCCTGCTCATTCCTTGGACCTAAATGGGAGTTTTAGCTCAGTAAGGATTGCAGAAGTTGGCTCTATGATTTCTAACTAGGGACTCAAAATCCCATTTAATCAGTTAACTGGTTAAACATTGCATTTAACCGGTTAACCACTTAACTGGGATCCCGCAGGTACTCCAGTTAGCTGGCTGCATTCCTATTTCTAACATACTCAAAATCTTAAACCAAGAACAAGTCTTTCCAAACTTGCTCAATTAGAGTGAAGAAACCTGGCCTAACCAATACAGCCTGTGGCCCATGAAGACATTATGCTTACTCAGCAGACACCAGATGCACTTATTTTATATATGAAGTAGTTACCTTACTCTTCCTTGTGAAAAAAAAGCAAAGTCCCCAGAGGGCAGGTTTGCTTTAAATATTACTGCCAATGCTATACAATATTATTCAAGGGCTTTTTGTCTCTTCTTCAGAGAGGTCTGAAGGAACTTGCATGCAGGTGAACAATCAGGTCACAAGTCTTGATTGCATCTCTGACACTAACATGTTGGGTGGCCATGGGCAAATTTAGTTCTCTGCCTTGGTTTCCCCTTCTGTGTAATGGGGACAATATTATCTTACCCAGCATACATGGGTGGTCAGTAGGACTCATTAATTACTATCTGTAAAGTGCTTTGAAAAGATTAAGCACAAGTCTTTACATACAGGAGTAACAGTGAGGCCTAGTAGATAGAACACTGGGCCTAGTAGATAGAACGAACATTGGGCAGGGTCTCAGCAGACCTGAGTTCTATTCCTGGCTCAGCCACGAGCCTGCTGGGTGACCTGGGACAAGCGCGTTCTCCTATCTCCTTTCCCAGCTGCTCCTTTGCAGAGCACTTTGAGAGCTTCCAATGCAGAGAGCCTGTTACAATACAGGCTTGTAACAACAGAAGGATGGTGGTATGGCTTTGATGCAGCTCCCTTAACCGCCATGGGAGCAGGAACCAACCATATTTTGCCATTTAAAGTATGTCAAAATCACACACAGAACAGCAATAGAGTAACACAAATTGCACATTCCAAACACACCAAAGGAACATTCTTCATTAATAAAACTCACTTTAATCTAGTTCCTATTTCCACGCTTTATAACAGATTTGCATGCTGGTCGAAGGACACCTCTCTATAGGTAGATACTATTTGGCGTCTCGTTCACAGCTTGGCGTAATCTGACTGGCTCAAAGCTGTTCCCAACACACCTTGCAACACACAGGAGCCACTTGGACAGCAGGAACTGGCTCAGTGCCAGAGAAAGTAACAAAGAGCAGTAAGTAGAGAGAAAGGATGGTTTTGTGGAGAAGGCCCTGGATTGGGTCTCAGGAGACATCAGCTGTCAGTGGCTCTGGCACAGATCCCTGAGTGAACATGGATAAGTCATTTGATCCTTTGGAGCCAGTCTCTCTGAAAGCCGGCTTTTCCACAGCGGGACTGACAGTAGAGCCTTGAGCTGTATTCTGGGGCCCTTACTCATGTTAGTACTCCCACTGAGGTCAGTAAGACTCCTGGCATGAGTGATAGGCTTGGGCATGGGGCCCTTAGTGAAGGCAGAGGTTCTGAATAGTGCAAATCACCCAAGAAGAGCAGAAACACAGACAGGCCAATGCATGACAAGGAGACAGAGTGGGAATGGTTAGCAATGTCTGTAGTACGGATTGCCAGGTCTCGGCTAGCAGGACAGTTCCTGCAATGCCAATAATACTTGCCTTTCTCTGAGCATGTTCCTATCTATTCCACAGTGAGCAATCAGAATTAAACGGATTCCTTTCCTCTAATATCAGAACCACAGCTGGAAAATGGAATGGGACAAAGCACATATCTGGCAAGTCTGGAGCTATGCATAGGGAAACAAGAGAAAATTAGGGAGGTATCTTTCCAGTGCACTGAAATACACTGGGCCGAGGGCTGTTTGGAAAGAGATGGTGGAAAATCACGAGAATTTTGCTTTCTTAAAAAAGAAAACAGGCCTTGATCCTCCTCAATGTCAAGTTTTCCACGTAAACCCAGGGGATTTCTCCAAATAATGAGAGCACCAGCAGCCTGCATTAAGACAGCACACTACCGGTGCAGAATGACCCAAAGGAACATTGCAGCAGTGTGAAAGGATCCTCACCAAGGTCAGTTTCCAAGTTACAGGCAGAGGGCCTGATCCTGCAATCCCTACTCTTGGAGTGGGCAAGGTTGCTCACATGAGTAAATGATACCAAGATTGGACCTATATGACAAAGAGGGCTTGTTCCAAGCTAGAGATGGCGTCAGTGTGCACCACAAGGCACCCTTGTGCCAGCGTAACTCAGTGGCAGGCACTGGGGTATCTGGAAGCTAATCAAGCCACAGGAAGAGCTGCTTGCCAACAGCACATAAACCGGTGAACACTGAAAGCGGCCCAGGCATAAGGAAGTGCAGGCGGGGAACGGCGTTTCTGCCTCCCGAGAGAAGCCCTAGCCTAACCGCAGGAGCCCCCTGTTTATTTCCACTCCTCCCACCGCTGGGATACTTCCATCTCTGCAAGGAGGCATTTTCCATCCGGGCTGGGCTGCCGCCAGACAGCAAACAGCCCGGGAAGAATCAATGCCGAGTGTGCTGGGATCCTTCCAAGCCTCTGTCTGGTGCCCAGAGCTATAATTAGCAGAACTTCGGGAGCATTTGATGCCCACAGAAGAGGAAAACAAGACCCCCTTGGTTTGCCCCACAGTAAGGAACTGCCATTAGCACAGAGAAGCACCACTGCCCTGAAGGCGGCAGCCTCACCACCAGCAGCACAACACAATCCCTCAGGGGGACCTTTCACAACTGACATTTTACTAGACAATCCCCCTTAGCCACAGCTAGTTGCTCCCATACCCACGGCATCTCCCCATCCACTCCCAGCCCAGCGACCAGCCTGCTGGTGAAGACCCCTCTCCTGGGCTCTCCCTTGAACCCGTCAGTCGCACCCATCAATGGGCCAAAGAGAGGTCACTGTTGGACAATGCACGATTCTCCCCAGAGGGCAAAGCATGTTGCTTCCATCAGACGCTGGATGCCTACTGACCACATGTTCAGGCACTCCAGGCTAGACCTTCCCTTACTCGTGCAAGTAGCCCACTGCCTCCTGTCTGAGCCAGGCAAACTAAGCCTCTTGCAGGAGGAGGCATCTCTTCTTCTCATTCAGCATGTGAGAGACTTGCTGGCTTTCCCAGCAGGCCACAGCCCATTTGGTGAAGTGACCTGGAACTTCCTTTTACCCTAGTTACACCAAATCCACCAGCTTTCAGCAGCAGTCCCGGTAGCTCGGCACATGAAACCTCCCAGGATTGGCGCCAAGAAAGGACCAGCACCACACTCACCAGCAGGGTAATTAGATTCCCTTTCCATTTCATGTTTCCTCCCAACAGATTGCAGGCCTGGCAATTAGCCATAGCCCCGGGAAATCCGACAGCATCAGTCAGCAGGAAGCTCTGCTCTCTCCACCTCTGGGGTGCTGCTCTGGGTTAAAGGGGGCCAGAGGGGGCTGAGTGAGTGGAGAGAATTTTCAGAGCATTTCAGCAATTGGGGCTTCTGCAACAGATGCATTTGTCCTTTTCACCCATGCCCATTTCCCCTCCTCTCTTCGAGCAGCGCTGCCAGGAACAGAACTGTATTCAACAACTAGGGGGCTAACAGTTCACCAGGCCCACACCTGAGTGTGTGTGGCAGTACCACCGCTATGATAGGTACACACCTCTTAGGTAACTGCTGAAGCAAGAGTCTGTTTCCATAAGGCCTACAAAAACAGAACCTGTTAAATTTATCAGCAATGGTGCAAAAGAAGTCTCCCCACCACCATTATGGGACCACATCATAGAAGGGGGCATAGGGGCCAGGAAACCCTGAGGATCACTGTTCAATTTCCTCCTAATGCTCCCTGCAGAAGCAGGAAGGAGCTTGGGAGCCTGGGAGATGGGAGCATAGGTATCGGCAGAGCGCTCTGATCCCAGCACCCCTGGATGCAGGCACCTCGGGGGTGAGGTGCTGTCTTACTCACATGCTAGCAGACAGCAGCTCCCATGGGAGTCTTCACCTGCCCACCAGGAGGGGGCTGTACAGGAGCAAGTGCTGATCCAAGCAGCCTTAACCCCTGCAAGGACCCACCTCCAGGGTCTAGAGGGAAGCATATTGCAGAGGGCCCCGACACCTGGCTGAGGGGCTCCCTGGGGCTTAGTGGAGGAAAGAGCAGGCTGGAGGGTCACTGCTCCCCCATTCCACACTCACCAGCCCAAAGATTCATCCACTCAAGCTCAAGCCTCTAGGTGTTGCTGGGTCCAGCACGTCACCCCTTTCACTCTCCCACTTGCTCCCCTATAGGGGGTTCTCCAGGACAGACACACAGACGTCCATGCTGGTCAGCAGAGGACTACTGGTGTCCTGCTTCCCAGAGCTCCAGGCAGGACTGGAGATCCTGCCCCACTGGAAGCTTTCACGCAGAGGGACTTTTAGCAGCTCTACATGACTCTCTGGGTTGTGGCTGCACGTACTCTGCCTCTTTGCTACAAAAACACTGCTGGCTCCCAGCAGAAAGCTGGACTGAGAGGTCTTCTGAAGCTGTGGGGATGCTGGTGCCAGCTTCCTCCTCAGTGTTCAGTGCCAGAGCTGCTGGCCACCCTCCTGGGTGCTGGATCTGACAGCAGCTACTGCACAGCTGTGCCTTTGGCAACACACAAATCAGAAGGGTTCAGACACTGCAGCTATTCACAGGTTGGTGTGGGAGCTACTGCCCATTCCAAAATTCAGGCGCTAGCTGGATTTTCCTGGTCCGGCCAATATCTCGCAAAAGCTAACTTCGAATCAGGCCTTGTGCTGCCTCTGGACACAGGACTGCAACGTGACACTGCAGCATCACACCGCCATGATGCACCAGCGACTTTCAGGGGTGAAGCACTGAGACACAAACGTGGCTAGGCCGTGGCAGCCCTGCAGTGCCACTATGTGATTTTTGGTCTGGTCGGGCTCATACATAATGCGGCAGACATGAATGAGCAACACACACCCAACACCCCTTCATGAATGCTGAGCTAGTCACACCCTTGAAAGTTCAAAGACCACCGCACATTTAGATCCCACTGATTTCATTTGGTGGCAAGGACATGACAACCTGACACACAAGGCTGGAGAGCAGCCAAAATCCATAAGATTAGTCTTCCTATTTTTTAGCTGGAAACCTTGATGTATGTGCCTGACATCCATCCATTCATCCAACTCTGTGTGTGTGTGGAGACTGACTAAAAAGAGTTCCATTTTAATGATGAAAATGAAACGGGGAACTGAAGACAACGACCAGAGATGCTATAATCCTGGTTAGTCTGCGCCCCTCTTTCTCACAATTCCCTGACATATAATTGATGAGAACAATCATCCTGCATCTCAGCAGCAGAAAACCTCGCTTCTCAGTGTCCTACCAGGGCTGGTGGCTTTTTAAAATGTCCTCCTAGTGAAAACAATTAAATCATTAATAATTAAAAACAAAATTATACATCAAGGCTAATTAAAAAATCAAATCCTTCCAAGCCTGAGGGAGACCAGCAATGACACTTAGCACTTACCTATTGTTCTTCATCGTTAAAGCCATTTACTATAATTATCAATTCATCCTCCAGGAGGAGTTAAGGATTCTCATTGCCATTTTGAATATGGAGAAACTCAGGCAGAACTGAGCCCAAGGGGTTAACTTCTTTAAGGTCCCAGAGTCAGAATATACAAGTTTCTGGCTCCCAGTTCCATACGCAGACCACACCTCTCTCCAAGAAAATCAGGGGTAGCCAATTCAGATGGCCAGCAGACAAGCTTTCTTATTTTGTCTGACCCCAGTCACCCAGCTGCAGTAATAATTCTGTAAGGAAAGGCTGCTGTCTTATTGCTACAGCTTTATACAACTGTGCCAGACAGCCATGGACAGGGCACTGGTGAGCAATGATAGCATCAGGCGAGCACCTA